>JAJJXG010000027.1:0-600000 GCA_024516215.1 Geopyxis carbonaria
CCAGGATCTAATATAAGGGTGCAACGGTTGCGACGCTTTAGCGAAGGCTCCTACACTCCCCGTGTCGCAGCGTAAGGTTGCCACACATGACAGGTCGCCCTCGATACGGCAGCAGTGCATGGTACGCCTGTGAAGTGGCGATCCTATGTCAGGCCGTATTTACGGTCATATTCACCGATTTTATGGTTGAATCGCCGGTTTATTCATTCATCGCCGGTTTATTCATTCATCGCCGGTTTATTCATTCATCGACGGTTTATTCATTCATCGCCGGTTTTTTCATTCATCGCACATATGGAGAGAGTTTCTTTAATCGAGGGTTTTATTATGCTATGTATGACTATGTATGCTATGACTATATACGCGATATTCACGGTATTCACGGTGCTAATGACCGTCAGATCGGCTGGCCAGCGACGGATCTGACAGTCGAATCTTTAAGGATTCGACGCTGTCTGATGGATTGCTGCTTTGTCGACGGATCGCCGGATCTTATAGGATTCGGCCTTTTATGATGGATTCGCTGCTTTGACAGAGGATTGGCCGATAATCTGAGGATTCGGCCTTTTATCATGGATTCGCTGCTTTGACAGAGGATTGGCCGATAATCTAAGGATTCGGCCTTTTATGATGGATTCGCTGCTTTGACAGAGGATTGGCCGATAATCTAAGGATTCGGCCTTTTATGATATTCGCTGCTTTGTCGACAGATCGTCGAATCTTGAAGGATTCGACGGTTTTATGGAACGCTGCTTTGTCGACAGATCGTCGAATCTTCAAGGATTCGACACTTTTTTATGGATTCGCTGCTGTGACAGAGGATTGGCCGATAATCTAAGGATTCGGCCTTTTATTATGGATTCGCTGCTTTGTCGACGGATCGTCGAATCTTTAAGGATTCGACGCTTTATTATGGAACGCTGCTTTGTCGACGGATCACCGGATCTTATAGGATTCGGCCTTTTATGATGGATTCGCTGCTTTGATAGAGGATTGGCCGATAATCTAAGGATTCGGCCTTTTATGATGGATTCGCTGCTTTGACAGAGGATTGGCCGATAATCTAAGGATTCGGCCTTTTATTATGGATTCGCTGCTTTGTCGACGGATCGTCGAATCTTTAAGGATTCGACCCATTTTTGTGGATTGCTGCTTGGTCGCGGGATTCATCGTGAATGTGCTTGATTCCAGCAGTATGAGCTGTATTCATAGTCAGTATATATGGTCATGATAAGGGAGCTGCAGTAGAGAATACCGATATTTGCAGCCAGATGTCGGTCGCGATCGTGCTGGGGAGCGTCATTGTAAAGGTTCGAATTCGCGTTGTTTGATTGTATACAGGTCTAGAACTGCAAAAATCAATAATTAAACAGTAATCTGAGGGTGTTGAACTCACCTTCGAAAAGTTTGGACACAATGTTCGGGTGGTGTTGTGTGGTTGGCAGCTGTATTTCGAACAAAGTTCAAAACTGCAAAGACAAACATTGTAAAGTTTGCGAAAACTGACATGTTCTCACAAATACACTGGTTTAGCTGCAATCTACGCAGCAAACCACTCCTGCGCGGCGACTTCCGTGACACAAAACATGACTCGGCGGCGTTCTTGGCGCTGCTTTGACCCCATTGCAGGGGCTGCACCCACCGGAAATGAGCAAAGGAAATTGCGGTGAAAACTCTGCACGCTAATAGTCACACCGCCCGAGCCGTCTGCCCCTGAGTTTTGAAGGGTAGTTCGATGCCCCCATTACTGTGTTCAAGTTTTTTCGCTCTAAGTTCGACAACTCTGCTGAGGTGAACACCACAAATGCCGACCTGAATACCGACGCTCATCAGCACGATTGCAACTCACAACTCGCCGTCAAACACCAGTATTCTCTGCTTCAGCCACCTTATCGTGACCATATATACTGACGATGAATACAGGTCATACCGGCATTGTATGAGGTCCGTCGCTGGCCAGCCGATCTGACGGACGGTCATTAGCACCGTCAATCCGGTGAATATCGCGACCAAGCAGCATTCTATATAGATATCCGTCGAATCGTCAGATTATCTGCTAATCCTATGTCAAAGCAGCATTCCATAATAAAGCGTCGAATCCTCACGATCCGTCGACAAAGCAGCGTTCCATAATAAAGCGTCGAATCCTTAAAGATTCGACGATCCGTCGACAAAGCAGCGTTCCATAAAAAAGCGTTGAATCCTCAAAGATTCGACGATCCGTCGACAAAGCAGCGTTCTATAGATATCCGTCGAATCCTTAGATTATCTGCTAATCCTCTGTCAAAGCAGCGAATCCATAATAAAAGGCCGAATCCTTAGATTATCGGCCAATCCTCTGTCAAAGCAGCGTTCCATAAAAAAGCGTCGAATCCTCAAAGATTCGACGATCCGTCGACAAAGCAGCGTTCTATAGATATCCGTCGAATCCTTAGATTATCTGCTAATCCTCTGTCAAAGCAGCATTCCATAATAAAGCGTCGAATCCTCACGATCCGTCGACAAAGCAGCGTTCCATAATAAAGCGTCGAATCCTTAAAGATTCGACGATCCGTCGACAAAGCAGCGTTCCATAAAAAAGCGTTGAATCCTCAAAGATTCGACGATCCGTCGACAAAGCAGCGTTCTATAGATATCCGTCGAATCCTTAGATTATCTGCTAATCCTCTGTCAAAGCAGCGAATCCATAATAAAAGGCCGAATCCTTAGATTATCGGCCAATCCTCTGTCAAAGCAGCGAATCCATCATAAAAGGCCGAATCCTATAAGATCCGGCGATCCGTCGACAAAGCAGCAATCCATCAGACAGCGTCGAATCCTTAAAGATTCGACTGTCAGATCCGTCGCTGGCCAGCCGATCTGACGGTCATTAGCACCGTGAATACCGTGAATATCGCGTATATAGTCATAGATAGCATATAGTCATAGATAGCATATAGTCATAGATAGCATAATAAAACCCCTCGATTAAACCTATTATTTCTCCTTGCCGCGCAAGCGCGAATAGCCGCTGTGAATTATATCAGAAATCCATCCGAACTGCGGATCTCTTCCATAAAGCCATCCAAACTGCGGATATCTTCCATTAAGCAGCCCGCGCGCAGTCATCTTCCATAAAGCAGCCCGCAGTGCGAGCATCTCCGGTAATTACGCTGCACAGACCGTGAACTTGACCGATAGATGCTGGTGTTTAGACCTCTCCCTGTAACTAGTCGGCAAGCGAGTGTTGTCGCTGACAAGGTCCGGGCGCAGGCTAGTTCAGGGGCGAGTTGTTAACTCAACATGGGTTTGCTGACGAGTCCGGCCTGCAGGCCAGTTCACAGGAGCGTTTGCACTGCATCCCACTTCGCGACGCGGGCATTTTTGTTCGATATGCTCCGCAGTCGCCCGAGTCGCCTAAGTCGCCCAAGTCGTCCAGACGACTAATAAGTAAACGGATTTTTTCCTGATGTAGGGAGCGTCATTGTAAAGGTTCGAATTCGCGTTGTTTGATTGTATCCAGGTCTAGAACTGCAAAGATCAATAATTAAACTTTAATCTGGGGGTGTTTAACTCACCTTCGAAAAGTTTGTACACAATGCTCGGGTGCTATTGTGTGGTTGGCAGCTGTATTTCGACCAAAGTTCAAAACTGCAAAGACAAACATTGCAAAGTTTGCGAAAACTGACATGTTCTCACAAATACACCGGTTTAGCTGCAATCTACGCAGCAAACCACTCATGCGCGGCGACTTCCGTGACTCAAAACATGACTCGGCGGCATTCTTGGCGCTGCTTTGACCACATTACAGGGGATGCACATACGGGAAATGTGCAAAGAAAATTGCGGTGAAAACTCTGCACGCTAATAGTCACACCGCCCGAGCCGTCTGTTCCTGAGTTTTAGAGGGTAGTTCAATGCCCCCATTGCTTTGTTCAAGTGTTTTCGCTCTAAGTTCGACAACTCTGCTGAGGTAAACAACAGAAATGCCGACCTGCACACCGACGCTCGCCAGCACGATCGCGACTGACAACTCGCCATAAACACCCTGCTAAAGCCACCTTATCATGACAATATATACTGACTATGAATATAGGTCATACCGGCATTGCATAGGTTTCCGTCACCGGCCAGCCGATCTGACTTTCATCGGCACCGTCAATCCGGGGAATATCGCGACTTAGCAGCGTTCTAGAAAATAGGCCAAATCCTTTAAGATCCGTCGAATCCTTAGATTATCGGCTAATCCTATATCAAAGCAGCATTTCATAAAAAAACGTCGAATTCTTGAAGATTCGTCGATCCGTCGACAAAGCAGCGTTCTATAGATATCCGTCGAATCCTCAGATTATCTGCTAATCGTCGGTCACAGCAGCATTTCATAAAAGCGTTGAATCCTTAGATTATCGGCCAATCCTCTGTCAAAGCAGCGAATCTATAAAAGCGTCAAATCCTTAAAGATTCGACGATCCGTCGACAAAGCAGCATTTCATAAAAAAGTGTCGAATTATACAACAGTCGACGATCCGTCGCTGGCCAGCCGATCTGACGGTCATTGGCACCGTCAATCCGGTGAATATCGCGTATATGGTCATAGATAGCATATATAGTCATAGATAGCATAATAAAACCCTCGTTTAAAGAAACTTCTCTCTCTTGCCGCGTAAGCGCGAATAGCCGCTGTGATCAATCTGCTGGTTTGTCCATAGATCCATTCGAACTGCGGATAACTTCCATAAAGCAGCCTGCGTGCAGTCATCTTCCATAAAGCAGCCCGCGTGCAGTCATCTTCTATAAAGCAGCCCGCGTGCAGTCATCTTGCATAAAGCAGCCCGCAGTGCGAGCATCTTCGGTAATTACGCTGCACAGACCGTGAACTTGACGGATAGATGCTGGTGTTGGAATCTCTCCCTGTAATTAGTCGGCAAGCGAGTGTTGTCGCTGACAAGGTCCGGCCTGCAGGCTAGTTCAGGGGCGGGTTGTCAACTCAACAGCGGTTTGCTGACCAGTCCGGCCTGCAGGCCAGTTCACCGGAGCATGTCCACTGCAAGAAACTTCGCTACGCCGGCATTTTTGTTCGATATGCTCCGCAGTCGCCCAGGTCGCCCAGGTCGCCCAGGTCGTCCGGACGACTAATAAGTAAACAGATTTTTTCCTGATGTTGATCTACGGCGCCGCGCATCTTATACAAGCTTCCGAGACTACGTGGGTTGTCAATAGCCACACTGATCTCGAGACGTGGAACCGGGTATATCTTGAGAATAGCTAGTTTACCGTAGAAGGAAATGTTTTTCCTGTGAAATTCACCGTTTTCCCGTGAGATGCGCACGCTTTGTGATATGGCAATACATCAATTCGGTGACATAATAATAAACAAAGCACCAAGCGAGATCTCATAATACTACCGGTATACCGTAAACATTAGTCGATAGAATTCACCGTGTTTGCCGTGAATATCACTGGAAGACAGTTCATTTTGCGATGGCCCGTATGTCAGACGAAACCACTAGATTACTTGTATATAACACGGTAAAACTGGTGCCAGTATTCACAGTTCGACGCGTGGTGTGTGGCAACCTTACGTTGCATCAGGAAAAAATCCGTTTACTTATTAGTCGTCTGGACGACTTGGGCGACTTGGGAGACTTGGGCGACTGCGGAGCATATCGAACAAAAATGCCGGCGTAGCGAAGTGGCTCGCAGTGGCAATGATCCCGTGAACTGGCCTGCAGGCCGGACTCGTCAGCGAACCCATGTTGAGTTGACAACCTGCCCCTGAACCAGCCTGCAGGCCGGACCTTGTCTGCGACAACACTGGCTTGCCGACTAATTACAGGAAGAGGTTCCAACACCAGCATCTATCCGTCAAGTTCACGGTCTGTGCAGCGTAATTACCGGAGATGCTAGCACTGCGAGCTGTTTTATAGGAGATTCCTGACTGCAGAGCAGCTTTATGGAAGATGCCTACACGCAGGCTGCTTTGTGGGAGATATCCGCAGTTTGGATGGTATAATTCACAGCGGCTATTCGCGCTTGCGCGGCAAGGAGAAATAATAGGTTTAATCGAGGGTTTTATTAAGCTATCTATGACTATATGCTATCTATGACTATATACGCGATATTCACGGTATTCACGGTGCTAATGACCGTCAGATCGGCTGGCCAGAGACGGATCGTCGACTCTTTACTTTGTCGACGGATCGTCGAATCTTTACGGATTCGACACTTTTTTATGGAACGCTGCTTTGTCGACGGATCGTCGAATCTTTAAGGATTCGACGCTTTCTTATGGAATGCTGCTTTGACATAGGATTAGCAGATAATCTGACGATTCGACGGATATCTATAGAACGCTGCTTTGTCGACGGATCTTTAAGGATTCGACGCTTTGTTATGCTGCTTTGATATAGGATTAGCAGATAATCTGACGATTCGACGGATATCTATAGAACGCTGCTTTGTTGATGGATCGTCGACTCAATCTTTAAGGATTCGGCGCTTTTTTATGGAACGCTGCTTTGTCGACGGATCGTCGAATCTTCATGGATTCGACACTTTTTTATGGAACGCTGCTTTGTCGACAGATTGTCGATCCTTCAAGGATTCGACGCTTTTTGATGGAATGCTGCTTTGACATAGTATTAGCAGATAATCTGACGATTCAACGGATATCTATAGAACGCTGCTTGGTCGCGATATTCACCGGATTGACGGTGCTAATGACCGTCATATCGGCTGGCCAGCGATGGATCTTAGGGATTCAAGCAGTATGAGCTGTATTCATAGTCAGTATATATGGTCATGATAAGGTGGATTCAGCACAGAATACAGGTGTTTGACGGCGAGTTTTCTGTCGCATTTGTGCTAACCAGCGTCGGTGGGCAGGTCGGCATTTGTGTTGTTCACCTCAGCAGAGTTGTGGAACTTAGAGCGAAAAGGATTGAACAAAGCAATGGGGGCATTGAACTACCATCCAAAACTCAGGGGCAGACGGCCCGGGCGGTGTGACTATTAGCGTGCAGAGTTTTCAGCGCAATTTCCTTTGCTTATTTCCACTGTGTGCGTCCCCTGCAATGGGGTCAAAGCAGCGCCAAGAACGCCGCCGAGTCATGTTTTGTGTCACGGAGGTCGCCGCGCAGGAGTGGTTTGCTGCGTAGATTGCAGCTAAACTAGTGTATTTGTGAGAACATGTCAGTTTTCGCAAACTTTACAATGTTTGTCTTGGCAGTTTTGAACTTTGGTTGAAATACAGCTGTCAACCACACAACAGCACCCGAACATTATGTCCAAACTTTTCGAAGGTGAGTTCAACACCCTCAGATTACTGTTTAATTATTGATCTTTGCAGTTCTAGACCTGGATACAATCAAACAACGCGAATGCGAGCCTTCACAATGACGCTCCCCAGCACGATCGCGACTGACATCTCGCCGTCAAACACCTGTATTCTTTGGACGATCGACGACAAAGCAGCAATCCATAATAAAAGACCGACACCTTGGATTATCGGCCAATCCTCTGTCACACCAGCATTCCATAATAAAAGGCCGAATCCTCAAAGATCCGTTGAATCCTTAGATTATCGGCCAATCCTCTGTCAAAGCAGCGAACCCAACATAAAAGGCCGAATCCTTAGATTATTGGCCAATCCTCTGTCAAAGCAGCGAATCCATAATAAAAGGCCGAATCCTTAGATCAACGGCCAATCCTCTGTCACAGCAGCAATCCATAATAAAGGGCCGAATTCTCAAAGATTAGACGATCCGTCGACAAAGCAGCCGATCTGACGGTCATTGGCACCGTGAATACCGTGAATATCGCGTACATAGTCATAGATAGCATAATAAAACCCTCGATTAAAGAAACTCTCCCCATATGTGCGATAAATGAATAAACCGGCGATGCATGACCAAACCGGCGATGAATGAATAAACTGGCGATGAATGAATAAACCGGCGATTCGATTAAACCATAAAACCGGTGAATATCACCGTACATACGGCCTGACATAGGATCGCTACTTTACAGGCGTACAATGCACTGCTGCTGTATTGAGGGCGACCTGTCATGTCTGGCAACCTTAGGCTGCGACACGGGGTGTGTAGGAGCCTTCGCTGAGGCGTCGCAACCGTTGCACCCTTATATTAGATCCTGGCAACGGTTGCACCCGTACAGAAGACCCTGGCGACACAGGCGACGCAGGCGACATTTAAAGTAAAACGGTTAGTATCTGAGGTGGCCGATTTGAAATAAGGCAATATTTTTTCCTGATGTGTGACATGTGGTGTGTGGCAACCTTACGTTGCGACATGTGGTGTGTTGCAACCGCCGCTCAGGCGTCGCAACCGTTGCACCCTTATATCAGATCCTGGAAACGGTTGCACCCATACAGAAGACCCTGGCGGCACAGGCGACCCAGGCGACATCTAGAGTAAAACGGTCCGTATCTAAGGAGGCCGATCTTAAATAAGGCAATATTTTTTCCTGATGGGGCCTTACAAGCCAGATCTCCAAGCGGCCCTGAGCGTAGCTGAGCAACGGGCCTTACAAGCCAGATCTTCAAGCGCCCCTGAGCGTAGCTGAGCGACGGGCCTTATAAGCCAGATCTCCAAGCCAAGTCTCCAAGCGGCCCTGAACGTAGCTGGGCGAGCGACCGGGGACAGAGTTTGCTAGTCGGATCTCCTGAGCGCCTCGGAAATCCCCTCAGCGCGGCTGAGCGCAGTGAGCGGCTCGGTTGCACAATGCAACGGCCGATCAGTACTTGATTTTTTGCTGATGTGAAAAAGACTGCGCCACACAAAGGCTGCGTCCGAACAGGTTGAGGACTTGATTTTTTGCTGATGTGAAAAAGACTGCGCCACACAAAGGCTGCGTCCGAACAGGTTGAGGAGTGTTCAGCCGCATACTATCTTTCATATGGTTTTCTTTTCATATGTTTTTCTTGTTGCTTTAGTTAGCCATAGCCTTAGGGCTGCATGCTTGTATGAACTATAAATAAAATAAATAATATGTCTGTGACTTGAGAGCATTAGAGAAACTGTGATCTTACAAACTTCCCAAGATACACCTGAGACTTTTATAAACAAATAGCTTTCCAAACATATAAGCCTAGATCTAAAAATCCGTCTTATCTGCATGTAATCTCACCAAACTTGTCATGCGCCCTTAAGCATCATAAGTCAAAAATATCACAAGTAAATCTTAGCTTCACATGACACCTATGTGAAGCTTACATGCCGTAGCCACTCCACCATCGAGAAACTGTGCTAACTACCTATCATCCCCCGAGCCGACATGGCATTATAAATGTTTTTTGTGTCAACTGCCTAATTGAAATGGTATTTTTCTCGTTTACGATTGTATCAAACCGAACGCTGCTACCGATTTAAGGCTGAATCGATCATCCACGAATTAGCGACCGCCACCTTTTGTTATCACTATACTCATGTAGTACATACTCTTCACTGCTTATAGATAGGTGTAGTACTCTGATCACTGCTCCCACAATCAAGAAGTGATCACTTCCGATGGCATCTCTTCTCCGGTCAATAGTCGCGGGTAAGACATTGTTCGTTTACTAGCACTTCCTCTCATTAACATTCAAGATTGATAGGCCCTCGTCTACAGCATGGTGAAGCTGGCCTCGACCTATGCTACGTTTCGGAGCAGGCGCCGATCATAATAGCAATGTCTATGCCGGCAACAACATTTCCCAAAAAAGCCTATCGAAATCCTGCTAAAGATGTCATTGCATTCCTTGACCGGAAACATGGCGAGAATTGGGCGGTCTGGGAATTCCGCGCAGAGGGCACTGGATATTCCGACCTAGAATTCAAGAATAGAGTTTTCCACGCGCCATTTCCTGATCACCATCCACCACCGTTTGCACTAGTTCCGTATGTCGTTGCTAGCATGCGTAATCATCTGAAGGGCGAGAACTCGACTGAGAAAGTCGTTGTCATTCATTGCAAAGGTTTAATGCGGGCCAATTGTCACATGTACAACCAACTCTGACACGTCTTGTTGTCTAGCCGGAAAAGGTCGAAGCGGAACTATGAGTTGTGCATATTTGATAGCTGAAGAGGGTTATTCCGCTGAAGAAGCACTTAAACGATTCACCTTGGCTCGCATGCGGCCTGGCTTCGGTGAAGGTGTAAGCATCCCATCCCAACGCCGCTGGGTGCATTATGTCGAAAGATGGAAGCACGACTTTAGTAAACGCTACATTGATCGTCGGGTACACATTCGTGAAATCCATGTATGGGGGTTGCGGAATGGGACCCAGGTCGCTGTACAAGGTTATATTAACGAGGGAAAAACAATCAACACTTTCCATACTTTCAACGCCAAAGAGCAACGCAAGGTCACCGAGAACACAGAGCTAGGGTCGGTGGATGTCATTTTTGAACCAGTCAAGCCAATTATTCTTCCTACCAGTGACATCAATATCGACTTTGAGCGCCGCAGCCAGCCCAAGTACGGCCTGGCCCTGGTAACTAGCATTGCCCATGTGTGGTTTAACGCTTACTTTGAAGGTGGACAAGGGGTGGATAGTGGTGTATTTGAGGTCAGTTGGGAGGAAATGGATGGCATCAAAGGTTCATTTAAAAAAGGGTTACGAGCACTCGACAAATTACAGGTTGTGTGGAGTGTGGACCATACACATGAAAAAGTCTTAGATGAACCCAAGCCCGAAGAACACATTCCACAACCCAAGAGAGCAGAAACACATCCTATTGTAGAACGTCACTTGGGAGTAGTGACAACTACGGCAAACACTTCGGCTAGCAGTTCCACGCACATAGAATGATAGAGATATACGATCAGATCAATAGCTACGTCAAAACAGAAGTAGTTATAGAAAAAACACTTTTTTTGTATCGGGCTGTGGTTCCTGGAAGTGGGCAATTGCAGTTATAATTGGCCTTACGCAATTCCCAGCGTATGTGAAATATTCAAGCGTTGACGATATTGATATGATTCAGGATTATGAACAATTGTATGACACGCTTATACCCCAGGAAGAATCTAGAGATTTCGGTTCCTAGTGGTATTTACTAGAACAGATAAATTTTGAGAACCTACACTTCAGAGAGCTTTTTTTTAGTGCCGTTGAGCTAATAAACGAAACGAGAAGTATCCGGACGCAGCCACAGGCAGAGTTTGAAAATCCAGTGCATAGATAGACATAAATCAGCAGTATTTTGTGGTAACAGTATAATAAATATTTTGCAAGTGGTGGGACAGGCACCGTGGTGATAAATAAGTTGAAGGATTGCAAGCTTTTGTGTTTTGAAAAATACACTGCGCCGGAAAGCTAACCATTGAGAGGAGGGTCGCACAGCTGTTTCACACCAAGAGCTGCGTGAACAAAACTGGCATCTGTCATACAGTGGCTGAAGTATTTGATGTTCCAATTTGAATAGCATCATACACGCTCACTCGCTAGTGTGACTTACGGCACTTCTCGACTCACCGAACACAAAACGTTCCCAGTTTAATCCTAAGCGTCTGACGGCGTGTGCAAGTCCCCATCCTTTCAAAGCTGTAACCTGTAATATAGCTTTCTTAAGGGCATCGTCTAATTCATCTCCAGCGGCATGATAGTCGCTCTCTACCAACAAATATTCATCTGGAACTGACCCTATTGTTTCTTCAATTTTATTCAGATGGCCGCGGGTCAGATTGGCATTGATGGTCGTTGAAAACGAAAAAAATATTTCTGAAGGAAACAAGCTTTTAGGCGAGGGCTGCTTCAAGTACTGGCTAAGTGTCTGCGAAGAAGCTGAGAAAGAATGAAGACATATTCTTGGAGGAAAACGTTTTCCTGGCGGAGGATACTTGAGTTCACTGTGTGAAGCAGATTTCTGGTCGTCCTCTTCGAATTCGGAGTCTGCAAGGTCTGGAATGTATTCATATTCATTACTTTCTGTTTTACGTCTACGCCTTTTTTTATCTTTTTTGCGTTCAACTGGAATTTCATAGCCTCTCCAAAGTTCCCTAAATGTATCGAATAGTGCCCCGTGGCACTGAACCCCATGAACGCTAACAGCTCTACCGAATTCCCCAGCTACATCTAACTGAGAAACAAAAATGTTCTTCTGGTGATCCATCGATACACGATGCATGCTTAGTTGCCGACCATTGCGGGGATTCGAGAATGAATTCTCATCAGGTTGTGGGATCCTGAAACCTCGATCCATACCAATTTCCCCAACCAAAGCCTGAGGAAACTGTTCTAGATGCTGTCGAAGTTGGGACAACACTTTAGAAAGCCTCACTGGCCGTGGCAAAAGATCAATGAACTCATCACTAGGCGGTGGTACTATGACTCGAGTGTAGTGTAATCTTTTCATATTTGGACTTTCCATATCACCAGTTCTATCGTCCCATAGAAGATGGGAAAACCAAGGATGGAATCCAAAACTTGGGATTACTTTCGATGTGTACATGCCATTCGAATTGCTTTTCGGACTGTGAAGACTAGCCACTTGAGCAACAAGATGTTGATCGTCAAGTCTAGTAGACATCATTGTAAGAGTAGTTGTTTTCATCGATGGTATAGATTGAAGCATGGACGGAGTATCCGTGGGGTGACAATGGGCATCATAGATTCCCATATGCCACGGAACATCGACATCCTCTTCTCCTGCAACAGAATACGCAGAGTTCATGTTGGTCTCATCAATTGGTGTCAAGTTATGAGTGGTTGATTGTTGAAGTGGTCTAACAAGTCGGAGACACTCTGAAGGCTCACAAACAAGGGAAGAATGAGTTATGTACTCTACACCGATGCTAAGCAAGGTCTATTTCTAGTAGCAAAAAGAGGGGTCGATTCTGCAATGGTCGGGATACGGTTAGCTCGCTGGGCACGTACTGTCTACGACATGATCAAGTGAACGTTCCATTGGCCAAAATTACATAAACATGCTGTGTGATATCTCAAGTTGACATCGGTTCATGAAAAACATTTTTTCCATTGTCCAAGTACTACAGATTATAGTCGGGCAATTTGTAGCTTCTTTCACATTGAGTTTGTAGGTTAAACATGGAATAGCTCTATGTGCATTTGTGAAACTTGAAATCGTGCAAACTTGAATGAAAAATGTATCTCTATTTATTCATGTAACAAGAGTCATCAAAGTTGCTGGACGGACTTTTGTCGAGCTTCAACCTTTGCGGGCCGTCTGTTTGCATGAAAGTTGCACTTGTATGTAGTGGCTAGCACAAAGCCTGAACTAAAATATCTCATGCTGCTAACAAATTAGGGCCGATACTTTAGGTGCCGACAATCTGGGACCGAAAACTCCCTTCAGAGCTGCGGACCCAAACGGGTTTAGCCCGAGACAAAAGCTCGATTCTTCTAAAGCGTTGTGCTAGTGTTTTCCAGAAGTGTATCACAAGTCACCATACACCCACTTCCTGAAGAACCCTGCAGTATGTCTTATACTCACTGGATATTTTGCAACCATCATATGTTGTTTGACTTCGTTTAAGCTACCAACAGGTAATTATGTATGCTTATTCAGCTATCAGCTAGTGTGACCGATGAGCACTAATCCCACTCGTTGTGTATTACCTCCCGTCGTTCATCAACTCCTTTGACTACCCTTATTACTATGACCCGGCCTTTTTTTTACAGTGACTTCCCTTCGGCAGAAGACAGCTCCATTTTACCTCCGATTGAACAGAATCAGGATACTTTCACTGAAGAAATTGAAACCATCTACGGGATATCAAGGCAGAAGACAGAAACCCTGAGTAGGCAGGGTGTAGTTATACACTACTGACTTTTGAACAAGACCAATTTTTGCCGAAGCAGTTCTTTGTTTGCAACATCAACCGCACGAGGGGCATAAAACACTCAATTGACCTAATCTTCAGCCGATTTCCTAGTCCAGGCAATATCTACCAAAAAAATCACGGTGATTTACCGCCGCAACTAGAATCATACAAGTCATAACAGGAGATCATTACTCAGTCATCGCAACTGAATATGGAATCACCCTCACCATTAGCTCAGCACAAGAAGCATGAGCTACCCACACAAGGACATTCAAAGAAAGCCATACCAGATTTCGGTCAACCCTTGACTGGCACATTATTCAGCAAAAAGTTTCCACCAAACCTCAATCAAAACGTTCCTTCATCAGATAACATCAATTCCATTTCCGAGCTGACATCAACCTCTGAAAACCCCGTCCCAGAAGCCCGCACTCATTACAATCGATTTACCATTGTCACATCTGACGGCGCAGTATCCCAAGTCGGGTGTAAAAAGAAACTTTTGAATGAAGATTCAAAAACACCATCAGAGCTTCCTTTATCATCAGGATCAAATCAGAAACCCTTCGGTGTGGACATAAGTAAATTGCTGGATAATCTCAACAGTGATAAAACTGCACCTAGAGATCACATTGTCTCCACCTGTACTAGCACAGACAACACAGTGCAAACATCTACTCGGCATTCACTTTGGACTGAGAAATACCGGGCGAAGCGTTTTACAGATTTGGTTGGTGACGAAAGGACTCATCGACATGTCATGCATTGGTTAAAAGAATGGGAAGAAATAGTATTCCCATCAAATCACCGAGCAACCGCCAAGCCTGGTGCTGAAAGAGACGGGCATGAGCGGAAAAAGATACTACTGTTACATGGACCTCCGGGTTTGGGAAAAACCACTTTAGCTCATGTAGCTGCAAGGCAAGCTGGATATGAGCCTCTGGAAATTAATGCGTCTGATGAAAGATCGGGAGAAATAGTAAAAGGTAAAATCAAAGATATGGTTACCATCGAAGGAGTAAAGTCATGTGGATTACGGAGTGGCAAAACTCAATCTCTTGTGGTCAGACCTGTATGTGTGGTCATCGACGAAATCGATGGAGTAACTGGTGGCGCTACTGGAGGTGGAGAAGCAGGTTTCATCAAGGCACTTGTAGATCTTATCATGGCTGATAAACGGGCTTTGGATCCGCAAACCAAGGGCAACAGCAAAGGTAGAAAAAAAAAACCATTCAAGCTCCTCCGCCCTATCATTGCGGTTTGTAATGATCTATATGCACCTTCATTGAAACCCTTGAGGCCTTTAGCAGAGGTAGTACAGATGCGTGTACCTCCCAAGAGATTGATCGAAGAAAGGCTGGAGTGGATCCTTGAAAAAGAAGGATTCCTCACTGAGGATGGCGCGATTAGGAAAATGGTTGAGTTCTCATCTGGGTCTTCGGGTGGTCAGCCAGGGGATATGCGTGGTGCTTTGATTAGTGCTCAGTGGATTTGTACAAAATTAGGACAGCTATCCATTTCACCAAAACGGAGGACGCTGCTAACCAGAAAATTTGTGGAAGATGAGTTTGGGGGCGCCAATGTGGCTAGGGGTGATGGCAAACGGTCTAGTGGGGGACGCCTTGGTATCAAACATGCCGTTGAAGCAGTTTTTCATAAAGCGAAAAATTCCCCGAGTTTAGGAAGCTCAACAATACAAACCTCTGGTGAGAAAATTCAAGAGTTGGTTGAGAGTTTGGGCGAGTTTGATCGTATAACAATGGGTAAATATGCTCCGCCAAATCCACTTATTATTGCTCACGAATAATCAGACTGCTTTGCTACATATGCCAGTCGTGACTTTCACGATGATTCCATAATGTCGAAGCCAGACGCAGCATATGAATGGCTTTGGTTTTCTGATATTTTGTCATCACGGGTTTTCAACGACCAGTATTATGAACTAGCGGCCTACCTATCTTACCCCATTGTTGCCTTCCATTCCTTGTTTGCTTCCTCAAGCTGGAGAACTCCAGATGGCGAAAACACGTTTGTTGAGATGCCTGCTTTTACGGGACCTGGAGCTGAGTGGGAAGCTCGTGAAGTAACTAAAGGAAACGTCTCAATTATTCAGTCAATACATACAGCAATTGCATCTATACGCCTTTCGCAAACATTCAAATCACCTTCCTTGATAGTTACAGAGTTAGTCCCATATGTCAATACTATGTTGTGTCCTCGAATTAATCCAGTCATCGTTGGCGGATCGTCCTATGGTGTGGCGAGCGTACGCAAAGACAGCGAGAAGAGAATTCTTGGTAGAGCCGTAAACGCAATGGAAGCAACCGGGATACGATTCGACAAAATCAAAATAGAGATGGGTTCTGCTGAAGTGACAGGCACTGGGTGGGCGTACCGGATGGAGCCTCCCGTTGATTCGATGAGTATGTATTCAACGTACACTGGTGCAGAACATGTGCCGGTGCGCTACGCTGTAAGGCAAGTGTTAGATCATGAATGTCGTAAGATGCGACTAATCAGAGAAAAAACTATGAGAGAAGCACGAATGGGAGATTTTACACCGGGTTATGTTGAGATTGCAGTCAAGCAAGCTCCTAACAACACCACCCGAAAGCCAGATCGATCTATTCAGATATCTGGTTCAAAAGTTAAGAGAGATTTCTTCGGTCGGGTCATTGCCGAGTCGCAAATCGAACACCAGCAGGGCACATCAAGAAAAAGACGCAGAGTTGAAGAAACTATGTATACCGATAAAGACGTATGGGTCAGCTTTCATGAAGGCTTTTCGAATGCTGTAAGGAAGGGTATTCGACTCACTGAGCTAATGGATGGATTAAAATGAATACACGCTACCTTCTAAGTTCTTATGGTAGAATTATTCGATGCACAACGGAAATCGAGTTGCATAAAGGAATTTCACATTACAATGCATGCGAACGAACATAATATTTGGTATATGTAATTTATGAATCTGGCTGTACTGCAACAGTGCTTCCCAATATATATTATCCTCTCCGATTCCCGACATGCAAGCTATGGGGATTCAGTGATCATACTCAAGCCGCAGGCCGATCGTGTATGCCGTTGGTCTCATACAAAACCTCCTCAAGAACTACTGTTGTTGGCCTTTTCAGGGACACCCTCTTTCTATCACTCTATCCCCATGGCTTGTGTAGTTGGATCCGTCAAGTCTTAGCACCCCCGTGACTACCAGTACGATTATTTGATCTAGCATCGCCTGACACAACATATCCGTTCAGGTCTCAACGAATTTACATAATACAATATGCATAAAATGGCATAAAAACATGAAATTGATAATTTACGAATCGGTCCCACTCTTGCGATTACATACAGTGCAGGCCACCATTCGAACGTCTAATTCTCTCCCCTCAGTTCAGCTATGGCAATTGTGTTCAATTCAACGTGCACTTATTTGTACGTACAGTCAATGGGAACTTTGGAGTCGATCCGTTGAATTGGTAGTGGAGCATAGCACGTTCGATTATGCGATGATTGATACCGTATATTCTCGTTTAAGTCGTCACTACGCTAGAGGCGCTGGAGAGAAATAACTTCGTTCTATTGGACAGTTGCCTACTCGGTGGCGGCGAATCAACAAAATTATTTTCAAGTTAGCGTAGTGTCGACTTACACAAGATTATGCTACGTTCAAGATATCGTACCCTTATCATGACTAATCTAAACTTTCCAAGTCTGATGAAACATCACACTCTGCTTAGGCATGTTTTTCTTGTGTCCAGCCTTTTTATCTACCTATCAAGCCACACACCAAGTTCCTCGGCGGCTTGCCTAGCCAAAACCGCCGAAGTATGAGGTTCAAGGTTTAGCGAGGAGTGATGGGCCGGGCACGATTATCATCGTCAACTATGCACTGGTCAAAGCTATAGTCCTCGTCAATGCCTACTATACTATTCTTGGAATATCTAGAACTCTTCCTCTGCTCTGGGGATCTCTACTTGATCCTACATACGGTAAATCTGACATTGAAGCAATTAACGAGATCGTCACGGAATTTCATTGTGAATTCATTTTCTTTTCAAGCGGGTGTTTGGATAATTTTACTCTTCCGAATACATAAAAGATAGTATAGGAGTTCAATCGGGTCAGTTCAAAAAGCAACACATAAGTCGTAATTCGTGGAAATCAGCCAAAATTGCAAGCAGGCACACAGATTGAAATATACAATGCGTAAAATAAAAAAACAACGCAAAACAAAACAACAACCTTTCGGGCCTTAGATAAGAAAATTATAAAGAAACTGGATTTTTCCAGTGCGTAGACTGAGAAAACTTTCCATATATGTTGAGTGCTGAATTTAGAGACGGGCACGCCCTGTAGACTCATAGGTGCCAAGATTCAAAGTGGGCACGGTCATCTTCAAAGCATCTCCGGTGTATCCAAGATCTTCTGCAACTAGCATAGCCGCTTTTTCGCCGATCAAGAGGGCGGTAGAGTACGTGTTACATCCAACCTAACATTGTTAGTCAATATTTCTGAGTTAAATAGCGAATTCATAGGAAATTACGTTGTCTGGGCAGATAGAAAGGTCCGCAACCTTCAATCCTTGCGTACCATGAACGTTCAGGCGAGGATCAAGAACCCCATGCTTGACTATTTCATTTCCTTCGCGAGGAGCCATCGAGCAAGTTCCCAAACAATGCCACGTGGTTTCCACGTGTCTTCTAACCCACTCATCTATTGCCAAATTATCTTCCTCTGAATATTTAATGTCCTCACGGACCGAAACCTGGTTGCTTGAAACAAAACTTTCTTGTGCTGGCTTGCCCTTACCAAGTGGCCTCGCCCATGACCCGTGTTGAATTCCAGCAGTTATATGATTAGGGCCTGCATATGCTTTCGTTGTTTCTAAGTCCATGTCGTACGACCGCGCATCAGAGTCGTAATGAAACTGTGGATGCATGCTGGTGACTTCACCGGCGAAACAATCCATACGCCTCGCAGTCTCACGAGACTTTTTATACCCCCAGATTAACGGTCCCATCTAAGGTGGTCATCAGTAAACATATATGGATTTGCAATAGCCTGGGCGGATTTACGTCTCGCGCATCATTCATGAACCCAGCGTCAAAATCGGGGGCGTCATACGGGTTAGTCGATACAATATGTGTCTCTCCACGAGAGAATGGATACTCTAGAAAATGAAACATGCTTTTTAATGTTAGTTTTGTCTAGGCCCATGTATTCCCATCGGGCAAAGCTTAGGGAGGAATACCTGAAAAATTTCCCAGGCGGTAGTAACATGTGGTCTCCAAAAAACCCAGCAATAACCGAATAGTGCATAACAGGTTTGTCGGGCTTGTCCTTGAAGTAAGAGTTCCAGCCTTCACGGAACTCGGGTCCCATCTCCACCAATTCCTGTTCTGTCGGCCGTATTTTAACCCCAGCATCAATACCATTAGTTGCCAGTGGGCCACCGCCGGTTTGGTTCCATTCTTCAAACACTTTCTTCTGAACTTTAGGATCACCTCGAACAAAGTCGTCGAATGTTTCGGTGTCTGGCTTTGCTCGATAAGTCGAGAATGTAAGGTAGTGATCCTGGAAATTTTGCCCCACACCAGGCAAATCGATAAATGGCTTGACACCTGCTCGGCGTAGGGTCTGTGGATTCCCTATTCCGGATCTCTGAAGCACAAGTGGACTACTCATTGTACCACATGAAACTACAATCTGCTTGCGTGCTCTAAAAGTCCTATACTGATGGACTTGGGCAGGTGATAGCAGCTTTGTAGGGACCGTTTGAACACCGACAGCGCGGGTTCCGTCGAATATAATCTTGTCAATTTTTGTGTTGCACTGTAAAAATAGATTCCCTTGGTTACGCATGGTGCTATGTATATAGGCGTGAGCAGAGTCGCTTCGACGTCCAGTGTCGCGATTAATCCACTGTAAATATCTGTTAGATGGTTTATAACCTATCTAGCATGTAACGCTACCTTAAGCCAGTGCTCAGCCCCGTGGCCTGTAGTAAGGTCTTGTAAGTCGTCGGTAATAGGTATACCCTGAGATTCAGCGGCCCGAAGGAAGTCTTGCATCATGGGGTAGGCTTTCCGAACTAATTAGAATCACGCAGAATAAACGTTCTCTGGATAACATACTATAATTTCCGAACGATACCTTTATAGGTCCGTCAAACCCATGGACTTCCCGGTTATTGCAGGGCCTTTGATATGTCTCATGCTTTCTCATCAAAGGTAGTAAGTCTTTTGTAGTCCATCCTTCTGTCCGAAAATCGTCATAATCACTGGCTGATGCTCGGGTGTACATCTGTTATGATACAGAATTTAGCTAGTTGGAGTGAACCACCCACTTGCAGGTCCATACCATGAAATTGATGCTTGATCCACCTCCCAACACATTCGCACAAGGGACGATTGCACGTCGTCCCAGCAGATGCTCAGAGGGCCGTGAATGGTAGAAAGAAGCTGTCTTAGAGTCGAGCTTCATGTTGCGGGGATAAATCCCCGGACGGTAGACCCATGGGTTGTTCAGGTTACTCTCTCCCGCCTCGATTAGAAGAACTTTCAGCTTAGGATCTAGATTTGCCAGGCGACCCGCAACGACACATCCACATGAGCCTCCTAATGAAGGTTAACTACTGAAATCTCTGTCCTGGGTTATGCAAGCATTGTACTCTCAATGAGAGAAACTGAGACTCACCACCACACACTATAATGTCGACTTCATCAGGAATAGTCATGATAGTTGATTTTACTGGATCTTATGGCAAACAAGTTGGAAGTGTTTGACCGAAAGTGAGGATAGCAGAATCCTCCAAAGGGCATATCCACAGTATATATAACTTTCCTTCACCGGTCACATGGGCTGATAATTGAGGTATGGTCGAATTTGAATCAATCATTTATGCACAACATGAATGCCAATGCTGGCTTTGAAACAGCTGCAGGAAAAGCTGTGGAGTACCTAGGAGATGTGATTTCCTTAGCTTATGCCTACCAGAATGACCACCACTTACTTCTGACTTAGGGCCGGTAGGTTCCGTTCTACACGCGGGGCTGCAATTGGTAAATATTTCCAAAGTATCATGTGCTGAATACATTCCTCCTCCAAGATTGTACTCTGAAGATAACCCGGGATGTCTATGGCCAATGAGAGCGTTTATAATGTATACCTCGACCTTATGTACTCTTACCTGAACAAAACAGCATCCTCGCCCTTGTTTTTAGTGGGTTGGGACTAGTAAGAGATGCTGTAGCAGTAGTACAACCTGCCTTTTTAGAGGCGGAAATGCCTGGGTAGTGATGAACAACGTCTAGGGTAAGATCATCAAAATCTACCGTATGCAGGATTTTCCGCTATTTAACCGCTGTTAGTTTGTTGTGGCATAGCATGCATTCGAGCAAACAGGTACATACATATACAGCTATATCTTAAAAGTGTTTTGTTAAGCCAAAATCCCAGTGGTCTTTGAGTATGTATTCAACATAAATTCACTAACGAGACGGTAGCAAGATCTAGCTGAGGTAGTCTTTCAGGCGTCTAGTATTTAGACAAATACAAAACATTAGTAGAAAACGCACTGGATTTAGTACCAAAAAGCTTACAAAAAGTATTAGGGTTGAAAAGCTCTTCTAAATTGGATTACGATTGGTATTCGGCGTAAACACTGGTATTGAAGCACCGACCAAGAGAATATGGCTTATACATGTCTATATGAAATGAACATATAAGTCAATAATTCCTGCGTGGCGTGTGTATGTTCACACCGCGCACGTAAGTACTTGCAATTTCGGCTTGAGTGTATGCAGTGTAATCCAAGAACGGCGATTGCTGCTTGCAGTTCTCTGCCATGCCAACGCGTTCATTAGTCTCGACCTTTTTTCACCCGTCGGTTGTATGTGATAACCGTTTGAGACTTACCACCTTGTGTGGTGTGGTTTGGATTTGATAGACGCTGGACAGGCAGCATTAGGGCCGTCCACAGTCTCTTCTCAATGTTCTCTATGTGTTGTTGTGGTGCTGGTAGACCACGCGGAATTGGGGTACAGCCCACTAATGCATTCTAATGATTTCGTCGCCCCTCTGTGCACCAAAGGTAAAGAAAATTGGCAGACGCATCAATCTATAAGACTTGTGTTACTTGTTCTACCTTTAGTGGAATACCTGTGTTAATACCTGGGTCGCTCAAAGACGGCTACACACATACTGTATGAGCTTTATTGATCGGTCAAGGTCCAGGGGTAAACAATGGAATGAGGGGATTCCTGAATGGCCCACTAACAGCACTTTTTGCTTGATAATTTGTATGGTATAATACCCAAACTGTCGATCTGTAGTGATGGATGTCATGGTTTATGCCACGCCTCTTGTACACATAAGCACTAGTGGCGTGAAACTTGCTTAGTGCTTCGGCCCCACAACTTCCCCACATTACGCTAGAGGAAAAGTGGTCTAGGATCCCATAAGGCGGCAAGGTGCTTCCTAGTGCATGTTTAAACGAGAAGCTACATGTGCCAAAAAGCAGTACGAGTACCTATGTAGGCATTTACTTGGTCCAAGTTATCCGTCAAAGACCCGACAACCCCACCTTCCACACGGAATATGTTTTGCATAGCTACCGGCTTCCCCATCTAGCATCTCGGTTACCCCACATTTCTTAGTGTTCCCGAAGCCTAACCTACTATGCCGAACGTTTCATGCTAGTTGCAAATTTTAGAATCATGTGCGCACTCTAGCTAGAATAACATTCGAGCCACATCGAACCGAATTAATCCGAACTTGCGATACTTTCACCAGTCTGGACTGTACGACAGCTTTGGCAATAACAAGGGCACTCTAAATAGCTACCCGATAGTCTAGCATCATGATAAGCTTAAAACAATGGTACAGATACCTATATATGTCAATCACATTATCCGGCTTAACTCTGCCTATCTCCGAAGATCTACTGTAGTACGAGTACAGTTCAAAATACTTTCTACGGAATATCTTGTTTTTAAACTGCAAGTAATCCTGTCCGGTTGGCACGGTATATATCTGATATGCACACTACACTTACTCCGGTGGTAATTTCCCCGGACTGCGATCCAATCGTGACCGTATCTCATGGTTTTCGCAGTTATGAATATGTTTTCGTATTCCTGTAATATTATCACTACTTCAACCTAATACAACTTCTAGACGAATTATGTATTACTTCTAAAATTCATTGCTGCCAAATGCCCGAATACCACATATATGTTCCGGACGGTGGGCCAAGTAATTCACTTGGGCAACTGGCTGGCTGGTTGGCCTACCGGTCGGACAATTGGCCAAACAGTTGGCCGATTGGCCAACCGGCCAACTTTGTCTATCGGCTGGCCGATATGTCAACTGGCTACACTCTTGCCCAACCGGCCAGCCGGTATGTCAATGAAGTACCTTGGTGTATCTGCGGGGTATCAAATGACCCCAAATAATTCCAACAATGACCCCACGAATAGTTTGGTGACTGGTGATCGGTATATCTCCAAGCCGGATCAGTTACAAAGCTTTCCGAAATGTTGGAAAGTTCGATTGATGCTTGACCGTGGTGCATCTGTTTCTCAGTGTTTTCAAAGCTCTCGTGCAGCCTCGAGACCAAAGACGGGCACATGTATAGCGACGTTGAAGTTTTGTCTTATGAGAGCGATTCTGTCAAGCGGTCTGGCATATAAGTTTCTAGGAATCAAGCATTGGCGGGATTGGAATTTTGTGCAATACTGGCCTTTGGAGGGACATTTTGTAAGCTGAAATTTGTCGTGATGCACAAAGATTCAGTTTTATAATATTGATACCTTGGGGAACGTCCTCTTCAGGCCGTTGTGACCTCGTCCCGCTCAATATATACGGCGCGGAAATGTACTACTTGATGACTATCATAATATAACCTCTTGAGTCTTGCCGTACCGACCAACTGACATACCGGCCAGCCGGGTCACCAAGTGCACTAATTGCCATATCGGCCGGCCTGTTAGCCAAGAGGAACACTTGGCCAACCGGCCGGAACATATATAATCAAGGAAAGGCAATGATTTAATAATGGTTTAAAAACCAACATGTAGAGCCTGAATAACAGTCATGTTTCTATATGCATATTGTTACTCGACGGAGGTATGTATCAGTAAACTTTTATTGATAAGCCAGAAACCAGAAATGGATGGTGCACCAGCCGATAGTACGGATTTAGCAGTCGACGATTGCCACAAACTCTAGAAGCATACAGCGGGGTAGGTAACAGTAATAGACCGCTTGGTTAGGTGCAGATGAGAAAGTGACAGGCTGACAGCAGATTTTGAGAACGCAGCAGCAACGGATTAGTCTAGTATATAATCGGAGTCCGGCAATCGAGACACGAGAGGCCCAAAGTTATATTAGGCGCTGGTCCACTTGGCCGGCGGACACCTAGCTTCGTGGAATACCCAGTTAGCCGGCGGAGTACCTAGTACTGCCAACACACGCAGTTCTGTCTCGTCGAGGTTCTGGGGGTTCTGGGGCTCAGCGAGGACTACTGGGCTGGGCAAGAGACAACATTTTTGGCCAACCGCGTGCTGCTACTAGGTCTATTTGATGAGAGCTATGTACCAGCCATTGAATATCAAGGTTCATCATCATTCAAAATACCAGGTTTTTGTTTAACTCTGTGTCGAGAGAGAGTATCATGAAACTTGGCGTAAAGGCTCAACTATTGGTTGATTCTAAAGCTCTCTTGACAATCTCTTTTTCTTCTCAAGACGTTATCCCTTCGAATGTGTACTTTTTGCTCACAAGTATGTCTATTCATGCGATTGTACGCTCGACTATCTTAGAAATACCGGATGTCTACACTCTGGGCGCCTGTGTGTCCCCGCATTACCCTGAAACCCCTATACTCAGGATAATCTTCATAGGAGGCATTCTAGCTTTCAAGTGTAGTATCATACACCGGGATGTATGTGTGGGGTAGTGGTGGGGCTGTTCGTCAAACTTCCCGGCTGCACCCCAGTACAAATAATTTTAGAGGTCAAGACAAAATCTGCTGGTTCTAGGCAGTTGATGGTTAATAAGAAGCATGGTTGTTTCTGAGGGAGTTTCAGGGTTCCCAGAGGATCAATAACCTAGATATGAAGAAACCCTGAGTTTTCCACCGGGTTCCAAGCTAGCTAACCGAATAGGTTTTTGGATGCAGTGTGTTAGAGCTGTGATTTCCTGTAAAAGCGCTTCACGGTGTCCTAGAGCGCTCGGTCAGGGCCAAGGGAGTCGATGTTCACTAAGGCTAGCACTACGGTACTACCAAAAAATATGCACGCTAGTTCTTGGTCGCTTGGTATCAATCAGCACTGCGCCTGTCTCAGTTTCGATATCCAACTACAAATGCACTACATAGCAAATCGATGCCGACTCTGTAACAATGGTCTGGATTGCTCATTCTACTACTAGGTATGCCAAGGATGATTTCTAGTGCGGCAACCTGTCTGATCTCGCTGCCTCTACATATCAGGCCTTATATTGGCGTGGTAAGGCAGTTGCCAGCAGAGGGTGCTGCGCAATGAAGCGCCACAGCACGGCCATACAGTAAACCCAGCCTTCACTGGTCCCCGCACTAGCTAAAGTGGTAGAAAGCGGTCTTCACAAAATTGGTCAAAAAGGTAGTACTGGGGTATTAGAATATGCGTACTGGGCGCGCGGCAGCGCGGCAGTGGCCTGGGAAGGGTGGCACGGCTTTGATTTGAAGTAGTACACTTACTGTCAATTCACCTCAAGCTTTTAGTGTAGTCGACTAGGTGAGCTCTCCCTATTGCGGGGTCCGTTTAGACTGCTGGTTCTTCAAGCCAATCGGCTGAATGGAAAAGTGACCGGCTCAATTGTTGGGCGACTTCATGAAGTCTGGCTGCTGATAGCTAGGCCAAGCCAGTCACTTGTCAACCCAGCCGACTGAATCGACCTCACGACTAGGAGAGCCCACGCTACAGATATGGGGTACATGTAGCAAATCAAAATAGCACGAGCACCCAATGCTGCGCTACTATGAAGTAGATAGCATCCTGGCTTACTCCGCATCGCAGACCCCACTTGCCGCCCCCATACCGCCCCGCCGCCCCGGGCCCGGCACCCCCGCGATCCGTCCACCCCACTACTCCATCGAGCAATAACGCGATCTGTGTACGCGTCAGAAGGCTGGGGGCTACCGCAACAAACGTGGTTCTCAGGATGACAGTAGACTGAGCAATCAAGGCCGTTCTTCCTACATTGACATCGGTGTTACAGCGCTTTCGATAATTGTAGACCGTTTTTCAGTTTCTGTTCAAAAAAAAGACAGAGACGCAGCGCGTCCGTGCAGTGCATGCGGCAAGGTAGAGTGTGTGAGCTTTGGAGGTCCTCTATGGTGTCCACCATTCTGAATGTTGGATTCGACCTACACGCCACCGCTGAATTGGGCTCTAGAGTCGTGCCAAACCCCCGAAATCTCACTTCTCCTACCTTGCCGCATGCACTGCACGGACGCGCTGCGTCTCTATCTTTTTTTTGAACAGAAACTGAAAAACGGCCAACAATTATCGAAACCGCTGTAAGCTAGCGCAACATGCTTTGCAGTTGCATGAGACCACGCGAGACTGCAATGATGGTTCTTGACACCAAGCTTCCCAGAGCGTGCTATTTACACCAGCGATCGTAGATGGATGGGGTTTCCCAGACCTGGCGCTTCAAGCACACTCTGTAGTCAACCCATGCACCGTGTTTGGGGAAGGATGATGCACATTTCAGTCAATTCCTGACGGACCAGTCAATTACAGCGGTTTCGATAATTGTTGGCCGTTTTTCAGTTTCTGTTCAAAAAAAAGATAGAGACGCAGCGCGTCCGTGCAGTGCATGCGGCAAGGTAGGAGAAGTGAGATTTCGGGGGTTTGGCACGACTCTAGAGCCCAATTCAGCGGTGGCGTGTAGGTCGAATCCAACATTCAGAATGGTGGACACCATAGAGGACCTCCAAAGCTCACACACTCTACCTTGCCGCATGCACTGCACGGACGCGCTGCGTCTCTGTCTTTTTTTTGAACAGAAACTGAAAAACGGTCTACAATTATCGAAAGCGCTGTAAGTGGAAACGTGACGAGCTTGACTAGTAAAGCGACTGAATATGTAGGCCCATGGCATGGAGAGCCTAGTGAACTGTGTGATAAAGTCGAAGTAACTTGGTAGAATCTGCACAACAGATATCAAAGGCTTGCCAAAGACCGCCCCGCTACTTTTCCCCTCACAGACAGCATTCCCTCAGCGCTACGTTCTAGTGCGGGCGCTCGGCGCCAGTTCTGACGCCGTACTACGGTTTTTTCTTAGCTCGCGTGGGTGCGTTCTCGCCGGCAGCTGGCCGTACCGCAGCGTTCAATCAAACATGTTTATGCCTCATGAGATCAGAGAGGTTGCCGTACTGCTCATTGCCTTTAGAATGATTGTGAATAGGGTGATTAAAATCGTTCTTCCTACAGCGGGAGCGATTGGTAATTCAGCAGCGTGATTTGAATTGCATGAAACTGAACTAGCGGTACTAGTTGATACCAAGCGGCCCGAAGCGTGCATTTTAGCTCGCCGTACACAAGTAGCTATTGGGTACTTCACAGCTGTGCCGGCTGGGTGATACGGTCGTGAACTGGACGCGTCAGTCCGTCATCAATGTTCTTGACGGGCTAGTCGAATCTGTAGAAAAGCATGAGTGACTTGCCAGTGAACCGGCCCATAAAGTCGGCTACTTGACAGCTCGGCGCCGGCCATAGCATATGTAGTTGGAAGCCATCACGTTGGTCTGGCATTAAAAATAGCACATACATCGATCTCTAACAGTAACGGGTTATGCCTAGAATGACCCGTAAAATAGCACTATGCCCGTACGTAATTACCCTGTACTCTATTAGCCATCCTATCACTAAGTGATGGCCGCCCTATTGCTGTTGGACAGCTCCCCCTGTTACTAAACTCTATTAGTGTTATGTGGCTGCTATCACTCGTTGATATCCCCGGGTGGTGCAGGGTGCCTTCACCGCCACCCACTCGTCCGGAGCGCCGGGTATTTCACACGCAGCCCACCCGCCCAAGGTCCCTTCACCACCACACACATATATTGAAACTTCTCATCTGTGGATCAAAGGATGCCCTAGGCATGGAAATGTCATGGGCCGCGGGCAGAAGGGTGCCCTGGGCGATGGAGAGTGTTCTAGACGTGGGGTATTCTGGGTGGGAGGACGCCCTGAGCGGAGGATGCAATGATGGGCGGTGGGCGGGAGAGTTAGAGGAAATTATGGGCATCAGTTCCATTTTACAAGGTCATTCTGGGCATAGCCCGTAAAAGTAAACATAACAGATCAGCTCTTGTTGTGATTACACCTGAAAATTGTATCCACAAGCCAGTCTTACACATTGTTCTTCCTGAAATCTCGATACAGCTAGTAGAAGGGACAAAATTGAATATGTGGCCAGCATCAAAACCTCGTTCAATTACACTACTACATCAACCCCGATTTTATCTGTCAAATGACCCGCTCGTCTGTAACCATGAATGCATCTCCGTGAGTGTTCTTTGGCCATAGAGGTCCGCCGAAGTGCTACTCCCATCACATTGTCCGGTGAACAATGATGATTGTTGCTCGCCAAAATCGGGGCACTGGAAGCAGTTCAATTGATTCATTGTCACCGAAGGTAACTCGGCCTCCGCTAGGAGATTTGAATCTGAGGGTAAAGAAACCGGCGACACTGTTTGCATCCGTGCAGCCAAAATTTTCTGCACAATCGCACTGAATTTGACAAGTATGTTGGCGCATACGCCGGCACTCTCATTTCCCCTCCGTCTCAAGTCGGAAAGATACGAGATACTATATCGGATGTCCTCACTATCATTGCTGAACAAATTCGAACCGTAGTCCGGTGGGATGAGAAGCTGTGATAAAATAAGAGTGAGCCCTGCATTAAATGTATAATAAAAGTCGGTAAACGAATGGACCGATAGCCAATGCGTGCTCGCCAACTGTCGTGTAAGAGAGATATTGCGGCGAGCGGCGCCAATACAGATGTTCGCCTGGTCCTCGATTGTTGGACTGAATCTTTGGCCGCCAACTGAGAAGTATGGTACCATTCGCTTTTTAACTGCTAGAATTAAAAAAGGCCGTCCTGTTAATATGTATAGCTTTGAATACTAATCAGTAAACATCTCCGATATTTTTGGATGCATCATTGTAATACCTGATTGTGCAACATATGCAGTACAAGGACAGCTCGACTACGCGCAACGCCGTTCAATAGCTTCAGCTCAGGATTGAGTTTGTCGTTCCAGGTATCAAGTTGTAGAAGGATGCGCTCTGTGATTTGCGCAACATCTAGGCTTTCCCTTCGCCGACTCGCTCCCGCTTTACGCACTCGGTATATTTCTATTCGCCAAGAATGTTAGCAAGCGGAATGGTGGCACCAGGTATCACTGCACTTCTACTTACTACTAACAATATCTCCCATGATTTGGCTCAATCGGGCATGTGCGGCAAGCCCTGCGCCAGATGGCAAAATTCCAATAGCCTGTATGACAGTTGTATTAGCCCAAAAGATACGAGTACAAAGTTTACGTGCTCGGTTCATGGAACAAGCTTTAAATTACCTTCTCTGAAGGGAGATCGACATCAATATCTTCATCGCAAAGCATCACGGGCGTCCCGGTAACACAACTGTACAACCTATCCAAAATGTAAATATTCCAAAATTCTCTTTTTCTTTCCTCCATATCCTGCAAAGACTCTGCGGCTGTAGCTCTACTATTGCTGGTTCGATGGAGTCCCTGTGTAACTGCGATCCTTACAGCTAATCCGATATACATGTAACCGGTCTCGCAGCGAAAGTCTGCCAAGAGGTAAAATGCCATCAATGCAAGAACTCTCATGCATGGGCGTGTAGTATTCTCGATGGGGTTTCCCAGCAGTAATTTGGCCCTAGAAAAAAACGATGCGCCGGATAGCCCATGGGGCGGTGAAGTTGGTGGGTACCTCGTAGAAACACTTTCGGCATGAGGCGAATAACCTGAAGTTTCTGGCGACTGCGATCCAGGTTCTCCCAGGTATGGATTTATCACTGGAGATACGTTTGTTTCGGTTTGGTGGTCGATCAACCATCTATTCGTTGTAGAAACCGCTTTCAATCCAAGTGCGATTCCCATATACAATGTGCTTATTATGGTGAAATCAACTACTGGAGACCCAGTGGGCAACGAACTTTCGTACATCTCGGGAAGTTTGTATAAAGATTCGATGCTTTGGAGCGTGTCTACTGGAGAAAACCAATGGTATATGCCACCAGCGATTTCGGGGTGAGAAGAAGTGCCAGGTCCGGAATACGTTAAAAATGTTTCAAAGTAAGAAAGAAACGTTGACTTGAGTGGTAGTGTATAGGGTTCAGACACCGAAGAACCCACGTTATCGCAAGAGTCTTGTAAAGCTGTTAAATAACCAAGGTTCTCAATCTGTGCGGTTATAAAGGGCCCGAATCTTCCGGCCTCCTCTTGGGCATCGGGGGATGGGTGCACAATACTCTCAAGAAGTTCTGCGATTTGTTCCAAGAAGCTGGAGCCTGTCGAGTTACCCAGGAAACTTACTATACATCGTTAGTTTACCCAATATATCTTGGGAGAAAAATGCTTTACCGATTTGGCTTTCTAAGCCGAGTCTTCCGTCTTCGAAATCAAAGTCACCCTGTGAAGCTGTCGGACTTCGAGACCCAGAAGTCCCTAGCGGATTGCTACCATACGCACTCCTAGGAGAAATCGGCATCGAGTTCAACTTAATAGTACTCGGGGTCGCTTGCAGCTTGAGTCCATGCTGATTAAGTAATTCCTCTCGGGCAATTGAGTCCGGGACAGTGTCTCGGAGACATTTATCCAACGCGGAAATATGTTTTTGTAAAGTTTCAATATAAACTTCCGGAACCACTATCTTTGCAGAATTGGGAGGATATGTGCATGAAATTTTTGCCACCTGACACTGCCTACATGGCTGTTTTCCGGTACCTGGAGTTATGTGAGAATTGATATATCTAGACAGTACCAGATTTGACTTACATTTTATTTTTCTATTGCGGCAATGGTCACACCTAAACATCTGTCAGCGATACAGCTAATTCACTCCAGTATTTATGAAAGGTAACCATACGCCATGGCTATCCTTTTTCTATCTTCATCTTTGACTTTTGGTCTCTTACGATTAGTACTATTCGCATGGCGTCTATTAGGATATGAATTATCGAGTATCTCTAGCGTATTGGGCTCCATTGTTATAGCTGCTTTAGTAAATAAGTAACAGAGATCGAATAGTAGCGCATGGACCTTCGAACTGGTGGCGTTCAGAGAGCCCACATTGTCGGACCATCAAGTATTTATATCATTGGCCCCTTTTAGCGAATGTAGGTTGTTCGCTAAATGTCCAGTTCACGCTACATGAATTTCGGTGTTCATGGTTGAATGATACGAGTGTTCCGGTGCTCAGCACTGCCAGCCGCACGGTAAAGCAGTAACACCAGATCTCTATGCAGCGATGCCTCTTTCAATCTTGGAACAGTCGATACGGCATCGCCCAATCCCCAGATGTTTCTCCAGGGGTTTGATTGATTCAATGCGACCATAGATGCGCCTATAGCCAAATATTCCATGTTTTCCGCATTTCTGCACAATTCAATAACGTAGTGCATAACGTAGGCCATGCGCGCAAGGCAGTCGAGTGCCTTTCTATGTGTGGTAGCACAGCAACGGCTATGTAACACTTTATTGCAGCGGTGACACCCTGCCGTTTACCACTATTACCAAAGCGCATAAGCTAGGTGATCTTTGCTAAAAAGATAATTCCTAACACCTTCCAGAACATCGGCACTGCCTCGCCCCTGAGACATGCATATGCTTGTTTTTCGGATTGAGCCGACATCAAAGAAAATGAGAGGCGTTTCAACATTGGTAAATATAATTCGACAGCGATATTCCTGCATGGCTAACCGCCTGCGATGTGCATGATTTTGCACGTTCGGTACAGAATGTGCAAAATGATGAAGACTCGTAATGCACAGGGTTGTACATCAGATGAATGGGCCATTAGTAAGTACTCGTACATCATACAGATTCACTTGCGCTTGCAGCTGCACATTTGTATGCACAATGGATGTATGCATAATTGAATCTCCAACACCCGCTCCGATCTATCATAGACCGCCCCCATGGCACCCCTAAAGTTTTTGTACAGCGGTTTTTGACAGATGACTGCCTTGTGGCTAGCTCCTCGCCTCAGGGTCTCGGCTGGCTTAGGTGCTCTACACATATTAATTTCTTTCAGGTGCATGACAGAGACATTTACGCCGTATCGATCTCGTCAATTGAGCTCGCGAATCTTCGCTTCAAGGAAGGGATCGGGCATCTATCTAATAAGTGCACGGTGTACATTTATGTTTTAGAAGCTTAGCCACATCATATAGCCATCGCCGCGCTAATAAGATATAATATCCTTATTTATGCGTTTAGTAGATATTCAAAGTACTTAGGGTTGCGAGCAACGACCACCGCTGGATACGAGACTGATATATGCGATTATCAGATCAAACAACGGTATCTTAGAAGAAAATTGCGATATTCGAAAACCATCAGCAGGTTTACTGAACAATTTTGCCTTCAGATTGTTTGTGTACTTTTTACCAGTGTTCAAAGTGCCACTGCCTTGGCGTCTTTACATGAACTTTCGTAGCTCGTCGCATACTTAACGGTTGCCCTATCAATTAGAACCTGTTATCGATTCCCATTCCCATTCCCACGTACTGGCTATAATTTGTGGTTGGTGTGCCCTGATTCCCTCTCTTCAAACTGTCCGGCGCTTAGGTACTCATTGGTCCTTTGAATCTACAAAGGATAAGTGCATGAAAAACCTAAACAGGGGTCCTCATGTAGCTATCAGGAGCACACATTGTAATTTCTCCAGCATCTAGATGCGCAGTTCTTAATACCAGGGAAAGACACAATATACATTAATTGCGAGCCTCACATCATGCTAGAGCCTAGGATTGATTCGTTATTCGGGACGATTAGATCTTGTGTTCCCTGATCGAATCTAATAGCCGTTGAGATCTCATCTGTACATGGGGATATCAAGCGTTATCCACACATTGTTATGTCTCATTTAACGGTTTATGCACAATTATCAATAATCAGTTGGCTAAAAGTGCAGTGTTATTTTCTTGCACGGCATTGGATCCATATGCCGGCATAGATGAATTGATGAACGCTGGAAAATTGTCAAGGGTGCAGTCAATAAGAGCTATGAGGGTGTGCGTGGATAAATGGCACGAGTCAAACTATTGGAAATTGATAGACACCAGTGGTCTAGGAAAGCACGGATTATAGAATAGTACTTACATTATTGTATCATGTGTAGGTTACAAACAGAGAAAGCTCGGACTCGGAAGCAAACAGTGTTTAAGCTCAGGCTGGTGACTAAGAGCAGCATCGCGTATCAATACGTTTGTGACGCTGATTAATCTGTTAGTGACGAATCGTTACTGTTACTAAGATGACCATATCTGAGTTCCTCACGTGCCGGAAGCCCCGCCCGAACACCGGAATTAAAACACCATGAATAGAGAATGGAGAGAATTAAGTAAAGAGTATGTAAATAGGAGGTGTCAAATGTTCAGGCATAGATTGGAAGCTGTAATAGCACATAATGACGATAATAATTTTTCTGGTTAAACTTCAGTGTTTTGGTGGATCTGATAAGATTGGCACGTGAGGAACTCAGATATGGTCATCTTAGTACTAACAGGGTTCAATACAACGACGTAACGCTGTACTGGTGTTGCGTAAACTGCGTAGTTGCAATCACTGCATTTTGCTTATTAAACAAATTTCCAATGTCCCATCCACTCCGGCTACAATACCAAAACAGTCACGGGTTCGATTGTATTGAACCGTAACGTTACAACACAGGCAATTACCATACGTTGCATACAACCTTGTAACGGTTCATTACGCGTTGCTGACTAAGAGTGCATGGCCACGTGACGGCCGCAGAAACCTCTCAAGATGCAATAACAGATTTGTATAACTTGACATCCTGAATAGTATAAATTTACACGCATTGTTGTAGTATAGGCCGGGTATAGTCTCGACCAAAGCCGGTAAAGTAATTCGTTGTTCCTCTTGGTAGTGTCACGTGTCTGGGAACGTTGTGGTAGTCGGCATGAGCTCAAACTGCTTCAAGTCCGACTCCCGAGCTTTGATCTCTGTAACTTACACATCAAAGAATTCGACCCAGGCCTCTAACACCTCCGCCCTGACCACCGCTGAGTACGAGACTAGTTCGGATAAAAAATTGCGTGATGGAACCTACCATAACTTTAATGCCGAGTAAAATCGTATCAACCAACCTCCGGAATGCAGGCGAGATGTACGTACATATGTAATTACAGCTTACAGAGAGTGCAAAAAATAATTCATCAAAGAACCACCCCACCTCCTCATACATTTATCCATCATATAATTATGTTTATCTATGCATTCAAATTCTCGGTGTGGTGACAAAATCTAGGCAGATAAGGCAACATCGTGCATTTATTGACCTCATGCGGTTATGGGAAAATGAAATTGCAAATCTATATTCTAAGCCATCAAGATCTAGAGAGATTGTTTTCGAAGCCCTATTTAGGCCATGGCTATTTTAAATATGGCCGAAAGCTATGGCCGTTCTAAATAAAAGAAATTTTGGTATGCATACACTTTCTAGCCTTGTGCCCACCTATGTAGCTTTGTCGTTATTGGGATTAGGCGAGGTACGGGTAACCACTACCGACTGGGTACAACACTATGCACGCTCAAAAGAAAATCCCTCAAGGGCTTATATATCTCCGTTCTAATTTTTCAGAGAAGTAAATCGAAGATACCTGCATTTGATATTAGCGAATATTATCACAACGGAGGATAATCAAGCTTACGGTTTCAGTTCTCGAACATTGTCCTCTCCAAACTTCTTCTTCGCATCTGCGGTTGACACCGTGGGGGGTACGATCACATCGTCTCCAACATTCCAGTTAATTGGTGTCGCAATTCCTTGCTTGTCCGCCGTTTGTAGTGAATCAACCACTCGCAGTACCTCTGCAGTGTTTCTTCCAGTGCTTGCAGGATAGGCCATCATCAATCTATAGGTATTTTATTAGAATCGTAAGTAGTTCAGTAGACCCAATCTCTCTTACCTAATCTTCTTGCTTGGGTCGACAATGAACACGCTTCGGATAGTGAATGCAATCCCACTGGTCTTCCAGTTCTGCACCTGAGCTTCATCCACCATGTCATACAAGAACGAGATCTCACGACTCTCGTCCGCAATGATTGGAAAACTCCCAATAGCATTGGCACTCGCCATTTCAGATCCGGTTACTTCGTCAATATCCTCGGCCCATTTTCCATGAGATTCAAGCCCGTTTGCGGAAAGGCCAATGAGCTTGACATTGCGTTTTGCGAATTCTGGGGCCAATTTAGCGAATGCACCAAGTTCTGTGGTGCATCTGGTTAAAAAATCAGTTTAATTCAGTACTCTATATCAGAGCGCATAAATATGAGTTAGAGAACCCCGATGTGTCGTAAAAACTTACACGGGTGTGAAATCTGCAGGGTGAGAAAACAGGATTGCCCATGAATCTCCAATAAACTTGTGGAAATCAATCTTCCCATGTGTAGTTTCCGCTGTGAAATTGGGTGCCTCAGTGCCGATTCTGAGTCTTGGCTGCTCAGGAAGTTTTGCACCCTGTAGGTTTTGCGGGGTGTAACTAAAGGTTCTTCTGAGGGGTGTACTCAGAGGCTTCACAACGAAGTGAGCGGTACGTGCGCGCAGGGCGTAACGGAGCGGCGCAAGGAAAACCATGGCTAGAAATGAGCTGTAGTTACGTGAAAAGTAATAGTATCTCGACAATGTTTATGAGCCGGACGTCATGGTTAATCAAGTTTTCTCAAGCTAGAATTTCACGTTTATGTAATCAAGCGTCTTCCTTGCAACTTCAACACGTGCGTCTCTAGCCAATCACACTTCTACTAGAAGGATGCCGACAAGTGCTAGTGTGTAGCGCTAGCCCGTCGTCATCTGAGTTCGTCACGTGAACATCTAATCAATTGGCGAACAGTCCCAAAACTCAAGCTTTTATCTTCAAGAATCAAAATCAATCACCAAGGTACTAATGTTCTGAACTATGTCAGACATCACCCGAATAGTATTCTAGGCAAGTGACATAAGATGTATGTTCTTAGGCGATTAATTTATGTACAATAAGTGCTAAAATATTTACATGTATAACAGAGAATGATACTTCTTAGTCCACCGGGGATACCTTTTTTTTTACATTGGTGTGTGTGTTTGTAGATCCAGCTGCGTCCTGCACAATTATTGGATGATACTTGCACTATTCCTTGAACCTAGTGACCATAGCCTTCCTCCCAGTAAACCACCTCTCCCCTTCCTTTTTTCCCAGCTGCTCCGTCAAGAGCTCGTACAGCACCCCTTCGAGCACTATCTACCACTGCCCCGCCTCCGCATGAGATCACAGCCATTGGCGTTCCCGGAACTCTTGAATTTGCCTCCTTCACAATCATCTCTTCTATCAAGGGCCTACGATACCTCACCTTGACCCCTAGTGGCATGCGCCACGAATCTTTCTCATTACTTCGAGTGATGTATACCCGGACCGCCACATCCGGTCGGAAACTCAATCCCCGGACTTCACGCAGCACCTTCTCGGCCAGTGAACCCTCTCGTACAGTCCATATTAATAAAAATCGATGAGTTATTTCTCGACGCCTGTGTAATTGCTGCTGTAGGTACGGGAGTCCGGTTGAAATACCGACCCCTCCTGCAATTACAACAACTGTGGGAAAGGCGTGCACAGGACGAAGATTCCCATACGGCCCTTCGAGAAAACAAGGAACATCAACAGACTTCTCGGGGGAATTGATAATCCGCTGCAAAATATCCCGGGTCATTCCTCTCTGGGCATGGATGAGGAAAGTCAATTTAGCCCGGGCAGGTCCCTTGCGCGAGGCAGACGTGGTTGTGAGAATTACAGCATCCTTTTCATTACTGGAGTTGCTGCCATCTGCGGGTGTTTTAATCCTCTCGAGTGCAAAAAGGAGCTTATCTGGAGTTTGTGTTAGGCTTGGGCCAGCTGGCCGCCAGCCGGCGGCAGTAAATGGATGACATTCCCAAAAGCACCAGCGGTCTGGTATATATATGAAGTAGTGAGCGCTGGGTACAAACCCCACGTCTTTGATTTTCGGATACACGGTGAAGCGAATTGTCTGAGTTCCTGGTATTATTTTAGCCCGTGCGGTATGACGTCCTCTCCTATTGAAAACTATCAGGCGGAGGAGGCGGAGCGAGCGATCAAGCGACCAAATCGCCACACAGGCCCATATATAACGCTTGTATGGGTGTAATGAGGGCGCCACATGACTATGATTTCAAATGTTACGCTTGATTTCGGGAATTGCTACACGCGGGACTTACTTGAAAGCAAACATTAGAAATATCGCGGCACAGATAATGTGTACGGCTAGGAATAGCTCGTAACTCCTGCGTCTAACTGGATGTATAGAAAAAAGCACTAAAACAGCCATAACAGTCATAGCCTGTTGGGGAGATTTTCGTTAGCAAGGCAAGAAGATAAATTAATATTGCAATCCAAATTTCGTGAGACTTACTGCGATTCCGTTCCACCAGAGCCTACCATCGTAACGTCTCCGAGGGCCCATCTCAGCTTCACGTAAACGTCAATTGGAGAACTTTATGAAGTATTGACCAGAAGCTAACCTTTCTGTGCAGACTTGTATCCATAACCTGCCGCATGCACAATTACGCATAAAAATGCAGTTCTGGCAATCCACTTATGGAAGACCTGAAAATCCTTGTAAGGCCAGCCCGTAAACCATATCAAGACATTATTCCGCCCGGAGAAAATAAAATACACAGGCATATTCACGACGGCCAAATGACCCGCCCTGTCCGCAACAGATTTTACGTTTATCCCAGCAGGATAGTTTACCACCATGAACACCAAATTCAACACCAGATACCCCAAAATCATGAGGCACTGGCCACGCGTGGGCAAAATGTACCACCCGATTGGCTGCACATGTTTACCCCCAAAAAGTGCTGGTAGGAGTAGCTTCTGGCGCACCCAGGTTTTCAAGGCATTGGGCCGTTTCCGGATCAGGGGAGTTTGCGATTCTGCGTAGTAGTCGGTGTCGACCTTCGATGCGCGGAGGGCGAATAGCAAGGCACCTATCAAGCCAATCAAAAGAATTGCGCCAACAGCTATATATAGTCCGTTCCTGAGAAATCAGCACTGGGACACTGTTGGTATCATTGAAACATACCCAAGAACCTGATACAGGTATTAGTGAAAAGTTTCTCGGGCGAAAAACTAAAAAACTTACATGATTGATTCTCCATACTTCATATGGATTTCGGGCTTGAAAACGGGCCGGAGCTGTATCTGTGACGGATGTTGCCTTGATGGTGAGATGGTAGTGTAAGCAATTCCTCATCTAGTAAGTACAATGAAAAAAATACTGACCATTTCAGTCCATGCAAGGGTAACTGAGCAGCACAGAAGTCTCTTTCAAAGATTGGCGGCGGCGATATAAAAGTCCAAAGGCTTTCAAACCGGTGTCACAGAAAGTTTTTGTAAAAGGCCCTTCAAAGAAAACAACCGGACAGAAGTTTATCTTATATCTCTGCACTAGCTAGTCCACCGCAATCCAACGACGCGAAACAGCGGCTTTCTCACGCACTTGCGTTGGCTCCTACTTCCGGCTGCTGCGGAATGTCTAATCGCACTCCACACCACTCACTGGTCTCGGTTGACGTGTAAGGCTCGGGAAGACGTCCACGCCTACTTGCGAGAAAGCAGTTGAAATCCGGAGCCGGGACGTACAAGCGCAGGAAAAGGGGTGCAATTCTGTGGCAGCAGAACGAGGTCGTCGCCATGTGCGAAACGCCGCCGTTTTCTATCCATTGCACGCCGTCCTCAAATCCAAAGTCGCCCTCCCCTCTCTCCATGCTTTCTTCGGCGCGCCCCCGTAGTGTGCAGAACAAGCACCGCAGACTGCGCTCCCCAAGAGTCTGCACGGTCCAGTATCAACCTACGTGTACCATACAGGCGCATACCGAGAGCGATTCCTGCATTTGTCACGTCATCCGTCGCTTTCCTAGTGTTCCTGCGATTGCTGCACCATGCTGGAGCGGCAGGGACGTCTGCAAATATTGGGTCAAACGATTTGCCTCTGCCACGAGAGCGAGCAGAACACCAACACCTCGCGACCGCCGGCCAGGGAGGAAGGTTCTGCGCTGGGGAAGAGGACTAATGTGGGCTGGACCCTGTGCGTCGTGGCGGCTGGCGAGTAAGAAACAACCACGACGGTCCCTTGCCTAAGCTCAGTGATTTTTTTTACAGGGCTGCAGGTACCCCACGTTTCTTTGCACGCAACACCCAGAGCACCACACCTAGCGGCCCAGGAAGAATCTTCTTTTCCTTCAGTATCTGGAGTTGTGGAATAGAAATGCGCCGTGAAACGGAATATATGCGCCCTTGAGAACGGCAGTGTTAGCTAGGCATAGGCAGTAACCGTCTCGGTCTTTTCTTGCCCCACGCTATCCGCTCTCCTCGTCCACTCTCACAAATTTGTTTATACCGATCGACGGTCGCTCTCCCGCCCGGCCCTGTAAGTCTCTCGGCGAACTTCGCCTAGGCGACTGAAGTTCCTTGCGCAGCCTTCATGCCGAGATGCAACCGATCGTACCGACAGGTCGGCAGTTCGAAGTCTGTGCGGGCCTGGCTTATCTTAATAGTTGACCACGGGGTGTTATCAAAAGATGGGGAAAGGAGCTCTAGTACTAACCCGAATCTACCAAGAGGCCTTCCACGGCATTGGCATTCATTCCGTATGTACTCTACTGTACAACACATCATCGTTCAATCGAAGATCAGACCAGTATAAAACTTTTTCGGGCCGTCTTTCCTGATTTATTTCCGACATGATGGAATTGCTGACTTCCAGACCAAAATCCATGGAGATGCTATTGTGTCGACCGCACGTCGTTTACTGTGAGGCTATATTTATAATTGACGGATGTTCCCAATTCCTTATTCCCATTCGACCGGGCCGTTGGGTGTAGCGAGCGAATACTGGTGGCGTCGTAAGTTTTTGCCTCTATGATAGCTCAGCGGCAAACAGTGTGTATAAAAGTGGTGTACATAGACCTCTCTATATTTGTGACCGATCGCGACGTCGTCTCGTCGTAAACGTGGGCAGTTCATAGTCAGTCTGTACAATCCCAAACGCTGGATTCAAGGAATGTGTGGCGTTTATCACAAGACGGAGTAGAGTTGTTCCGCCGGGTTTAAAAAGACGACTTTCGACTGGAAAGGCAATCAATCAATCAAATTACAGTATCACAGTATTCGCATGCATGTGCCAAGATTTAAAAGCATTCACGTGAACGCCTCTCATATACTCAGATACTTCACGAGGTCTGATAACAAACCCGAAGAGAACTCACATGATAGCTACATTGAAATAGTGTATTTTAATTGATACTTCTCATAGCTCCAAATATTCGTGTGGATATATTTTGTGATTCTTATATAAGACGCTCAAAAGACGTTTAGATGACCGCCAGCAAAAAGGCTACGGAAACGTCACCCTAACCCTAACCGCTCCCGCAACCCTATATTTTCATCGGCAGCGGAAGAGGTTGCATGTATGCTCTAGAATTGGTAGATCTCCGATATAGAGCACCCGGGAAAGTAGTTTAAGGCCATTCCCGAGAAATAATGGTCTGTTTTATTGTAATATACCTCTATCACGACCAGCATCGTTTTGATCCGGCATCAATCCATACTCGAAAGAACTGTGCATCAATTTGGTAGGATTCCATTAGGTGAGGCTTTTGGCGCATATGCGCCACCGGTGGTCATTCGGGCGCGTCTTTGACTTCCGAGGCCCACATACTCGGCATGTTTGACGGGTGCATGAATCCAAAGAACGGGCAGGCAGGTACCGTGGATAACAGGCGGCGGCCTGCGCAGCGTACCTCGAAGTAACTACACTGGTGCAGATCCAAACATGTAAAACCACGACCCCAAGCCTGTCCATTTCCACATCGTGCACTCGTAAACTACAACAACTTGCTTCGAATCTCCCGCTGCCTTTCCCGAGCTAGCTAGTACTATTTCCCACACGCGCGTTGTGAATCTGAAAATCGAGGAAAAGTGTTCTATTATATTCTACGACATGCCGGTGATATATACTCCCGGACACTACAGGTACGCGGTGTTTTCACACCGCTGGAACTGGTCTGAGGATTGTGGGCGAGTGGGTCGGCGAAGAACCGGTGTCGAGAGCTTCATATGTGAAGCACTGCACGAATAGATTTCATCGTTCACAGACCATCGGCACTCGTACGCCAGAAACCTCCAATTTCAAGGATTTCCAAAGCCTGCAAAACGCATCCTACAACCCAACCTCGCACCCCAGCCTTCCTTCGCGCCCCACCCCCGCCGCCGCCCGCTCGCCTGCCCGCCCGCCTCACCGCCGCATCTCCGCCGCGGTGTCCGTCAGCATCTTCAAAACAGCCTTATACAGCGGCCGCTCCCGCTCCTGCCGCCCCATCTCAATAACCCTATCATACCCGTCCTGGAACCGCCACAGCATCGCGTCCGCGTCCCCCGCCGTGCGCGCCCTCAACAGAGCGCACACACAGCGCGCCCAGTGCAGCAACCGGAGCTTATTCATGTGATGCACCTCTGATCCGAGCATTTGCAACGTTTTTCTGACGGTTTCGCTCCGGCATGCACTCCCCGCCGCCGCAATCAAGCGCTCGAAAAGCGGCGCGTGATGGCGACACTTGTCGGTTGCGAGGAAATACTCTAGCGCGCCGTTGCCGGCGTGGTCGAGCGCGTTTGGGTCCGCGCCGGCATCGAGGAGATCCTCGGCGATGAGGTGCGGTTGCCGCAGGTTCGCCGGGCCGTCGAGTGAGGCGCAGGCAACGAGGAGCGGGGTGCGACCTGAGGCGTCGCGGGCTTCGAGGCCGGCGCCGGTGTCCAGGTGGGCGAGGAGCTCGTAGATGAGGGTGGAAGAGGCGCCGGTGCGGGCCAGGTCGTGGAGGAGCGTGCGCGGTTCTGTGTACACCGTGCGGTAGCGCACCGCGAAGATTTTGAAACCCGTGTGTGTTTCGCCGCGCACCAGCGGGATATCGCTGGGGGTGGGGAGGCGCATTTGGTCGTCGTCGTCTTCCAGCTCGACTTGGCTCTGCGGTCCAGAGGGAGGCAGCGACATCGCGTTCACGTCGACGCCGTGGTCCACGAGGAGCTCGAAGACCTTCGCCCCATGCCTATGCCTAGGCTGTACGAACAGGCGTTGCAGGAGCGGAAAGCAGTCGGTGGGCAGCTTTGCCCCCGCGTGTAAGAGCCTCCGGAACGCTGCTGGAGTATCGAGGCACCACTCCAGCGGATGTAGGAGGTTTACATCTGCGCCGGCCTGGATCAGAGCTTCGACATAATACGTGCAGTCTGGCACAGCGACGGCGAGCAGCAACGGCGTCACCGACGGCATCCTGTCGCCGGTTGGGTGATGCACCACCTCCGCGACCGCGTCAACGTCAATCCCAGGATGCGCCAGCAGCCGTCGCACCGTGGCTCTGGCCCACGCCTCCGGCGCCTTCGCATCCCCGGCAGCGCGACAGACAGCATGTAATGGCGTCTCGCGCGGAGCCCGGAGGTTGACATTCACACGCCCGTCTGCCAGCAGGAAGTCCAAGGCGGCGGCATGCCACGGCTGCGTGGACTTTGCGAACAGGTGCAGCAACGACTGTGGCGGCCCGGGGGCTCCGTCGCCCGGCACCCAGGAACGGATGTTGGGGTCCGCCATGCGTGGCAGCAGGTGCGGGAGCACGTCGATGCAGGATTCCTCTGCGAGCAGGGTGGCGAAGACGTCGGGATCTGTGAGCCCGAACTGGGCAATCGCCGGGTCCAGCATCGTTGTCCAGCATTGCTGTATCAGGCGGCGGAGCACACGGCGGCCGAAGCAAGCGTTGGCAGCTTGCCCGGCAGCGTAGGCGTTTGTGATGTGTGTGCGGAAGCTGTTATAGTCAAGGTCATCGCCATAGGTGCCGTCGTGGGGCTCCAGCGCCACAACATCATTTCCGAAATCCAAACTGTGATTCTTGAGTAACGTAGCAACAACAACCTCATCACACTCCACCATCGCGATCCAAAGCGCCTCACGCGCCCCCTTCGCCTCCGCCAGCGCATATGCCGCCTCAACACCCGCACGCACGCCTGCAGCCGTGCGCAGCGCGGCCGCGAGGCTGCGACTCTTAATTGGTAGCTTGTGCATCGGTTCTTTCTTGTATTTCTGGGGATACGGGGGATCTGGCCAGTGCTGTGTTGTGATCCAATGTGACAGCTCCGCAGCAGTCCCGGGATGAGTTTTGATGGCCCAATCGTGCAATGCGCTCAAGACCGCACCCGTACCTGTCGTACCGGCAATCCACAGGGCAGTGTGGCCGTTCTTGTCTTCACACCCTGGATCCACCGCGTGCTCGAGTAGCAGAGTTGCAACATCGCCCGGCCGGCATAGCTGCCGCTGCAGTGTATCGAGACTGATGTTGTCGTAAGCCTGCCCGCGTACAGTAGGCCCGTGCGCAGCGACATAATGAAGCGCCGTTGCGCCTGACAAATCAACAATATCCGCCCGCGCCCCGGCATCAAGCAACGTCTTAACCGCCGCGTAGCTCCCCGCCCGCGCCGCCTCTGCCAGTGCCGTGATGCCGGTGTAGCCCTGCGTATCCAGAGACTGCGGCTGCGACTTCATCTGCTCAGCCAAAATGTACACCGCGTTCGCGCTCGCGCTTGCTGCTGCAAAGTGTAGCGGCGTCCTGCCCTCCAGCGTCCGTGGAGCGGCGGTGGCACCTTCATTCAGTAGTGTTTGGACGTCGCTGGCGGCCCCGGAGGCGGCGGCGTAGTGGAGCGGCGTACATCCCTTGGCATCGGTCTCGTGGACGACGCTCGCAGGGAGATATTTCAGCGCGATAGCAAGGTCGCCCGTGCCCATGGCCGCCAGATGCAGCGCATTGCGGCCATCATAGTTGCGGGCTGCGACGTCGACGCCGTGTGTCCACAGAACTGCGTCCGTGGGTTCGAGGAAGAGGCCGCAGTTAGCAGCGAGCAGCCACGCGGTGTTGCCGTCGGCGTCGCGGAGGTCGGCGTCATGGTGCGACAGGAGCAGGCGGACCGCATATCGCAGCCAGAAACGGCAGCTGTCGGCGCGCGCGATGAGGGCGTGGATCGGCGCCTGGCCCGCGCGGTTTTTGATGGCTGCGCTCGCGCCGGCGTCGAGCAGCCTGCCTATCTGGCCTATGGAATCGACCGTGTGCAGTGCCGTGTTGCCGTAACAGTCCTGGGCATCCACGTCTATCCCCGCCGGCAGCGGGTGGCCCTCTTGAAAGCCGTAGTGCAGGAGCGTGCGCCCGAACCGGTCGCGCGCTGCCAGGTCGATGCCGTGTCGCTCCGCCCGGTTGCCAAATGTGATCCAGCGGGCGCTCAGTCGTGAGAAAATGGCGGTTTCGCCGGCGTGGTTGGGGATGTAGAGGTTTCCGCCGTGTCTCGCAAAGAGTTCGGTGAAGGTCCAAAGGCGGCCAAATCGCGAGTGCGCCATGAGTGGCGTGTTCCCCTGCTTGTCCTGCGCATTGACGTCGACGCCGGCAGCGATCAAGCACTTCGCCATGTCCGTGGTTTCGACCCAGTGCAATGGCGTCTGGCCCGCATCGTTGCGCATTTGTGCGTCTGCACCGTTCTGCAGCAGCCACTCCAGCAGCTTCCCATGTTTGCACACAAACAACGGCGTGTTCCCCTTCGCGTCTCGGGCGTTCGGGTCCGCGCCGCCCGCAACCAGCGCCGCCGCCATCGCCACCATTTGCAGCGTGTAGCGCTGTGAAGACTTCTCACTGAAGCTTACGCAGGCGTGAAGCGGGTTTGCAAGCAAGGGGTCGGCGCCGTGGGAGAGGAGCACCTCCACAGTTTGGGCGGTGCCGTCTTCCTGGACTGCGCGCAGCAGCGGCGTGCGGCCCGCATGGTCGGTGCTGTCAACGGCAGCTAGGTTGGAGATGAGAAGCAGCCCGACGATAGTAGCGCGATCGCGGGAGGCCGCGTAGTGAAGCGCAGTCTTGCCTTTGCTCCCGTTGGGGTGGCTGAAGAGGGCGTCCTCGGGGGTGAGGTGCGGCAGAAGCTCGACAACCACGGCCACGTGATTGTGTAATATGGCTAGACGCAGACTAGATGATGCATATAAGTACGTCTCATCGATTTAAGGAACATGCGCATCCGCGAGAAGAAGGAGGGAGAAGAAAGATGTAGACGCACGGTGTGTATATCGCCGGAGTTTCATCGTTTGTCCACCGATCTTGGGGATAGCACCCACTCTCCAAATGGCAATACACAAATCCCTCCGGATTCGCCGCCACGCCCAGTTCGAGCAGCCGGCGGACAAACAGCGGATGGCCGCAGTGCGCGGCATGGTGCAGCGGCGTCCAGCCCCGTATATCTCGATGCGCCTCCAGCTCTGCTCCGTGCGCAGCCAACAGACTACAGACCACGACCCAGCCCCCGCGCGCAGCGAAGGCGAGGGGGGTGCATCCATAGCTGTCTCGGGCCTCCACATCGGCGCCGCGCGACAGAAGATGGCGGACATACGGCGCCAGCCCCGCCCCGGCGGCGATGTGCAGCGGCGTAAAGTTTCTGGGATACGCCGCGATCCCGTACCCGCGCAGCTTCGTATACACATTCACCTGGGCCTCGAGGTGCGCCGTCATTTGTGCAAACACGGCCTCGTCATTGACCATACCGAGCCGCGCATGGGCGCCCCAGTGGTCTAAGGCATAGTTCAAGAACGAGAATGCCACAGTTCGCACTAAATCCTTAGCCCTGGAGAATGGGCTGAAGTCCCCTCGGTCGTCGTTCCGCTCCATCGGATCATCGTCCTTTTCTTGCCAGCAGCTGAGATTCAGGAACGACAGGCACAGCGCACACAACACGCGGTGCGCTGTGCGAGCCGTAAGGACAGGGAACGATCCCCGAGTTGCACCGCGCATGCCGAGCGTGTTCGTGAGGAACTCGGCGAGCGAATGGTGTAAGAGCTGCACGCGGTCGTCGCGGATCTCCAGCAGCGCGCCGCAGATGCGCTGCAGCGCGCCTGTTGCGCCCGCCCGCGCCACCTCTAGCCCGGGTTCGCCGAGCCCGGTATGCAGCATGCTTGCCAGTATCAGCAGTGATGGTGTCTCCATGGAGAACATGACTGCCTGCAGCACCAGCACCTGCTGTTCGAGGCTGTGTCCCGACTCGGCGCGGTGCTTGGATAACAGGTAGGCGTACATCTCTGAAATACCGCACGGCAGCGCCGACAAGGACGTGGACAGGTTTCTGCTGCTGCTGCTGCTGTCGGCCAGTAAGTCGTCCAGCGCCAGCTTGGCATAGAGGAACAGTCCGTCTGCACGTGCCACCAGATCTCGAACCAGGCCCTCCCGCGCAGCCTCGTCCAGATGTGTGGCGTCTGCGGAATCCTGCAGCCGCTGGCTAGCGTACCACGAAATGTCGCGATCGACCTTCTCTCGGTCTAGCTGCAGCGTCAACGACCCTTCATATCCCCGCAGCACGTCCTCGATCTCGGCGCTGTGGCGGCTGGTGATAATAATCTTCACACCCTGAGGGTGGCGCCGCGCCAGCGCCACCAGGTCTCGCAGGCACAACTGCAGCCCGCCGGGATCCATCTGATCCAACCCGTCCACGACGAACCGGCAGCTGGCCATTTCCGCTGCAGCATCGCTAAACACGCTCCAAATCTTTGCCATGTCGACCGTACCCCATTCCGGATTCTCGCTGTGCAGCGCCAGCAGCCGCGCCCTGAGCGGTGCGGAGACGGGGAACAGCTGCTTGAGCCCATTGATCGCCATCTCCCGCTGCCCCCAGCCCCGTACGAAGCAATAGCACACGCCGCCGCCGCCCGCCTGCAAGAATTGCTGAATTAGGCGCGCTGCAATGACGGACTTTCCGCTGCCCAAGCTGCCGTGAATCCATAGCAGCCCGCGCACAGGCGACTTAAACAGCTGCGTGTATTCCGTGGTCGAGGGCAGCCACTGCCCGGTATGGGGCGTGTACTGATTCTGGTGTTTGCTGAGCTCCTCTTCCGGCGAAGCATCGGCCGATGAATTCAGCCAGTCGAGGGACTTGGTGAGCTCTTTGGCAGTTTTTTCTTCGGGGACGAGCTCCAAATGTGGTGGGATGTCCGTCTCCTCTTCTACCGACGCAGTATCGCTACTATGCATGCCAACGGAAACCATTTTGTGTATGCAGACTTGGAGGAGGGAGGGCGACACGTGGTATTTGAGCACTTCCGCACCGCGTGTGCTGTGAGTCAAGAGGGCTTCAAGTTAGAATCTTGCCTGTAGCGAGGTGGCGGATATGCCGTGTTTGTATGACTGTGTCGTACATACATTGCTTCAGGAATCAGGAACTATTCCCTTTCCCCGTTTTCAGACAGGGTGACTAAGCGTCACTAAGTGTTGTTCAGTCGATTTTGTTTTTGCTTGTTCCTCTGCAAACTCCTGTTACGCCAAATTGTGTCTGAAATTCGGCAACAGGGAAAGGGATAGGCTACCATCATAGCCACTTCGTGGCTAAGTATGAAGAATGAATTATCACCATCATCTTCAGGAAATAGGCGAGATATGTAGGTACTCGTACTTGAGAGCCTGCATTGGTCACGCAAAAACTTGGCATTGAGGATCTGCCTAGGTACAAGGGTAGGTAAGTCGGGCGTTGCTGTGCTGTAATCATCAATCACCGTGTTGCACTAACGAACGGACTTGTAGGCTCAACCGTTACCATCACGCCCTTAGAAAGGCGTAGGAATAGTTGGTCCGAAGGTATCTTAGCAGTAGAGGAACAGTAGAGCTTAACAATAGATCACTTAGTATTGGCCTCATCAATGAAATCACAGGATCTTACTGGACGCTCTATAGGTTAGACCATAGCATGTTCTGCTACGACACGCCAGATCACACCACTGTATGCGGATAAAACAACACAGCCTATCGAAAGAACCGGACGCGTTGATCTCAATAACTAGAAATCGTAACAGATTCATCAATAATTGACTAAACTATAGCTGTTCAAAGATCCTTCTAGCAACAAGGAATATGGGAGATGGAGATGGAGTGGGGTGGAAGGGATTCCATCCCCCGCCCACCGAGTCCCTTTTATCATGAATCGAGTGACATTAGCACTGGTTACTAAGTAAGTATTGCCATATTGGGAAGATGTATTTTGAATCTGGAATTTGGAATTCATCGAAATTGGGACGTTGTACTCTACAAAAACACTAGCAGGAAAATGCTCTGTAGGAAGTAGTACTGATCGATGTTTGGCTTTTGGGGGGTGCATTGGTGGATTACTAAGGCCGTCGTGATTCAGCCCTATGGTAAGGCGAATCAGAATTACCATGGAAACTTGGTAGCGACCCACCGCACGAGCCGCTGGGAGCCTTGAGCAGTGTTAGAGTAAGTAGTGCTACCGATACTGAGTTCTCCAAGAAGTAGATGGTTGCAATTATGGTTGCATCGCTGCGTGGTTTTGCAGACATGCACCGAGAGACGGTTCTCGGGACGCGATACAGACTACCAAAGCGAGCCAGTTGCGCTTAATAATTAAAGTGACGGGCCGCAGCTGTGGATGCCACCATTCCCACACATTCCCACACATTCCCACACCCGTAACCACCTGCACGACAGAGGCTGTCCAGTGGCCACCGTATAGGCCCTCTCCACGACGTCCGGGAACAAAGGCTCCACCATTGAGTGCTTTCGCCATCCACAGTGTCAACCCCGAACTACTCTAGACTGCAACACGACTTGTAACTCGTGAACCGGTCTCAATTTGTTACCCGTGTCTTTAGATGCCGGGGTTCGTTTCCGGGAGTGCGCGGCGCCCGTATCGATCGCTTGCTGGAGGTTGCTTATGCAGTTGGAGTTTTGTTGGCAGCGACCACGTAGTAACGGCCACGCCGCGACTCGGAACGCCCCACGCCGTCATGCCGTTGCAACATCTCAGACGGAAATAAATGATATCGCGCGCAGGTTCGAACGCAGGGCTGTTTTGTTTGTGCACCCCTGCTCATGGATTTGATGGTGTACTGCCAACACGTCGTTGAGTAATCACGCGATCGTGGGCGGCGGTATTGGCTTGAGGTATAATATAGTCCATAGTTATCGTGGAGGTTTGGGGTGGCGGCAGGACGTGGGTCGCAAGAAACTCGTGGTATGCCACGGGGCTTTGAACTGGCGGCGGTTCGAGATTTCGTGCAAGAGTGGCCGGTGGATCGCTACGATGGAGTAGGCGGGACGAGAGCTCGAGAGGAACTGAATCGTGGGCGGCCTCGAGCTGACATGGCTTCGATCTGGAGATGTGGAGCATAGACATTAGGAATGGATGCTGTTCTCATTAGGTTCTGACGGTGTGATGGATCAAACCTTGCAACAAAAGTTGTCATAGCTGCAAGGTTTGTCGCGTAGTCACGTGTCTACTCTACGCGAATATACGCGCTCGGGCACCTGGGGAGCAGAGTTTCTCAGTGATTATGTAAGATATCACTAATATTTTCTTCAATTCTCCGAACTTCCACATGTATTACGATATCTGCGTGGACCCTTTTAATGTACAAGGTATGCGATGTACTTTGAAGGGTTGTAACCCACAGCCAGCCCCAGCGATACTGTTCGGCTAGCTAAACGATTGGTAGACGGTCCGTACGTGAGGTTTTTAACAGACCATCACTCGGTCATGACAGTCCCGCTGCTCGTCGCCAGTAGTGCCCGCAGCATGACCGACCATCAGTATGAATAGTCGTAGTCCAGCTACATACATCTGCGAGTTCGCGGAAACATCTACCTCATTACGGTAAATTGATCAGTGATGAAGCGCTGCATACTTTCGCAGAAGCTGTTCATCTAGTCAAGTGGTGGGAGTGCACACTTCACGGGAAAACTGATGGTTGAAGTACCAACTACAAGAAACACACCCGAAGGAGTAGTTGTACGCAGATTTTTTCACGGTGTACACACTCAAAAACTTCAATTGCGGAGTCCGCGTATGTTCGGTATTTCAATTGGAGAAGACTATTTCTAGAGTTGTTAAACTTCATCACTGAACATGTCCCTCCATGGAGAACCTATACTATCTATAGACCCACAACTTCTGTCGCCCAACTATCCCGTTCACGGGCTTCACAGAGGGGTATCAAATGAAAAAAACAGTACATTTCTACATATATAGATAGTCCTCGAAAAGAGAAAAGAAGAAAAGGAGAAGCCTTGATTTAGACGTGATCAGGTTATTTAGAATAAGATGATAAGCAGCAGCGGAGAAGTGGGTCTATTTTAGTTCTTTTCAGCATTCCTCCATAAATTCTTCAGCAGTTCGGCGATCGTCCAGTGATATCTATTTCTGCAAGAATAATAAGCTCTCCGGATTTCCAAACCCGTCTATTCCTGCTTGCACCTATGAAATAGACCATAACCACTTCTGAACCGATACGGCTTGCCAATCATATCAATGATCACCTCTTAAACAAAATCCCGTAATCGCACCAAACAAACAAAAGCACATCCATCTATTTTTTCATGTATGATGTCCGCAATCTCGGCAATTAATCTAATCCCTCTCGCCCAATGATTTCCACAGCCGCTGGCCCGCTGCTGAGTGCGTCAATCAGTCCAGTCCATCAATGCATCAGCACCGCGGCAGCGCAGCAGCGCAGGGCTAACCGCTCATCCCCGCCACCAACGCACCTCAAAGGCCACCTCTTGTCTCCTCCAATAATCAGTATTACTTGCTTATTCTCCCTGCGCCGTAAGAAGTCCATACCTCCTTTCTATCACTGCTGATGTCTCTCCAGAGCGCGTCCGGCCCGGTGTGGAATGTACCACGTACCGATCAGCGCCGCGTTATCAAAGGGGCTGCGCACGTTTTCTTCGCAGCATACCAGAATGTCATGCTCTTATTCTGTGCGATGTGAGCAGTGAGCAGTGACGGCCGATCTGTCACGACTAGCTAGCGCAGCATGCTCCACGCGTGGATAAAGGCAGAATCAGTAATCAGCATTTTCAATTTTGGCGGCATATGAAGCTAATTTGCGACCCCCGCAGCTGAGCTAAGGCGCAGTTCTGCCGAAGGAGGCCGATGGAATTGTGACGGCCCCGCTAGCCTGCTCCGAGGCTTGGAGGGTTTTGACTTGCTGGAAAGATGGGTTCTGCGCATGCTTTTGGTGGCCGTGGAAGGTGGCTTTGGAGATGTTGTCTCGAAACGCTGTTTAAGCCGGTATTTGGTTGACGGATACTGTCACGGTAAGGCAACTATTATGACCAACTTCATTTCTGGTTCGCCTCGTCGCCGTGGGCCGATACGGCCCGAACCAAACCATACGGTCACGAGAGTCGGCCACTCTACTATCCAAAGTTCAAACAATTACCCAACTACGCTATTATACTACCCTGCAACAAGCCAGCACGCCGTGCCCAAGTGCTCGTACGTCAACACATCCCCGACCCCAACAGCCCTAACCAACCCACGCCATCGTCCATCCCACGCAACCAAACATCCATCCGGCTGTACTCTACACAGACTCGGACGTCCATGGTCCACCCGTGCAGTACAGTACATCAACCCTCCCACGTCGAATTCGCGGCATGCGGAGCCTACGGAGATTTTCCACACTTATCGCATGGGCTGCACCGAACTGCACCTGCATCCCCACAATCAGCGCAGCACGCGATCCCATCCGCCGCCACCCGTAAAAACAAAACATTCCCTCATGCGTAGTACAGTACAATAACTAAGACACCAGCTCCATTCCAGCCCTATTATTACCGCACCTCAACTTTAGACTCCGGCCGAATAACGCTGCACATATAGCGCCCCACCACCCCCAATACCAATATGTAGGTACCAAAAAAAAACTACCAATGTCTCCCCACTAGCCCCAACCCATCCTAGCCCCCGCAGCAGTCTCGTTGCACCGCAGCCAGTCAGCCCGCCATCCATCCCTGCAAAGGGCTGACCGACGTCGACGGCGCTCGCTTTCTGCTACCACGCAGCAGGGTCTTGACTACTAAACCATTGCGGCGGCGCTAGCTGGATGGGGAATATAGTAATACAGGCGCGATGGTAGGTGGTACCCGTAACCGCCGTGCTCTCGCGTTGAGGGCGATCATATCAGCGCGGCAGTCATGGGGGGTTGTGTAACTGGATACGGGGAGGAGGGAGGAGGGAGGGTGTTTAGAGTTTGCATGAATGGTGTGTGAAGGAATTGGGGAATTTGGGTAGGGGATCGGTGGGACGTCGTCGGGACTCGGGGTAGGTTGATACGGGTGGGTGGGTGGGTGGGTGGGTGCTGGGTCGACGTTGATTCTGCGATGCACACTCCACTATCCACAAAGTTCTCAATATCGATACTAACAAAGTAGCCTACCCCATAAAGCTCTAGAAGCCTACACAGTAGCCTGCTACCGTGGATCTGATCAGTAATACTATATCTGTTAATTACACCTAGCTCCATCCCTCCCTGCATTCGGTAATAAACTACAATACCTAGCTACAAGGCAACAGCAATGCCCACTCCAATCTCGCGCTAAACAACCATCAACTCCACCAGGATATCGACCTCCAGGCAGCACCAGAGGCTCTAGAAACCTGCACCGAACGTTTCAGGAACCACTGCCAAGCGGGTGGAACCTGCCCACCACGGTAAGCGCCGCACATGCCAGTGCACTCACTACACACTCTCTATTTCTGTCCGCGCCCCTCCCTGGTGCCTGTATGTACATACAACATCTGCGGGAAATATTGTAGAGTACAGCTTACTTACTGCGCACGCCGTACGTCTTCACGGTGTGCAGTACTGCTTCTCCTATCCACACATACACGTCTTGATTAGATTTCTAGTTTTAGCGAGCAATGCGTTGCCCACCACCGTTCACTGATTGTGGACAGGCGATCACAATTCCATGCTGACCATGAGGAGCCAGGGCCCCTCGCCCCGCCGGGGGTGACATCGATACATGCACATCGTCCCATGTGAAGGGCTCTACACTCGCAGTACTCTAGACGCTGAGCCCACCAGCGGCCAGCATCGAAACGGCAGCTGCAGCATGCGTGCCCTCCTCCAGGCCGCATCCGGACAGCGCTGAACAGCCTGTCGACGCTGCAGGAAGGACGGACAGCCGGGGAACGATCTGTGGGCTGCTGCTCGCCGAATATCGCTGGATGTATATAATGCGTGCCACTGGCCGCGTCTTTTGGCTCGAATATCCGTAGCTTGGGTTGTGGACGTTACATTCATTCATTCATTCATTCATTCGTTCGCTCCTTTCGAGACCGGCCGGACACTTGCGCTTTTGTGGTTCCTGTTCGGGGGAATATATCTACATTCTTTTTATATTGTTCAGTTTTGCAGCACTCTACTATACCCACACGTACACACCGCAAACCTAATTGCCGGACTCTATCCAAAAAACCTGTAAAGATATTTTTGGCCCTTAATCCTTTCACCGTTTATTTTTTAGTTTATTTTTGCAAGATGCGGTTCACCACCGGCCTGCCGCTCGTCGGCAGCGCTCTCCTGGGCGTTTCCGCGGCCCTCTACCTCCCGGAACCGCTCTCGCGGCGGTTCGCCGCCGAGTCCGAGGACCCGTCGCCCGTCGCGCACCCCATCCACCCGGACATGTTCGAGTCCGCGGTCGGGCTGCACGTGCGGTCGACCTACGACTTTGCGCGGCTCGACCCGAAGGAGCAGGCGCACCTGGTGTACGGGTCGCCGGGGAGCAACGGCAACATCATGCTCGCGAACATGACGCTGCACGCGCCCGACGGCAAGACGATCGTGATGATGGAGAGCTTCGAGGGGCTGACGTCGGCCGTCGACTGCCAGGGCGAGGACGGGCAGCTGTCGGTCACGTTTGAGGACCAGGAGGCGTTCACGTACGCCCTCGACAAGTGGAGCTTTATCAACGAGGATGCTGAGCTGGATTTTATCCTCATTACGAATCATGATGGATGTGGGCCCGATAATGAGCGCCAGGCGTACTTGTAAGTGCCGGCGGATATTTGCGGGGGCGAGTGAGAATGCGTGCTGACTGTGGATAGGGTGCATGATATTGATAATGACGAGGAGAAGTTTATTGTCAAGATGGCCTCCAAGGAGGTGGAGTGGAAGGAGATTACCGGATCCTTCGAGATGGACTTCGGAAAGGCCATGCTGGCTCCCGGAGCTGCGCAGAAGCTGCGAGTCCGTGGGTTTCTTGATTGGATTGAGGACAAGGTCGATGACCTTACCACGATTGATCTCCAGGAGCAGGTCGACTTTGACGTCGGCATTGGCGAGGAGAACCATGTCTACAACATTGTCGATGTCAACATGATCAAGATGGACTGCCAGAACTGCTTTGTGCGCGGTACCTTCAAGGTGAGCATCTTCGCAGCAGTTGTTTTATGCAAGACTGACATGGGTTTAATATAGATTGCGGGACGAGTGCGCACCGAGCTGTTTGACCTCAAAGAGCTCTCCCTCACCATCACGCCGCAAGACTTCAAGGCGGCACTCGAAGTCAAGACCACGCTCAACATCGCCAAGGGCTCCCCCACCAACGACGACACCAAGTACACCGAGCAGCACGACGCCAATCTCATTGAGGCGCCCGTCCCCGGCGCCGGCCTCGTGATCCCGCACATCTTCACGCTCGGGGCCATCGTCGGCATCGACGTGGGCTTCGAGATGACGTTCCGCACGGGCTTCGCCTTCACGCTCGGCGTCAACGCCGAGATCCCCAACACCGCCAACATGGTGATCGACCTCGCCAACATGGACGCGTCGGGCGCCACGGGCTGGGAGGGCGCGTCGTTCACGCCCGTCGCCGAGTTCGACGCCAAGAACGTCACCATCGAGGGCAGCATCTTCATGCGCCCCAAGATTGCGCTCAAGGCCGAGGTCACCGCGATCGGATTTGCGGAGGCGCAGATCAACCTGGATCTGCCCAAGCTCACGGCCGGCGCGACGCTCAAGCAGGAGGAGACCGTGGACGCCGGCGCCTGTCCCGACTCCGACATGGAGTTTGCGGTCAACCTGAACGTCAAGGGCAAGCTGGGCGTCAATGTGGGTGTCAGCGGCGAGATCGCGGGATGGGGCACGGGCGTTACGCTGCCGCTGGTCACCCTCGATCTGTTCTCGCAGGACTGGTGCTTCCCCTTTGACAATCCCTTCGAGGATGCCCCGCAGCCGACGTCCAGCGCCGCGATCGACCCGCCTGTAGATACCGCTGCTCCCGTGCCAGCTGACACGGCTGCTCCTACACCGATCGACACTGTTGCCCCAGATAACACCGCTGCTCCAGTGGATACTGCTGTCCCAATGGATACCGCTGTCCCAATGGATACCACTGTGGCCAACGACCCGTCCGCAACCCCTCTGCCAGTGCCCACCGACCTCCCCACCTCAGTCCCAGCCGGTGTCTTCCCGCCCGGCGCCACTGGTACCGGTACCGGATCAGTCCCCAGCGGCATCTTCCCTCCCGGCACCGGCACCGCCTCCACAGCCGTCGGTACCGGCACCGGCATCGCCATCTCCCCGGAGTCCGCCCCCACCGCCAACCCAGCTCCCTACGGCAACTCCACGGCCCCCACTGAGCGCCCCCAGTACGCCCCCATCCCCGTCGGTCTTGTCCCCGCCGACACACCGACCGATGCCGACACCGAGAAGCCCGTGGTCGTCAAAGTCAGCGGCGTTAACTACCAGCTCCACGCACCGGGCAAGCACGGCTACGAGGCCACACCCGGTGTTGTGCAGAGCGGAACGTCGCGCGGTGATGAAAATGATACACCCAATAAGGACACTGCGGACTCGGTCACGCGTGTCGTCTCCGACGCTGCTGGCCCCGCTTCGGGCGCCCCGAGTGTCGCCGGAGGTGTGCCCAAGGCGACCCCGACTGCACACACTGGTTCTGGACATGGTGAGTATGTGCCTGGATATGGCGTCCCGGCGCCCGTAGTCTCAGGTGTCCCTATCAACCAGACCTATGGTCAAAATCAGACCACTGGTGTGAACTACACCCGGCCGTCGTCATATAAGCGGCGCGCGGCGAGAGCGGTCAGACTGTATTAGAGATGTGTTTGGTTAATGGGTAGATGATGGTAGATTATGAGTCCGGACAGGTTGGTTTCATTATGTTTGCCATGTAGTAATTAATTCCGAGTATGTCTTATCACATCTGGATGAATGTGCTGTAATTGTTTTTGACGCCATGTGACGCAAGATCCCAGACCGTTTGTTCATGCTGAAAGTCTTGGTGCATGTGAAGCTTTGCCGACCAAGGCATGCCTTCGTAGCTATGCTTGCGCAGCCTTGAATAATGCAAGTCGCATGAGGCACGTGAAGTAAAGTGTAGTATTGGTAGCCCATGCGTGTGGTCCCTACACCCAGGCAATTTCCAGACAATCACAAGCCTTCAATACGGACGTCAGAGGTCACTTCTATCTTGTCCCAACACCGTGGAGTTTTCCAAAATCGTGAAGATGATCCTTGGGTTTCACACCGACTCAATCGGCCATCGGAATTGTTCGATGTTCACGGTCGTAGTGTGTCCGGGCTCTCCCACTCGAGTACGGCCTTTCTCGTGCCCAGGCCACTGACTAATCGCTACCTCGTTCATGTGGACCACGGGAAAAGGGTGCTACATGGTTCGTGAAAATGGGACCCACGTCATCCAGAGTTTATATGTGCACAGGCCATCATCGTCCACGCATCCAGGCCCACAAGCTAGCAATGAAAATTTCTTTCGTTCCACGACACACGCAACATGCAAATCAAGCTCTGCGCCCCAGCCGACGTCGCCGTGAAGCTGAAATTTCGCGAAGGAATGAGGAATGCTCCCTTTAGCTGGGCGTATCTGCATGAGACGCAACTGGACTATGAACTTGAAGGCAGGATTGACGGGCATTGTGGACTATACGGGCTAAGTGGTTTCGCAACCCGCGGTGGCCCGGTCGGAAGTCAGCCTTCCACGATCGATCCTTATGTGACGAAGAGAGAGCTAACGGTGGTCGATACCGCAGTTGTCGTGAAGGGAAAGTTGTATGTTGATGATCGGGTGTTCTGGGAGGATGTTTTGGAAGAGGGTGAGACATATCAGGTTGCGTACAGTAAGTATCCGTACGATGTGTGGGGAGCCGTCAGTAGTTCTAATTTTGGGTATAGATTCTGGAATACCCCGCTCCTACTTTACGAAAATCATGGACTACATCAGGTCAACTCCGCTGTACGATTCCAAAGATATCCCACAGCCTGACTATGGCTACACTAGCTCGCGGATGAGAGATGTGTTAATGCAGCATGGATTTTTGACACAAGGAAATTTCCAACTAAGGCTATATAGCACCGGACATCCATGGGTAGACGAAACGTATGAATCTTGGTGGAGTGAGAACAAGCGTAGAGTTTATCTCATACTCAAGAAATCTAGAGGATTTAACTCAGACAGAGATACATGGACTGAAAAAGATTGGTAAAACTAATCGGTTGTATGCTGCATGTGTATACTTGTTTGTAAAACATAGGATGCATAGCCTTGTACAATTGCTTCCTGTAGCCACAGATGTAAAAAGAAAAACTTTGTTACCAAGGAGACGATAATTTCTTGAACCTGTTGTAGTTTGAGTCACGTAGGTAGTCAGGTCTTGAGAGGAGGTAATGTAACTTGTGTGTTGATTAGAGAGTAAGAGTTACAGCAGAAAAAGTTTTTCATCTCGCACACCCCAGAGTGCCAAGCCACAACCAACATTTCCATCCACATCCACAACCGTACATTAACGAGTGATAGGTAGTGCTGAATTGACACTACAACAGAACCCATATTTAAGACCTTAGGGTATCCTATCGATTTTCCGGTGCCCAAACCAAGCTAGGGCTGATATACTAATCAGCAGCGCTGCTAGGGCATTTACTAGATATACGTCAGTGATTCTTCATATAACAGATCACTAAGGGGGATGTATGACTTACTAATTATCCCCTTGGATATTTCCGTCCGTCCATCAGTAGATCCATACCAACTCCAGACAAAGACCGGTATAGCCGCCAGAGACACTGATGCAACTTTAGCCCAATTCTGTACAGTCAGTCTACAAGGCCGAACAGGTGGGAATTTAAGTATTGAGCACTTACTCTTATACTGTCGTGCCAACGCAGGTCCACGAGCACAGTTTGTCCAGGTTGTGCAGCCGCTACAAGCTGTCTGTAGAAGTTCTCTTGCAACATCTCTTGGTTGTCGGTCGGCTGGGTCCAAGGATATTGGGGCTCGATCTGGCAGGAAATTGGTAAATCACCAGAACCCGCCTCAACGGTAAGTATATCAAGGACAGTTGCTTTGATATATCTTCCTTTGTTATCGATTTCCGCAATGCGCCTAACTGATTTGCTGATGTCTTTTATGCTACATGTGTTGCAAGCATATGTGTTGTAAGTCCTCAAACCCGATACATTTATTGTAAACAGGGTCGTATTGCAGTGTGTGTGCTTTTCGTTGCTGCAATCCTCAGGTGAGAGGGTTTCCATTTTTGTATCCAGCAGCTGCTGGGGCAGTACGAGTGGACTTGGCTCTTCTGGATGTTGAAGCGGGCTGATAATGACTTCATTCAGCGATGTTGGGCTCATCGCTATGTCAGTTGTGGCTGTGGTTTCCTTTTGTTTCCCCTTGTTTTTTTTAGCCATGTTTGATGATCGAGAGTTGGTGAGAGAAGATGCTGCTCGGTGGATGCTTGAAGAGCCCTTCGAAGTACTTGCCCAATGGCACGTTTGGGGTTTCTAGGGTCGGTGCTGGGGTCGGTGGGGTGGTTGTGTTGTGAGTTGATAGATATGAGAGTTGGTGAGAGAAGATGCTGCTCGGTGGATGCTTGAAGAGCCCTTCGAAGTACTTGCCCAATGGCACGTTTGGGGTTTCTAGGGTCGGTGCTGGGGTCGGTGGGGTGGTTGTGTTGTGAGTTGATAGATATGAGAGTTGGTGAGAGAAGATGCTGCTCGGTGGATGCTTGAAGAGCCGTTCGAAGTACTTGCCCAATGGCACGTTTGGGGTTGAATAGTAGCTCTATGGTTCATCAAACAGGTGGCGACCTTATAAGCTACCAGGGCGATATGTGAATTTTGGGATTCCAGAAAGTGAGTTTTGGAATTCACTACTAGTATGTTGCCTCCAGCGGAAATCCATAGAATCGCATGTGAATTTTGGGATTCCAGAAAGTGAGTTTTGGAATTCACTACTAGTATTCTGCCTCCAGCGGAAATCCACAGAATCGCATGCCCGCCCGCCCAGCCCCCACTGGGTGAAGTTATATAAAGTCCTTTTCCCACGTAGGGCATTGCACTATAAGCACAGCTCGAGCACCTCTAAAGTGCAACGTTGCTTTGATCTCTGACAGGGAAGGGGGGCCGGCGAGGGGTACCATGGTGATGTGATGGGTCGGTGGGGTGATTGTGTTGTGAGTTGATATGAGAGTTGGTGAGAGAAGATGCTGCTCGGTGGATGCTTGAAGAGCCCTTTGTGAAACGGTTTCTGTGCTGGGGTCGGTGATAAAGCCGGATGCTTGGTGATTTTCTATGAGCCCTTGGTTAAATGGTTACTGGCAGTGGAAAAGCCGGGTGGCTTGTGGTCATGACATTTCGTTCGGCCTGTGGTAGAAGTTCGGCCTGTGGTAGAAGCATGCACGTGCTAAAGGGACAGTGCTAGTGAGGCGGTGATATATGGACAGCCCCTCACGACAAGCCTCATGTTGGAAAACATGTGTTCCGACCGATACACCAAGGATTTCTGTAGGCCTACAGGTCGACCGGTTGGCCAACCGGTCGACCCATTAGCCAAATACCTCACTTGGTGAACCGGTCAACCGATTGGCCAATTGACCGGTTGGCCAAGGACCATCTGGGCACATAACGATACCTAATGCAACTTTTAGGTGTAGACTTAGTCTTCGCACGAGCAGAAGCTGTTGTTTTTACATAGATACGTCAATTATCTGATACTAGGTGTACTCCTGCAGTTTATAAATACAGTACATTAGTAAGACAAATTTGCTGTTGGCCGCACAGATTGCAAACGTTCTAAGCATTTAGAAGCATTCAATATTACTGTAGGATTTTACATTTACCAAACTAAACCCGTGCGTCACCGCACCACTGCCCGCTTTTGTACAAGTTGTATAAACTGTCTGGACGTGTCGAGTTCTTGAGTCGCGTCAAAATCGTGCCAGAAAAGGCATCGATCTAATGCGTAGAAACTGTCAAGATCGTGCAGTACAGCAGCAGTATTCATGGTGGGATGCGCGGCGTGCTAGGTAAAGCGAGCTATTTGGCGTACGGGTCAACCCATAGGCCAACTGGTCGACCGGTACGGCAAATCGACCTGTAGGCCTATGGGTCGACCGATTGGCTAACCGGTCAACCTGTTGGCCAACCGGTCGACCTGAAGGCCTACGGAAATCCTTGGTGTATCGGTCGGAACACATGCATCAATGACTTCGAAGATGAGAGAGGGTTTGTATCGGGTTTGAGCGATTCTAATCACGTGTCTCCAACACCCGCAGGACAATACCCCGCCAAATCTGTCGGTATGTCTCCCTGCATGATCGAACTCATGCCATGGTTATCATCCTCCTGTGTTGCACAGTCCATTATCGTGTTCCGGAATTCCACCCAAAAGCATCATCACACCTCCGGTCGGTCACTCGTGGTGTCAACACTATAGCCGGTGCCGCTCTAGGTGGCTGCAGTGTCCCGATGTCAAGACACCGCCCACGAGGATCACAATCCGGGGTGCATGAACCGGGGCCATGGATGTCATGTTATAACGAAAGCCACCGTGATATAGTCTATGGAGTGTGCGCCTGATAGGGCCCGGCCGTGTTCCGTCCCCGGAAAACGAACCGTATGATGCTGCACTCGCTCCATTACCTAAAGAGAACCACAGATTTCAGCTCGGCGTTTAATGTCTTCAACACAAGCATCTCGACGCTCTTTTCTCGGTGCGCCAGCACCAGCTGAGTTGCACATGCGGGCGGCAAGCTTTGCCCTGGACAGAGAGAGCCGTGTCCATCGCCAGTGTGGAATATGTAGAGCGAATCGACGGAAACGGGCACGATGGCACATCATGCTTTCACCCCGGCCAGCATTGGCGCCGTTTTGTGCGGGTTTATGCAAGGTGGCCGTTGACGCTAGTCGCAACGCTAGACGCCTCGTCGTTCAGCATCATGTCACCCCTCTTTGGTGATCCCGAGATCTCGGACATGCGGAGTGGCACTGGAAAGACTCCAAGATTCAAGACCCGTGTTCGTCAAAGAAGCACGATACTACCTACTTCTTAAATGACTTTTCTCGGTGATTGAACATTTATATAAAGAGCCCATGACATCGGCTTAGATCGTTCTTCTATTCTTAAGCTTAAATTATTTGACTATCGAATAAGCGCGCTTTGGTATCGATCAATACAGACTTTTACTCAGCTTAATTAAGGTTGGTGCTTCATACTAGAGTCGTTTATCGCATTCCTCGCTTCTGGAGCCGCCTTGAACTCTGTTTTGCTACCGATAGCTTGGTACTTTAATTGAGAGGTCAACCATGAATTATGGTGAAGACCAAACTACTTAGGGCCGTGCATACAGACGATGCTGTATTCAGACTATCAAATGCAGGTCCACAAAGGCACTCGTCATCCCCTCTCCCCTTGTTACGGGACTTCCCGTTCTCGAGTATCCCAGTCCTAATCCCTCTTCCTCCTCCTCCTCGTCCCCCTCCTCTACAACTCCACACCATTTTTTATCACTAATATATAGGCCTCTATTTTACATTTTCTAACAATTCGACGTAGTACACTGATATTTATTCTACAACAAGATGACTTCTTTGTTTTCTGCTCCAATTTCAACAGATGCGCCGTTGGCCATGTTTCCCAGGCGAGATAATCATCCGGTTTCTCGTGCAGCTATCGTCGGTGTCGCCGATGCAACTCCGGTGCAAACTAACAAGTAATTACTTCCACATGAAAGGCTCTGTATTGAAGCCGGTAATAATGTGGTCAGATGGTATTCCAATTTATTCCTCGGGACTCAAACCCAAGGTGCTTGGTCTTTGCCGTACATGCTTTACGTCTCTAAGGATGTCGCAAATTGGGGACTGTGTATCTCACACACAGAGGCGAACCAGCTAGTAAACAAGCTCATTTCCCTCTGCTACATCAATATAGATAACTTACTCGATATCTTACACAGGGTGCCGGGCCGGATGCATCAAAGAATCCCTTCCAGTACTATATCTCGCCACTGGGAATCCGCTCGTTCACGTTCTCGGCAACCGAGTTCTCCGACGCTTCCTCAATCACCCTAGGCTCACCCACAGCCCACAGCGTAGACCTCAATTTGCACGCAAACAGAGGACAATATGGCGATGCCACTAAAAAAATCCAGTTTCCATTGGTACAGGGCATGGGCTTTGTCACTGCTCGATACACTGACTTGGTTCCCGTCCTGGGCTCCGGTGTCCTGTTCCGCACCGTCACTGCAGTCACTGCACCTAGAGATGGCCTTCAGAAATGGCGGGTATTGTTGGAAGATGGCAAGACATGGCTGTTATATGCATGCCCCGCTGCCGGAACGGCTTCGCTCTCGCTGTCGCTTTCTGGGAACAGTAAACTGGTTGGAAGTGCTTCGTTCACCGGTTTTATCCAGGTTGCAAAGCTCAGCGATACTAGTCTTGAATCTGTCATTGATTCTGCAGCCGGTGCTTTCCCTACTACAACCACGCTCTCCGGATCAGTCTCGGGTACCACTGGAACATACTCTCTTTCACACACCCGTTTTGGCACCAACAATGCTGGAAAGTTATTGATGTATGCTTTGAAGCATCATCAGACCTCATTCGATGCAGCTACGAACACAGGCAAAACAAACCTGCTTCTACTAGCACCAACAAAGGGTCTTATGCGGGGCTATCTCGCAGATACCTGGACAATGGTTGAACCTGACCTACCTACTGCAACCACCTGGCTACCCAATAATGGAGCAAATATGTCTGCCGCAGTCATCGCCCAAATAAAGGCAGCGGCCACTACTGAGCTACAGCAGGACATGCAGGCGCAGTCAAACTTGGACTCTATGTATTTTAGCGGGAAGGCCCTCGCAAAATTTGCACAGATTGTTCTAGCACTATCGATTACTCAAGCTGATCCGGCATTGGCAAGATCTGGTCTCACGAGGCTGCAGGAGGCTACCGGAAGATTCACTTCGAATGTCCAGCAATACCCACTTGTATACGACCGCACATGGAGAGGCCTTGTATCGGATGCGCTGTATAAGACTGGCGATCCAGGTTATGACTTCGGCAACTCTTACTACAATGACCACCATTTCCATTATGGTTATTTCATATACACGGCTGCGGTAATCGGATACTGCGAACGCATACTTAATAATAACGCCAACTGGATCAACGCCAACAAGCCATGGGTCAACAGTCTTGTGCGTGATGTTGCCAATCCACATGTAAGTGACAAGTATTTCCCTGTGTCACGCTCATTCGACTACTTTCATGGACATTCCTGGGCAAAAGGACTGTTTGAATCCGCGGACGGCAAAGATGAAGAATCCAGTTCGGAGGATTATAACTTCGCGTACTCAATGAAGCTGTGGGGTATGATGATTGGGAATGCCGCAATGGAGGCTCGCGGGAACCTTATGTTGGGTATTATGAAGCGCAGCATGAATGAGTACATGCTTATGAGCAGCGGAAACACCATCCACCCTGCCGGCTTCATTAAGAACAAAGTCACCGGAATTGTAAGTCAATGACACCTCTCATAAAACAAGACTTTTATCTTACCCTTCGCTTAGCTTTTCGAGAACAAAGTGGACCACGCAACCTACTTTGGGCTCAACCCAGAATATATCCAGGGCATTCACATGATCCCCCTCAGTCCAGTGTCGCCGTACATCCGCTCGGCCGCATTCTGCCAGGAAGAATGGAACCAGTGGTTCAGTAATACGTCCAACATCAACGATGGCTGGAAGGGCATCCTGTATGCCAACGTTGCTCTTTTCAATCCTCGCGCCAGTTGGCAGTTCTTTACTCAGGGCGGCTTTAATGCGGCTTGGATCGATGGGGGTGCTAGTCGGACCTGGTACCTGGCTTTTGCTGGATGTATGTTTCATCCTGACTTCCCCCATTTGGCAGTGGATTATTAATTGTGCGTTTTATAGGTCTCGGGGGTGCTCAGTAGTGGCTATCGAGTAGCCCATTATATTATGATTTATGAAATTTACGATGCACATGATTGATGTAATGGTTCTCTCCCATAGAGTTTTATAGAGATACGATTTCATTCTATAGATATCTGGCCGCTAGGTAGCGGCCATGCTAGATGTTTTACACAGTTTTGCTATTTTGCTTTGTTTTACCTGGTTCGATTTGTTTGTTTGTTAGACTGCGTATTTAGATTTTTCGTACATACGGTATGGTATATAAGGAGGAGTTGTGATGGATGTTGGACATATAAATAGAAAAATATAGATTGCAATTTTCTTTGCATACAAAAAGCGTTGGCATTTGACAATCGTGATTGAACACCCTAGGCTAAGCCTCACAGGTCATCACTCACCATTCAACCCAGGTGAGTGTTGGACCATCCCGCACCAGGATGCAGTGGGACCATAAATCGCTAACGGGTTTATAAAGATCTCGACCTTCACATAGATCGCGATGTATCAGGTATCCGACAGACACCGGCAATGAATCATTCTGGGTGCAACCACCAATCGCCAGGATAATCACTTTTAGCAGCACTCGTCCCCAACGACATGAACACCATTTGTCATTTGTCAAGACTACCATTACTCTTTCTAAACCATTAAGATGTACTATGTACCCAAACTCAAGCACATCAGACTAGCTACACAGAACAAAAAACGCACCGCCACGCAATTAACTTCGTCCGTATTTTCCGTGCTGCTGCAGACATTGAAACCGTTGCTTAACCGCCAGATTTTTGAATCGTATCCACCATGTCGTTCCAAACACAATCCACATATCCGTCCGTCCGTGCATACGTACCAGTCCGTAAAAGCATCTAATACCCCCTTTGCCGGCGTGGTTTAATCCCCCTATACCCCCTATACCCCCTCCGTCTCCTCTTCCCCCCCTCATCTCCCTCCTCTCCCATCTCATCCCGCTGTCTCTTCCCCTTCCCCTCCACCTCAACACCTCCAAACCGTCTCTCCCGCTCAGCCCTCCTCATCTCCTCCTCCCTCCTCATCGTCGGCGCCAGTCCCAGCCGAAACTCCTCCACATCCTTAGGCCTCACAGCCTCTCGATCAGCGCGGCGGCGGACGACGGGCTTTGTAGCCGCGAGAGACGGGCCGGCGAACTGTGCAGCGACGGAGCGGTAGGTGAACCCTGTTTTGGTTTGCTTGAGGGCTGGGTCGTCGGCGGGGTTGGTGGGGTTGGTGGAGGTGGTGGAGGTGGTGGGGGGTTTGCGGCTGCGGGGAGATGTCTCTGGAGCTGGGGCTGCGGCGGGGGCGCGGACGGGTGAGCGTGCGGGGGCCGGTGCGGCTGCGGGCGGTGCGGGCGCGCGGGGCTGGGTCGAGGTAGAAGTGGCCTGCGGCTTGGTGGTGAAGTGAGTAGCCACCACGGACTTGAAGCGGAAGCCGGACTTTGTGACGCGCGTGGACGGGCTGAGGTCTGCTTCGGGGGCGTCGTTCATCGTGTCGGCGTCGGTCATGTGGGTGTCGACGTCGGTCATTGCAAAGGTGGTCGGTGGTTGTGGTGGTGGAAAAGTGAAAGTAGTGGGTTAGGTGTAGGGTGGATGGATGCGGTGGAGATTGGGTAAGTTCAAAGTGTCGGTGAGTTTAGAGAATTGACAGATTTGGGGCTGGATGTTTGGTGCGGTGTTTGTTGCAGGTTGTGAGCTGGGCTGAATTGAACTGAAGCCAAACACATGTAACATACAGTAGGCCACGATGTATACTTTATGTATTGAATAAGGCAATCATACAACATCAGCCCTTGCAGCACAATACCGAACACTGCATGAACAAACCAGTCCATATCAAACAGTCGACACCCATCAACAGACTCGTCACTCTTCACGACAGCTCCAAGTGAGATCGTGTGTTTTACACCTAACCCTACAGTTTTCCCCAGAGTGGAGTTACAGCACTAAGGTTTGTAGTACCACGTTCCGGCCGGTTCCGGAATATCCAGTCGCAGAAACAAGCTTAAAGCTTCGCACCCCCGCGTGCGGCAACCCTCCCGATTGGTGCAGCGCCACTACAACTACTAGGTGCCACCGCTCCCTCAGGTCCGCTGGAGCGGCAATTGGCCATGTCTCACTCACTCAGCCCAGCACTCGTATTGCACGTTACTTGTAAAACATAATAGGTAATAGTTTAAGACTCTATATACACAATCATATCACTATCTTACTACCATTACACACAACAATCAGTCTTCAAGCACCCAGCCTTTTTCTGTAGTTTCAGTTTCAGTTTTGTTTGTTTCCCTACTTTGCACCAAGACCCTTATGCTCAACCAGCGCCTTATTAAGCTCTCCGCGCAGCAAACAATTCTCAAACCTAAAGCTCTGTGCAATCTCGTCCAGCCGGTCGTAGTCCATGCCCTCAAAGTGGTCGGCCCACTCGCGCACCATGTACTCCGCCAGCAGAATATTCCGGCTCAGGCGCGAGATGCGCGACTCGAACTTCCACACGGGGTGCGGATACAAGTTGCGGTACTTCTCCGGCACGTGCTGCGCCACCCAGGCCTCCAGCGGGTCCCACACCTCCTTGACATGCGCCTCGTCGGCGCCCCACGCGTCGACGGCGGTGACCCACTTCTTGTGCAGGAACTTCTCAAACAGCTTCATGTACGGCGTGGCGGGGTCGACATACACCATGCCCTGGTAGCCGATGTCCTTGTACAGCCAGATGCTCCAGCTGATGTTATCCTCGTCGTAGACCTCCAGCTGGTCTTTCAGCAGCTGGATGCGGCTGCGATTAATGTCATCGGTCTTGTCACCATCATACTGGCGCCGCGCGTACACGGGCCCCCACTCGCCGTTCCAGATTGGGAGGTTGTTGGCCTTCATCCACGCGACCTTGCGCTCGTAGCCGCGCTTGATGCGGGCGCGCTGCTCATCGGTGCCTGTATATGTCTCGCGGGATAGCGGGAAGCCGTAGGTGCTGTAGTCGTGCACCGAGTACACCGTGTTCGTCCACACCTTGCAGGTAGTTTCGACATCGAAGTGCGAGAAGTCGGACGCGAACGTGTTGCCGTCGAGGAACAGAATGTGATCCGGATCGATGGCGCGCACGGCGGCGTACAGCTGGTGGTACCATGCCTGCAGCCGCGAGTGCGTCGGGTCGCACGGCTCGTTGAGAGGGTTGTAGCCCGCGATCCATGGATTGCCTTTGTAGTGTTCCGCGAGCTGCTGCCACAGCCAGATCCCGCGGTCTTGGAAATCCTTGTGGCGCCAGAACTCGGCGAGGTGGTGGCCGCTGTCGGAGTGCCAGTCGCCGTTGTGGCCTGTGCGCGTTAGTACGGCCCGGGGGGTGTCAGATATGCGGAGCACTCACCGCCGGGGACAGTGTGGAGATCAAGAATCGTGTAGATGCCCTGCTCAGCGCACAGGTTCACCACCCGGTCCAGCCACTTGAATCCCTCGGGCTTCAGCACCCGCGGGTTCATGTCGTCCTCAAAGTGACGGTAGTTGAACGGGACACGGATGCAGTTCAGGCCCAACGATTTGTAGAACTTTGCATCCGCCTCCGTGAAAAAATATTCCAAAAACTATCACCATCAGTTCTGTATCGGGGACGACCGGGCTGGAGATGCACACCTTGTCGAAAAAGAACTTCGCCTTGTCCTCGCCCAACACCTCCGCCAGGGCTTCGCGGATCTGGTATTCACGGCCGGGGAATCCGGTGATGAAATTCTCCACTACGCCCCGTTAGCAAGCTCGATGAAAGTAGGGCACATGGACGCACTGTTCATCCACCCTCCAATGCCGCACCCGCGCAGGAGCACCTCCTTGCCCTCGCCATCCACAATCTGGGTTCCAGACACCTTCAAGATAGACATTGTTGCGTATGAGTGATGCGCCATTATTCACTGGCGAGAGGCCCCCATATATATACACGCCGCCTTCCCCGCAGCGCACGTCCTGAGCTGTTGGAGCTCATCCAGGTGCCCCAGGATAGCTGGAGCGTCTTTTACCCGGGAGACTTGGAGCGCCGGATAAAGTAGAGCCATCTAGCATTGGTGCAGTGTGCGTCGCGCATCTCTAACAAGGGATGGTGGAGGTTTTATACTCTGCACATACTGTGTGCATACCCGGGAGTCCGCGAGGGCCGTTCGCTCTAATAAGGGCGCTTCTTTAGAGTTTCGTGCTTTCCGGACCGCGTGCGTTTCAGGCCGCTGGGAGAAACCACATAGGTGCCCAATGCCCAATGCCGCCGAAGCTTCGTGATAGAAAAATGCGATTCACACACATTCTCTGTTCTTTCCTCCATGGTCTGTATAAACCCCATCGCGACACAACACACCGTACGAGTACAGTTTGCGCTCCCAAACCCCACAACGTCCGCAGGCCTAATTCTCCGCCCGCCAAAGCCACATTATATCCAGAACCCAGGTTTAGCACGAGGGTATGTACTGCACTGGTATGCGGGGTACGGTACTAGCGCAGGGTTAAAACCGCTGCCGGGTAGACAGTCGCCTTCCCCGCCCTCATTTCTCTTCACGATGCGCCAATGGCCGGCGCCGTTTTTGGCTAATTGGAACCGCTGGTGTGGGTCGGCCGAGCACAGATGGCCGTCGCACGATCGGTATTCGGTGTCGCGGGCCGGAAATGCCATGGTGGGGATTTGATCTACTCTCTATCAATTAGCACGAGGTTAGGGTAGAAAAGGGACCGGAGCCACGCAGATTACACACACACACACGAAATTCCATGCAAAACACGCATAGTAGCAACCAACACCATAGCTTCCCCTACAGAAACTAGAACTGAAGAATCTGTCAAGTATATTTGAAGTCTTCTGCAAAAATTAATGATATTTCGTCAACTTTATCGTTCTTCTTTGTGGCTTGTGCAGTCGAAACTTCACAAACGCGAAAAAGTTCTTGAACTTTGATCTCGCTTCAACAATCTCGGGCATTACGTCTTCTGCCGAGTTGAGATTTGATCCAAACAAAATTCAATCTGTAAACATTGTGTTTGCCGTACATCCCACAAATGAAAAAGTACGGCACAATAGCGAATGTAGGAGGGGCTCCAACCACACTATTCTATTATGCCCGCTCTCACATCGGTTCTATCCGTATAAATCTGGTTGTTGGAGTTTTTCTTGAGGTAGGTCTCTATCTTTCCTCCTAATTTGGTATTTTATTGTCATCTATTATTCTTCTTTCTTGATAGGTATCAACAGCACTGCTATTTAATCTGCCGCTTGCCTTTATCCATTATTCAAGAGTGTTCTGATTGGCCTGGGGTTCGCTTCTTTTGTCACTTCTCCTACCGATGTTATATTCCGCACTTCTGTTATACACCTGCTCATGTCATTGAAGGGTTTCTATAGATCCTCGGCCCTTCCGTTCTGTTTTCTCCACCATACCTCTACCCAAGCTATGTACCCAGGTAAGTTGTTAACTATGACCTTTTTTGCAGTCTAGTATGTTCCCTATGCTCTCTTTGGGCTCCTACTTCAGTTTTTAATAGAGGCCACCCGGTTATCTATCTTCGAAAGATGAAAGACTTTCCATAAAAACCCCAATGGTAAAACATCCAACACAAAAGACCACGTTGGTATGCAGTGTCCGCAAAATTTTTTAACCGTAGCGCAACCGCAGACCCCGCATTTCTCGAATGGATTTCCAAGCATGCTTCGACAAGCCTTTTTGATTTCTAGCCTTCCATTGAGAGTCCGTATGTTACGTATTTTGTGAAAGTTGCCAGACCCCCTCCAGCTATTCAAGAGTCAACCACTGATTCATCCCTTCCGACAAGTTTCGCTTAATGACTGCTCTTCGTGTTATGCCAGTATCCAATTGGTGATGGAGTAGTAGGTGTTTATAAACAAGTTGCTTTTTTGTTTAATATAAGCATAAGCAGCCACAATTTTTTGGTGCACGTGCTGTGGTACTTTGAACTGTCACCACCCGGTATTCCATTCATAGAATTGTGTTATAAAACCCAAATTCAACAGCACACCATCAAAAAATGTTTATTACATGCATTGGGGAAGTAATTAAATGCAGGTAAGTAGGCAACCCTAGGCCAGGCTTCAGGATCAGGGTTGTTGATTGAGCTGACATGAATAATCTGGATGCTCTTTGAGAATCGCATGTCTCAATATCTGCCGTCATGGAACCTAATTTGCCGATAGATTCGAATTTATAAATTCGAATTAATAGAGATTGTGATGAGTAGTGCTCCTACGCTTGTATCAGATAGTAAGTGCTTAAGAGCTGCGGGTATGTAGCTTACGGGCTAAGAGCTCCGTCTGTGCCTCATTCTCCAGGCCGGAAATGCAATCAGCAATTCGGAACCCGGCAACTTTTAGCTGTAGATCATTTGGAATTGATGACCTGGATAACTCCGATCCCACTTGCCCCGACACACCTATCTGCACACTTGCAGACGAACTTTTGCTGCTGGACTGTTTGTCGTTGTTGGATTCAGGCATCACCCAAAACTTACAGGGCCAATGCATGTTGTGCTAGGTCAGTGCACTAGATTGCATCCATCCTGCAAATAGACTTCTGAGACTTCCAGAAAGATTACAAAATTTGAGTGTCCGCGGAATATTTCTTGGCACGTATCGATATTCTCGAATAGTTTAGTCTGCCCGCACCGCAAAACTGTGTAGTGTGCGGGCGTTACCAACATGTGCAACATATGATATACTTCATACGCCCGTAGATTGGCCACATTGAAGGCAATGCGATACATCTGATGTTTCTTCTCACTATGTATTTACTAGTGGAAGGCCCGATCCGTATGCCGAGTTAACCGAAACGCTAAGGATCACCTTCCATGTAGACGAAAGCTAATTGCCATTTTTTTCGACCGGTCATGGTGCAAGGCATATAAGAGCAGCCCTTCTGCACGACCCCTCTCAGGGCTAGGAGTTCTTCTGCTGTTCAGATAACCCTTCAGAGCCCAATGGAACACGAAAGCGACACGCCGGAGCTTGAGCAGGTCTACTCCCTAGAGATTAGGAGAATACAGTCATCCCGATTTCGAGCAGAAGGGGGCCCATTGGAAGAAAGTGAGCTTAAAAAAGGGATTGAACGAGAGATTGATGTTGTGGGAGGTGGCCGTAAGAGAATAATTACATTTCCGCCTGGGGACCCAGACAATCCTCATAACTGGTCTAACGTATGTTGTTTCGATAAATTATTGTACATACTTTATGACTAATTCTGCTGTAGAAAAAGAAATGGTTGATCACATTCGCCGGCATCTTGTCTGTATCAAATTCGACATTCTCGTCTTCGCTGCCTTCTGGTGCCATAGTGTTTATACAAGATGATTTTAATATTGAAAGTATCGAAGTTGCTACTTTGACTATGTCTTTATTTCTAGTTGGATATGTCGTTGGTCCGATATTCTTTGCACCTACGAGTGAGTTCTATGGAAGGCGATGGGTCTCCGTAGGCTCTTTTGGGTGGTACATTATTGCAACGATACTTTGTGCTGTCGCCCCAAATATCGGTGCTCTCTTGGCATTTAGATTTCTGGCCGGCATTGGTGCATCTGCTCCATTATCAGTCGTGCGTGACCTAGAAATCTCCGTGGTATCCCTGGATACACATGCTGATTTACACTGCAGGTTGGAGGTATCTTTGCAGACATATGGAATGATCCTATCCAGCGTGGTCGAAGTATGTGCCCCTAGCTAGCCCAAATTATCTGTAAACTTGAGCCAGCTGACCAGCATAGATATGGCAATGTAAACTCCCCAAAATCTAACGATCTATACAGCCAAAGCTTATACTACTCAGATTTGCAGCTGTGACCATGATTGGTCCCACAATCAGTCCAATTATTTCCGGCTTTGTGTCAGCTTCCTATCTTGGATGGAGATTCACATTCTGGATTGCCGTATTAGTAGGAGTACTGTCTTATATTCCTGTAATCCTATGTCCCGAAACATTTGCACCAGTACTTCTACTCAAGCGGGCTCGCCGCCTGAGAGAAGCCGGGGCAGATGATGTGATGGCCCCTCTGGAGCTGGATGATCGATCTGTAATATCCATCTTCAAAACAACTTTAACCCGGCCGTTCAGAATGTTTTTTAAAGAAAGCATACTGTTATTGACTTCCCTGTTTCTATCCTTAATATATGGTACCTTTTATCTATTTTTTCAGGTAAATCATGCTATTCCTATCAATTATCCTCTGATTACTTATCGTAAATTTAGTCATATCCTATCATATATCAAGGTTTGAGGAGTCGCTCAAATTATATTGAGTACGTTCTAATTGATGATCAGGAATATATGGTTTTGGTCCAGGAATTGCCGGATTACCGTTCATTCCAGTTGGTCTAGGTGCCGGACTCGCTATTTTTGGTGTTGTGTTCTGGGATAGGCATCTCCGTACAATGGAAAGGAACAACAAGGAAATAACTGCAGAGTATCGCAGGCTACCACTGGCGTGCATGGGCGGTCCTGTTTATGTCATCTCCATGTTCTGGCAGGCATGGACATCTAGGGCAGACGTTCATTGGATAGTCCCTGTGCTCGCTGGTTTGCCGTTTGGATTTGGATTTACAATCATCTTCATCAGTTATCTGAACTACCTGACGGACTTTTATGAGATATATGCGGCAAGTGCTTTGGCTGCATCCAGCATGTGTCGCAGCATTTTTGGGGCCGCGTTTCCGCTGTTTGCAAAACGAAGTGAGCTTGTCCGACCGGTTATCTGAGCCAAGTAGGCATAAATACTAATACCACGTACTCGTAGTGTATGGAAAATTAGGGGTTTCTTGGGCCTCAAGCTTGCTTGGGTTTTTGGCGCTGGTGATGAGTCTATTGCCATTTTTGTTTATAAAATACGGTAATCACATCCTAATGAGCGCTCATATTTTACAAAAATCAGCTAACTCGGAGAAATATTAGGTGATGAAATCCGAAGCAGGTCAACGTTTTATCAGTTTCTTAAAGAGCGCAAAGAAATGCTTCCCGAATCTGAGATTGATCCATTGGGAGACGCTGGTGATGAGTTCGAGGAGAAGCCGGGATCTTTGCGCAGGGACACTTAAAACTTTTGATCAGTGATGTGTGTTCGCTTCGCGAAGACGACTCAAATCTCGTATATGTGTGTGTAATTTATGAAATACTCATGTATGGATGGAAAAAGTAATTTTCAATATATAGTTTAGATAATATTAGTTGAATTAGAATTATTCTGCATTCAGGCAGATACTTTGGCCAAGAGGTTCAGAATTTAGCTTGTAATGTGTATCGTAAGTCTAGATCAATCCTTAATTTTCTATGAAGTTGTTTTGTCTAAAATTCCACATGAAGATTTCGACTGATCCGCAATCGGTAGATACAAAAGTACCTGCGCTATGTCTTCTAGTAAAATTACACCTCTGTTCCAAAATGGCTATGCATACAAAGATCGGCCACATTCAAGGAATCCATACGAAAACGCTTCTAATAATAATCGCTAGTTAACAAATAAACCAAAGAAACAATTACATTCATAAATCGGAAATCATCATCGTTTCGTTTCTGTTCAGTTTCAACCTTGTTCAATGAAAGTTTGCCGGATTCTGGTCCTCGAATTAGTATAATGACGTTCTCATTTTGCTTTATAACAAACTTACCATATGTAAATCTGAGATACAGTCGATATTCGCCATTTATACCTCACTGCTGCTACTGCACTCGCTATCTTCTGACTCTTCCCCAGTTCTTCTACGGTGCGCCCTTCGGGCATACCAATGAAAGAGGATGATGACTACCAACAGAAAGAATATTCCGGCCACACAAAATCCGATAATGATGCCTGTTGCTTTCCCTTGAGATGGTTCTTTCATCGCCATTTTGTCTTGGTGTTTAGTTTCAAGCTCAGAGGTAATCTTTCAAGATACGATAGGATAAATTGTAAAGGGTTTTGCAGATAACCTAGTATAGGCGAACCACTGTGTCGTCTGTCGGAACCACGTTGGTGGGTGCGCTCGCAGTTTGATAGAAGCTGCGATATGCTGCAGCTTGGTTCTTTGTGAGGAAAGAGAGTGTTTCTGTATAAAACTACAAATATTCCAAAAACTCAACGAACGAAAAGACAGTTCCCCACGCCTCTTTGTTGACCGGTGGCCGTACTGACAGCTACTTATGGGGTCCATCTGTTCCATGCACAGACTTCATTCGCCAGCCGCTATGCTGTATGTACTCCTCACCGCCAGCGCGCGGTCCTCATTTAAAGCTGGCGATGTCGTTACGCCACGTCTTTCTCACGTCTTTCCCCTTTGGGCTGGTCTAGTTTATGTGTGTACCCGGACCTTGAAGAATTTGCTAGCTGCAGCAGTGCACGGTCGATCAGGTACGTACGGCGTACTTCACGGACGGTCATCGGGACTCAGGGGCCATAAGTTGTGACCAATGGGAGATAGTCATATTTGATGTCCGCTAGGTTTCTTAGCTTCATTTCCATTGGTTGGGCGTTGGATACATAAATAGAGAATATTCAAAAATATCGAGTTCTATAGATAACAATTGTCTGCAATGTGAAAATTCGCTTGGTAAAAGCGGCGGGTTCTTGCATACAAAATGAAAAATATATATGACTAAAATTAAGCTATTCCTCTCCCGTCCAACTCGAATATAGGACTAAAAAAACGTATTTGCAGTGCGAATCGCCCATTGTTAAAACACAAACAGAAATTAACTCCATGGTCCTCCCCATTTGCAGTATGCATCATCCACCCATTTTTCAACACCAAAATATGTGAAGTCCATTTCCAAGAACTAGCTCCAATGCATCATAGTCTCATACTGTAGTAATGCAAGCTTTGGTGCACAAACACCAGAGACATAGAAAACATACATTGCCTTACATGGGCATATTGGCTAGCTCGGCGTCTATCTGTCTGTCAAGAAAAGTCCGCCTTTCACCTTGACATTCAGTCTGTAATCTTTGTTCCACCAATGCCCGAACTAAATGAATGTTAATGACTTGAAATATAAATATAAATATATGTAGGGTAAATTACCTTGCTTCTTTGTAATATTGTCTAAATCAACATCCCTGAGAACACTTCTGATTGCTTCAACAATACTCTCATCATCTGGACCACCTCCGGACCTAGTAAAGTCCATTGTGCTTACTGGCCGGCTTCCGGCGAACCCAAGGGGACTCCTGGATGGGCCTCGAGGAGGAGGAGGAGTGTTCATTCCTAATAGATTGTCGGTACTTGGTAATCCACTAGTTGACATTGGGCTAGATCGACGGTTCTGAGGACCCTCTTGCCAATAATCACCTTGGCTCATACCTCCCATTGACATAAGACGTTGGTGCTGACCTTGATCTTGTTGATGGCCTGTGAGATTTGTGTATGCTGAGTATGTAGATTGGCGATTATTGCCAAAAGGCGCCGGTGACTGGGGTGGCATGTAAGAATGACCGCGATGAGGTAAGCCGGTAAGAATAGTTGATGCCGGTTTGACGGAAGAGTACATCGAATGCATGTCATCCATTTCGTAGCCCGCATCGTCATAGCCTCCCGAAGGCCCAAATTTCTCCTGACCTCCGCGACGGCCTGGTAGGTTGTTTTGGGTCGCATATTCATCCCAAGTCTGCAGCGGAATACTTTTTGGATCGAATCCCTCCTCATCTGAAGTAGCGATGATCTTCTTTCCGGCAGACTCACCAACAACGATACGAGTATTACCCCAGGAAAAGTCGTCCTGTGCCCAGAACGAATACAGCGGTAGGACAAACGAATAGATAGGGAAAGCGAGAATGTAAATGATCATCCACCCAACGTGTTCCCATCTTTTCTTGATGATAAAGATGATAGCTTGTAACCCATACACAGCCGCAATCATACCTAAAGAAATGTATGGGAATGCTCCAGACTTGGTTGCAATAACATAAATGAGGTATCCAATATAAACACATGTAGCCGGTAGAATGATGGTTCCTAGGGGTATTAGCGAATCAAACCATGTAGAGCCGATGCAAAAACTTACCAACCAAGTCGAGAAGAACGACAAATCTCATTGAAAAACAGCAGAAACCACACATTTCTTCTAGCCAGATCAGTTCCGCTAAATTGTGAATTGTTGAGTTGATCCAGCGACGTCTTTGTGAGAGAAGAATGCTCCAGGTCTCAGGTGCAGCGGTCAGAGCATAGGCATCAGGAATAAACTTATAAGTCATGAATGGGAAATGTTTGGTCATGAGTGTGGTGAGATATCGATCTTCACCAAGAGACAAAAGATTCTTCTTGTGCAAAGTATCCACAATACCGTCCGAGTATTCTTCGATAACCTTGCTAGATATGATGAGAGGACGACCTTTATCAGCCGTTCTAAGCCGGTACATGGAAAAACTAATAACATTAATGGTTGCATCTTTATTTGGGTTGTAGGGCTTACCATCCAGGCAAACAAGTGACAGAACCAAACAAACTCTCAAAGGCTTTAGAAAGATGATGAGAGATATAGTATCTATGTGATGTCAGCGTATAAAGTCTTTCAGTGGAATGATCGGTAGGCATACTCATAAACTTGAATCATTGTCCACCAACTGCGCTCCTGGTTTTCCAAACTGGTTTCACCACAAATGCCAGCAATTTTTGCATCGTGTGCACATGCAGCAACCAATCGATTCAATGAATCTTCTTTAACACTGGTATCGGCATCCACCATCAGTAGATATTCATACAATTCAGGATCTACGCCGATAATGTTGTTGATTTGATGAAACATTTCTAGCTGCAGAGGAGACATAGCAGTACGATGATGCACTCGGTTGAGAAAGTCCATTAGCAAAACCTGCGAATCACGTTTTCCACGATTTCCTGGCTTAGATTTTCCGGCTTCTGAAGGCTTTCCAACCTTCACAACAACGATGTAGGGAACTACACAGCCTTCGTACTCATAAAGACCGGAATAAACTTTGCCATAGTTCAGTTGTTGACTACCTTCACCAACACTCTTGAATGGCAATGCCGGCGGATCAATCTTAGGGTCGACACCAAGAATCTCAAGAACAATATTGGGGGTTGGTCGGTCGTTACCACCACCTACAATCATACCATCACAAATAACACAAATCAATTTTCTCTTGTTGTCATAATTTAGAGCTGTAAGAGAATCGAGAGCTTTGCGCAGTGAATCTTCGCCTTCGGTGTAAGCTGGGACTTGACAAATAACAAATTTGTCTTGCTGCGCGGGCCTCCGTTTAGAACCAAGTTGGAGAGCGGCAAGAAATTTGACCAAAATTACAGATGCCATGACTGCTGCAGCTGCAAGCAGAACATAACTGCTAGCGACACACTTGGCGGATTTACGGAAATCAACAATACCGGCATAGAATATGTTATCCAAGCAGCGTTTATTTTGCCTTATAGCCGTGGTATTCAGTTTCTCGTAAAACAACGATGTCACATCTTGCCCGGGATTCTCAGTAACTATGTCTTCAAGAGCTGAGTCTAGATAGTTATAATTAGGCGCACCGGCAGCACCGCCGTTCTTATTCATCTTTGCGGTGTAGAAGTAATTTGTAAGATCGTAAATTTTTTCATCGATGATGACCCATGGCCGGTTGATTGTGTTACCCTGTTTAGCAACCTCTGCTTTATCCCAGACAAGATCACCCTTCCAGTATTTGTTAATCTTGGGCTTGAATTTCTTTGCGTACCAGTCGAGAGAAGCTAATGCAGAGGTGCGGTCAGGAGTCCGAGGTCCAGAAGTATGAACTCCTGAAACAAGTGACTGGGCTGAAGTATCGTTGTATTGCATAGTCATAATTGTCATCGTTGAAGGAATCAGTCCAGGGCAGCCGAGCGTCAGGGGAGGAGGGAAATAAGCAGTGAGGTCCTGTCCGGCGTATTCAATCATGTTGGCTTTGGTTGTTTCTGTGTTGGTATCACTGTGTTGGATTTTCCAAAACTTTGTTATATCATAAACATTTCCTTGGATACTGACCCAAAAGTCGTCTTCTCCTTGGTGGAATTTGACCTCATTCAGAGCCCACGCCTTGTCGATATTAGGGCAAAGAAGACGAGCAAAGACGACAATCCAGAAAATGATCATGGCGTTTATGAGAAAAATCAAAAAGACTAGGGTGACTTTCTCTCTCCATGCCATCCGAACATCAGGTCTCTTCATGCGGCCAATGTATCGAAGGGTGAAACTTGGTATCCAAAAGGTCATTGCCCACACAAAACCAGCCCATATTTTTCTAGATGTTGTCTGAGGATGCTCTTCGATGTGCTTTGGCTCTCCGATTTCAGGGTCAACCGCACCTGTGTAGTGATTCGCTTCATATTTTGAAAGTAGGCCCTTCTCCTGTTCTGCTTGCTGAGGGTCACCCATCATGCTTTTGTTTGCACTCATCATGCTCTGGTGTCTTAGCAGTTGATCTTGAGAACCGATTGGAGCCAATCCAGGTTGAGCACCAGGGGGGAAGAAGCCGCTGCCATTAGTGCTCATTGTATAGCCGGTATCCATTGGGCCAGCTCCGAGGCCCATCATTGCTGGTGTCACACCCGGCTGCTTGATATCCAGCATGTTCTCCGATTCCCACCAACATCCTTCCCGCATCCACACTCTCTCTCTTCCCACAACTACTTCGCCGTTGCTCCAACCTCTTTCCAAAACCCAACTCTCTACACCATCACGTCCGCCGGAACAACCCAACGGGGCATAGCGCAGTGCAAACTCGTCGAAATCAAAATCAGCAGTAAAATCTAGGCGTTTGTTCCTGCGATTGGCCCACTCCGTTAATCTCCAGCTTCGTAGCTGACTACTCACTGTCGCGGCCGACCAATTTTGTTGTTGTTGGGTCGAATCAACTTGTTCCGTTGGCGTCAAATTGAGGTGATACCATGCTCTACTTGAGGCAAGCAATTGCGGAACATCAATACGAACAGCGGCAGGAGGGCGGCCAAATTCATCAGGAAATAAAACTTCCTTCAAAAAGCCGCCTTCTTCAACCTCCCGTCCACCCTTCTCAATTATCTGCTCTTTCCGATCATTTTCATACTCGCGCTCTCTGCCCATTCCGACAAGACCATCCTTTTCCGCCTCACTCCAGGTTGATCTCATCTCCCGAACAACAGTGCCATTGATGGCAGGTGTGTCAACACCATCAGCCTTCATTTCAACATTCAGACCACTTTCGTCATCAAATACGCCTTTGAGGCATATGGCTTTTGACATCTTATCGTTAGGGAGTTCCAGGACTGTTATCTGAACAGTATCTCCCTCTTGGCTTCCTTCTGGATTAGATTCATTCTCTTTTCGAGCAGCAAAATCTGCAAGAATGGCATCGTTGGCCTTTCCTATGATCCATTCAACCAACAGTTCGTAAATTGTTCCAATAAAGAGCTCTCGCTCAGTATCGCCCATTTTCTTTGAAAGAACCTCTGGCTCGATGCCTAATAATCCGGAAACGTCTTCACAAACATCATCCACAACTTCTTCGTCAACAAGCAAACCAACTGAATTGCCTAGTTTGAGAATGCCAGCTAGCACAGATAGAAGTCCTCTGAGGAGGCTGCCTTTGATTCCGATTGCTCGGAGGTTGGCTCTCCAATCTTCGGCTGCAGCCGAGTCATCTGCTGTAGGGAGATAGCTTGGAAGTGAATAGGTGCCACTCCTACTCAGAAGTGCATACTGATCTGGAGATTGAAGACCTAATCCTTGACGTTCGGCTGGTGTAGAAATTGCAGAAAGCAAATAATAGAAGACATCGAATGCTCGATAGCCTTCTTTCGAGGGTATGTGTAGAAGACCATTTTCAGTATCCAGTCCTGAATTAGAAAGGGAAATGTGTGCTCCCGTGATTGAGCCTGAGAGAGATATTTGCACAGAAACAGCAAGCCCATTGTGACGGGGTACCGAGAAAGGTGATACAGGTGTAAGGCAATTGGTGAATGTAGATACCAAGTTCAAGCAGGTATTCAATAGATCCGGGGGAGACGGGAGACTTGACAATACATGCAACATGAGAGAAGGTGCCGGGCTTTGTAATGACCTATATACATCAGTTGTTATGTTAGCAAGTGGCCTAGGAAAGTTGTCAGATGCAATGCATACGTCAAAACGATTGTTTGATCTTCTGCTCTTCGTCGAGCATGCTCCCAAGCTCGCATCCCGAGTTCCTCGTCGAAGACTCCATGGAACGAACTGGATCCCTGGCTCCCGGAGTTCACGACAAGAGTGGTGGCGGCATCGAGCTGATAACTGGTTCCAGATTGATAAGCATTGTGCAGAGCGGACAACAGTGAAGATGTCGTCAATGTTCCCACAATGTTGTGAGCACCAGCAGCTCCTTGGTAAGGCGTTGCAGATGTGGTCGAATAGATCGAATGACGGTTGGAGAACGACATCACCACGATCGGGCTCACAGCCAGCAGCGGCTGACTCCTCGGTCAAGTACCAAGCTCAACTTCGTTGAATGCGGAATGCAGAGTGTGGAGAAAATGGTGTCAATGAAATGTTGCGAAAACACTGTGCAAAAGATCCCCTTTTCCTAAACCCAAACTACAAAATGTCAACAGGCCACGATGCAAAGTAGTGAACGAAGTGAAAAAACGAAAGATTCAGGGCTAGAAGCGTGTTATGGGTAAATGATAGGAGTTAAGAAAAGCAAAGAGAGAAGGCAGGATGAGCTGTGTCGGCAGACAGGGTGTTGTTGCTGACAGACAGACAAATAGTAATGAAATTGAAGCAAAGAATTGTATCTCTGCCACGACGGCTATTGTTTTTCCTTTGAAGGGAAGCAGTCCTACCACTCTGGTTAGCCGGAGGACCCGTCGCAGCTCCGGCGATCGGTCGGCATCTGCTTGGGCCACTGTGGAATCGAATTTCGTAATGTGAGCAGATGTTCAAATTCGGACATATCAGTGCCGAATATGGCGATTTTGCCCACGCAACATCCCCGGGTCCCTTGCCTGCAGAAAGGTATCGCTTGTTTACTATGAGAAAATTCATGCGGTGTTCTATAAATATCGAGGAGCGGAAGCAAGCGGCTGAGGAGAGAAAAAAAATAGTGCCGGATGTGGTTTTTTGTTTACCAGATTAGGATAAACTGCCCCTGTCTCACAGCAACCAGTGTCCGTGCGCTCTGGCCGTTATGAAAACAACAAACATAATAGAGCTCCCGTGAGGCTTAGCTTCTTGATACAGGTGAGCACACGATCCATATTTAGACCGTGTAATGGACCCATAATACAGGGAAAACTGCACGGCATCTTGTGATGATGATACCAATGCATTTTTCAGGCCGTTTCCACAATTTATTGTTGTTGAGTTCGAGAGTTTGTTTACTCATTCCGTGGAGATTTAGGGGATGACTAGTGCTAGCATGTCCGTCCCGAAAATCATGCTCCTGCCCGGGATCGCGATGCCAGGGGTATGTCTGGCGTTGTTGTTTCGGGATGAGTTCAGGGTCTGGAGTGAAACTTGGCAATCGAATCGCTTCCCGCTCCCAACAAGGTGAATTTTGGTGTGCATTTGACTGTGCATAAAAAAAAATAGGAGCATTCCCCCCAGACCCCTTCGGCTCGACGAATGCCGAGCTTTGTTAAACTGAGTCGGACTCCAGAAACCGCTACTTTCTACAGTGCGGAACTGCTCAACATCTGTCTTGTAAAGTATTTGACCGTATTTTACCTCCTCGGCAGTCTTCAGTCTTCTTAGGCGAAGTCTTCCAACTCCTAATTGTCATTTGTTTGGAGTCCATCTTCTGACAACGCTTCAGTATAATCTCTTGCTTTATTGTCTTCTCGACACATCTTTTCTCCTTTCCTTAAACTACCTCCTGGTAGAATTACACTCGCTAGTCACTGTCTGCAAAACACAATTTGTGCTTGGTACTCATATTTGCATTCCCAATTGTGTTCAAATCGAACTGCAGTAAATTTTGGGTTCCATTTATCTATTGCCTCGGGATAACGATAGTTTTGGGGAGTTCGTCTCCTAAATCGCAGCCATGGCTCAGCCATCACCACAATCGCAGCCATCACTCCCCTCTCTACCGTTACATTTGCAATCTGATACGCACATAACTGCTCATCTTGCATCGCGGTTCCATTTATCATTACCTACGGCAACTATCAGTTCACATGCACTTGTAGCTCTCAACACTTACACTTCCCCCAATGTTGCGAGCGTTGAGCTGGAGAGCATGGCTCAGAAGATGTGGAGAAGGTTGGGCGGTCGGGGTGAAAATCAAGTTGCCATGTTTTTGTAAGTAGATAAATGCAGCAGTAATTTTGAATACTGATAGCTAATGCTCGGCAGGGGAGAATCTGGTGCAGGAAAAACCACCCTGCGTTCCCATCTGTTATCATCGCTGTTGTCTTTCACCTCGACACCTCTATCTCACAAGATATCCTTATTTGCATACTTATTTGATAGTCTGACCACCACAAAATCACTCACCACACCAACTGCATCCAAAGCGGGCCTTCTTCTAGAGCTTCAGTATGATAATATCTCACAGACGCTCATAGGAGGAAAGTTGCTTGACCACCGGCTGGAAAGGTCGCGTGTAGCTGGTGTTCCTACAGGAGAACGAAACTTTCATGTTTTGTACTATCTGTTAGCCGGAACCTCTGAAGCCGAAAAGGAACATCTTGGATTGAAGAACGCAGCTACCACATCCTCCAATCGACATAGTGGTGACATTGGTGGACGTGCTGGTCAGAAGAGGTGGAGATATTTGGGACATCCGACGCAACTTAAAGTTGGCATAAATGATGCTGAAGGATTTCAGCACTTCAAAACTGCGCTTAGAAAGCTGGAGTTTCCCCGCAATGAAATTGCCGAAATTTGTCAACTCTTGGCAAGTATTTTGCATATCGGCCAGTTAGAATTCACCAATACACATGCCACTACGGCGAATGGCGAAGAGTCTGGTGCTATGGAGGGGGGAGATCAAGTTGTTGCTGTCCGCAATAAAGATGTTCTGGGCGTTATCGCAGCTTTTCTTGGAGTCGGCCCTGACGCACTGGAAATCAGTCTTGGCTACCGTACGAAAACTTTAAATCGGGAACGTGTAACTGTAATGCTTGATGCTAAAGGAGCGAGGGCTCATGCAGATGAGCTTGCTCGCACGCTCTACTCGCTCCTTGTCGCCTGGATTATAGAGTCTTGCAACGAACGTCTATGTGCTGTTGAGGATGCAATTGCCAACACTATATCTCTGATTGACTTTCCAGGGTTTTCTCAAACATCAACCACTGGCAGCACCCTTGACCAGTTGCTGAACAATGCTGCTACTGAGAGTCTTTACAATTTTTGTCTCCAGAGCTTCTTTGAACGACGTGCTGAGCTTCTCGAAGGAGAAGAAGTGAATGTCCCTGCAACAAGCTATTTTGACAACACAGACGCTGTCCGTGCATTGCTAAAACCTGGAAATGGACTACTCAGTATTCTCGACGACCAGACCAAACGCGGTCGAAGTGATATGCAGTTCCTAGACAGTTTGAAGAAGCGGTTTGAATCAAAGAGTAACCCTGCAATTACTATTGGGGGCACTGCAATGTCTTCGTCGCACTTCTCTACTGCAACAAATAGTTTCACTGTGAAGCACTTTGCTGGAGAGGTTGATTATCCTGTGGCTGGGATCCTTGAACAGAATAGCGAAGTCATTTCCGGCGATCTGATGAATCTTTTCAGGGCAACGACCAGTAGTTTCATCACAGATCTTTTTGGTAGCAAGGCGGTTACCAAAGTGCATCATCCTCGGGAGAAAACTGCAATTATGCAAGGCCAGATATCTTCCAGGCCCCTACGAATGCCTAGTGTAATGAAAAAGAGGGGTGAGAGACCTGTACCCAAGTCAGATACTAAGGAATCGGCATCCGTGGTTGGAAGTCCAGATCAGGGGGCCGCTGCCCAATTTGTCGGTGCACTTGATACTGTGACTCGGTCACTGACTGGTACCAATACGAACCCATACTTTGTATTTTGCCTGAAACCAAATGACCGTCGAATCGCCAATCAGTTTGACTCGAAATGTGTTCGCACTCAGATTCGAACTTTAGGCATTGCTGAAATATCTCAACGCGTTAAAAATGCAGACTTTTCCCTATTTCTACCATTCGGTGAATTTCTAGGGGTTGCAGAAGCCGAAAGTATCATCGTTGGGAGCGAAAGGGAGAAAGCTGAGCTTGTTGTTGAAGAACGTGGATGGCCTGCCAACGAAGCACGAGTAGGAGCTACCGGTGTTTTCCTGAGTGAAAAATGCTGGTCAGAAGTTGCTCGCCTAAGTGAAGGTGGAGTCCGAGGTGAACGAGCATATGTTCCTGAAGGAGATAATGCGGGGAGTAATCCTTTGACACCCGTGGGAGAACCCGGTGGCGGAGGACTCTATGGAGGGTCTGATTCTAGGGTCCGTTTAATCCCCAGCCATAGTCCATCCGGAGGCCTCGGGGGGCATATATATGGCACTGAAGACGCGGGAAAGGGTGGAAACATTACTAATTCTGACGACCTCCGGTCTCAAGGAGTTGCTTCGGCATACAATCTGTTTAGTGGTTTTGACACCCGGGAAAAGATGGCCGAAAAGGGACAAGCCGCAAGGGAAGAGGAGATTGACGAACTTCCAGAAACGGCTGGACGAAAACGATGGATGGCGGTTGTATGGATGTTTACATTCTTCGTTCCTGATTTCGCGATCAGAATTTTAGGGCGTATTCCACGGAAAGACATGCAAACAGCGTGGAGGGAAAAGTTGGCAATCAACATGATGATATGGCTGCTTTGTGGCATAGCTGTATTCTTTTTAGGTAAACTCCTTCTCTTCATAACATGATATGAACTAACAAATCAGTTGTTTTCCCGAGTTTAATTTGTCCCAAACAAGCAGTATATACTCTTGCTGAGCTCGCATCACATGATGGTGGGAAAAATCATGTAGAGAGTACTGCATATGTTGCAATCCGAGGTGTTGTCTTTGATTTAACGGCATACCTTCCATCACACTATCCTCAAATTGTTCCGGACAAGAGTCTTCTGAAGTACAGCGGCACCGACGCTACAAACCTGTTTCCAGTACAGGTATCTGCCTTGTGCAACGGTGTGGAGGGAAAGATTGACCCAGCTGTTCAATTTAGTTATAAGGGGACCAATGCTACAAAGGACCGAACTTTGGATGTCAATGCCAAATATCACGACTTCCGGTATGCCACCAACGATTCACGCCCTGACTGGTTCCTCGAACAGATGATGGTGTTACGGAAGAATTTCAAGAAAGGTGATATTGCCTACTCGGCTAAGGATGTCGCTCGGCAAGCAAAAAAGCAAGGAAAGGACGTAGCTATCATCAACGGCCGTGTGTATGACATGACACAGTACAATCAAGGCGGTCGAATAATCCAAGAAAAGAATCCTAGAAAATCCGTCGAGGGTATCTCTACTAATTTCATGGACCAACAAGTCGCCGATCTATTTGCTGGTCGTGCTGGACAGGATATCACTAAGTATTGGGAAACCATACGGTTAAATGCAGCAGTAAAGCAGCGGATGAAAGTTTGCCTTGATCGGTTATTCTACATCGGCAAGCTCGACACCCGAAATTCTACCCAGTGCCAATTTGCTCAATATATCCTTCTATCTATCTCTGTCTTACTTGTGTCTGTCATTGCATTTAAGTTCTTTGCCGCTCTCCAGTTTGGAAGGAAGAATATGCCCGAAAACTTGGATAAGTTTATAATATGCCAGGTCCCTGCATATACCGAGGATGAGGAGTCACTTCGACGTGCTATTGACTCTGTTGCTAAGATGAAATATGACGACAAGCGCAAACTCTTGGTTGTTGTTTGCGATGGCATGATTATTGGTCAAGGAAACGACAAGGCAACACCTCGAATTGTCCTTGATATTCTGGGAGTTCCAGAGACCGTTGACCCAGAACCCCTCAGTTTTGAATCCTTGGGCGAAGGACAAAAACAACACAACATGGGTAAGATTTATTCTGGACTGTATGAGGTCGCAGGTCATATCGTACCGTTCTTGGTTGTCGTTAAGGTTGGAAAGCCGTCTGAAGTCTCTAAGTAAGTTTTCACTTTCTCGCAACAAACATTTCGGTACTAATTTAACAGGCCTGGAAATCGTGGAAAGCGTGATTCTCAAATGATTCTGATGAGATTTTTGAATCGTGTTCACTACAATGCACCCATGAGCCCGATGGAGTTAGAAATGCACCACCAGATCAGAAATATCATTGGTGTCAACCCTACTTTTTACGAGTTCATACTGCAGATTGACGCGGATACAGTCGTTGCTGCAGACTCTGGAACCAGAATGGTCGCAGCGTTTTTGGCAGACACCCGCATCATCGCCCTGTGTGGTGAAACAGGCTTAAATAATGCAAAACACTCGTTCATTACCATGATCCAGGTTTACGAATATTATATTTCGCACAATCTCGCCAAAGCATTTGAAAGCTTATTTGGTTCCGTCACTTGTTTACCTGGTTGTTTCTCTATGTATCGAATTCGTGCGGCAGAGACTGGAAAGCCTTTGTTCGTCAGCCGTGAGGTGGTTGAAGCATACGCTGAAATTCGAGTCGATACTTTACATATGAAGAACCTTCTGCACCTTGGGGAGGATCGTTACTTGACAACATTATTGATCAAATATCATTCCACTTATAAGACAAAGTTCCTGTTTGATGCGCATGCCCACACAGTAGCCCCTGACTCCTGGAGTGTTTTCCTATCCCAGCGACGTCGGTGGATCAACTCGACACTTCACAACCTCGCTGAGCTAGTACCAATGTCGCAGCTTTGCGGTTTCTGTTGTTTCTCTATGCGTTTTATTGTCTTCCTTGATCTTCTCAGCACTATCATCGCTCCAGTGACCGTTGGATATCTTGGGTATTTGATCTATATGGTCGCGACAAACTCAAGTCTTATTCCACTTTTTGCATTTGTGTTGCTAGCCGCTGTATACGGTTTGCAGGCAATCATCTTCATTCTCCGACGGAAATGGGAAATGGTTTGTTTTCACTATCCTCGTATTGTTTGTTGTCTTGCTAAGATTTTGGTAGATCGGTTGGATGGTGCTTTACATTGTAGCCATTCCAGTTTTCAGTTTGGCTTTGCCATTGTACTCATTCTGGAATATGGATGACTTCTCATGGGGTAACACTCGGGTTGTCACAGGTGAGAAGGGCCAAAAGGTTATTATTTCCGATGAAGGGAAATTTGACCCTGCGAGCATTCCAAGAAAGAAGTGGGAGGATTACCAGACAGAACTTTGGGAGGCACAAACTCAACGAGGTCATGATGACACGAGGTCAGAGGTTTCTGGATATTCGTATGCTACCAAATCGTACGCCCCTACTGCATCGGAGTTCGGTGGATATGGCCATGTGCAACAAGGGTATCAAAGTCGCCCTATGTCCCAGCTTGAGCTCCCATTACGACAACAGAGCCGTCTCTCTATGGCGCAGTCCGATATCATGAGTCAGCGCGGACTAGGACCTTTCAACCCCGAGCTGGAGATGTCCATGCTTGATCTTCCCAGTGACGATGCCATTCTCGCTGAAATTAGGGAGATTCTTCGAACCGCGGATCTAATGACTGTCACGAAGAAGAGTATCAAAGCGGAATTAGAAAGAAAGTTTGGAATGAGTTTGGACGCTAAGCGTGCTTATGTGAACTCTGGTATGCACTCTTTTCCATTCCAAAACCCTTTTGCTAACATACAGACCAGCTACCGAGGCCATTCTGGGGGGTAACCTATAGAACATGCGTAATGATTGAATTAAATATGAGGAGTAGGTGTAGTTTAATAAGAGGTAGATACAAGTTTTTGTCTTAAAATATGGCGAAGTTGGACGTTTCGCACCTGTTGCTTGTGCGCTCGCTTGCATTGGGCCCGGAGTAGTGTTTCTATATATTTTTTTATTCGGATAGCTAGTTCTAATTTACTGATTTCGTTTCTAACGTTCATTTTTTGGAAAATACCTACTCGGCCAACTACGATCATTTGATTAAAATTTCACAACTGTCCTAGTTATGTATGTATGTTTATGTACACGGATGTCCTGCACTCCTATACTCAATCGAGCTTGATTCTCTTAGAAAAATAATGACTAGGCAGTCGGCCTACTCCTCAAGTCATCGTTCAAAGAGTACTTTGATTGGTTACATATGTTCTGACCCATAGGCCAAGAGGATCCGTAGGTCTATGGGTCAACCTATAGGCCAAGTTCCCCACTTGGTGTACGGGTCGACCCAAACACCAAGTGTTGGGGCGCGACCCGTAGGCCAAGTAGATTAAACATTTTTTCGTGGTTTTGATAGAATAGCACGCCTCGCAGCGGTAATTCACAGAATAGCAGGCCGCGTGCCCGCTTCGTCCGGCCCCAGAATTAAGTTGTATTCGCATACATGCCGCAGTATTTATCAACAGCAAACTATCTAGCTACATGTCGCAATGCCGTCACGCTTCCAGCTGATCTTGAAAAGGCTTATCTCAGACACACTGGACACCATGAAGTTCAAGACGAGCGCAACGAATCTGACATTGAAATTGATGAGCCGGAAGGTCTCGTGATTTGCGAACCTCTTATGACAAAGATTCCTCGAGGAAGGCCAGATCTAACTTACTGAAGCGCGCTCCTCCAAAGTACGTCACTTGCAAAGGCACCATTCCTTGTGCTTTAAACATAAATGCACCCGTGCGCACACAAGATAGCAATATACGATTTGTGGTGGAAGCGAAGTCGGAAGGGTAGTTTGTTATAGAAGGGAACTTTTCGGACTATGGATTGACCCATACACCAAGTTAGACAGTTGGCCAATGGGTCGGCCTGTTGGCCTACGGGTCGATCTAGCTCGACCCATAGGCCTATGGATTCTCTTGGCCTATGGGTCAGAACACATACATCACATGTAACCTTAAAATGGAAAACGATTATGCGTTCATCTCCAACGGTTCTTTGAAACGTTTTCTGGGACGACTTCATCCTCAGCATTTACTGGAGCTTGAAATTAATATATGTTAAAATGTAGATAGTGAAGACCTTATTAATAGCAATCACGGTTAAGTAGTGAGGTCGTATTGGGATAGAGGTATTCAATGAGTTTATATTATAGTGGCGTAACCCAGCTCCAGAGCTTGGGAAAAGGTCCATATAATTCACACAGAACAGCGTCGATTTTATAATCGTTCAACGTAATTAACTACTAGGCATATGCAAGAGTCTGGTCCGACATATTTTCGCTGGATCATGAGTCTAATGGTTTCTGCTGGAGAAATGGTAATGCTGGGCGGTAAAAACACGGGTTTAGCTCACTCACTTGCCAACCCCACAATCCAGCCCTACAACCTAAGCCCTAAGCCTTGTAATTACTCTACTAGTATTCGATACTGGCAGGGCATATCTATCACTCACAAGCCAATCCAAGTGCTTAGATTGTCTCTAGGGTATTCGGAGTATTCACAGATATATTTTTCACTCTCCAACATGTCATGGAACGGTCGGAAAGCAATGTTTATGGATACACTAATAGCCAACAGTTTTTGAACTACGTTAGAATTGCCAATGAGTATGATCTGTATCTTTGGAAGTGTGATAGCGACAATGAATACACCATATGCAATGTGATAACGTGCGAGCTATGGACATATTATTATCAATTTAGGGCGGCACAGAAATAATAGAGTGGACGATCTTAAATTCCACATCATGTCGATATCCGTTAACGCCAGCGTAGCATTTGCTATTTTATGGATATCCGTGATTACGAGGAAAAGCAGTTGATCATGTTGAACCATAAGCTAGAATCCCTATTTTTTGTATTCCTTGAAAGAGAACAGAAATGCAGGAAAATTACCCCGCCACAGTCCCTTAATCCCACATGCGCAGATACAAAGAAACTCCAAGCTACCCAACTATGCCCATCTTATCTCAGTCTTCGTGCTTCACGCTCAGACTCCAGGAGGCAGAGAATATCGTTCTCCCGGACGGGTCCCTTGACGTTTCTGATGATTGAACGGGTGGTGTCGTCCATGAACTCGACGCGGACCTGAGTCACACCTCCACGAGAACCTTTGAAGCGCCAAATCTCAGTACTTCTTCTGCATATTTGCAAGCCAAAAGGCTTGGGACATTGACTGACCAGTGCGTCCGAGGACCTTGATGACCTTGACGAGCTTGACGGCGGTTTTGCCTGAATCCATGTTGAGTTATGTCTGTAAAAATTGGTTTAGCAAAGAGCTGTTCGATCGCTTCGAAAAGTCCGTAGGACGGCGAAAAGTAGACGTACGCAGGAATTCGTCGTAAGGAGAGGATATGGCGGTTTAATTCGTCGTCGCTGGCGTCAGGCGTTTTCGTGAAGTGGGCAATTTCGTGATAATACCTTTAGGTGGGAGCCTGTTACAAGATTAGCGTGTGGGCGCCCATGACTGTGGTGCAACAACTAGGGTTTTGACCCCAGCCCTCTTTATTTGGGTTAGTCTACTCTAGAGTCCGATGCGGCTCAAAATCTGCATTGACAGTTAATACACAAATGATATGAAATAAAAAATATATGTAGATGATATTTGGAAATTACTGGTTATTTTACTACTATTCTACCCAGAAATTGTACATTTGGAAGCTCGGTGTTCTAGCGGCGGGGTGGTCTGCTCTCAGTCACCCATGCTCTCAGCTCAGGAGAAGCGAAATATCCCCAACGGCTTGCATTAATATCGTCTATCGTAGTTAAGTATCTTATCATTCATTCAAAACTATGGCGGCAGCAAATCCCAGTCAGATGAACAATCTGACCACTCTCATCAAAAGGTATAAAGACAAAACATTGAAACAGTCCAAAGCTTACTATGGCATCTTAGACTCGAGGCCGCGACTTCCCGTCTCGAAGACCTCTCAACCGTGGTGCCTGCTATAGAACTTCCTGTAACATCAGCCACCGGTGCACCAGCAGCTCCGATTCCAGAACCTCTACCTGCCTCGATCGAAGAATATGACGAGCTTATTGTGAATGAGGTCGCAAAATATGTCAAGCTCAGTAATGAACTTGGGGAATCAAGTACAGAGGAGGTTAGTGTCTACCCAAAGCTTTAATGGTAAGCTAGGGATGCTGAGTGTTATTTGTGGTAGGCCAAAGAACGATATTCTGCAATCGCAGAGCAGGTAAGCTTCTAGCCAGAGCTCTAATAGTATAGGAATGCTAAGTGCTAGAGTAGAGTAAATCGGTTGAAAGATGCTTTGCAGAACAGCGCCGGTTTTTGGTCATTGCGACCAAAGCAAAGAAACCCGATAGCCAGTCGCAGCTCTATATGGATCTCTTAGCTGGTATGCAGACTCACTGCACCAAGGTTTCAAATCTTCGCGAAAATAATCGCCACTCTCCCTTTTTCAACCATCTCTCTACCGTTAGCGAGGGTATTCCGAGTGTGATTTGGGTTATTGATGCCAAACCAGCGAAATTCGTGGCGGAGATCACTGCCGCAGCTAAGTATTATGGTCACCGAGTACTTAAGGAGTACAAGGGCAAGTTAGTATACTTATGCGACTGTTGAGATGTAATGATTCAGTCTAACGGCTATCTTAAAGGGACCAAAAACATGTTGATTGGGTCAACTCATACTACAACTTACTCGCGGCACTAGAAGCATATGTTAAGAAACATCATATCATGGGAATCACCTGGAATGCCAAAGGTGTTGATGCCCGAGAACTACTCATTGATCCTTCAACCACCCCCTCTGCTGCACCATCAATCACACCTTCCACGACATCTGGAGGTCCTCCGCCGCCACCCCCGCCACCAGGCCCGCCGCCAGTTCTCGGTGTTGATGGTCCATCTAGTCCAGCGCCCTCTGGCGGTGACATGGGTGGTGTTTTTGCAGAGCTCAACCGAGGTCAAAGCGTTACAGCGGGTTTGAAGAAAGTCGATAAGAGCCAAATGACACACAAGAATCCCGAACTGCGCGGTAGTTCTATAGTGCCAGCTCGGACACCTTCTTCTGGGAGTCTTCGCGGTAAATCACCGGCTCCACCGTCAAAGACGAAACCAGCACACCTTACCAAGAAGAAACCTCCTAAGACAGAACTTGACGGTAATAAATGGATAATCGAAAATTATGAAAACGAAAAAAATATCGTTATAGACAATACGGAAATTAACCAGTCAGTTTTCATCTTCCGTTGTAAGAATACCACCATTCAGATCAAGGGCAAAGTCAATGCTGTCTCCATCAACGAGTGTACCAAGACCGATGTTGTAGCAGATTCATTGGTCTCGTGCATCGATGTTATCAAATCAAACTCGTTTGCTATTCAGGTGCTACAGAAGATACCCACCATTCAAATTGATCAATGTGACGGCGGCACTATCTATATTCCCAAAGAGTCTCTAGACGTGGAGATATTTACCTCGAAGACTAGTGCTGTCAATGTCTACCTTCCACCCGTCAAGGAAGAAGATGACTACTCTGAAAGCGCCGTACCCGAGCAGTTGAAGCATAGTATAAAGAACGGACAATTAGTCAGTGAGATTGTTGAGCATGCTGGTTAGGTTGATAGTTTAAAATGCCTCTATAAGGCTTTTTGGAGTTTTGAGAGTGGTTAGACAAAATCGCTATTGGAAGATTTTTAGGATTATAAGCTTTGGATTGTAGTTATAAACCCCTCTTGAATAAGAGTAGTAAGCAGATTCCGTGTAGAAACAATTGAGTACATTTAACCCTATATCTCATCCCAAAATACATATATAATAAGTGACATAATAAAAGTACATATAGCAAAAGGTATCCTCACAAGTTTCTCCTGACTCCTAAACACATTAAAGCCATTATAATTGGCTTAATACCATATCTAGACTTTGCCGATCATACTTGATGTATTTGCTGCTTATAATATCTTTGTACTTGTCATAGAATCTTCCATACAAAGGCCCAACAAACCCTATCTCCTTAGCAAGCATGTTTCTCACATCCTTGTCTGGGAAATTGAAGGACTTGTGTCGTGCCACTAGGTCATCAAATGAAAGATTGAAATTCTAAACCAGTCAATTTTTGACCCTCTGTAAGATAAAAGCACAAACCTTAAATTTCTCCTTAACCCCTTCCTTTTCTTTACTACTGAGACTCTTTCCAGGGGTTTGCGTTTTTGTATACGTGACATCCATCAAGTAAGCAGCGCATTCTTTCCAAACTTCCATATACATCTTCACGGCATCTTTACGCCATTTTTCAACCTTTGATTGGGCTGTGGCGGTTAATACCTTTGCCAATGGGGATCTTCGAATTCTTGTCTCGATGAACGCCACATTATTAACCATGTAGGCTGAGACGTATACTTTTTTCTTATAAAGGGCCACGCCTTTTTGCTCCAACTCACTGATAAGTACATCTACTACATCAAGCATGAAATGGGAGAGCAGAAGAGCACCGTCCGCACCAACATCAAAAGTAGACAAGGATATATTCTGTGGATTGTATGGTCGCTTCCAGTTGCCATCCCCAAGCGAAACGAGAAGTCCAGATACTGAGGATTGATAATCGGCCATTCGTTGAAGACGTGACATTGTATCTACGGTGAGCTCCGCAACTGTATAATCCATAGGCAGAACGGTTGTATTGTGCCAAGATCTCTTCATATCTTCAAGAATAAATGAGAAACTACTTTGAGCTGTCTGACGAATCGGTTTGAGAGCCTCGTTGAACTCTGACTGCTCGCCTGTTTTTGTTTTTAGTCTTAAACTAGTGGGTTGGACACATTCAATAACTTCATAAGCTAAAAATATATCCATGCCCATTGATTGTTTAATGAATGAGTTCAGGTCTTGCAAGGTGCGTTTGAAAATGGACATTGCACTTGCAGTAGTTCCTACATAGACAGCTGCCCAATCTGATGACTGGAAGAGGTGACATATATTTTCATACTCAGCATCAAACATAGCCTCCAAGGAGTTGGTGTACATCCCAATACCGTTTGAACCTTTGTCATAGGGCGTCTGGCCGGAACGTCGCGTTGTATTAACAGTTGCCTGGGCCAGTGATGATAGAGACGATGTCATATAAGGTCCGCGGACCTCTGCATATATGACGGCCGCATTGGATTGTAATCCCGAAGCAGCTGCAAGAGTTGACGAGAGGAAGTTATTCAAAACTGCCAAAGTGTTGATCTTTTGTGGTTGAAATGTCGGAAATGGAAGCTCTACGGCAGATCATTAGAAATTATCTTCGTCATCACGATGATTTATAGCCATACCTTTGGTAATGTAATGTAATGGCTCCACAGGCTTGGAATCTTCTGCCAATGTCTGCCGGAATAAATCCTCCAGTTGCAAGCTTCCCGCTTTCAGTAATCCAGTCTATGTTTATCGCCGTTAGTGGGACAACTTTCAAGGTTATATAGTAAAAGTCTTTACCATTTGTTGCACTGATTTCTGAGAGCTTCGGAGGTTGGATTTTTTAAGAAGGGTTAGGCCTTCATTGACTCGCTGCAGAGAGGCAAGGTATTCTGACAATCCGACCTTCTGCGGGCTATCTGTAGCTTAGCGCACATCGATATATCGTGGAATACGGTCTAACCCTCGGCGGATTGTGCCCTCCTCTCGCGAAACTGCATCCGTTGGTTGCCGTATTCGATCGATAGCATTTATAGTATCGTCAATATCTTGAGGTTGTGGATGGTGAGTACTTTCTTCCCAAGAAATTCACGCCAAAGATAAAGCCAACTTGATGAGAGGACAGTCAACGACTGTGTCTTGCTATAAATAGGCTTTACAGCAGCTTCAACCTGTTGTGCACTGGCGGAGAGTTTCTGAAGCGAAGAAGCAATCTTGGTAGTTAATTCGGCTGTCTTCAAGAGCTTCCTAAGTAAACGTTAACGATCGAGTCACAAGTTTTGATTTTGCATTTGGGGCTCATACGACTCGAGGACTTCTACCTCTGCAGAGAGCTCGTCCATTCGAAGCCCATTCATAGGAGTGGTATAAAGTGAGTGATCTCACACTGAATTAGATATTGACAATGCTGGGGAGCTGATGTTGAACCCTGTAGGTAGGTCGAAGGGCCAAGGACAGAGCCGCAGCTCAGGGGTCAAGGGCTCTGGGCCTCGACGTCATAGTATCTCGGATCAGGTACGGTCGATTCCCCACATGATTGATTACCTAGCGCAACTTGTGCCGATGCTTGTTTCCCCTTTGATGTTCATTCCGGCGTTAGAAGTGAGTAATTGTTTCGTCTTGTTCCATCATCTCTGCAGTTCATGCTCCCAGTGCCCCATCCGCCGCCCAGTTTAGTTCAGCATCGCAGTACTCGCAGCTTATATGGCCATAGGCCATTTTCTGCTGTGCTCTACTCAAATTGTAACCGTATGCAGACTTCTACAAAGATCACTCTCGGCACGTTGGTGACCGTCGGTGCAATTTTTGCTTACTATCACACTTCGTCACGCCGAAGAACGCTACCACCGCCACCTGGCGGCCAAAGACTCTCCGTTCATTCATCAAGTGGGTCACCTCCTGGTGATGATCGAAAAGATGCACAGCGTGCATCTCGAATCCTTCTAGAAACCGGTCCAGACAGCCAATGGCAGAGATTTTCCGAAAAACTGGCAGCCACAAAGGCTTCGGTAGTTAACTCTGTAGCATCCGTGAGCGTTACAAGTGTACTACCAGACTGGTCTTTGGGATTGCCGGATTGGATAACCAGACTTCAACGCGAATTAAACATGGAGCAAGGCTCTCTTGCAGAAACCATTTGGAAAGAAGCGCGTGATCCCCAGGTCAACCCCGAGGTAGCCTGGGATGCAACGGTTAGACTTAGTCCTAATCTCTGCGACGAAGAGAGAGAGTTTCTACGCACTCGGCGGCATTTCACACGAAGAGCGTTGGCAGACTATTTAGGAATTCCCGTTGGCGAGATCCATGAGGATGACATTCCTATAATTGCGGCCACTGGATCTGGTGGAGGGTTGCGGGCTATGGTGGCAAGCGCAGGTTATTACAAGGCCTTGAAGGATGCGGGCTTGTACGACTGTACGACGTACACGGCCGGTGTTTCAGGTAGTTGCTGGCTTCAATCGGTCTATCTTTCTTCTATAGGACAACAATCATTTGATAGAGTTGTACAGCATCTTAAGAATCGGATATGTGTCCATATTGCCTATCCACCGAAGGCGCTAGAGCTTCTTGATAATGCACCTACAAATAAATATCTTTTGCGTGGTGTGGTTGAAAAATTAAAGATAGGTCAATCTACTTTCGGGCTTGTAGATTTGTATGGGTTACTGCTGGGGGCTAGATTGATGGTTCCCAGTAATGAAATGATTGTCCGCGATGAAGATTTGAAATTAAGTCAACAACGAAGATTTGTCGACAAAGGATATGAGCCGATGCCGATATATACAGCCGTGAGACATGAGATTCCGGGTATTGGGGCAGAGAATGAAACAAATAAGACTATAGACCCGGATGAAAAGAAGGCTGCACTAAAGAAAAGTGATAGCGAGAATAATGCATGGTTTCAATGGTTTGAGATCAGTCCGTATGAGGTTTATTCTGAGGATTTGGAAGGTGATCCACCATTTTGTGATGCTATGTTGTCGCCTTAGCAGCTAATTTTTACCAAGCGGGTATACCAACCTGGGGTTTAGGGCGAAAGTATGAAAATGGCAAAAATGTTGATAAGGAGGTACCAGAGCTTAAATTGCCATTGCTTTTTGGTATTTTTGGCTCGGCCTTCTGCGCAACCCTCAGCCATTATTACCATGAAGTTCGCCCATTCATAACGTCGCTCAGCATGTTAGGGAAGTTGGATGCAATGGTGCTGCAACGAAATGACAGCTTAATAAAAGTTCATCCTATAGACCCTGCTACTGTACCCAATTACGTCAAGGGCTTGAAAGATTCCCTTCCAGCCAGTTGCCCCGAGAGCTTATACGAGTCTGAGACCATCCAGCTGATGGTACACATTTCCTTCTCATGTAAAGGATAAATGCTAATAGCAACTCCAGGATGCCGGTATGTCGAACAACCTAGCCTGTTATCCCCTAATGCGCAAGGGACGCAACGTGGATATACTCATAGCCTTTGACTCATCGGCTGATATACAAACTGCAAACTGGATTGGATATACAGAGGGATATGCTAAGCAACGAAAGATACAAGGTTGGCCAGTTGGAGCTGGTTGGCCACAACCTGGTAATCGTCATGCATCTGAGGAACTGGACGAAGCACAGGCTCGGAGTACTGAAGAGGCTCAAAGGAAACTCGACGAAGCCCGGGAGATGGATAACAGTAGTTTAGAGGCGACGGCCCGGGAAGTGGAACTAGGTAGGGACAAGAATACTCTGGGGCCGTGTACAATTTGGGTGGGTAGAAAAGAAACAAGGGAGTCGAATGAAGAACCTCCACCAGGTAACAACGTGGAGAAAGAGTGGCAGCCATCTGAATCAGACGCAGGTATGTGAAAATTCTTTTCCTATCATTATTGTGTTATCTCGGCAGCAAATTGTTTTCTTCCTCTTAGTTTTTTCCATTGGGGGTTTTTTTAAACCCCGATGATATATCACTGTGCAATTTCAGCATGGAGGTTGCTACCCAGGGAGGTCGTTTATGATATAAATCCTGCGTTTACATCAATATCACGAGGATTAAGCACTTGACATGCAAACATGTAGGGCTGACTATATAACAGGGATCGTTGTTGCATACTTTCCTCTCATTAAAAACGAAAATGTGCCTGATGTTGATCCTGAGGTGTCACCATACTTATCCACGTGGAATTTCGAGGTAAGCCTTTAAAAAGAAATATGTTGCGGGACCAGCGCTAATATTTTTATGATCGAACACAGTGGACGCCAGACCAAGTGGATAATACAATAGCTTTGGCCAAAGCTAACTTCGCAGAGGGTGCCGAGCGGCTGAAGAGAACCGTTCGCGCAGTTTATGAGCGCAAGAAGCGGTTGAGGCTTGAACGAGAACGACAGGATAGTGAAAGTAAAGATGCCAAAGAAGATGTTTGGCATGAAGTTACTAGAAGGAGACACGGCAGCCACACAGACCACTTCTCATGAATGATTTGATTTGATGTTATTTGATATGTCATTAATTTTCTTGCAATTTTGGGAGTTTTTAGGAGGATTCTATTATAAAGCGCCACGGTCCCTTATGATACATGTAGATTTCTATAGACACAACATCACCTTGATTGGTTATTAAGTTAGATTAGGAAGAATTGTGGTTTTGTGTTCTTCACACATAATGCTTACATAAGCTCTCGTACTTATGCAGCGAGGCAGCCATGAGTTGACCGCAAGGATGTTTAATTTAGTCTGAGACCCTAAGAATGCGGAAAACTTCAAAGAGACTTGTAGTCTCGCAGACGTGACACTAGCGCAATTTGTTTGTGTGTACACGTCTGGTGGGTTTTTCAATTAAAACGGGGGGTAACCGTTGCAACCGGATCCGACAACTCCGACCCCTGCCAGAGCAACCACATCGCTCGTCGAGCCACACGAAAAATTCACTTAGCGCTCACAGCCTGATGACACGTCGCTTAACGCTCACAGCCTTGGTCACCGCGCCGTCCACGTCCATGACTCCCGTTGCTATGCCAGACAGGACTTTATAGCCTGCGATGTATTTAATCTAAAATTACACATCCACATAATCGGTGATTTATTCACCACCAGAAATTCAAAGTAAAGCAAAACATAACCGTGCCTTCCAAAGCAGAACACCGATCCCTATATACAAGGAAAAACCAACAATAATTGGGTATTGTGAAGCCATGAGAAATAAACATCAAGCAAAAAAAACACGAAAAACACCACTTAAACCCAGCCAGCCTATATAAATACATAATGTCCAATGAAATAAAGAGAAGCCTCGGAATATCTAACTCTCTAGAATCTGTTTGAGAGTGGATAAATTGGCAATGTTGACAGGCGCCGTACGGTTGTCAATTGCCAGGACAGACGTAGAAGAGGTCGGCGTGGGCTGGACAGTGCCCATGAAAGAAAAGCGACCTCTGGGAGGGGTCGCAGCGGGAACAGCACTTGACGGAACCAGGATTTCGCAAGGAGGCGGAGGAGGCGTTTCTTCAACGTAATCAAGTTGATGCATGGGATTTGCATCAAACGTGTTATTTTGAAGGGGCGGAGTGCTATCGGGAATCTCAATGACAGCTTGTTCCCCGCCGGTTGCCAGGTGCCTGGCGGTATTCTCCACGGTGGTGTCTCTGGCGCCCTCTTTTACGCCAAAGTCTTTGCCCACAGTCCGGACGAACATAGAGAAAGCGCGGAAATTGTGTACAAGCTCCCGCACGGGAATGTGGTCCGCCGGGAGCACGCCGTTGGCCTCAATGCGCGCGGTGCGCTCTTGCTCTTTCGCATTCTGGATCATCTCCAAGGCCTGTTTGAGAGAATGCTCGTATGAGGCCGGTCCGTTTTCACTTATTTCAATGAACGAATCAGCCAGGCGGTATTTCTCTTGGACCCAGTTCTCCATGTCCGTCAGTTTCTTGAGCAGCGCAGACTGCCGGTGTTGGGCTTCGGTGATGATCACATCCAGCGCCGATATATCGCGCTTGCAGAGCGCTTTGATATAGTCAATCAGCTCTGAGGTATCGCGGCCGATATATTCGCTCGGCAGAGTGGCCGGAACGGCAACGGCACTGTCAGGATCGGACTTGACGTTGGCCGTGACCTGATCTTCAACAAGATCTTGGACGTCCCCCCTTGTCATACCGGCATGGTATCCTGAGTTTTTCAACTCGCCATACCACACAACCTTTTCGTTTGTCTTACGCCAAACCGCAGGCTTTGCCAAGTGCGGCCATGCGCGATCATCGGGCATGTGGACGTCAGCCGCTTTGATGGCCTGCGTCTTCGCCTGCGTCTCCGAAGTGCCCTCAGATTTGTACTGTATCGTGATGAAATCACACAGTATCTGGATAGTGGCCGCCAAAAATGAGCGGGCATATGCCTGGTGTTCGGGCATGAACAAGAAACCGGCGGGGGTCACGGCGAGGAGGGGGGCCCAGATGTCTGCGACGAGTTTCATGTTGTCCTTCACAAAACACTTCTGCAGCTCATCTGGCTGGATGAACGGTTCCTTCAAAGTGTATCAGTATCAGTAAGCACGAGTGTTAGGGAGAAAGTTCGGCATACACTGATTCCCTTAAAACCTTTACCCATGCGCACCCAGTTTGTGAACCACGTCCGCCACGATTGGGTATCCGGATCTTCGAAGAACTGTTTGGTAGCAGCATCAAACTGCTTCCTAAGTCCCTCCATGTCGTGGCTGACTCGGTTCTTGAGCGTCTGGGTCAGCTTGGTCATCTCTTCGTTCTTAAATATGCCCCTTGCATTCTGCTCAATGAGGGACATGACGAGGGCACTGTAGCGCATGTTAGTGTTGTAAACATGAGAGTTTCAAGTGATAATGCTGCATACCGATCGTTGCTTTCAATGTTGCGTTTCTTCAACATCATGACACGGCAGTGCCAACGCAACGCGACGCCTTCCATGCCAGTGCCGGTTGCATCTAAGACATCTTGAATAATGTCTGGATGGACAAACCACAGTTCGACAAAGGCTGCGGCATTGGCTTGTGCGAGATTCGCCGACGGGAGAGGTTTGGGTTTGTGCTCCTTGGGTAGCCGCTTCTTTGCGGCACTGGAGAGAGTGGACTCTTTCCTCACAATGGGTTTGCGAGGAAGTGTCGCAACTTTGGTCTTACGACCGGCAATAGGGGAACCTGTAGCAGCCGTGACCAGGTTCTGTGGTTGATTACCCTAATAATGGTTAGTATGTGACATATGTAAGCGCTCCCGAGCGGAGTAATTTTTAATTCCCCGCTCCCGAGCACTAATGGGGTAGCTTACCGAGTTCGCGGCTCCGAAGCCCGTGGGATAATGGGCGTCATGGTTCCAACTCCGCTTCATCGGGGAGTCCTCTAGTTCTTCTACATCTTCTTCCGTGTCTGAGAGTTGGCACGGAGACAGTTCAGGTTCGTCCTCGTCTGACTGAGGTCGTTCCTCAACGTATTGTGGAGGAACTACAGGTACCACCTTGCCGCGTCGTGCGGTGGTGGTTCGCTTCGGGGGTGCCGCCTCAGCGAGCGGAGTCTGCGTGGCAGCGCGCTTCCTTCCTTTTGGCGGCATCGCGATGTGGACGAAAGAATGAAGATAGAAGAATTACGCTGGGAAATCAAACGCGAAACAGCAAAGAACAGCTCGGAAGGAATGAAGGGGAATGTGTGATGAGCAGAGGTAAAAGTGGACTTGTCTGCTCGGACCCAAGTTTACATTTTATTTCTTGGCTGCATTCGCCAAGCACTCCTGCACGAGCCCTGGATAAGAATCGATAACGCTCCGGAGCCTCATCCAACTCTATATCGACCACTCCCGATCATGGACTTCGAACGAACTGAGAGCTACGAACAGCAGAAAGAATCCCTTATCATTATCTCGGAGCACTTGACCGGCAAGACTCTGCGACCTATGCAATGCCGCGTCTCTCTTGCGCTGCTCAATGGCTATGATGTATTTTGCAGTGCTGCCACATCAAGCGGAAAAACGCTGGCGTTTTTGGCCGCAATTCTTGCGTCTCACGGTGGTATCGCACTGATTATCTCACCGCTGATAAAACTTCTCATGCAACAAGTATCTCTTTGCTTCACCTGTGGTTATTGACTCACAGGCTAACTATCTATCAGGCATCGGCCATCCAAAGCTGGGGGATTGCAACCGCAGCTCTGACTGACGAATACATAGTCGATAACCCCGATATCTATAAACGGATAGGCAATGGCGAGATTCGTGTCATTTGGTGTGGTCCCGAGCGTTTACTTGCAAAGAATGTTTGTGGCTTGGCTATGTCAACTGTGATTTTGGCTAGTGCTGATCCTTGTGAAGGGTCCTATTGTTACCGCGGGCGGTAACTAGTAGCGTTGCCAGACGCATAATATGTTGTTCGGAACATATAGGAAGCATAGATAACGATACGGTCGTTCATAGGATACACGTAGCGTAGGTACGTGGGCCAAGGGTTCTAGACCAAGGCCGTTTGCATAGCTAGGAAGTGTGTACCACTTGAAGGCATTAGATGCGATGCGGGGTAAAAACAGTATTGGCTGTTAGGAGTACACGTCACCCGAGACATAGTTGAAAGAGACTGGGCGATGGTGACTGCGCACCCCTCTATATAGTTTTAGGGTAGAGGGCTAGAGCCCTGCCGTGTTGTATATATAGGGGCGTGATGATACGGGGTTACAAAGTATAGTATCATCACACGCACCAGACACCAAGCGAAGTCCCCTCTAGTAAAAATATCTTTTGTTACAAAGAATAAATCGGCTGCTTTATACCTCAAGGAGTTATACTGCTAAAACCCCTCTATAAGTACAATTGCAATTCTTGGTGATAAAAGACTTCATACACCGTGGGCCAACGTCTATCGTCGATAACGCCTCTGGACGTCCCCCGTAACAGTATATTTTTACTAGACTACACTACCAATTGCAATCATCGCTCACTTCAAGCGATACGGAATCGGTGCGATACCAAGACCGCAAAACCTGCGACCGCACCCTATATCGGGCACTCTTAAAAGAACCAGAGTTCTTAACTTACAAGACTATTACGGTCATTACGGCGTTGGAGCAACAATCTACCAGAAAATGACCAGCTCAAACAACGATCAGCAAATGGCTGAAGCCTTGGAGGAGATGTTGGTAAAATCAGAGCAACCGCACCGGGAACCATCATTTTCTTTCGAACCTCCAACCGACCAAGACGACTTTGACAGTGGCTGGAGAGCTCAACAAGTCGCGTATTATACGGGTCCTCCATCCCAAAATTACCAACCTCCTAAATTGGTATCCCTCGTTAGTGACGACGAAGGTTCAGGGGAAGACCTACCCAATGCACCTGTGTTCCAATCTGAGGGCACTCGCATCAGGAAAAACGTCCTCAAAAGCAGGAAAGAAAAACTGGACAGTACTAGGTTGGCACCTTACCAACCAGGAAGGCGAAGAAGCCGGTCGCCATCAAGACAGGCATACCAGGCACCGGCAGGATGGGTTACGCTACAGGCATTATGGAACGGCCTAAAGAATAAGGAAAATGACCCTATGGCCACCGACGGAATGCACCAAACTATTCGATCACTAGGCAAGGAGATGAAAAGATTGCAGAATGCAATAGCAAAAGGAGAAAAAGTAACAGATGAGAACATCGGCCTGTTGGTAGGAGAATGCCGCAGCGCTGAAGCACTGCTGCAAGCAAGAATGTTGGGAGTGGAAACAACGGTGGCGGATCTCAACAATGCAGTAAAAGGCCTATCAGCAGTGGTCATGGATATGACTCCAGTTATCAGGAGACATTTCCAGGAGTATGACACCGCGTTAGGAGCCAAATTGGATCGGACGATTACAGACCTACAGGGGAGCTGGCAAATGGAATTTGCGGAACACGCACGAAACCGCAACGCAATGCTAGCGGATTTAGCCATCACTGACCGTGCAGTACAACGAGTAACGGAGGCAACTGAAGCAACACAGCGCGAAATAGTTTTACTCAAAGCTACGAATCAGAATTATCAAGCGGAGATACGAGATCTTCAGAACCAAGCTCGATATGCAAACACTCGCATGGACAGGTTGACGATGCGGCTACAAAAACTCGAAGAGGCACAGGAGGCGGAATCGGTAAACAACGAATATACCGCACAAGACATCCAGTTGAAGGTTGACCAGTTGGGTAAAAAACTGGAGGCACAAAACAATGGGGAAACCTTAACTGGCAGGGTGACAATGCATGGAGCTAGATTGAAACGGGTCAGACCAACCGATGAAGATCCGGAGGACAGCGACCACGTCAGCAACGCCAGCACATTATTCCGCTCGGTTAGACGACGAACAGACTTCCGGTCAATGCCGCCCCCACCTGCCCCAAATAGATACCAGCGCGAAGAAAGCGTCTTCCACCAGAATCCGTTCAATCTAGGCCCAGGCAATCCAAAGCCTCTGAAACCAACCGCCTTGCCTAAGTACAAGGTCGGAGAGAATTGGCGACAATTTTGGAAAGTCTTAGAAAATCACATCAGGCTGTACAAGGAGCATTACCAGGGTCGGGGAGATGACGAATTTATCTTGTTGGTAGGTGATTGCCTGCAAGGCGAAGCACACAACTGGTACGACAACTACACCCGGGAAATCCAAGAAGAGGTTAGGCCGGCCCATTTTGAAACTTTCAAACAAGCTTGCGAGAAGCGTTTCATTCTGGAATCCGAGACTACCGACAACCTACGCAAGATGAACAAAATTCAATATACTGGAAATATTGAAGAGTACCTAACTAAGCTCGTGGATCTCAATCAGATCGTTGGTTTGCGAGAGGCTCCATGGAGGGATATGATTGAAAAAGGCCTTAATGACGACATCCGGGACAAGATAGCCGATGTCGAACCTCCGAATGACGACGACGCTTTCGTCAATCTTGTTAGAAGATGCGGCAGGCGATTTGAGGAGAAGAAACGGAAAAGCGGATATTACAGCTCGGATAAGAAAAAGTACGACCCTGAAAGAGTATTGGGGTTCCAAAAACGGGACGTAAGGAAGGTGGATCGGAAACAATTGGCGGACAGGGTAACGTATCCAAGTCGGGAGTCATCATTCACGCCAAAGCCATCAAAAACGTATGAGACAGGTAAGACTTTTGCGGAGCTAACAGCAGGGATTCCGGGACCGGTTATCAAGGAACGTATCGAGAACAGGAAATGCGCACGTTGCGACACTGCCGGACACACAGCAAGGACATGCTTGGGAAAGATTAAAATCGCAGCTATGGAGACGGAGGACATCAGGAATGAACAAGAACAGGATTACAGGGAAAGTCGACAAATTGAAACCACGGCTACGGAGGATTCGGAACAGATTGATCAATCGGAGGAGGAGTATTTTCATTAGGCTGCCTTGCTATAGCAGGTCAAGGTGGCGTGGTTAGGATAGGGGCTGTTGATGGTTGTACGGTTAATTCCACACCAACGGAGATAGCATCCGCTGGAGCGACCCCTGTAATTGGGAACAGACCTCACTATAAATTTTTAGTGAACAAAAAGCCTGCTACTGCAATGCTGGATTTAGGATGTAATGCTATAGTCCTAAGCAAAGAATATTGCACGACGAACAACATCAAAACATTCATTACCAAATACTCAGCACCACGCGACATATCGAACCGACCCATCGGAGATTGTTTAGTCGTCAGCGAACAAGTCGAAATGGAATACAACGGTCACTTTACTCAAGAAATCGCAGTTGTGATCCCCTCAGACAAAGATGTACTGATACCTCCGCACTACTTGCAAACACATAATGGAGTTTACGACGGCTCGACCATGGCGTTAACCTTCAATTGCAAAGACGTAACACATTCCAGAGTACAAGTTTCCACTATCACCATTAGTCTGGAATGTGATGAATCCGTGTTAGACGATCCCGATGCAATTGAAATTGGCTCTGTGGCAACAACCACGACCCCGGACCTAAAAGGAATCTTGCCAGCAAAGTATCACCCATACATGGTGCTGTTCGACCCATCCGAAGCAGAGAAACTACCCGCCAGAACCATCTTCGAACACAAAATCGAACTTACAGCAGAACCAAAGAAGGGTCGAATATATAAACTTTCTGCTAAAGAACTGGAAGCCTTGAAGGAATACATTCAAAAGATGCTAGCCGAAGGAAAGATCAGGCTATCAAACTCGCCCTGCTCGGCCCCCATACTATTTGTCCCCAAGAAAAACGGAAAGCTACGGCTATGCGTGGACTATCGAGACCTCAACAAAATAACAGTTAAAGACGGCACAGTAACTCCACTAATGGACGAATTGATGGAACGCGTTCGCGGAGCTTCACGGTTCACCAAGTTCGACTTGAAAAATGGCTTCAACCTGATAAGAATCAAGGATGGTGACGAATGGAAAACCGCTTTCAGCACGAGATACGGACAATACGAATACCTCGTGATGCCATTCGGTCTCTGCAACGCACCGTCCACTTTCCAAAGGATGATGAATGAAATATTTCACGATATGCTGGACGACGGAGTCGTTTGCTTTATTGACGACATTTTGATTTACACCAAAGGCAGCCGAGAAGACCACGAAGCGCTCGTGTGCAAGGTCCTTGAACGCTTGCTCAAGTATGGGTTATGTATAGCAATAGAAAAATGCGAGTTTTCCGCTACGGAACTACCGTACCTAGGACACATCCTCTCTGGAACCGGAGTACGAATGGACCCCGAAAGAATAGAAGCCGTATTGAATTGGCCAACACCGAAGTCAATCAAGCAAGCCCAGCAATTCAATGGATTTGCTAATTTCTATCGCCGGTTCGTGCAAGGCTATGCACAAATCAATGCACCCATATCGGATGTAATCAGTTCACCAAAACTCTATTGGGGGGATCGGGAGCAAAAGGCATTTGACTATCTCAAAAAGGCATTTACCACTGCGCCTATGGTCAAACATTTCGATCCAGAACTTCAAGCAATCCTGGAAACAGATGCCTCTGCCTACGCTACGGGAGCAATATTGAGCCAACGACATGACAAACGCCTACATCCCGTAGCGTTCCACTCCAAAAAGATGATACCTGCCGAAAGAAACTACGACATTCATGACAAGGAAATGCTCTGTATAGTTCAGAGTATGATTAAATGGCGCTCATGGCTTCACGGCGCCAAACACAAAATATTAATCTACTCGGACCATCAAAGTTTAAAGTACTTTGAAAGACCTCGGATGTTGTATGGACGACAAGCAAGATGGGCGGAAACATTAATGCCTTTTAGTTACGAAATAATCTTTCGCAGTGGAGTCAAGAACGGCAAGGCAGACGTGCTATCTCGCAATCCGGAGCATTGCGTGGAGAAGGAGGGTACTAATGATCCGAACGACATTGGCTATCAATTCAAGTTTGGGGCACTACTAACAGGGCAGGACGTGGCTACTGGACCAAATCAACTCAAGCTTGGAATGACAACGGTTAACCTTGCCGACTCCGAGATCAACAAACCAACCTCAACGTTTGCGGATAAATGCCAGAAAACCTACACAACGGACGAAAACGTAGAACTATCCAAGGAATGGACCAACCTAAGCGGACTCTGGTACAAGGATCACCTATTGCGACCACCCCAAGCATTGTGGAAAGAAATCGTTACTTCAGAACACAAGCGCGCACACTGGGGAAGAGATAAGACAATAGAAGTGATCGAACGGAACTTCGATATCCCAGGGTTGCGTACCATAGTCGAAGAAGTGATCAAACACTGCGATAGTTGTCAACGCGCCAAACACAAACGGCATAAGCGCTACGGATTACCTCAACCCACTGGACTTACCTCCGCGACCTTGGTCTTCTATCTCGATGGACTTTATTGTAAAACTCCCACTAACACAAAACGGCAACGAACACATATGGGTCATAGTCGATCGCTTCACAAAGATGGCTCACTTCGTACCTATCCCTAATACCCAGGATTCTGATCTAGCAAAACTTTTCGTTAAAGAAATATGGCGCCTCCACGGATTGCCAGACGACATCGTATCCGACAGAGACAGTCGCTTTACCGGCAACTTTTGGCAAACTACTCTTGAATTACTATCGATAAAGGATAATCTGTCTACAGCCTTCCATCCGGAAACCGACGGCCAGACGGAGAGAGTTAACCAGGTTCTCGAACAATTTTTACGCATCTTCATCATGAACAGAAAAGACTGGGATGAACTACTTCCACTGGCGGAATACGAATACAACAACAGTCATCACTCAAGCGCCGGGATGTCGCCCTTCTATGCCAACTACGGTCAGCACCCCAGATCCATATGGCCGATAGAACAGAAACAAGTTCGCAACCCGGCCAGCGAGCACTTCGTGCACTACTTGGAAGAAACCCATAAGCAATTGAAAGAAAACCTGGAAGCTGCTAGAGAAGCTATGATACGAAGACACGATACCGCCAAAATCAACAAGGACGGAAAATCAACAGGAGTAACACGGTACGGGATGCAGCAGCCCGAGTTCACTATCGGACAAGATGTATTGTTTATTACTCGCAACATGCCAAGGGGTAAGCTGGACAATCGTAAAGCTGGACCGTTCAAGATTTCTTGGGTAGGAAAATCCGCGTGCAAACTGGAAGGCATCCCCGAGGGATACCACCCTGTGTTCCACGTATCTCTTCTAGAACCATATCACCGTGGCGAAGACGCTCCGCCAGAAGTCACGCTGTCGCCGCTTCCCGATGGCGCTGGACACTTCACCCCGGAAAAAATCATCGAACATGGACTTGACGATGATGACAATGACACGTTCCTAGTGTTATGGAAGGGTTATCCAATTGAGGAAGCGACCTGGGAACCGTACGAATCTTTGGTACCCGGAGCCGAAGAGGTATTGGCAAACTTTTATTGGCGTCACAAAAAGGTCAAACATCACCGCAACTGGGAAATCGATTACGCAAGTTCCAAGCAAAGACAGGAAGATACCGAGGGATCCAGAGCCAGCAAGAGGAGGAAAGAGTAAGTATATTTTCCTTTGTTCAAATATTATATTGATTTATTATATCTCTTACCTTGTTATGTTCGGGACGAACATATTGGAGAAGGAGGGTTCTGTTACCGCGGGCGGTAACTAGTAGCGTTGCCAGACGCATAATATGTTGTTCGGAACATATAGGAAGCATAGATAACGATATGGTCGTTCATAGGATACACGTAGCGTAGGTACGTGGGCCAAGGGTTCTAGACCAAGGCCGTTTGCATAGCTAGGAAGTGTGTACCACTTGAAGGCATTAGATGCGATGCGGGGTAAAAACAGTATTGGCTGTTAGGAGTACACGTCACCCGAGACATAGTTGAAAGAGACTGGGCGATGGTGACTGCGCACCCCTCTATATAGTTTTAGGGTAGAGGGCTAGAGCCCTGCCGTGTTGTATATATAGGGGCGTGATGATACGGGGTTACAAAGTATAGTATCATCACACGCACCAGACACCAAGCGAAGTCCCCTCTAGTAAAAATATCTTTTGTTACAAAGAATAAATCGGCTGCTTTATACCTCAAGGAGTTATACTGCTAAAACCCCTCTATAAGTACAATTGCAATTCTTGGTGATAAAAGACTTCATACACCGTGGGCCAACGTCTATCGTCGATAACGCCTCTGGACGTCCCCCGTAACACCTATGTGGGAATTATTAAAGAACAACGAGCACCTACGATCGAATCTGAGGTATATAGTTGTTGATGAGGCCCATTATATGGTTACTTGGGGCAAAGAATTTAGACCTGATTATGCCAATATTGGTACTTTGCGACATGTGCTAGACGGTGCTCAGCAGCAGAAAATACCCATTGTTGCCCTGACTGCTACTGCGACGGCATCAAAGACGAACGCTATTTGCAATACCCTTGGGATAAATGAACCAAAGCGTATCTTGATTAAGTATGTACTATGTGGAAGAAGCAAATATCAGTGGCTCACAACTTGCTCATAGAGAAACTTGCAACCGTCCTAACCTTTTCTATGCTGCTGTTATGATACAACGCGGTGAATCAAAAACTTACAAAGATTTGGAATGGCTCGTCGTCGAGAACGTCAAGGATGTAGAGACAATTCCTATGACTATACTCTTTGTCAATTCAAAGGCTGTACTTCTCGAAATCGCCCAGCATCTGCAAAGCCGGGTGCACAGTGATCTGAAAAAACGTCCCGTACTCCCACTCAAGGGAACACCCGACAGACATATATTCGATGTTAGGTCAAAGGCTGAGATTGCAATCGCCGTGTTCTATTCAAATCTCTCTACTTCTATGAAAGATATCACTTTTCACCATTTTTTGGAAGGCAGAACCAGAATTCTAATCGCAACTGAGGCATTTGGCGTGGGTATGGATATACCCAATGTTGAGCGTGTCATTCAATGGGGAATCGGAAGCATGGGCGACTTTGATTTTCTTGTACAGAGGTTTGGTCGATGCGCCCGGAACCCAGACATTCAAGGTCTATGCATCCTATACTACGAAGAGTCGTTTCGCGGACCGCGTGAAGTTGTATTGGAAGAAGCAGTCCAAGAACAGCCTGGAAGCAGAAAACGCAGAAAGACATCGAACCAGAAGCGAAATAAGATGGACGAAGGCTTATGGAGGTTCATCAATGATGGAGATACTAATTGTCGACGTCAAATTATTTTAGAAATATACGACGATCCCATCCTGCAGCAAGACGGAGTTAATCTGTCATCTGGTCCCTGCTGCGATCTGGACAGTGGAGACAGTATCAATGACTACAGTTGTGCCAGGGGTAGCTGATCCCGAGCTCTTTGAAGTACATCGTACATAGCTAACCGAGCGGCAAGGTTGCAACCAATTTCCGAGAATCGCTGAGCTAGATTTAACAGGCTAGTGTCCCGAGCACCTTGCACAGGCAAAACTGATTGCATACAGAGGATCGCCCTAACGTGGTCGCCCCCACGCGAGCCCAGAAAGCTCGAGTTGAACGCGAAGTCAGGATCTGGCGCCAGAAAATGCATGACCGCGACTGGCAGGCATTGGGTCTGTTTACGCAAGAATGGGTTCTCAGCGACAAAAATATAGAAGTACTAGCAGGATCTTGTACTCATATACAGACGCCTGAAGACCTGGTGAAACGCCTGCCTGGCTTCCATTGGAACAGAGGCCACCTGAATAAATATGGGGCATCGCTATGCACAACGGTAATATCAGCCTTAGCACGTAGACCGATTCCAGTTGATGAGCCGGTACGGCCAACCGTTCCGGCTCAACCGACTATGGGCATTGCAAATGTCATCTCAGCAGAGGATTCGCAGCTTACAGATATTCGCGACTCAGGTATTGAAATGTCTCGAGAGTCCCCAGCACGACAGACGCCGCCTCGAAATACGCAACGCAATTCACCACTGACTTGGTCGCCTGTTCGAACACCTGGTAGCAGGTTTAGCCCCGCTCCATCACCGCTCAGAGCGGTAAACTTCGCAAGCGAGGGCCTCATACGGGCAAGAGCGGACGGCTCCAGAGCGCCAAGGACGCCAACCCCTGCTCCCAACCCACAATCTGCAAGGCAAAACCCTGCGTACCCACCAGGATTGCTTGCTCTGTTACCGCCGCGAAAACGTGGAAGACCATCTAAAATTGATGAAGCTTCAAGAAACATTATCATTGAAAAGTACAGGATGGATCATCCTGAGGAAATGGAAGGCTTATAGATAATTGACGGAATCCCGGCTTATCAAGAAGATGAGCTATTACATTAAAATCAGATACTAGATGTACGTTTTAATCATAATCGGGAAATTCCATCATGGCAAGCTCTTCGTCTTCAAGTGCTTCAACATCCAGCATTGCAGCTCCTCTCTTTGTCGTCCGCTTGACGAATTGATCCCAATATTTCCCGTCTGACAAGCGCTTGAGACCATTTTGCATCCAATCTTTGACCGGAGAGTGACTGATCTCTCCAGTACCTCTTCCTGCCGTGAATTGGAATACACCTTTGCGACGGAGATGATCCATCACAGAAGCTATATCTGCGGGTTTCTTCGCTCTGGTATGGTGACCACCAAACTCCCTTCCCATGATGCCCATCCTGAGCTCTTTCTTAATACCGATCAGAGTAACGATCACATGGCCGATGATATCTCGAGCAAATGACTCTGCTTGCTGTGCGCCTAAATATGTCTTAACAAAATGCTTGCAGTCAAATATAGCAATAACTCACCTCCGGGATTGAATATAAGCTTGATATGTCTCACAACCTCCTCCATGTATTCATCTATTGATAAAAAGTGCCCGTTTTTATGCCCCGGGTTGATCAAAATGTTGTCCATAATTAGCTTCGTGAGCTCAGGATCGTATTCCGCTTTCACTCCGCATTGATGGCTTAATAGCTCATTTGCATACCGGTGCTGGTTTGCGCCTATAAATTCAGCTGGCCAGATTTCTAACATGTGTGCGATGCGTCCGACATCACCACCCCGGGTAGCATCATAGAAATCTCGAAACTGCAATGAGTGGCGTAACAACAGTATAGCGTTTTCATATACTCTGTCTCGCTGCTCATCTTCTTGCTCCCTCAGATCAGAAACCGAGGTGAACTTGAGGTACTTATCATGGATCCTCTCGATCAGGGCAACGAAGTCAATGACAGGATCCTCAACCAGTTTACCGTCGTCACCAACTGAATCTTTCATTTGTTTAGTGAGTTCGTGGATATCAATTATACCAGTTTCGACGAGCATCAGGGACAGCACGAAAGCATCAAGGCAGTCATTTGTCAGATCCATAACTGACCAGAAATCGGCAAGTTTATCATTGATCCTAGGTCTCCCAAGAATGACATTACATGCCCTCAGAGAGCTGGGGTCCGAGACATTCCCGAGATGATTCTTCAAGAACATCTTCAGATAATTCATCGTCAAATGAAAAAGGCCCATTATAGGGAGAACCCAGTTGAACTGTTCTCCTAATACATCGGTGTCATGCAACGCCCTGAGGCTCCTATACCTATCCATAGTAAGCTGATCACCGCTCACCAGCATGATGATATCTATAAGATCTTCCTGACTATAGCCCAGTTCCTTCTCGCCGCACACATCAGCATTCAACGTACCATAAAAATGTTTGACAGATACTCACTCTCAAAGTTGCACGCTTCAAGCTTTCACGATTGCCATCCACGGAACCTTGTTCAACGTCCATTACCGCAAATGAAAAAACCTCAAAAGCCTCGGTCGTCGACAATTTCCTGACTTTTGCCGTGGGGAAGTATTTCTTGCGATCCATTTTCCCCCCGGTGTACTCCTGCAGGATGTCCATTAAATGAGACTTGTTCGACTTATACATATATTTGACAGCCGCGGCACTCGGGGCCATCGAAACAGACGTCAAGTTTTTCCGTTCACCTGGTTTCCACCATGACCTTGGAATGGCTTTATGCCCTTCCAGAACGTTCGGCAGGCACCTTATATTTACCGCAAACCCGGAAGTAGAGTTATCTATAAAGCTTTTACTCGTGAGACTATGATTGCGCACACCCAGCTGACGATTAATGTTGTCCATGCTTAGCATATGCGGAATCTCAGCAGCTCTGCCTTGAAGCCTGCTAATGTTCGACTCTGCAAGATCACGAAGAATCTTTGTAGTCCAGGAATAGTCCATAGTTAAACCTAGACAATGCAGAGCCTCCATTGCACGCTTCTGTGTCCGATGGGCATAGAAAAAAACCGAGAGCAGCACTTGAAAAGTATTTGCTTGTTGGGACCGCGAATACATGAGCACCATCGCAGCAGTTATAGGCATCAAGGCTAGGGTTGAGTCGTCGCTATCTAGACATGTAGCACCCAGGGTATTCAATATATGCCATGTCAAAGGGCATTGCTCGATCAATAATTTCTGGAAGTCGTGCAATTGAGGACTAGCTATTTCATGACGCTCAGTTGTGGAATAGGGTAATTACTTAAGTTTTCTCACCATAGCTCGCAGTACTGCTTGATACACGCTTCGCATACCTCAAGATGCTAGAGTTTCTCTTCTGCGACAAGACTTTCGAATACTCTCTATCAACAGATTTTTCGACCCAAGATACCAGTGAAGGCCAGGTCTCTGATTTGCGCCCTATCCATACATGTGTTCCCATTAATTTCTGCAATGCATGATGGCTAAATTATATCTAGCAAGAACAAAATCGTACCCGCTCTGCTGTCTTCCAGCATTATGTTCATTACTCTGTCTCCATGAAAACAATAAAATTTCCCGGCTTTGTTTTTAATCTCGGGGGTCTCATTTGTCAAAAACTCTTCCAAGAATTCACCAAAAGAATCGAAGTTCTCCTGGATGCATTTATATACATCCTCGACTTTCGCTGCACGCTCATCGCGACGCCTTATCTGGCGGCTACTCAACGCAGAAGGCGTCGCGTTACGGGGCCTACCTAATGGGTTTGGGTTTCTGCGAGGCGAAGGCATCATGAGTAGTTTCAGGTGGCGAACAATGGGGGCAATCAGTGCATGGGGATGGCGATGGAGATGGCGATGGGTCAGGTCATGGACGTGGACGGCGCGGTGACCAAGGCTGTGAGCGTTAAGCGACGTGTCATCAGGCTGTGAGCGCTAAGTGAATTTTTCGTGTGGCTCGACGAGCGGTGTGGTTGCTCTGGCAGGGGTCGGAGTTTTCGGATCGCGTTGCATCGGTTACCCCCTGTTTTAATTGAAAAACCCACCAGACGTGTACAAAACGCACTAAGACCAAAGTACACGGATGACAGACTAAGAGACTTGGTGAAAATGACAGATAAGCTCCAGCTCATTGTGGATTTTTATGCAGGTTCCTTTTATTTGTTTATTTGATCTTCCAGTCCCCTTGCGGTAATCGCTCCTTGTGGCTTTGGTGTGGCTTTTTTTGTCTGAGCTGACTCTAGGGGTTTGGTTTGGCTCGTGGGGTACGCTATATGACGTGCGTGCACATGTACGATTTATTATTAGGCGTCAACATGGACTACCTAATTCTTTGTTGATGCATTTGAGTAATAGTGAGGCTAAATCTCATCATAAGTGCGCATGTTTTAAGATGCCTAAGTACTCGTACTGACGAAGCACTCGGGTGGTTATTATCTTTACCGCGTGAACTTCAACCACTACCAGACATCCACAAACCCACACGCCCGTTAGGCTTTATTTCTTTTTATCTTTTTGATATCTATTCCACGATAAAATCGACGTGATACTCGATGTACTTGTTGCTGGATCGAAGGCACTCTGGTCAGAGCACTCACAATAAAGGGTGGATAGTCAGTCTAATATATATACGGTCTTGTAAGTGTCTGGGCGGCTAGATATGGAGAAATATAGTTCTCGCATTTGAACTTGATATAAGCCCTTTTCTGTGTTTTACTTGTTGGTTGACATTTTGACAAATTCCGATTGTAACGTCTGTGAGCCCAACTCTGTCGACAACAACTATATTCAAGAGTGTTTCTAGGCAAGGAGACTTGAGGTTTCGCGTCCATCAGTCTTGTGCGGGCATATCAGACTCACAATGGCCACTCGCACTACTATACTACACGTGCATGGTTTGTGGGTATAAACTTCCATCATGGGCCTTTGATTCGACTTTGCAAAGAGTATTCCAACGTAAAATATACTCTGTGTGCCCACATTCCCACTCAACACTTCCATCACTGTATGCCTTGTATTCTCCTGTGATACCCCGAGTCTCTTGATGATTGGATGAACCTAATGAAAACGTAGAATCTTTGTAATCTTTTTATACGCTAAAACACTCGGTGTTCGGTGGTGTTATCATGGATTGAAAAGTCGCACATATACATCCTACACAGGCCGGGACGTCATTGTAGTGCAACATTGACCCGAGGCCAATTCCAAGCTCTCGGGTACTGTCATGTTGAAAGTTTATGTAACTGCATATCCTTTTATTATAAAACAATATTACCTACGATCCTATATTAAAAGAACCATGAAAAGAGCACCCAGATTTTCCCATCGACTCGAACGGGCCATGAAGTCCAATACGATCAAGCATTATCCTGTGAAACCCCATGCATTAGCAAGGTAGCACTGATGGAATGCCATAATGTAGGGGAAAATTAAACGTAGATATATAAAGTATGAGTTAAGATGTGCACGTGGGTGTATATCAGATGATCGAAGCTACTGCATTTACAAACCCACTCATCACTTATAAATTCATAGGAGACATCAGCAGCTCATACAAACACAACCAAAGAATCTGAGGTGAAACTTCTAGATTTGGCGTGTTTTCAAGCATCAACCCAAATGCTTGGTATCCGGATCGAAGCGGATCTCGTGATTCGGTGCGCATTTTTTGAGCCGAGACACTAAGTTTGTTTTCTTTTTTTAGGATCCCGAATGGATCCCCTCTTTGGTGTTTTATTTGGGGCTCCCGACTCTTACATTTTGCTTTTTATAGGCAGCTAGCTTTTAGAAATATACTCTAGAGAGCGGTCATCCTCCCAATGCAAAATTACGTCCTCGATCATAGCACATGCGCAGCTTTCCGCTACCAGAAACAAGTTTGCGGGAGTTTTTGGTCCATATTTCAGGCGAGTTCAATGCAATGCATCGAGGCGACGTTGCAGCGGCCGCTGCCCGTTGCATACCCAACTCCAGACGCCAAGAGGCAAAGACAACAAAAGCCTTGGAAGATCATATATAAAAGGATTCCAGGCGCACAAAATATCATAGAAGGGCCAAACAGGTGAAGGGAAGGTGATTAAGTGACATGCTTATGACCAGGACAGTGTTGCGGGGTATGTCTTGCAGTTGCAATTGATAGAGAAAAATAGTTTTGGGTGATAACTGGATATACGTATGTATCCCCCACAGTTTCTTGTCATCTTTGGAAGCGTTCACTAAAGAGCATAATATGGATTTGAGAAAGTGTAATTTATAGTTTCCCTTAGCATATGGCTTTCTATGTCTGCCGTGAGCCGGTCATGGGAGCTGAGTAGCCCTGTATAAAAAAACACAAGTGTCCTTTTCTATTTTTTCTATCGTGTGAAAACGTGGCGAAGCAAGTGGATACACTGCAAGGGATCCATTGAGTTTGTTTGCCGGTTCTTCCACTTCCATCCGGATTCCGCAACTTTTTGAGAGTATGCAGTAAGCATCAGAGTAAGGATCTTTGGCCTAAGAGGCAGGGAATAACAGTGCAACTATCCACATTACAGTGTTATATAAATATGTTATTAGGTTACAGACTTTCCTGATACTAAGATCAATCGTTCATCTTAATTATAAATGACGATTCCACGCTCAGGAGTGTTGAGTGAAGACACGCAGGAATCAATTTTCTACACGTGAAAACTCAGGAGTTTTGGAAATAACATCCTGGCTCTGTTCATGGATTTATTGGAATCCCGGTTTCATCATCAGCCCTGCCCAGATGGGTATTGTTCTTAGCTTCCATTAATATGTAACTGCATATGTACATGGCAGCGCTTGAGTGATTGTTCATGGATGGTGTGCCCTTGTTGTTTTTTGCACCATATAAGTGGGGTCTGACGGAAGGCTTTGATCCCCGCCGCCGCCGCCGACGGACCGACCCAGCACGGCAGGTTGCAGCAGAGTAATAATTTTTTCTTCGGGTGAAAAAGAACAAGATGCAACAGCAAGTGACAAATGCATGTGCTCTACATATTTATGTATATGTGTACATAGATACTGTCGTCTACTTTCTTCTCACCGCTGTGCATCGGTTGGACAAGTCGGGTTCCTGGGTTTGGTACCTTGGAGCCGATCGCGGGCCGGGTGTTCAGCTCAAACAGCCCAGAGCGAAAAGCGGACTGGAGCGGATCTGCCACTGGCCGATGCTAATGGCTATGCTGACACGCTGCGAAAATGTCGTTGGTGACAGTATGATGGCAGTGGGGATTGTTGCTCTTTTGCGGGAAAGCTTCGGATTATACGGAGCCGGTCTCTAAGATGTGGCCGTGCGTGTGCATGCTTTTATCGATAAAGAGTGCGTAACAAATAATCTACCAACTGTTCATAGGCTAAACTGGAGAGACCACATTCAATTTATGTAATCGATAGATCGATAGAGGGGGGGGGGTGGAGGATAGATGAGGTGTCCCACCTGTTCTTTCTCTTGGAGACGAAATTGCGACTGGAGGCAACTAACAAATCAGATCGACGAACCCAATTGGTCACCTCTGCTTTATATCTAAACTTCAGGCTTGCTACCTATTTTGGGCGTTTGTCTATATACTTTTCCCGTCTACTACCTATGAAGTACATCGTCTAGGCGAGACTGCGCATGTAAAAGAGACATGGGAAAAAAAGGCTGAGCCTTTTTTTTTGTTATTTTTTAGTTTTTTTGAGTCCCTTTGTAACAAAACTGCATGTACTCTACTTACAGTGAGGGGTCTACGTATGTAGGGTCAGGGATTGCGGAGGTCTCACATTGGTGGTGCTTTAACACTCATTTTGGTTCGTCGCTTGCATCTTCTGCAAGCGTGCTAGACTCATCCGCTCAGCCGCAGATCTCCCACACCAAATTACCCTGCTCGATGAGCGCCGATGAAACAGTTATCCACTCACGAAATGGTCTGTAGAGTCGCGTGCAAAGCTGCTTCATATGGCTGCGGGTCTGTAGCTGCATAAGTAACACCCCACCTACTTTGTTTATTTGGAGTATCAGGAAGGCCATAGAGTGGGTGGCGTGGTGGAGAGCGCAGGATCACCGGTAACCATTCACAGCATTATAGACGTCAGTTCCGTCCGGGCTTATTTTCTAGAAGTTGTCTGTATCGTAGTTGTCGCTACACTTATAATTGTTTTACCCTAGGGTATTTCATTCGTCTTGTGATTGTGGGCTTTTATAAAGTTCTATCATCAGCCACTTTACTCTCACTTCATGTATACATCTCTCTGTGTCCACCACTTCAGCAGTAATCCCATTTCCTCCCACCGTTACCATTACCGTTAACATTACCCTTGCCGTGCTGTCCGGTATTTTTGTGCAGCACTTTGGACCAGTCCCAATCTGCCTTACATAAGTACTATCGGGCTCGCGTGGTGCTGGGAGTAGTTTGGGTTGGATTCGATAGTCGAGACGCGGAGCGGCCTAAGCGGGAGAGATCGCACAGTCCAAAGAACGAGTGCCCGCCTTAGACCGCTTTTTTGACCGCTGCATCCAGTTTCTGCTGGTGCGAGAAAAAGTTCGGTGGGAGCAGGATCCTAAAAGGGGCAACTTACGCTAGGGGCTCCCCTCCGGCGGTGATTCTGCAGGGATAATTGCGTGGGCGTGTGCTGGCTCCAGGCCCAGGTGCCTGAAGAGGGAAGAAGCTTGGACTACGACGCAGACGACGTGCATTGGAGTGCTTAAGCCTTAACTTGTGGAGTGCTCAGTCCCTCACCACCACCAAGTTGAGCTGTTCTGTTACAAGCATCAAGCCGTCCACGGTCTCATTATACGGAGCCGGCCTCTTTCTTTTTCAACAACCCTTCCCGCTACTCCTCCTCTTGCCTTCCGTGCCCTTCAACTATAACGTCGTCCTCCCCCCAGCACGGAAATCCTCGAACCGAAGAATAATTACTACCGTTTGTTCGTTCTATTCAATTCAAGTACTACTTCCTTCTCCCAGCAGCTCGTGTTCTTGGTGGTTGTTATTCGTCATGCCAGGCAAGAAATTGAATGTTCTATCTCTAGACCTTTGCTCAGCAGAGAGCCATAAAACGTCGTCTCCCCAACGAGCTTTCACCAAAGAATGCTCGGCCTCTTCACCATTACTGCTTGCCGTTCTTTCCTCAGAATCGGATACGGAAGCTGTGGGTAATATCGAACCTGCATTACTACACTTGAATTCTTCCACCATATTCCAATTAGGCCTGACAACGCCGGCCACACCCTCTTTTCCCCAAGAATTGAAAGACAACCAGAGCAATATGGCACAACCCAGCTCTAAAGAGTGTACCGATGGTTTGCTGAACGATTTTGACAACATTGACTTTGAGCAATTTGAGCAACGGTACCAGCCGCTGTCCCACCTCCCTACGCCTCCTCTGTCGAATTCGTGCTCGATCAGCATTGAATCTTTTGCGGATGACCCGGAAGAAAACCTAGACCCCGAATTCTTTGGTATGTGATTAGTTTCTGCAATAAATAGTGGCGACCCAAAGCTAACATGAATAGCCCCTGCAAGTTACCTGGCAAATATGGTACCTCGGAATGCATCAAGAGAGCCCCCATTGGTGAAATATTTGCATGGAATCCTCCAACGGGCTAACCTGCGCTTGGAGGTAGTATCTCTTGCATGTTGCGTTCTGGATTGTCTTTCCGGGCGGTTTGTTCGGCGGTGGAGATTGGAGTGTTGCAACTGTGATGGATATCCTGAGCAAAGCGAAGTTTTGGCCGTCGGGGCATTATCAATTGCTATGAAGTTCTTAGAGGATAGTGTTCGTCAACCTTTCTATCCCACTATGTTTTTTTTGCTTATATACTGACCTTGATTTTCAGAGCTACCCAACACGCCTGTGGGCAAACAACATATCCAGCAAGCTTTTCTCCACCCGTTCCTTGGCCCTCACTGAACGCCTGATATTGGCCGATCTCAATTACTGTGTGCTCGGAATTTCCACACCAGAACTCCTGGAAGAGAATATTGTCGAGATCAAGCGGTATGCTGCTATGTACGCAAATTCTGGAATCAAAACCCCTGCGTCAGAAGTCTCGGAAGATTCGGGATATAGCTCCGAAATAGGTCTACACGCAAAGACACCGTTTCCCCTATCCGGCTACTAGGATACTCGATAGCATACGTTCCGAAACGTGTGGTCGGCATCATTTTTCTGGATACTATTTTCTCATCTTTATACTTGAGGTGTTTTGTGGCGTTGTATAACAAAAAGTCGATATTTTTTATTAGCGGGTCGGGTGCATAGGCTGGAGGGGTCTACCAGTTGAACTATTTTTTAATCGTACTGACTTATTTCTTATTTCTTGCAATTCTATACCAGTTATGATTTTCCTTAAGTACATACTGCGGTGTACTGATACGGGTTTCTTTTTTTTTTTTTGCATCTTCTACCACTTTGTAATCAGGTGGAGGAGGGAAAGGTGGAGCTGTCTGGATTTTGGAGTTTTTGCTTGCTAGTTGTTTTGGCCGTCCTCGGAAGTGGATTGATGGAGATATTTTCGTTTTGTTTCTCACTGGTGTTTGAGCATTCAAATGTTGTATACCTTGTAACTAGGCACTTTTTCTTTTGTCACATATCCTGTAACCGTGAGGGGCTCTTCCGCCGAACGTCATTATAATTTATCAATTTTTATTTGTGCGAAACTCAATAGTGGATAAACCCTGTGACCTAGAGCGTGATCTAAACTTGAGCCTCAATACCAAATTTCGTTGCCATATCAATAATCTGCCCATCTGTTCACTTATGCGTTTACGTCTCGGCCAGATAGATACTCTGCATCGATGCTTATATCCCCGACTGATCAGAAGAATCCCTCTTAATGAGTCATCATTGAAGTTGATTGCTTCAAGTGAGTCTGTTTTAACATGCTCCGACCGACACCCTGACTAACCACTAGTAGACGCAAGGAGGTGTTTGTCCTCTTCCCAGTCGTCATTATCGGACCGTACTGGTCGGCTTATACCTCTGGATGCCTCAGAGATTCCAGTAACCCTCACGCCTTTAGAGAGTGTGCGAAAAACTGCACATCGGCACCAAAACCCTTTTAAGATTGCCAATTATCTTGTGCAGACCGGAGCTTTGAAACGCTCAGTCGAGCTGTATGAAATTCTTATCTGGTCATGTGCTCGCGCACCACAGGATACTTTACTAGAGTTAGCATTTAAGCTACTCCAGGAGATGAAAGATTACGAATTAAAACCCAGCTCAGATATATACCATAACCTTCTCAAACTACTGAGCAAATCGCCGGATTACATTAGACGTGAACAAGTGCTACAGGAGATGAATGCGCGATGGTTTCAATTGAAGCCTGAGGGGGAAAGATGGGTTATAATGGGTTATATTTTTGATACACAGTTGGAAATGGCACTGCACAAGGTTAGGTGTTTCAAAGAGAAAAATCCAGATGTAGATCTTGATACTGGGGTTTACAGGAGCTTGGCAAGAGGGTTGATTGAGATGGGAGAGGTAGAAGAAGCTCATGATATTTTAAAAACCGTTTTCATGCAAAACAATACCATGTTCTGGGAAGGTCAGGAGGTGGGTGGAGCTGACGCTGAAATTTGGAAACGATTATGGTATGACTTACTGGAAACTTCCTCCCGAGAATTACATGTTAGTTTCTTCGAAAGGTATCTTGAGATGTGTTTTTATATTGACGCACGACGCCGTACAGCATGAAGTTACAAAACAAGCATGGTATGAGGCTATCGGCGAGGGCATCACCGACCCTTTGTTTGTCCCCAGCGAAGGGCTCCGGCTTCAGGTACTCTACACCGCCGCCCGCCATGGCGATGTCGCGCTCGCAGAATCAGTTCTACAAGTGCACGACGCTGAATTATCAGAACGGAAGGAGTATCACTACGCTGCATTGATTGAAGCCTATGCCCGCAATAACCAAATCGCGCAGATATTTGCTACACTCACTGCTATGCGGCAAGCAGGGGTTCCTCCTCTCTATACTACCGCGTCTACTGCTGTTCCAATCATTGCCGCGTCGGCAGAATCAGCAGCGTCAGCTCTTGCGATGCTCAGCTCTCATCCGCCGGGTAATCTCCCCGCTGTTGACCTCGAGGCCGTCCATTTAGTCATGAGTGCCTATGTTCAGCGAGACGACATCGAGACTGCTTTTGATGTCTATAAGCGTCTTCCAGAGCTCGTTTCCGAGGGTCGCCCCAACACAGATACCTTTAACATTCTTCTACAGGGCTGTGCCAGGCTTAAGCAGAAGGATTTGGCCTTATACATTGCCTCAGAGATGAAGGAGAGCTCGCAGAAACCAGACGGGTCCACTTACGAGTTTCTCATACTTGTCTGCCTTGCAGACAAAGAGACTTCTTACCACGATGCTTTCATATATCTTGAGGAAATGAAGCTGGATGGCTTTGTCCTGGGGCGGGAAACGTATAAAGATCTAGCCTTGCGGTGTTCGATTGAGGGTGATACTGAAGCTAGCAACTATTTGCTCGATGAGATGGATGCGCTTGGATACGCGACGAAGGAGATAAGGAGATTTTTACGGAAGTATGAGTGAAGATTCTTATACATTATGATGTATTTACATAGCTATGTATATCCTGTACGTTAACCCTACATAGTATGTGAACAAACAAATCATTGTTTGATTAAAATCATGAGAAGAAGCTAGTCCTGAGAGTTCTATTTCGGGCAAAGACGTGAGAGCTTCGAGGAGTCCTTTGAAGACATGAGTTGAATTCTGTGATCCATGCGCTACTTGTTGGGAATTGTGACTGTAACTCACAAAGCAAATTTCGTCCTAACGTAATTGTGTATAATTAATGTAGCTTAGTTAGCATTATAATTGTATACTCTATACTCGTACATGATTTACTTCGCTCCAGCATTTCAAAAGCCACTGTTCACTGCCCATCACTCGGACTCGTGACTTGTCGTTTTGAACCTGTGTCCGGATGTGTCTCCGGACATATTTTTCCTGATCCGGCAATTCCTCGTGCCTGCGGTAGATCAGGAGATATAGTTAATCTACCGAGGAACAAGGAAAGTTCGGATTAAGTAAAGAGTGCCAGTCTGGGCACGAGATAATGGCCGAATTTAGTGAGCTCGTCTACTAGATAGTGTTGCGCGCGCAGTATCCGTACTGTTGGCAAAGATGAGGTTTAAATTTTAGAGAGAGTGCACGGACTGTAATATGAACAACAAGAAGCTTATTTGTAATTGATATAAAGTAGAAGTGATGACTTGGCTACAGGTAAAGCTGTTGAAACGAACTCGGACCAGTTCAAGTCCTCGTGTCTGTGCTGATTCATGCTAAATAATAAGAAAGGAGTACTATGTGAACCGCGCGGTCAACTTCTACTAGATGAGAGTTAAGTTTGGTCAAAGGAACGATCAGTAACTTAGATAGGTAGTATGTAGTGCAGGTAATATTTATTTGCGGTCTATTTCTAGCATAGTCTTCACGGAGGTATTGAAATTTGACCCCCGCATATCAGAGTCAATCACGTGTGACCTCTTTCCATTGAAATATCTGAGGAACGTCATATCTATGATGTAGTTTCAACCTTTGATTGATTAAAGATGGTAGATCTCATGTGATTACTTGGCTAAGATCGATGCACACGTTCGCTAGTGATAAGGTTGTGCCGATCATCAATTACATAATCTACCGCATCAGTTATTTCTGTGGTCAGGGCTGACAACCTCCGATGTTTATCACCACAATGTTGGTATTTCATTGGGGCCAGCACCAATGCTGCCCGGTAACTACTATTACTACTGCGTATTACTTCTTTAGAAACTACACTTGCTAGTTCACCTATTCAGAGTATTGTTTTCCTTTCAGTGATGTCTGTTTAAATTTGTGGGCTGCACCACTTTCTGTCAGCTGTGCTCTAGTCTGAAGGGATGACAAAGTTTTATTGCTATATAAATTAAGCTTCTAGATTCACGTAAGTATGTTTCTTTCGTTAGTATAATATAGCTTTAGATAAAAAAATAAACAATTTAAAACAAAAAATCGCTAAAAAGTTGGATTGCTTTATACGAATGAAATCTGTAGAGAAAAGGCAAATCCCTGACTTGATTAGTTTGTAAATATTTGAGAGATAACAACTACTGGTCCATAGAAATATTAATCCCGACGGAACACTACACCAACTGAATAAAACATAACTCCCTAGCATGATGAGTCGCTTGCAATGCTATCCCATAATAAAACTCTAAGAAAAACGCCATGAAGCCCAAAGCTAGGCTACCCTATCCCATCAAACCAACATCAGACCTCCATTTCCCAGATCTTTGATCAGTCTACGGTGAGGATTGTTAGTTATACAAGAATAATTGTATTTGGGTCTACGAGGAAACTAACCATGTTTTTCTCGGCACTCTCTAAGGCTTCCTTGAAGTTATTATACAGTTCGCCGAGCTGATATTGCATGTTTTTAACAATTCCATTCGCCCAGGCTTCTTGTTCAGCATCGTCCATATCCTGAGTCTGCTCAATTGTTTCATCCGTCAAACTCTCATCAGGATTGATGATTTTGTTTGTCACAAGCTCGCCAGCTACATGGTTGCGCAGATCCTTTTTCCAGTGGAAAAAAGCGTGACGCATCCTAGCACGCATAAAGCAATGGCGACCGAGATAATACCAAGTGTCCTCCGGGGGTATTTCATTCCCAAGACTATCCTGGCTGCCACTATCCTCGCTGTCGGAATCAAGATCTCGTAAGGTTACCGGATCATAGCGGGCTCCGCGAAATTGCACCATTTGCTTAGCATTGCGGTGATGGCGGTTGCAAGCATCACATTTGTCGACAGGTTCGCATTCTTCCCAATGCAACTCGGGCCGAGTCTTCATAGCACGGAGCATGGACTGGGACCAGACAGAGGACTGAAGGACAGATCCACCATAGACATCAATTTGTGTTTGAAGACGACGGAGACAGGCGTGAATAAACTCGCTTTGTTCTGGTGGGTGAGGGAGAAGAATTGTGAGGAGTATGTAGGAGGTATATATTTTGAAACTTGTTTTGAGATCTTGGTGAGAGGCCACCGTAAATTCAATCGGAATCTCAGGCGCACCAATTAGATCGTTCGCGCCGTCGTCTTCCACGATGAAGTCAGATAACTCGTCGTCAAGATTTCCGACGAATAATGGATTTTCCTCATCATCAACCTCACTAGCCCCGCCCTGGTCCCCATCCCCATCGTCTTCATGGCCGTGATTTGATTCGCTAGGAACGGGAGAGCCTGGTTCGGATTCTTCTGAATCGTAGAGAGCACGCTGAGGGCTTAAATTGTCAGGGGTAAAATCATATTCCTTTCCTGCTTTTTTGGCACGGGCTGCGTTGAGAATTTGCAACTTTTTTTGGTAAGGTGTAAGTCTAGGTGACGAGCCAGAGTTCCGGGTTCGCGATTTTACAGTAGCTGTGACATGTTAGACAGAGAAACTTTCTCATAAAATCGAAGTTCATACGTGTTTTCAGGGCAAGCTGAATATCGTCGTCCAAGTCATCTGGGTTGTCGTCTTCCGTTGAGCGTGCATTGTTATTAGAAGGTTCACCGTCACTGTCATTATCACTACTATCAAGGTCGACAAGAGTTCTTTTGTGCTTATGGTGTATTGATCTTTTGAGACTCCTCCTAACACTGGATACAGGGATATCATCTTCATCTTCATCTTCGTCCTGCTCTCCCTCTTCCACATTTGGTAGCTCCACTGCCTTTTCCCTACCCTTATGTGACCTGGTCAACGGCATAGACTTAAGCTCATCATCGGAATCACTTAGGCTAATAACTTGCGTGGGAGCTGGTTTACGTTTCCGAGCAGGAGTAACCACATCTTCATCCTCATCAGATTCTTCATTTTGTAGTGAAGTTTGCCGTTTACTCTTTTTATTGAACAATCCATGTGTTTCCCTAGAGTTAAAACCGGCGCCCAACCCAAATGGTTTAGATGATTGCGATGCCTTTTTACGGACGCTTGGTTCTTCTGATTCATTGAGCAGAGGGTCGCTCCACATCACAGTGTTTCTCTCCCTTCTGTTTTGGGTCCCAATTTCCTTATTACCATCTTCGCTGTCATCTAGATCAATAGGCGGTAGCGTAGGCAGTTTTGTAGCGGACGGGGCTTCTTCTGATGGGTCCGGTGTCAGATCCACGCGCGGCTTCTTTGAGGGCGTTACAATAACAATCTCAAAGTTGCTGCTCCTTTTGGGCGGTGTGGACTGAAAGGGTGAAGCATCTCGTCGTGATAAAGCGGTGGGTTTTGGAGTGGGAAGACCTGGAGCAGTGAAGGAGGTCGTGGTAGGACGACGAACAGATGGACTAGATGATGGAGGATGGTCAAAGTTCAGTTTGGTTTGAACTTTGCGAGCGCTTCTGGCCGAAGCTGCTGTTTTTTTCTTAGGGGGCGCCATGGATGAGATCTGCAAGGTGTGAAAATATTTCTTTCCCACTGACTTGCCCTGAAAATCCAAGGGGGGGGCGCGCAAGCAAGCGGGCGAGCAGTTAGACGATGCGATGATGCGGCGAGCGACAGGTAGCGTGGAGCTGTCCCGTGCCAAGGCAAGGATCTAGAACTTTTCGATAGAGGAACCCAACATGCACATCTGCAGCACACATCTGGCATGCACCAACATGGCACTTCTAGTTACATATGTCCATCTAAACGGGATGTGAACAGAAAAAAAACAACAAACAGTAGTCTGATATAGATACAGTTACTCCAGCTATGGGTAGACCGCGTGGAAGGTAAGACAACTTTGTTGGCTGACTGGCGTGCTTTGGGTATACTTTGAACTGTGCGTGGAGTGCGATGCTGCAGCTAAACGCTGTGGAGTAGTCTGGAGTTACAGTTCGGTTGTACGAGTATAGGTACATCCTAGCAGACACCGTCAATGACCGCACACTGTTGATCCACGGCTGCTAGCGAGAACGCGGACGACGCGGGTGTCAGGTATCTGTTGACGCCACGAGTGGCTTTCGCCTCCTGCAATATAAGTGAACTTGGCATGCAACTGGCCTCTTGCGTCACTCAATGTCTCAAATCTTACTTATCTTGTTGCCACCGACCAGTGAGTGGTCTGTATTTTCTAGTGTAGAGTACACACACATTTTTGCTAGTGTTTTGTAAATTATGTCATCAGGAACATGCAACAAGAAAGAGCTCTGGTCCGCAGCAGGCTCACGCACTCCGAGACTGCTCTCGCCAATCAGTTGCCCTGGGAGGTACAACTGGCAAGCGAAAATAAAGCGCCGCGGAGCTTCGTCAAGCCTGGCTCTCGCATCAATCCTTTCGGGGTATGATACGCACCCCTGCGATCGATCCCCGTTCGGTCCACCTACTTGTGGCCAAGGACGTCATCATGAAAGCATCTGAACACAGCTAAAGTGCTCGAGTTACTGCGTATGACGCTTGCAGAGTATGTCGCTGCCCTCAAGCAAGCGCAATTCCCAACACCCCCCGTGTAGTGCAACCCCCCCAATGTCTTAGACCAAGATCTTTCCTTCCTTGCCTTGTTTTTTCCTAGGAATTCGCTGTAAAGACAATCCATACTTAAACCCCCGTTGCAGCCTGTAGTTTGGGCTCACATTCCATCTTACAAATACACACGACTATAATATCTCCACGAGTTACCTGTACACCAATTACGATACCCAGCGAACCTCTTTTACCATATACTACTCATCTATCTATCTCAATTGACACTTTACAACCAATCTACCTACTTGTACCTAACGATTAAAACATTGTCGAGATACAACCAACATACTCACTCGCGCACACTAAACAAACATGAGCACTTCAGTGAACGTTCCCACAAACCGTCAGCAGCGTGATGCAGACATTGACAACAAACTGCGGTTGTTTGGAATATACAATGGTAATTTACCTAGTTACATTGTGATTTGGCTGGCATAAACTGACACTACATAGCGTTTTCAAACGGCAAACTTCCATCAAACCGACAGATTGACGTCGCACTATCCTCTTTCGTAAACCACGACAAAATCAAAAACCCTAACAGCAAACTCTCCTCAGAAGGAAGAACAATTCTAGAAGACTTCCGAACAGTGGTCCAGGAGGCACAGCGCTTGCTACTTGTCAAGAACCACGATGAGGCCCTGCAGGAGTTTATTTGGAATGCTACACAATTAGGACAGCAAGGCGGGCCAGGGGCTGCTGTTCCCGGTGCACCAGTTGATAAGGAGACTGCAAACCGCGATGGTCAACAGGGCTTGGCTGGTTTGAAAACTTTGGGACAGTTGATCATCACAAACGGGTATGTAAACCAACTGGTGATTTATTATGATCGAGTGACACTAAATAGTACTACAGACAATTCCGCAAGCTGCTAAATGACGCCGTTATCCTCCTCCGTGACATTGCCGGCGATGCTGCAAGCAAGAGTGCGTCCAAGATCAGCCCTTCAGAAGAGCATTTGCGTCAAATCGATGATCCTGCTCCGGACCACGTGTGGCATGAAGCTCCAGACCCAGCAAAGCTTAAGCAGCAGCTCCGTGAAAAGGTCAACCGCAACAAGCCCGTGGATCGTAATGACATTCGCGATGTTGCTGGGAACGCTTCTCAGACAGCCGATCCTAATAACTCCCGCGACCCTCGTGACGCTGCTGCCCGCACCGCCCGCGACCAGCGTAATGGTACTTCTAGTGGAGTCGACATGCAGAATGGTCTTAAAGCCGGTGCTACTGATCTTGCTCAGCGTACCAAGGAGGGTATCCCAGAAGATAAAAAGCAGCGTGCTCGGGAATACCGGGAGCGTACCCAGAACTATCTCAAGGGCAAGATGCCACAGGAGCGCCGCGACCAGACAATCTGGAGACTAAAGAAGATGGTTGTTGAAATCCAAAGTCACCAGGATTACTCTGCTGCCATCAACACTCTTTTGAGCCTCGCGGAGACCTACTCTAGCCATGGTAAGAACGTGGCTACCCAGTCCTCGGGTGCGGTCAAGGGCGCTCGCCAGGACAACTACTTGAAGAGTGCCGAAACCAACTTGAAGACCATCATTGAGCGTTTCGCCAACAACACCTCAGCAGACGACCTCATTGACGCCATCAATGATATCTACCGCGATGCCGATCGCGACCCAGAACTCAAGAACTGGTTCCGATCCGTTGACCGCTACGTCCGTCGCTGCCTCAAGCAGGAGGGTTACATTCTTGAAGAAGATAGCACTCGGGAGTACAACCAGCTTTATGATCACGGCAACTTCCTCATGCGCAACCGTTACCGGGATCACACTGATCGCCTGTTTGACGAGTTTAAGTTCCTCGGTGATCAGTTTGCTGCTGACCCTGACAACAAACGCTTTGGCGACTCCCTCCAGAAACTTTTCAAGGATTTGGGCAACGATGCCAGTGGTAAGACTGTGTTCAAGAAGGATTTGATCAAGGATATCACACAGGTGATAATTCCAGATATCTTCGAGGGCATTCGCTACATGCCTGTTCCTCGGATCGAATACAGTGACCCACAGTTCGATGCCATCATCGAGAACCTGGTTCTTGAGTCTGACAATCTGATGCCAAATGTCCTTGAAATTGGCAATGACAGCTACTTCCGCTTTGGCCGCCGAAACATCTCGAACAAGAACAAGCAACAGTTTATGGTCAGCGCCTCCCAGATTCAGTGTGACCTGCGCGACATCTCCTACTACGTCAAGCGCAAGCAGGGTTTCCCTAGCATCACAGACACTGGTATTGTTGACGTCTTCCTTGGTGGAGATGGCTTCGGCTTCAAGTTGCAGCTTGGCTCAGCTGAAAAGCATGATCGCGCCAACTTTTTCAAGGTTGAGAATGTCTCCGTCACTATCAAGCACATGAACATCAAGCTCCGCAAGAGCAAACACAAGCTGCTCTTTTCCATCTTCAGACCCTTGTTGTTGAAGGTTATCAAGCCTGTGATTGTTAAGGTGCTTGAGCAACAAATCCGCCAGACCTTTTCCGACCTTGACGCTCTTGCCTACAAGATCTACCAGGAGGAGCAAAAGATTGAGGCTGAACTCAAGGCCAACCCCGACCCTGAGAATGCCCAGAACATATATGCCCGTTACTACAAGGCTATCCAGGCCGAACTTCTCAGCCGTAAGAAGAAGGCTGAGGATAAGGTTGCTGACAAGAAGGTCAACATGGCGATGACCAAGCAAGACAGCATCTTCAGCGATATCAGCCTCCCCGGCGGCATCAGCACCAAAGCTACTACCTACAAGCAGCAGGCGGCCGAAGGTGATCGCTGGCACAACGATGTTTTCTCTCTTGGTTCTGCCTCACCCACTGCCAGCCTGGCACCCGCTCCCGAAGTTACCCGCAAATCTCCCCATGCGCGTCGCCGCGGTGTGAAGGAGCGTGACACTGCTTCGGCCGCCTCCAGAGACAGTGGATACCAGGGTCATGAGAATGTACCTGAATTCGGAAACTATGGCTACGCTGATAAGATTGACGGCACTGGGCGGTATCAACCCTCCACAAGTACCAGAACTGGCAGTCAGGGCATCATGTTGAACAGTGGTACCAACCCCGCTGGTCTCGGATACTAAACTGCGCGTTAAAATCAATTCACTTCTCAACCTTTTGGTGTTAATTTCTTGTTTCGGAATAATTTTTATGTCATCAACGAGTTTTCTTCCTGTTATAATACCGGATGGGGTCGGGTGGTAGGATCTGTCAAAATGTTCTTCACTTTGTAACAATATTCACTGCACAGCAACTTGTTTCCTATGTAAAAGCGTCTGTTTTTTTAATTTTTTTATTAGTTAGCTAGTCTAATTTCTCCTTTGATCCTCTTGTAGAGGCTGAGGCTAATGAAAGCTTATTATCACTGTTATCATTGTTTGGAATCCACAGTGACTTCATGTTATGCAAGTGATTGATGTCACTGTATCCACAAGGCCAATATTATGCTCACAGCAGTTGTGGATCAACGACGGTCCCACATAGCTCTATCCACTTTCCCAAGCCTTAACAAAGAAAACTTCGTTATGCACGTAGGCTAACATCCACTAAGCAGCTAGCCTGGTGTATTCCAACTACGCGTCTTGCCAACTCTTCATCACTTGTTACGCAGTTGGATGTTTATCTCCAGGGAGCGGGTTGATCTTCAGTCACGTACTCTACCATTCGTTGTTGCAAGAAAAGTTAGAGTAAATAATCCTGGTGCACACACGTAGGCCAGATAAGCTTAGCTTAGCTTAGACTTTCTGGCTGAGTGCCAGGACCAGGGGCTTTTGCCTCGTGTCGAGGTTCCGCTGACGTGGTAACTTTATGGGAATGTGGCAGACAATACATGGTGGCGCCAGGATCGGAAATGCCTGTATCTGGGTTTCTTTGCGGGCTGGGTCAATTGTGGTCTCCTAACGCCGAAAGTATGTAGTCACTCCAAGGAAAAATGGGAGCTTGCAGAACAATTTGCTTACAACATAATATACGTCCACTATTGAAGTAATAATTCCGTTTGCTTGATGAAAACAGCCTATCCCAGCCCTAATAGGAGTTATGAACTCCCTAGATATTAAATAAATATGACTCGAAATCCTTCGACCGACCAACGGCCCGCATGCCATTGGATGATTCTACACAAAAAGAGGAAGAGAAAGAAAATTTTGGAGTGAAACAACATAAAAATATGGACATATGAAAAACAAAATCCCCATGCCTATCTCCACCATTAATGTTCTGCGTCGTTATCTGTTCCGGCGTTAGGTCGTTCTCGTGCATAACATCATGCTTGTCAGTCAATATGACCTCCAAGATACTCAATATTCTCCCTCTCCTCTGGGTTAATGTTTCCAATATTGCCTGTATATATCCACTCCACGACCCTAGGCCATTGATCGGGGTGTGGTATTGGAATTTCAAGTAGATCCCCCTTTCTGACATGGCCACTTAACAGGATTGCGGCTAGCAGCGGGGCACGATATGCCACATACTCCACGTCTGTCCATTAACAAGTCATATCAGCAGCCACTTTCATCAAGGGTAGAACTCAAAGGTGCTCTTACGTATTGGAATACTACGCTGCTCTGATGGCGACGCCCGTTGCTTGGCAACCCCGGAGTGGGCTGCGCGGTGGCGGCGAGGTCTCGCAGGGAACCGTTTCTGCATAATAAAAGCTTTACGATCTGGCAGCTTGGGAATTATTTTAACGCGAATAGTGCAGCTGCTAGTCGCGGGGCTTGGAGGCGTGGAGGCCCGGGGGGCTGGTGGGAAGCTGCGAGGGCGGCCGGCCGGTCGTCGAGTGATGGGCGTGGCGCGCACAAAGGCATCGGCGGTAACATGGGAGCCGAGAAAGGTGTGGCCGAGCTCTTGCAGCTTTGCGGTGGTGAAGCTGTAAGGGATTCCGCCGAGATAGCGGGGATCCAGCGGGTTAAAGATACGTTGCTGCTGTTCCAAGCCCGGGGACTCCGGCCGCGAGGAAGACTTTGTAGATGACGAGGACGAAGTTGTACCAGAGCCCGTGGAAGCCACCCCAGAGGAGGTGGATTCATCTTTGGATGAGAGCGTGGTGGTGCTGCTGCTGTCAGTCTTATTGGTGAAAGTGCTTCCACGGCGACTGGCGGGAGCTGATTTCAGGTTCCAGTCCAGCATCTGACGATATAGACGGCCGTCGACAACTGAATGTCGACGGCCTGTTGATGTCTCATTTTGTAGTTCGGGCTGCAGTGTCTGGTCAAAGCTCTTCCAGGGGGGCGGTGAGCCTGCATTTTGATAGTAGTCCCGGGTTGCTACCATCATAGGACTGCTGAATATACCACTTTCTTCGGGGTTGGCCGTCATAGCTGCATGTGGTGACGGCGGAGTGTCACACTCTGTTGAACTGACAGGCGTTAATATATGCTTGACCTCAGGGCAGGTGGCGAATTACCTTGACATATTTCAAACGTAGGCTGTTATTGGCAAGGTGGAATAACCCTATGGAAAGCATTAGCTTTATATGTTCTTACATTGGGAAAATTTTGGACCAACCTCAGGTTGGGAAGGATCAAGAACTTTTGTACAGACCTTTGGGTTCTAGAAAAACTGTCGAGAGCAAAGGGACGTATGTCTTTTTCACTGAATTCAAGAGATAACCCCCCACTTGTAGGCCTAGCTTAGCTTGGGCAAACCGAGAAAGACACAATGATTTCTGGCTTCTTCCGTGGCTGTGCAATCACTCAAGATCTCCTCAAAAGGTGAAATTCTTAAGATTTTTGGGGATGGCACCCGAGGCAGGAAATTATGGCAAATGTGGGTAGCAGTGCGGTCTTTGGGGCCATATATACACAATATACTCGATGATTCATAGGCCCACAACATATCACCTCGGGATTGTGCAACCTTTGACACGCGAGATAACCTAGGGAAAAATACAAATCAGGGATCCAGCATGACCTCACACCGAGTTTTAAGTATTTTTTTCCTTTAGGGCCTACGGATCCAGAGCACTGGAATCGATCAGAGGCTTAGAGCTTAGGTTTGACAAAGAGAACTAAACTCGAAGTTGTCCGAGTTGATGTGCATAGAGAGGAGGGAGGGTGCCCTCACAAAGAAGACCATTGGTTGCTGCAGAAAATTCCAGGTAGGCAACCGATTCGCATTCCCTTTTCTTCTTAACAAGCTGATCAAACGTTGGTAATATTCCTTCTGTGAACCGCAACCACACTGGGTCCAGCTTTACACAAGAGGAGGCAGTGAACCTATTTCCAGCAAACTCAATCCTTTGATGGAATGCCCCGGATCCGATTACCATACGCTAGGTATACATACACGTCTTTGGCCGAAGTGCAACGCTGTTGGGTTGTTTGGGCCAGTCGAATGGAATGCCGTTTTTTGTTTTTAAAGAAACAAAGAAAAAAGACCAAAACATGGTTGCAAGTTGACTCACGCCCCACATGGACCAAGGACATACGCCATCAGAACAAAGAAATACACCAATCGGGTTGAAGAGTTGAAGGGTTGAAGGGTTGACGGAGAGAATGGGGAATTCGCCAACATCAAAAATATGTCCAAAACGCTGCATGTTCGCGGGAAGAGACGGGCACGGGCCTTTCCATGGGACGTTGCAATAGGATATCTGTCGATCACCCGAGGGAATTAATGCTGCATCCCCTACGAAACCGAATGGTTTAAAGGCCTGCCTGGAATTATGCACTTCTTTTTTTCGAAGCTCTGAATAATGGGAAGAAGGGGATGGAAAGGTTACAGAGTACAATGGTGCTTTACGTATGCAAGCAAGAGCTGCCCGCACTCGAGGCATGCTGCAACACGAAATCGGCTTTGTTCAAGGACACCATGCTTATTTTTGGGTACCACAGCTTAGAAAACTAAATGAAAAAGTCGTGAAAAAGAAGCAAAAACGCATGATGTATTGAGGGTTCAATACATCCATATCCTTCTCCAGTCGAATATCTAGCCACTCGTCTCAAGATTTAATCACCGAAATCAATCATAGTGCAGTGGTTAATCAAGCTAGAATTTACCTTTTGTTGCTGCAACGACATTACGTGCGCCAACTAAGGATTTCTTGAGCCGGTGCCAGCCAACCCCAGCACCGGTACCATGGTCATACTCTTTCCCACAGTTCTGGTTTCCAATAAAACTTGACCAAGAATGTTCGATGTGCGTGGACCGGAAAGTTTCCTTTGACGGCTACGGCACTTTAAGTTGATTGCTTCCACCACACTTGCTGAGGTTAATGTTTGGCATTGTCTGGCATCCGAAACCAAGTGTAGCGAGCAGCCACTGCTTGTTGCGAATGTCCAATGATAAACTCTGTTTGCCTTTTGGTAAAGACAGAAGTACTATACACCTGCAAAAAATGTACTAATATCCTGCATGCCCAGAAAAAATACAACTCTGTAAATCCTGTCAAATTTGCCCTTGGGCCTGATTGCAAAGCTAAAAGGCGAGGAATGTTGTGAGCCCTGTGGATGGAGCGTAGGGGGAACGCCCGAAGTTGATAAATGTGTGTAGCTTTGTCTGACATAAAGTAGCGATCTTGTGTAATTGAATAAGTAATATCCGTAATAGCCACTAGTGAAGTTTGTCGCAACAAGCGCACTGTAGATTAGAAAAATGCCAGACGCTGGAACCGTGCGACCTGTGCACAGCCCTGATCAATCCAGTAATAGAATGCATTTCAAGAAACCCACATCAATCACAAGACGATCTGTTCAAGCCCCAACATTCATTGGGGACTGGCACATCTCGATCACCGTGGAAATAACTCGTTATCCGGGGATGTCCTGATGCCTTTAAAGACTGCCTGTGAAACTGAAAAAAGTACGGTCCAGAAACTGAACCCGAAAGTTAGGAAGTGCACCTTATTGATGGATGAAAACGTCGAGTGTAGAAAGCTTGGATCATCCTAGAAGCAGCATTCCAACTGAAATGTTACACACGGATACGAGCAGATAGCTTTTCATCGTGCAGAATAAAGATAGATTCTTGAAGAATAATATGCATAATTTAAATTTCAAATGAGTCAAATGTATGTAGGGGGTACGATAGGATGAGCTGCTCTCGGTAAAGTTGTTGATGCATTTACATGTTAGTGGTCACCGGTCATTCGGATCAAAGTCAAATATTAAAACGCCCAAATACAACAAGCGAAACTCCAGCTTTGAACAGCCTAGCTACATGCATCAAGATGGTATACTCTACTGGGGCTACAAGAGTTTCCAGGCATAGATCGATTTAGTTATATATATATTGCGATTACCCAGTTCAGAAGGGTAAGTTTGGTCCACAAGCAAATCAAGAACGGTCCTTTCACTGTTTTTCGCGCTTAACTACCTATACTGATGATTGATTGTATAGCTCCTGGCTAATATATAGCACCATCAAGCGGCATTTCCTGTTTCTTTAGTATTTACACTTCGCCATTGGGGGGTTTCAGGCCTATCGAAATAGTTGTTCTCTCTTCTATGCTGCATATTCGGCTTTCAAAATCGAGGTATTTGGTTGAAAGGGAGTCTCCAGATTATACGAGAAATGGGTCTTAACATATTAGTGGTATGCTTCTTAATTATCAGTATCAGACAAGTGGCTAACAATTCAAAGAATATCGATCTTTTGTCTCTAAAACCGGGAATGTCTCCCAACTTCAATGGTATTACTTGAATAGATATGATTAGGATCAGTTTCTTTGATGAAGCTTCATACACCCTTAACACGAAATCCTCCCGCGCGAGCAACAATCAACATACACACAGCAGCGAAAAGCCGTTTTCGGGGCTTAGTGCTTGTTGTTCGTTAGAATAATACGAAGGAAAGTCTCGTGAGTTATTCTGAGAATTTATGTTCTTTCTCTCAAAGAATCGGACCTCTACGTTGGACGGATGTAGTAGAGTACAGACAAATGTATTGTAAGATGCTATCCACTTCACAAGGAGACCTCTATTGATTATTATTTACAAAATGGAGCTAGAATCAAACAATACGCCACTTTTAGTAGGATCAGACGTCCGGTTAGAATCCACCAATTAGAACGCTAGTTTCCAGAAGTTTAAAATGTGTTTTGCCACTTTGGGGATTGCGGAACAAGCCACTACGGATTGTTGTTTCTTTCCAGCCAGTAGATAAGTGGAACGATGTTAATCAGCGGGATAGATATTCAAATGTCTTGAATCGGAAAATAATTGGCAGCACAGCTTTGACCACGCAGGGGCTCAGGCATTCACGGAAACTTACTGATGCCCGGTGCGTTTTTGAATATGACTGCCCTAGGTACAACGCACTCGATTTGTTATCATATCCGCCTCCTGATTGCCGACGACGACGATGTACGTTCCCTAGGGTACATAAGTATTCAGTCTAGGCATCGGGACTTCACAAAATCGGCAAAACCGACATGCATAGACAGGCCTCAGATATTTTCTTCGGGAGACAGTGAATACGTGACACGGACCGATACGTTGCGAATAGCTACAAATATGCAGCTACTGATGCATGCAGGAAATAGTACGCAATCATTGACGTTGCAAATCATACAACACGATTCAGATGAAACTAGTTCGGACGAGAACAGCTATTGCACCCTGCTTGGACACGCTCAAGTAAGGGCACATAACATGACCAATGCAGTTATCTTGTGAGAAACTCGTTTCGAGAAGTTGCATGTGTACAATACAGCATTCTAAGTATGTTAATCTTAGAGAGGAGGGCTATCGAAAAGGCAATTGTGAACGCCCGGTTTTACTTGGGACAGGAATTCAATTTGTGGGGTTTGCCAGACCTCATCTGTTTGTGAATTATTCTTCATAGATTTAATAAAACAAACCTTGGGTCTTTCTAGATTAACAATCTGATTGCTTTCAGAGATTTCACACTTGATACACCAGAAATAAAGATGCAATCTGTACTCTCTTGCCACAAGGTCAACTGTATGTATAAAACCGTCTCTGGCTTTGCTACATTGCACGAGAACTTGGGGCGTCTTTGAAACAGGACAGCAGGTCTATTATACTCACTTGACATGGTTACTGTCTTCTGTGGTGTTGAGGTGTCTTTGTCGACCGACTATTCCTCGTGTCGTGGATCATAATACCCACAGATTGCAGAACGCTCAGATCTCAAGGTTCGTGCATGACGCTGGGACAGCACATGCAGAAAGCCCCCAAAGACAATAGACAACCCCGACGCCATGAAAGGAAACTGTGCAGTAAGATCTAATGCTTGAACCTACAATCGCAACCAAAGACAGAAAACCCCATTTCCAGCTACCCTAAATCTCACCCGATACAACGGTTCTTTGGCCATCCATTCACAGAATAATATAGCGCCCAAACGCACATAGCCCAAGAACTTTTGTACACAACCGTTTTTTACCAACCAACCTCTATTCACCCTCTAGCACAAACATTAAAGAACTTAATGGTGGGCAGTTTTGCCTCGGTATCCAACCAACTTTCTTCTTCCAATAATCTCTCCAACTGTGAAAAAGCCAATGATCTCCGCTGTGATAACACCCACTGTAGCAAGTTCCTGGCGCGAGGCAGTGCGCACTGAAGCGATAGCATTGCGGGAGACCTGGAGGAGGTACTGGGGGTTCATGAGAGATTTCAGGGTGGACTGAAAGACGGCCATGTCACTAGATATTCATGTCAGTTAGTCAGAACGTGAGAGATCGTGCAAGTCCAGTGTATCCTAGAGATTGAGCCCCGAAGAACTCCAGCCACATAGAGTGTTTTCTATGAGACTAAACAGTATTGGCGTTCTAAGAATTAGAGTACCAAATTCTCAGAATGATGATGTCATCTTTAATTTTCCTAAGGGCTCAATCTCTCGATATCCAAGGCTATTCGATCAACGCAGTTTCGTGTGGAGGACATACGGAGGAGTCATCTTCTGTTGGCGGAAAACGATCTTCGAGAGCTCAATGGCTACCTTGGAGTAGTAAAGTGTGGGAGGGACAGCAGCTAAACACCAATCATCAGTGATATTCAAAAAAAATTGTAATCAAATATCGATATTGGTGGGAGGAATGTCGAACGAGTGATAATCTAAGGATGCGGAGAAGCATGACTTCGGTAACCCGGATAAATCAAATATCAGATTACGGGATGGAAACTCGGCGGGGTTCCTCCAGATAGCTTCTGTATTCTGCCCTCAATTCCAGTTTGATGCATATCCGTATATCCCATTCAATTGTGGTATAGATCTCGACGATTTCCCCCGCGGATAAGAAAAGTCAAACAACTCACCCTCAACAGCCTTCAACAGCTGGCCAGTCCGGCCGCCGGTAGTAGCGGCGAGCCGAGTAAGGGTCTCTCCAGACTTTCCGAGAAAGACCATGGCTTTCTTGCTGGCCTGTGCGGCGGTTTCCTTTGCCTTTGAAGCAGCAGCCGTGGCTTGAGCCTGGGCCTGGGAGGTGGCCTGGGATGTCGATGAAGCATACCGTCTGCTGGTACCCGAGAACTGCTGGCGGGAGAGGCGGAGGAGAGAGGAACGCATGGCTGCTTGTTGTGTGAGACGAGTATGGAGGGGGTTAGTGAGCAAAGAGCGACAAGATTATTGTGGGAGATGAGGTGAGGATTCGACCCGAGCGGAAGCGGCTTTTTTTCGCGCAACCGGACTTATCTGATCTGATAACCGAGTGTTATCTAACCCAGGGTCCATCTTATCAGATCAGGGCTGGATGGCTGCTTAGGTAATGCTAGCTCACATGTCGGTTAGCACGATGCAGCTTATATCTGATGTCACTGTCTCTCTCACGAGCGCTCGGGGATTCACATGCCGAGGCGGCCTACTCCCCCAGACTTCAGTAGTGCTCTCCCCCACAATCCCGCATGTGCCCGTACTCCACAGTGTCCAAAGCTCTAGTACCTAAGTATCTTCTCTGTACATTAAACATCAAGCGTTTCGTTCTTATAGACACCACATCTTCGTCCCTGGTAACCGTGACCTATTAGCTCGAGTTCGTATGCGCCTCACAACTCGTACCCAACCTACCTCGTCCTGAGAACCCCACCCGACACTACGGGCAATGGCGAATCAGTCTACGCTCAGACCGACGCTCTCTAGCCTCCTACAACAGTATTTGCAGATCCTTAGGAGCTCCCCTGGCTACCTTCGAGTTCTTGCCGCGTCAGTCTTCTGCGCGATACTCGGTGGCGCGTGGGCGAAGCGACGACGGCGTAAGAAGGCCGAAGAGCGTCAAGGCCGCCATCTTGTGCGCCGCAATTCGGCCGTTAAACTTACAGACGGTATTGGATACTGTGCCTGAGTATAGGAGAGTAGAGAAAGCTGATACAGTGTCAGGCACACGTGTAATATTTGTACCATATAAGACAACTACAGCGAAGGTAGTTTTAAGACCAACGAAGTCAACGACTTTCGATGCGCATAGACGATTATTTCTCGGGCCGCCGGGCGGTCGTAGTAGGGAGTCTGCAGCACCCAAAAGAAGCCGAGGGGGAGATGCTCCGCCTATGAATACTAAACCAGGCCTCAATATAGCCTTTTTGCATCAGATGTTGAGTCTGTTGAGTATTATGATACCGAGGTTGACGAGTAAAGAGAGCTTTTTGCTGCTTTTACATACGATATTCTTAGTTTCGCGAACGTAATTACAGGCTGTGTCTCTATACCTTTAGAGCAGGACTAACTTTCTCAGATACCTCTCACTGGTCGTCGCTCGATTGGATGGTGCGATCGTACGTGATCTTGTAGCAGGTAATGGAAAAGCATTTGGGTGGGGCATTGCTGCCTGGTTAGGAATTGGTATCCCCGCGGTCTATTGCAACGCAATGGTTATTGCTCTCTTTGCCAAACCCGAAATAGCTGCCTATTGACTCTGCCCAGATTAAATATCTCCAAGCAAAAATCTCAATAGCATTCCGAACCCGATTAACTCGATACATCCATGACTTGTACTTGAGCGATTCTAAAGGGTATTATAAAGTTTCGAATCTCGATGGTGGTCTTGTAGGTGGCGGTGCCGACCAATTCATTACTTCCGATTTGCCTTTGTTCTGTGATTCTGCTGCTGCGCTGTATTCATCACTCGGAAAGCCCTTTTTGGATTTGGTAGTATTCAACTACCAGCTTTATCGGTCGTTGGGATCTCTCGCATTCGGAGGAATCATGACCGGGTATATTGGAAGTGCCTGGATGTTGCGCAAGCTTAGCCCGCCTTTTGGGAAGCTAGCTGCAATGCAAGGTAGAAAGGAGGGCGACTTTCGGGGGCTGCATTGTGAGATCTATACTCCAAACCTGATCCCATTATGCTAACTTGATGTCAACAGCCCGTTTGATTGGCAATGCCGAAGAGATTGCGTTTTATGGCGGTGCTGAAATGGAGCGTGGCTTCTTGGATAAAGGGTTCAAGGACCTGAAGCAGCTTATGGAAAGCATTTACGGCGTATGTTGTCATACCAGTGGAGTGCTCACAGTCGCTCACTCGCATAGATGAAAATTCGATACAATATGCTGGAAGATTTCGTTCTCAAGTACTCCTGGTCAGCACTAGGATATCTATTCACATCACTCCCCATTTTTCTTCCAGCCTGGGGCGGTATGGGTGGAGAATCAGAACGAACCGCACCAACCACAGCTGGAAGAGAGCGAGACCGAATGAAGTCATTCATCACGAACAAACGGCTTATGCTGTCCCTTGCAGATGCAGGAGGAAGAATGATGTACTCCATCAAAGACCTATCAGAGCTTGCGGGCTACACCAGCCGCGTGTATTCCCTTATTTCCACGCTACATCGTGCCCACTCCCACGCCTATTACGCCGTGCACCCCGAGCTCTACTCCCTCTCCGACATCCAGGGCACAATTCACAAAGGCTTTGACGGCCTCCGTCTCGAAGGCGTACCCATCGTCGCCCCCGCGCTCTGGCCCCGCGGCGGCGAAGAGCTCCTCGAAGAAGTCGACGTGCTGATCCGCCCCGGCGAGCACCTCCTCATCTCCGGCCCGAACGGCGCGGGAAAAACCAGCATCGCGCGCCTAATTGCCGGGCTCTGGCCGGCCTACCGCGGTCTCGTCTCGCGCCCGCGCAGCGTCTCCAACGCCGGCCTTCCCGTCGGCGATCTCAGCCTGGGCGGCATAATGTTCCTCCCCCAACGCCCCTACCTCGCGCAGGGCACCCTCCGCGACCAAGTAATCTACCCGCACACCGAAGCGGACATGCGCGCCCACGCCGTCACCGACACCGCGCTCGCAAAGATCCTCGAGGATGTGCGCCTCGCCTACCTCCCCGCGCGCGAGGGCGGCTGGGACACCAAGAAGGAGTGGAAAGACGTGCTGTCGGGCGGCGAAAAGCAGCGCATCTCGCTGGCGCGCATCCTGTACCACGCGCCCGCCTTCGCCGTGCTGGACGAGCCGACGTCCGCCGTGTCGTCGGATGTCGAGGGCCACCTGTACGCTGTGTGCAAGGACCGCGGGATCACGCTGGTGACCATCAGCACGCGCGCTGCGCTCAAAAAGTACCATGTGTTCCAGCTGGCACTCGATGGAAGCGGCGGGTGGAAGATGGAGAGGATTGGCGGCGATGGGGAGCGCGGGGAGGTGGCGAGGGAGTTGGAGAGCTTGAGGGAACGGTTGAGGGTTGCGGAGAAGGCGCAGAAGAGGCTGGATGGCGTGCAGGCGGAGCTGGCGAGGGTGTGGGTTGAGGGGGGCGAAGAACTGGAGTTGGGTATGAGCGGGAGTGGGTATGAGGAGGTTGCTGGGAGCAGCGCGGAGGAGGACATGGCGGAAATGGGGATGGAGGAGAGTACGGTTATGGACGGGAGTGTCGTGACGGTCGATACCATGGCCGAGAGCGGCGAGATGGTGTCGGAGGAGACGCCGTCGTTGCAGGAGGGGCCGGCAGGGCAGGTGTAGTATAGAGTGTTGTATTGGGACTACGGTCTAATTATTGTAGGATTTGTAAAGCATTGTCACATTTGTCACGAAGAAATATAAGAGATTAAGTGAACTACTGTTTTATTTGGGGTTTAACTAGTAGTACAGGATGGCCAGGATGACACCTGGGTGGGGGATACAGGTCCCCCACCGAGGTGGCCAAGTTATTCATTCACCTGGGGGATTACCCCCCAGGTGGCCATCTGGACGGGGGACCGTAACCGTATCCCCCAACTCAGACGTCATACCTGGCCATGTTTTATTCTCAGGAAAGATTCATATACTGGTTTATCTTGTTAGTGCTGTCATTCAGGTGGGCAATCTCAATTACCATCTTCAATCTGTATACCCAAATGATTTTGGATTGCACACGCTCGATGGTATGGTGGTCGTGACTGTGTTGCGATGTTAATTGTGCTACTGCTGTCTAAAAGAGAATCTGCGTGGTACCTTCGAAGAGCAGTTATATAGACCTGCGGCAGTGAAGTTAAGAGGTAGATTCGCCGCTGGGTCGAGGTACAGGCTAGTGATGGTATCACTTTGTCGTTGAGTATTATGTGACGTTGGACGAGAATGCCATCGATGACACAGCTGAGGTCATGCTGTATTGTACCATAACGAGCGCTGGCCTTCATGGCGGATGCAGATGTGGTGAGGTTTATCAAGTTTCTATAGGGGGTTGTGTGATAGCGCCTGATTGTCAAACCTGTTGGGCGCCGGTGCATGATGGTCGCGTCGGTGGCCAATTTATGGTCGTTAGGAATAGGTCATTGAATATTGTGAACTTTGTTATTGTGTCCATCGCCATAGTCCAGTCTTTTGCTATCCGTTGCACCTATTTGTAATGTCAGCTGTCATGATGCTGTGCACAATACCGTACGGTCCGTACCAAGTATGCGTATTGAAGGCTTTGTAATTAGCTCTTGTCATCGGGTCCATGTATCGAGTCGTGATTGTGCTATTCCATATATGGTTCTCTGGAAGTATTCGTATAGACTAGGTTATATTGTCAGTATTGTCGTCCAGGTAGGCAATCCATCTCGCAATTACCATCTTGAAATCCACAATCCGCATCTCCAAATGATATTAGATTGTAAACTCTTAGTGGTGGTCATGACTGCGGTTGTGTTGCTGTGTTGCTGCTGCTGCGTGCTGAGAATAAAAGATCTCTGTGGCAACGGGGAAGTGTGGTTATATTCCCTTAGGGGAAAGCTACCCCAAAAGTTAATTTCGCCGCTGTGAGGCGGTAGGGATGCGGCCCCGTGGTCACGGTGCGGACGCCAAGACGTGGAGTGGCCGCCGGGTCTAGGGGACACCCCAGCACGGGAACTTGATCTGTCACTCGGTGTCTGTTGGGACCGTGGCACGATACCCAAATGATCAAAGATTGCAGACGCTCGATAGAGGTTGTGATGCCGCGATACCATGATGTTTTTGTGGTGGTGTTGTAATGTTGTAATGTTGTAATGTTGTGTTACTGTGTTACTGTGTTACTGTGTTACTGTGTTGCTGCTGTGCGCTGGGAAAAGAAGATTTCTCCGGTACTGGGGAAGTCTGGATATATACCCTTGCGGGAAAGCAGAGCCAAGAGGTGGATTCGCCGCCGTGGGGCAGTAGGGTTGCGGCCCCGCCGGGCATGGTGCGGGAGCCAAGAGTGCGTTGGCCGCTGGTGCGGGGACAGCCTAGCACGGGAACTTGGTGTGTCACTCGGTGTCGATTGCGACCGCGTTCAGGTGAGGTGACGTTGGACGAGCATCCATAGATGCCACAGGTGAGTGTCCAATTTGGAGGTCATGCTATTCCCGTGGCGCCGATCTTTACGTTGGATGCAGATGTGGTGAGCGCGTTAATATATACAAGTGGACCGGCAGTGTTCAATGCATATGGCAGATAGTATGCAGCAAGTCTATGAATCAGTTGTCGTAGTAGTAGAAGAAAGACGTTACTTGCGTCCTCTACGTAAACAAAGTGTTCTGAAAGCACGATCACATGATCCATTGAACGTTGCAAGCATTTGTAATAATCCGGCGGGAAGAGACAAGCTCAAGTCCTGACGAACGAGGTGTCTCAGGAAAAGGACTTATTTAATAGTCCCGAGCGGTTCTGGGACCAAAACCGGAAAGCGTACGAAGCCTAGTTTGGATATAGTCCGTGATGGTGTTAATTGCTACAGAAGCTCCTTGTCTAGGGTCTACCGACCACAAACCCGTGCTCAGCACCGAGTGAAAAGATCAAAGACATCGCACCTCGATCCGCACATAAGCCATTCAATGCCAGAATTCGCGCAGCCTCAGCTACTAAAACCCTGATACCGAAAGTTATCGCTGTTGATCTTGGAGGAAACTCGGAACTTCTAGAATCTGGCGAGACAATTTCTACCCCCGAGACTGCACTGGAGCGTATGTCAAGCATACATAGTAGTGGGGACCCTTTACAATCTCCCCTCTGTTCAATAGGAACCCACCTAAACCCTACGTAAATCTGTGCACCCACAATACCTGTCAAACCCCACAGCTCAGCACCAGTGCGCAATATGCTACGCAAGCAGTACCACTTTTGGAGGGATTATAACGTGGGATTGTACCCAACCGAGAGTAGTGGGCCACGGACAACAAAAAAAGCTTCGACCAATTGCAGGATGCTATTTTTTCGTGGCGCTCAATCGGGGTCAAGGCGAGGACGGAACTATTCATCAAGACTGGATGGATAATACGGAATTGTTTAACGCGGCCATGGCGTATGGTGAAAATTATCAGACGGCTTGGCTGATTATTTGGCAGTTAAAGATCATGGTTGAGATGCAGCAAGGAGACATCTGTTTCTTTTACGGTTCACTCCTTGCTCACAACGCTGTTGACATAATTGGCGAACGGAATTCACTCGATTGTTTCACGCACAAGAGCGTACTGGACTGGTGGAACAGAATCACCACCAGTAAACCCCACCTGAAGCATGGTGTGAATAGGAAACGGGAAAAAGAAGTTAATGAAAGTGGAACAGTCGATTTAACTACAGATGTAACAGATTCCGAAACTGAAATAGTTTGCACCCCGACCGATAAGAATCAGAAGACATTGTCTTTCGTGGTGGCCTGTATCATCGTTGGGTGCGTCCCTTGAGTGGAGACACCAGAAACGCATGCCCGCCACACGGTATTGGAGGAGACTCGCGCTCTTCTGTGCACTGCTTTGGTGGTGTTCCAACGTACTGCGGGCGATATCTGCGTAAACTCGGACATTTCTCCGCTCAGATCTGAAACCGCCGAAGAGGTCCTTGGGCTCGAGGTGCACCAGGTAGGCGTGAAGTTTGAGGAAGAGGTTGAGCCTTCGAAGGGCTCGTAATCGAATGTTGTTCCTCTAGTTTCATTGAACAACACTGGCAGGTGATGTTGTAGGTGTCGGTTTACGAGGGTACGAGTACGATACGTAGGCTAGTTGAGTGGTTAAAATCAGCGTTCAAATTACCGAACGAGATGGAATATTTTACTCATGCCCCGAACGAAGCTCGTGCCGTGGGGACGTTCAGGCGCGACACCGTAGACGACAGGGAGACAACTGCAAAAGTTGGCGTCCGTTGGAGTTTGTTACTTATCTCCTACTTGATAGCCCGCCGCTGTCAGTGCGCGAGCGTAGCCACATTGGCATAGACAGCAGAATAGTCGCCGTGTGGTGATGGGATGTTCATGATGTGGAAAAATTTGTATGAGATGTGGGAGATGGTGTTTATGCACGGCATGATGATGGCATACATGGCCGATACCTTTGTTTGGACATGCATGCATCTTGTGCGAGTGCTGCAACGTGATTACTTCTACCAATGCACAATGTTGATCTTCTATAAAGAGAGCTACATGGGAATGGTATTCTGGCATTACGAACACTACGATCTACGAGGAGTTCAATGGCATTTTAACGTCACGTTTGTCACGGAGAAAGAAGATTGAAGACAGAGGTCAAATGAATTTAGTGTGAATTTACTAGAAGGCAAAAGTCCTAGTCACCTGGGGGTTACCCAGGTGGCCTTGTTATCCTAAAGGCCAGAAGAGTTCACCGGGACAAGCATGCCTTGCCTGCCCCGGTGGCCAGGTTATTCCCCCAGGTGGCCCTGTGTTCACCTGGGCGGGGGGATTGAACCCCCGCCCAGGTGAGAAGTTGCTTTTTGAAATGCTGTGTTGTTTTGCTCATGGTGGTTGAGCAGATAATCATGTCGTGATGGTAGTTGGTGAGCGAGTGATCACCTGAGCCCATCCAGGAGCGTTCAACAAGTTTCCTTGAGGGGCCGTGTGAACAGCCGCGCCCGATGGTCGAACCTGTCGAGCGCCTGTGCATGGTCGCGTCAGCGGCTAGCCTATGGTTGTTAGGAAAAAGCCATTGAATATGAAGTGTCCATGTCGCCATCGTCCAGTATTGTGATGGGCTAGTGAACTGGTTTATCAGTTCCTAAATAATGGTATAGGGTTTAGTCACCTGGGGGATTGCCCCAGGTGGCCATGTTTTAGACAGCTGGGTGGGGGGAGTGCAGATCCCCACCCAGAATACCATGTTATAATCACCGGGGCCGGGGGGATTGAACCCCCGGCCCGATGATAAGTTGATTTTTTGTGTTTTTTTTTGCGTATGGTGATGTTGTTTGTTGTTTTGCGTGTGGCCATTGAGCTGATGACCGTGTTGTGCTAATAGTTCGGCGAGCGAACGAGTGACCACCGAATAATTAGAATTTTGTAATTGTATGTATCCATGTTACCATTGACCAGTGTTCTGCAATCCGTTGCACGTAACTTGTAGACCTGTATGTTGTACCAGTTCTTGCTAGGTATGCGGGTTGAATTCTTTGTATATTTAGCACCTTTGGTCGTTGTGCACATGTATCCGTCCAGGTGGTGCCCGGTCATAATCCATTCGTAACACATCTGCCATTAGGGGTCCTCAAAGCTGGACGGACGGACTGGTACGGACTTTTTAGTTTTATTACAACCTCATTAAAGCACAGACTTGTGTGGTGTCTAGGCAGTGGCACAGTGACTTAGCCACCGCGGAAAGCCTGTGCGAACTGAACTTTTAGAATTGCTCAACAGCCTTCTAGCCAGATAAAGCCTTAGCAAGTAGCAATTTAAAATCCGTACGAGTCCGTCCGTCCAGCTTTGAGGACCCTATTATAAAGCTGCATGTACCAGGTACCAGCAGCTCTTAGAAAGATCGAAATCTGTTACAGAGTATCTTTGATCAGTATGTTCCCAGGTGGTCCCCGGTCGTAATCCATTTCTACCATTGCTATGAAGCTGTATGTAGTCGATTACCATCATGTCCACAGTCTCTCCAGGCGGTCCCCGGCCATAATCCATTTATTCGCTATGACGCTGCACCTAACCATACCGAAAGATCTTAGAAACATCGAAATTACAGAGTATCATTCATCCAGGCGGTCCCCGGCCATAATCCATTTGTTCGCTGCCATGAAGCTGCCCCTAACTGTACCGAAAGCTCTTATAAACATTGAAATACAGAGTATTATCCTTTGTTGTACTCATCCAGGTGGTCCCCAGCTTAATCCATTTCGCCCCCCGCCCTTTATCAGAAGTAGTACCCGCCTAGCCGTATAAACTGTCTCCCTAACCCCCGATCTATCCATGGTCATCACATTCCCATGTCATGATGTCCAAGTCCATGTCCGTCCAGGTGGTGCCCGGCTTAATCCATTTCGTCCCCGCCCTCTGCTCAGAAGTAGTACCCGCCCAGCCATATAAACCGTCTCCCTACCCACCGCTCTATCCATGGTCATCACATTCCCATGTCATGATGTCCAAGTCCATGCCCGTCCAGGTGGTGCCCGGCTTAATCCATTTCGCCCCCCGCCCCCCGCCCCCCGCCCCCGCCCTTTATCAGAAGTAGTACCCGCCTAGCCATATAAACCGTCTCCCCAACCGCCGATCTATCCATGGTCATCATATTCCCATGTCATGATGTCCAAGTCCATGTCCGTCCAGGTGGTCCCCGGCTTAATCCATTTCGTCCCCGCCCTTACGCCCTCTTCTCAGAAGTAGTACCCCCCTAGCCATATAAACTGTCTCCCTACCCAACGCTCTATCCATGATCATCACACTCCCACGCCCATGCCCGTCCAGGTGGTGCCCGGTAATTATCCATTTTCAACATGTTTCCTAAATTCTTTGTCTTCCTGTCTTGTTGTGCTGTGCGTGTGTGTGTGGAAAGAGATATCTCTCCTGCACGGGGGAGGGGTGGTTATATACCCCAGGCGGTAAGCGACGCCAAGAGATGGTTCGCCGCTGTGGGGCGGTAGGGTTGCGGCCCTGCGGGGATGCCAAGAGGTCGTTGGCCGCTGAGTGAGGGGTCGAGCGGGTGGTCGGGGGACAGCCTAGCGGAATTTTGGAGGTCACTCGGGGTCGGGTGGGACGCGTATGTGACGTTGGACGTGGACGAGTTACTACAGGTGATTGGCAAGAGCCGTACGTCCGTCAGAGTCCAAGTGGCGGCAGTGAGAATCGCAACTCTAGAAAGGTATCATCATCGGAGCGCCGTGTTGCTCTTCACTCAACTGGGCCGTTGAAGGTGTCGGTTTCGATTAGATTGGCCGGAGATGGAAAGAAAAGATGGCTGCAGCGATATATCACAACACGAAAAGCATTCCGAATTGCAAACTGCCACAGGACCAAGAGAATAAAACTGTTGAGCGTGTAGCTGTGTTCATTGTGACAAGTATGTGAAGTGTACCGGATAAGAAGAGAAGACAAGAGCAACAGCAGAAATGAGATCAAGGCATATGAAGACGTGGTTGTTGACCGAGATTTATGGACATCACTCGATCGGGGTTCTCTAAAAGGCCGTTTGGTTGGACGAGGCATAGACGAGACATGGACGAGTATAGATCGTTGCTTTGTACATCTAGGCCTAGGTCTTGCTATCGTGTTACTACTGCTACGGAATTGATCTCGGAGAAAATGCAAACAATTTCGGGTTTGTACTTGGATATGGTCTGGTTCATTGAGTACCAACAGCTGAATCCTGGAATAGATTGTATAGAACCAGAGGTCCTTTTCGATGTTTACCGAGCGGTTTCCTACATGTACGTATGCACTTGTATGTACGTCCGGTTTGACAGCACAGCTCTACCAGTACTCCCTCGACCGTCTACAGCATCACCAGCCGGCTCCACCAAAGCTCCCCTCCACTCCCCTCCCTCACTGTCACGAATCCACCCCTACTTCTTCCCCTTCCCCTTCTTCTTCTTCCCCTTCGTCGCCCCACCCGCACCCGTCCCTGCCACAACCTCTGCGACCTTCTCCACAGCCCCCACCACCTTCTCAACCACAGCCTCCACAGCCCCCGCCATCGTCACGTCCCCATCGTCCTCAGGCTCCGGCACGCCCGCCTGCCGCCGCGCCAGCTGCGCCAGCGTGCCCATCACGCGCCCCACGTCCGCGACGCGGTGCGTGCGGTATTTCAGCACTGCGCCGGAGACGGGGTCGAAGCATTTTAGTGTGAGCAGGCCTTTGCCGGGTGTTGAGGCGTGGTAGGAGGTGGTTATTTTGGTCTAGGGGGTGTTAGTTGTGGTGAGGAGGGGAGGGGGGAATGGGGGAATGGGGGGGATTTGGGGGGAATGGGGGACGGACGCTGGTGGGTGCGGCCGTGAGGAGCGCGAGCGCTGCGGTCGTGAAGTCTTGCGGGGTTGTGAAGAGTTTCATCGTGAAGTGTCAGGCTGTGTCGTCGCCTTCGTCGTGTCAGGTCTTCGTGTCGCCGTGTCGTGGCGGTGTCGTCGGCGGTGTCGTCGGGGTGCTGGCGGTGCTCGTAGTGTGGGGAGGTAATACTTAGAGGGGGAGCTGTACTATACTTTTCCGCAGAGCCGCACCAGAACCCCTGTGGAAGCTCCAACCCAACCTCAACCTCCAGCCCCGGACCTCCTAGTAGCCCAACCTCCAAGACCTCACCCGCAATGTTCAACTCGTGAGACCCGACGCTCGACGCCCAATGGACGGCTCAAATCTCGCCACGCTGGTCCGACAGCTCTCCGACGTCTCGCTTGCGCTGCTGCTGAGTCTGATCGCGCGCGGGCACTGCATCCTCACGACGTCGACGCCGGAGGAGGCGGACGCGTTGGCGGATGAGGTTGTTTCGGTACCTCCCCTCACCTCCGCCCGTATAAACTATGCCAACTGACTATACAGATCGCAACCGACATCTTCGCCCTCCCCCCCGCAATCGTCCAATGCACGGCGGACATGACCCTCGAAACCTTCGTCAGCGCCCTCCTCACCAGCCCCAGCCCGGCGCGCACGCCGCCCATCTCCCACCTCGGCCAGCAGGACTGCTACTTCAGTACCGCGGGGCCGAGCCACTCCCACATCGCGCCCCTCGTGCTGCTGCGCGACCTCGACGCCGCGAGCGAGACGGTGCAGGCGCAGGTGCTGGAGCTGATGCGCTCGCGCGCCATTCAGACACGGCGGGGGCCGCTGCACGCGCCGGAACCGTTCCTGGTCGTCGCACAGCTGGTGCAGGCCGGCGCGCGGCCGACGCTGCTCGCGCCGCTGCTGGAGCAGTTTTTCCTGTCGCACCCGAAGGCGCCCGCCGCCGACGACGCTGCCTCGACGGCGTCGCAGCACTCCGTCATCCACCGCCCCGCCAGCGCCGTCCCGCGCCCACCGCACGCACCCAACGCACACGCGCCCCTCCCGCCCGCGGCGCTGACGCACCTCCGCGCCCTCGCCGACGCCGTGACGATGAGCGGCGAGCTGCAGCGGTACGTGCACGACATTGCCGTGCACCTGCGGCTGCACCGCGGCGTGCGCGGCGGCGGCGTGTCGGCGCGTGCTACACGCGACTTCAAGACGCTGGTGCGCGGGCTGGCGGCGCTGCACGGGCTGGACTTCGTCACGCCTGCGCTGGTGCAGTTGGCGGTGTTTAAGGTGTATGCGCACCGGATCAGGTTGGTGCGGAGGGTGGAGGAGGAGAGGAGTGTGCTGTGGGGGAGTGACGAGAGGGTGGTGGGGGAGTTTGTCAAGGACGTGGAGGTGGAGGGGGTTATTGAGGATGTGCTTGCTGCGGTGAGGGCGCCGTTGTAGGGGGTGCTTGGTATCTACGCCGACCTAATGTCTGTATAATACAATCGGAATTGTTTGCTTTCTCAAGTGCAGATTGTTTAGAGATTGATCCCGAGCAGTAGTATTCACGTCAAGATGAGGTGCGACACTCCTCACACGTTTGCTATCACAAAAACCACTGGCAGACTCCACCGTAAAGATCGTCGTCACGGTAGCGGACTTGCCAATTACCTGCGGCATTGGTAGCCAGCTCTGCCAACGTCCCATGACCGCACTCGAGTGACACCACAATCCCGCTTGGCTGTCCCCCGACCACCCCCGCGACCCCACACTCGGCGGCCAAACACCTCTTGGCGTCCCCGCAGGGCCGCAACCCTACCGCCCAGCGGCGAACGATCTCTTGGCGTCGCTTATCCGCCAGGGTATATATCCACCCCTCCCCCGTGCCGGAGAAATCTCTCTTTCCACACACACACACACAGCAGCAGCAGCACAGCACAGAAACACGGCAAGTCTGTGAAGGATTGGGAGCGGTTGGGAATGGCGTAGAAATGGATAATTGCCGGGCACCACCTGGATGAGCACATGGAAATGGAAAACGGTTAGGGCGGGGGATGAACGGGGGCGAACGGGGGCGAATGGATTATGGCCGGGGACCACCCGGATGAGCATGATGACGGAGGATCCTATACATTTCGATGTTCTAAGAGGTTAGGGACTGCTTCAGAGCAGCGGGCGGGGGACGAAATGGATTATGGCCGGGGACCGCCTGGTGGACGCGATGATCAAAGAAAAGATACTCTGTATTGAGATGTTTCGAAGAGTTTGGTTAGGGGACTGCTTCTGGGCGGTTGACTTGAAAATGGATAATAACCGGGCACCACCTGGACGAGCTGGACACGATTAGCAAAGATCACATCACGGTAGAGGACTTGCTAATCAACCATGGCACCTGGTAACGGTACAACACGTCCAACGTCACATTCGGAACTCGTCCCACGTGACACCGAGTGACACCATTTTCTCGCTAGGCTGGCCGACCACCCCTCGACCCGGCGGCCAAACACCTCTTGGCGTCCGCCCTGGGGCCGCAACCCTACCGCCCACGTCGGCGAACAATGTCTTGGCGCCGCCTATCCGCCAGGGTATATAACCACCCCTCCCCCGTGCCTGAGAAATCTCTCTTTCCACACACTCAGCACAGCAACATAGCAAGACAGTAGACACTTGCGAACGGTTAGGAGCGGGGGGCGAATGGATTATGGCCGGGGACCACCTGGACGGGCATGGACTTGGACATGACATGGGAATGTGATGATCATGGATAGATCGGCGGTTGGGGAGACGGTTTATATGGCTAGGCGGGTACTACTTCTGATAGGAGGGCGGGGGGCGGAGTAGAAATGGATTAAGCCGGGGACCACCTGGACGGGCATGGACTTGGACATGACATGGGAATGTGATGATCATGGGTAGAGCGTTGGGTAGGGAGACAGTTTATATGGCTAGGGGGGTACTACTTCTGATCAAAGGGCGGGGGGCGAAATGGATAATTACCGGGCACCACCTGGATGGACATGATAATCAAGGATCCTATACATTCGGATGTTTTTAAGAGGTTAGGGACTGCTTCAGACCGGCTGACTAAAAATGGATAATAACCGGGCACCACCTGGACGAGCTGGACACGATTAGCAAAGTTAAATATTTGGAAGTCTTTAAGAGGTTAGATGCCGCTTCAGAGCGGATAACTATTAAAAATGGATACTTGCCGGGCACCACCTGAAAGGACATAGCCAAGGGTCCTATACATTCGATCTTTCTAAGTTTGTTCAGAGGACTGCTTCACAGCGGTTGACTATTAAATGGATTATGGCCGGGCACCACCTGGAGAAGCAGAGCACATGGATATGACAGAATTGGTTACGGAAACTTTCCAAGAACTCTGTATGCTACTGCTTCATAGCAGCGGGCGGGGACAAATGGATAATTACCGGGCACCACCTGGAAGGACATGATAACCAAGGATCCTATACATTCGATCTTTCTAGGAGCTTAGTGTACATCTTCATATCAGCGGACATCTTGCAAATGGATAATTGCCGGGCACCACCTGGACGACCACGATAACAAAGGCACATACAAAGAATTCAATACGCTTCACACGACCCCATTTGGAAACTCTTTAAAACTTGTTGAGACACTCGTGGATGGGCTTCAGTGGTGACTCGCTCACAACACGACTTTCACAATACGACTATCGACACAATCACTATACGCACCCACCATATGCGAAAAACACCACGATCAGACAAACAAAACATGGTCACTGGGGTGGGGAACGGTATTCCCCGCCCTGGTGACACACAGGGCCACCTGGGGTGATCCCCCAGGTGGATAACTTGGCAACCTGGGTGGGCACTCCACCATCGCCCACCCACCCTGGTGATTTCACCTGGCCACTGGGGTGGGCAAGGCATGCCTGCCCCGGTGGCCGCTTTGGCCACCTGGGGGAACCCCCCAGGTGACTACGAATTGTACCTTATACTTGTAAACTCACAATAAATTCAATTGACCTTCATTTGACCAACAATCCTCTTTCTCCGTGACAAACTTCTCCGTGACAAACGTGATAAACCATACTGTAGTTCAACACTGTAGTCAGCCCAGATGTCCGCACTCGCACTCCAGCTAGTAGTCCTCGCCCAGGTATTGTCGATCGAGTGATGTCTGACACGAAACATACTCGATACCCTGGCCATTTCGCACAATAGATGACGCTTCACCCTCGCTGCCAGAAATTGTTCCCTCATTATCATATTAAAGCTACAGAATATATGTTCCGACGGGCCGTACACCAGATATATCGATTTCTGAATGTTGGCCAACGACCGGTGTGACAAGTACGTGATCAAAGACGTTGAAAGGTAGAATGCCTCTCTTTTTGGTAAATCACAAACGTCGGTAGTTTAAATTCAAAACTCCTTGCCCAGTCGGGAATAAGGAGCGTACACTACAGCTATTCTTTCATGATGCACGACGGCCGGGAGTTTCGGATAGCTTACCGGTAAACGTTTTGTTGTTAGACGCAGCTGTGTTTGTGCGCTTCCCAGAAAGTGCTCTTCTTGATGAACGTATACTGTGCTCAATGGCATAGATGTGTGTATTGTACATAAGAAGAGAAAAGAGCAAGAACAGAAATAAGGGCCATCAAATCGAGCCGCACATGACCAAACCCGAGCCATCGGATGCAGGATTGCATACTTCAACACTTCTAATAATATAATGATAACAGGTCCATCACGACAGCATTCCCTGTAAAAAACTGAACTCAGCATTTTACGTGATTTTCTGGCGTCAACAGTTGCCTATGTAGGCAGAACAATTTGCAGTTGTGAGATGGATACTCGATACGAGTAGACCCTGGAGCAGTTACTGCGTAAAGTATGTACCATTCTGATCGAGTAAACCTGCGCGCATCCAAGCGTTAATCATTCTGAGGCTTCCACGATAGCATCACCAAGCGATGGGGAAAGGATGGACTGGGACATGACACGATTGTGGCGGAATTAAGACCGGTCAACCGGTTTGGCAAGTGGGTCGACCATAGTTGGCAAATCGGTCAACCGGTTGGTCAAATTGAATTGTAGGCCTGCGGAAATCCTTGTTGTACGGGTCAGGACATATCTATCAAACTTGGTTCTGCTTCTGTATCATCGAACGTCTCGCTCGGTTCACCCATCTCCCAATGGCTGCCCGAGGCCGTCCCTGAGTGTCCAACCCGCACAGTCCAGAGTCGGAAGCTGGTTCCTGTGTTAGAAGAATTGGTGCCTGAATATTGCGAGCAGACCCCCTTCTTTTACTACTTCTCCTAGATGTGATCGGTGGATCTCGGGGTGGCGATCTTCTCACCAGCAGCTGGCAGTTCGGAGTTTCCTCCAAAACCGACAGCGATGACTTACTGTAAACATGGATGGGGGCAGTCCCTTTGACACATCCTTTGTTCCATACAGAATTTCGCAAAATTTTGGAAATAAGTTCTAAGTTCTATCCCTCCCTTTACCTTAAGAAAACAGCGAAATCTATCCATTAAACAACGTTATTAGCCATGTTTGTAGCCAAACCTGTGCTGCTATTGATCATGTCATATTTTCAGCGCACACATAACTTAAGCACCAGCTCGAGCGATTTTCCGGGTTATTTCTCGATCTTCCGGTCATGTCACACATAGTAAATGCAATGATGGCGGAATACGGAATCGAGGTGTGATGTACTGCTTGTCGGTCGAAGTGCTCCAGAGACCTTTGAAAAGATGAGTCCCACGTCTCACAACACCATCACAAACTATATCCAAAAGACTCAGGTACGTCCGCAGCCACACCGGCTATGACTCGAACAGTATAATCCGTACGCTTTCCGAGACGTTTGCCGACACAAAAACCGCAGGCAAGCTCCACGGTAAGGATCCTGGTCACGACGTAGATGACTTTGGCATCTAGTAATGGTATACTGACGGAACAGCTCATTCAATTCCCATGACCGCAGTCCCCCCCGACACCGAGTGATACCACCGCAAATTCTTGCTAGGCTGTCCCCGACCACCCCCCGACCACCCCTCGACCCCATACTCAGCGGCCAACGACCTCTTGGCGTCCGCACCGGGGCCGCAACCCTACAGCCCCACAGCGGCGAAACATCTCTTGGCGCTGCTTACCCCCTAGGGTATATAACCAAACCTCCCCCGTGCAGGAGAGATATTTCTTTCTCACACACAAGACCAGCACAACAACGTAGCAAGACAAAGAATTTAGGGAACATGTTGCAAATGGATAATTACCGGGAACCACCTGGAGGGGCAGAGCACATTGATATGACAAAGAATTGGTTAGGCATGTTGCAAATGGATAATTGCCGGGCACCACCTGGATGAACAGAGCACATGGACATGACAAAGAATTGGTTAGGGAAACTTTCTAAGAGGTTAGGGACTGCTTCAGAGCAGCGGGCGTAGATAAATGGATAATTGCCGGGCACCACCTGGATGAGCATAACCAAGGGTCCTATACATTTCGATGTTTCTAAGAGTTTATTCAGAGGACTGCTTCACAGCGGTTGACTATTAAATGGATTATGGCCGGGCACCACCTGGAGGAGCAGAGCACATGGACATGACAAAGAATTGGTTAGAAAACTTTCTAAAGAACTCTGTATGCTACTGCTTCACAGCAGCGGGCGGGGACGAAATGGATAATTGCCGGGCACCACCTGGATGAGCACATGGAAAGGGAAAACGTTTAGTGCGGGGGGCGAATGGATTATGACCGGGGACCACCTGGTGGACGCGATGAGCAAAGGTATTCTGTGTTTCGATGCTTCGAAGAGTTTGGTTAGGGGACTGCTTCAGAGCGGCGGGCGTAGATAAATGGATAATTTCCGGGAACCACCTGGAGGAGAAGGGCACATGGATATGGCAAAGAATTGGTTAGGAAACTTTCTAAGAACTCTGTATGCCACTGTTTCTTAGCAATGAGCGGGGACAAATGGATAATTACCGAGCGTGTATCCTGAATCCACCAGCAAAACCTCGATGCTTAATTACCATCAATATTCGACTACCATCACGACGCAACCACCATACGCGCAAAACACCATCATAGAACAACAACATCACCTGGTCACTGGGGTGGGGAACGGTATTCCCCGCCCCGGTGACCAACCGGGCCACCTGGGGTACTCCCCCAGGTGAATAACTTAGCCACCTGGGTGGGCACTCCACCATCGCCCACCCAGGCGGTATAAACATGGCACTGGGGTGGGCAAGGCATGCCCACCCCGGTGAACTCTGGCCACCTGGGTAACCCCCAGGTGACTTTGACCTATATAAACCTACTAGTAAACCCATAATAAAGCACTGGTTCACACATCTTTTCTCGTTCTTCGTGACTATCTACAAACGTGACCAATGTGACAATATTTTACAAACTCCGTAGTTAGATCTAAGCTCCTAGACGTTTGCCATTCAGCCATGTAGTTATCAATGAGTAAAGATTGGGCGTTGATGTAGATGAGACCTGATGAGTTGTGGTCACGTAGAAGCACTCGCACCGGACGCATACATATCCAAAAAAAGGTATCGGCCATGTATACCATCATCATTCATACCGTACATAAATACCATCTCCCTCCATCTCCCTCCATATCCATCTAATACACATTTTTCCACCATCATCATCCTCACCACCGCCGCCGCCGCCGCTGCCACAAATCTAAAGAGTAGGGATTCAACGAAGAAGAGTAAGAAGAGTAAAAGTGAATCCAAGCATGAGAAAGGGAAAGAAAGGTAGCTTTATACACAAAACATCGTCGTCATCATCGTCGTCGTCGTCAGCATCATCATCACGCTAGCTAAATAACTCAACTAAGCATACATTCCAATGTTCTTTTTCTTTTTCTTTTTCATTCGTCAAAAAGGGTGAAGTATACGTTTTTGTCATGTCCGTCGTGAGTAAGGTAAGTAAGTGATCGTCTCAGAAGCGCCACATGTAGCCGGCAGCAGATGGGATGTGTATCCGTGATCGATCGGGATTGTATTCAGTACCAACAAACAACCGCGCAAATAATAAAAAACCGAAAAAGATGTAAAAAAAACAACGCCAGTTAAATCCAAGTTTTTTTTTTGTGTGTCTAGCTAGGGTCTAGAACAGACGGCCCCAGCGCCCGGGCGGCGTGGCGCCCTCCTCCTTGACGTCGGGCGAGATCTTCTTGCTCTTCTCGAGCGCCATCAGGCTCTCCATCTTCTCGAGCGCCAGCTCGAGCAGCGACTTGCGCTGCTGCAGCTCGATGTGCTTGCGGATCTTGGGGTCCTCTTTGGCGAAGCGCTCGACCTGCTCGGCGGAGAGGTGGCGGCCGAGGCGGTTATCTAGCTCGCGGGGGAACTGCACAAAGAGTAGCGTTAGCAACGATTATATATTGGCGGGGATGAGGAGGGGAGGGAGATGGGGGAGCTTACGTTGTAGTAGAATTCCGACAGCAGCTCGACGTTGAGGAAGAGCACGGCGGTGGTGGTGAGCTTCTCGGCGACGACGTCGAGGAAGATCTCGGGGCAGTAGTACTTGTTGGCCTTGTTGGCGCACTGCTTGCTCTTGAGCGCGTACATGCGCATCTTCAGCAGCTCGAGGCGGTCGCGCAGGAACAGCGCCTCGCGGCCCTTCGCCAGCAGCGCCTGCGAGAAGCCAAACGCCTCCGAGCCCTCGCGCGCATCCACGGCATTACCTTCACGGAGCTTGTCGATGAAGCCCATCACCTGCGTCAGCTTCTTCTTGCCGACGTTGGTGTTGATGGCCTTGAAGGCCTCCTCGCACGCCTTGAGCTCGTCCTTGAGCATGCGCTGCGAGTTTTCGCGGCTCTGTGCCCATTCGCGGTCTTCGACGTCGATCTCGAATTTGTACGGCTTGATGCAGTTCTCGACCTGGTCGCTGGTGGAGTAGAAGCGCTCGTTGAGGATGCTGTTGGTGGCGTCCGAGATCTGCTTCTTGGCGAAGGGGTGCTCGCGGAAGGTGGAGTCGAGGACCAGACGGTCCATGTGGGTTGCCAGAGCGTTGGCGACGACGTTGGTGGCCAGGCGGCCGAATCCCAACTTGGTCAGCGAGGAGGTGGAGGCATCGAGTTTGCGTTGCCAGTACAGGTTGTCGGGGTCCGCAGTGGGAAGCTCGGAAAGAGACTTTTCGTCAACACGACGGCGGGTGGTTAGTTCAGTGGGCACCGGCTTGTTCCAGTACCGCTGAGCAAGAAAGTCGAGCACCTTTTGGTCGAGCTCACGCTTGAGCAGCTCCCGAACTTGGGGACGGCCAAAGTGTTCTGTGAAATCCTTGAAGGAGTGCTTGAACTTGTCCAATGACTCCGCAAGATACGTCTCGGCAGTCAGTGGTCTATCGTTGTACTGTACTTTGAACTCGTAGGTGGCTTCTTCGAGCTCTTGGTGAATAGCATCACTAGTGCTCTGAAGACTGGAGGCCATAGTTTGCTCCAACACGGTCATGAGCTTCTGTCTGAGGTTTACGGTTCCAACAGTGGCACCTGCCTCTCCGGCGAATTCAGGGTGGGCACTGAAGTAGGCGTGCTCGTTCTTAGTGATAGCACTCATGATGTTGGCGTTCTTTCCAAAGAAAGATCCATATCCAGTGTTGGCAGGGGTCTTGCACACGACACCAACATATCCCAATCTCAATGGGTAGTTCTTGTCCTTCAAGACAGCCTGTCCTCGGGCAGGGTCAACAAGATCCATCTTGGTAACAACACCAATAGTTCTCTCGCCACGAGGATCAACTCTTCGGCTTGCGCGGAGGGCTGTAGAGTTGGCGAGGTCAACATCGGCGGCAGAGATGGCAAGAATGACATTGGGGGGCTTGATGTATTTCTCGCAAAGCTCGGCAATCTTGGACTTCAGCTCGGGTGGCTGGCCCTCGCCGATAACCTGGATATAGCCGGGAAGATCGATCAAAGAAAGATCCGGCACGTGTGGGGAGTAGATGTTGAGCTGGATGGGATCATCAGAAACACAGTCTGATTCGGGAACAGCCAGGTTGAGATCGGTCAGAGTTCGCTGGATCTGCGAAAAGTCCGACACCTTTCCAAGGCCGAGGGCGGGGAACTCTCCGTACTCTGCGGCAGAGTTGGGGGTGTTGATCAATGTCAATTCAATGGGACGGCGAGTAACCATGTTGGCGCCCTTGGGCAGGAACTCATGGCCAACGATAGCTTCCAATACCGAGCTCTTGCCAGAGCTCTGGGATCCGATCACAACAATTGACGGCAAGGTCAATGCTTGTGTCTGCCCCACCTTCTGGAGGATGTTTCGGATCTCAATCATCTTTTTGGTCAGGATCATCATCTGGTCATCCTTAGCAGCCTGTTGAGGACTCCGAGAGTCTTCTTCGGCGCTCCCGTATCCAAAGGCGGCGCCAGTAGCACCGGCAGCTGCAGCTGCCAGGACGGTGTCGCTCTCAGGCTTCTTACCGCCGCTCTGGCCGCCGGCACCCTCGCCGCCGGCTCCTTCCTTTTCACCGCCCTTGTTTCCAAACTGCATTATGTTGCTCATCCACTCTGGCATTTCAGGCTTCTCAAAGCCATCAACCTGCGTTTTCACAGTATCAAAAACGCCGCCGACAGTTTTCCGGGCGCCATCGAAAGTGGTCGAAGCGATATCGACACCCTGCTGCAGTACATCCTTCGCATACTGGCCAGCAACTACAGTTCAAGTCAATTGAGACGAACGCAAAACAAAGTTGTTTCGCCGCTAAAAATAGCGGGGTGGGAGGGACAGAACAACGCACTCTGAGCTTGGTACTGCAAGTACGCTAGGCCAGCTATGGCAGCGGTGCCAAACGCCGCCGGAATGCGCGCAAATTTCAGCACCAGCTTGGGCAGAGCTCGGCCGAAGCTGATGTTGCGCACCAGCGCATTGGAGTTGTGGTAGCGGTAGATCTGCGTGGGCAGCGTGGGGCGGCGGGCGTGCAGCGTCGAGTCGGACCGAAGCAGCCCGGCCGAGGACGTGACGGGCGTGTAGAAGCGACGGCCACTCTCGAGGACGGAGCGGTGCGGGGCTCGCCGGGCCAGGCTCGCGGCGGCGGTGCGGGAGGAGGAGGAGAGGAGTCGGGCACTCATGATGGGCGGCGGAGCTGGGTGCACATGCACTGGGGACAGAGGCTGGTTTTGTGCGTGCGGGCGGGCGGTGTGCAGAAACTTATGGCTGCCAGCTGCGAGACTACTGCCTGGGTGGCTGTTATCTGGTGGGCGCTGCCAAGATTTCGCAGTCTTTTCAGGCTTATGTAACCGGAAAATAGTTCTTCCGCGGGCACGCTGCGCAATTGCGGTGTGTTCGACCGCACTGGAAGCAGGCGCGATTGCGGTGACGATTTGGGACTCTGCGATGATGCTGTAGGCTTCGGTTGGCGAGCGAGTGGAGTTCAGTTGGCTTTAGTGTCATTCGGGATCACTCGCGAGGCTCTTGGCCCTAGGCCCTAGACGGCCCCGCTCTTGCTTTCACGTGCCCTGGGGCCATCCTCGGCTAGTCCACCCGCCACCCACCAGCAAATTTACATCCAGCATTTAGCCAGAGTGCTCTAGGGCGTTCTACGGTGAAACAATTGCTGAAGTTTTCAGCGAATCCGAGGCTTCATATGTACTGGGTTCTGCGACTTGTGTGTTGGTTGGTTACAGACAAGGAAACGCCATCCGTCCGCAAAAAACGGTTGCACCCGGCCGGCTCGATAACGCTAAGGTTCCAGGTTCTGTGCATGTAATTCTGTAGATGATAAAGACTTCAGGTTTTGAGACCACACATCTTTGCTCAATGGCCCCGGGTATCAAAGGCAGCACGACAGTGGACGCAGAGGATAAATTAATCCCATCCTTTGAGTCACTTCTGCCTTGAAAACCTCAAGCCCCAGCTCCGCAGCATCCGATAGGAGCACCGGAAACGCCTCTTCTGACAAGAATTGCTGCCCCTCCAAGATCGCTCCCAGGATCCCACGACCAGCACTGATAACATAATCCCAGGACGCAACTTTCACAATGCTAACTAATCCCATCACCATCCATCACCTCAATTCCACGCACCACAGGCTCTCACGCGACGCCCAAGCCGCGACAGTTGGCAGTGCGGCGCCCTTGCCGGAAGCGGCGTAGACAGAGTGATTCCCGGTGACGTGGCCCATATGTACGTAGCTCCTCCCTGGCGCTTGGCACGGGCAGCAAGGGAGCAGGATCGAGCTGTTGCAACATTCTTCGGCCGATCACGACAGCAGCGATAACAGCAGACTGCGACCCGTGTCTTCACTTTGCGTACCTTCCGTCTCCCGTGTGCTCTCTCTCTCCTCCTCCTCCTGCTCTCGCCTTCAGCTGTACACTACATTCATACATTCATACATCTTATACAACTCACGACCTTACGAATTCTTACACAATGTGTACGTCCTCCGCAGCCCGTCTGTTTGCCACCCCCACTGACCGTCCCAGGCCGCTTCCTGCTCTACAAAGGCCGCAACCCCATCCTCCTCTCGGACCTAATCCTCAACCCCACACACTCAATCCTAACGCAATCCTACGACTGCCGCCTCCGCCTCGACTACAGGCGCCCCCACAACGGCGACGGCTTCGGCGTCGGCTACTACACCTCCCCAACGCTGTCCTCCGAGCCCTGCATCTTCACCTCCACCACCCCGGCGTGGAACTGCCTCAACCTCGAGCGCCTCGCCAAAAAGACCACGTCCTCGCTCGTCTTCGCGCACGTGCGCGCCACGACCACGGGCGCGCTGTCCGAGAGCAACTGCCACCCGTTCTCCTTCCACAGCCTGATGTTCATGCACAACGGCCACATCGCGAACTTTGGCGCGCTGAAGCGCCGCCTCGCCGCCGCGGTGCGGGATGAGTACTTCCTGCACGTCGAGGGCAGCACGGACAGCGAGTGGGCGTTCGCACTCTTTCTCGACACGCTGCACAGCCTCGGCGCGTCACCGGCCTCGGGGGGTCCATTCGGGCACAAAGTCCTCCGCGAAGCCATGCTCGGGACCATCGCCCGCCTCAACAGCTTCCTCGACGACGCCGGCACCACCGAGCCCAGCCTCCTCAACTTCGCCGCGACAGACGGGCACAGCGTGGTGTGCACGCGCTACGTCAGCAGCCGCACCGACGAAGCCGCCAGCCTCTACTTCTCCTCGGGCACGCGCTTCCACGAGTACAAAGCCGGCGGGTTCTACCGCATGGAGCGGCACGACCGGGGGCAGGACCTGGTCATGGTCGCGAGCGAGCCGCTCACGTTTGAGCGCGGCGACTGGGTCACCGTGCCGACGAATAGCGTGCTGACGATTAATCGCCAGACGGTGCTGATCCATCCGATTGTGGATAAGTACTATCAGCCCGACCCGAGTTATTGCAGGAGCAGTGAGTTTGTGGAGAGTAAGGGCATGGTGGGACGGGAGGACCCGGCGGTGGCGGGCGCGGCGGCGGCGGGGGTGGGGGGTGTGGCGGCGGAGGTCGCTGGGATGGCGGCGGTTGGGGGCGCGGCGGCGGCGATGGTGGAGGGGATGGCGTAGGGTGGGTAGGGGTGCGTAGAGGAGGGGGAAGGGGAAGAGGAGGCAGGGACAGGTGTTAGACGTCGGCGTTCATTCATTTCGTTTCTTTGATTACACGCAGGAGTTGGACTGGACTTGGACTTGGACTTGGACTTGGACTGGAATGGAGATAGTATACCACTGCATGATTCACACGCTGCCACGCTCCCACGACTCACAACACTTCTTTTCACAACCAACCGCAGTATTTATAGACCTTGTAATTATGTATGCCCACTGCTAATTGGATATCGTTTTTGATTCAAGCCTTCCAGACTCAATGATGTGGAGTATATTATGTAACCAAAACCACCCTGACCCCCTCCAAATTCCCGCCAATATAGGGCAGAGCTCATATTTTAACAATCTCCACCCTGGCGCGTTCAAACATCCGATTCGGCACCGGCTCCCCCTCCCCTCCCTCACTCCCCCTCCCCCCCTCTCCCTCTCCCTTCACCCCCTCCTGTCCCTCCGTCTTCACCCCCACCACCGGATGCGCCCCCACCGCAACCTCCACATACCCCCCGGCCCCCCGCCTCTTACTCAGCGGCCCGGGATTAACCGCGACAACGCCATCCACCACATTCGCAAACGCGCCCAGACTCCCAGGGAGTATCAGCAAATCCGGCTGCACGCCCACCAGGTCCGCCAGGCGCACATGCGGCAGGTCCAAACTCGTGGCGCCTACACCAACCGGCAGTGAATCACTGGCTGGCGGGGGGAAGAGCGGATAGAACGAGCGCTGTTGCAGGATGTGCTGCGTGAGCCGGTTGGGGGCGTTGGCGAGGGGCGGGTTGTGCGAGATTTCGTCGCGGAAGAGGTGGAACAGGACGTCTGCGCTGGACGCGGCGATGACGAGCTCGTTGATGCTGAAGATGCTGGGATTCGGGAGGGCCTTGACGTTCCCCGCCAGCCCCAGCTGTTTGCGTTTCAGCGGTTCCTGCGGGAAGCAGGGGTGCCGCGACACGGCGTCGCGTTGCGACGGGATGAGCAGCACCAGCGAGTGCGAGATCCGGTTGATCAGCGGCGCGATGCGTGCGCGGAACAGGTCGTCCAGCGTTGCGGCCGCGCCGTCGTCGCCGTCGTCGCCGAGGTCGTAGTCGCCGGCTGCGATCAGCGGGTGGTCGGAGTCGATGAACGGGCCGAGGAGGATCACGACGTCCGGCTTTTGCGCGGCGGCTTTGTCGCAGAGTGCGGACAGGGCTTCGAAGGACAGGTTGTCGTCGGTGGTGTAGGGTCCTGCGGCGATGAAGAGGGAGGCCGGGCGCCCGTCGAGCCTGCTGGCGATGGCGGCGAGCGCGGCGGGGGAGGACGCGGCGGGGGGCAGCGGCGGCGGGTCGAGGAGCTGTGTTACCGCGAACACCGACCCCGATGCGTTTGTGCCGCGGAGCCCCACGAGCTGGCCGGGGAAGAAGGCGTAGCTGTTCAGCGCGTCGAGCTTCAGCGGCGTGCGCGCGCCGCCGCCGGTCATGCGTGACGACTCGAGGAGTACGGATTGCGCGTTGAAGCGGCCTTCGAGCGCGTCGGAGCAGATGCGGCCGACGGCGACGATGGGCTCGTGGCACACGACGGAGGGGTCGCCGAAGGCGTCGTCGGGCAGGCTGTGGTGCTCTTGCAGCGCGGCGGCGAACTCGTCGATGCGCTCGTCGGCGACTTCGGCGGCCTCGGCGAGCTTCTGGTACATGGGCCGGAAGGCGAACTTTTTGAGCTCCGTGTTGAATTGGAGCGTGATGCGGTGCTCGAAACCGGGTGCGTCTTCCGGGGGTGGCAGCACGGCTTTGGGGATGGAGGCGTTGAGGAGGGAGACGGTTTCGCCTGCGTTCAGGCGCGTTTTGAAGGGCGTTATGCTGCGGCTGTGAGTGGGGGTAGTTTACAGTGGTAGGAGGGGGGGGACATACGCTTCTGGTGGTGCTGCGGCGCCGCCTTTGGACGGTGTTTTGAACGGCGCCGGCGACGACAGCGGGTCGGCGACGCGGTACGTCTTGCTGCCCTGCGGCGTGCCGAACTTCGAGCTCTCCAGCTTCCGCTTCAGCGGCGTCGTCGCGAGTCCATCGAACCTGCGCGCCCACAATCAGCCCTCATCCCCATCCCCATCCCCATCCCCATCCCCATCCCCATCCCCATCCCCTCCCCCAATCCATCCCCCATCCCCCCTCAAACACAGCGGAAAGGCTTACATATCCATCCCCCCCTCCATCTTAACCCCCCTCGGCGCGCGCGGCGTCCGATGCGCCGCCTGGTTGCTCTGCACCATCCGCGCCTTGCTGCGCATCTCCTTGTCGAACTGCGCCTGCACGTACTTCTTGAACGCGCGCACGCTGTCGAGGCTGAGCTTGATGTCGTCGGCGCCCGTGCCGGAGCCCATGCTGAGTACGTAGGACTCCCACTTGAAGAAGAGCTCCTCCGCGTCGATGGCGTAGAGGCGGAGCATGCTGGAGAGTTCCGCTGTGATGTCGGCGGGTTGGGGGCCGAAACGGTCGGTGAGGTCGGGGTCGGCGGCGGTGTCGGACATGGTGTGGGTGGTGAGTGTGTGGGAGGGTATTGGTGAGGGTGGTGGGCGTGGGAGAAGGAGGAGGAGGACGTGGTGGACGTGGTGGTGGTGGACGTGGACGTGTTGTGCTTTGCGGTGCAGCGCGTGGGTGAACGCGTTAATTGGTTTTCACCAGGTGACTCAGCAACAACGCTGGACCGCGCTTATGTAACCAGCATCAATACAACCATTTCAGGCCACCAACACCGGCGAATCGTTGCGCCGGTTGCATGTCTACAAACCGAACGTACTGGCACTCGCACGAATACTGGCAAAGCTGTTAAGACTAAACGCAGGCTCTCCCCCAGCCTGCCCGTTCCAGCGCTCACTCGGTGCGTCTCAGAAGCTGCAAAATGTCTCTCTGCCGCCGGCGTGCGTGCATCCGTCCCTTCACAGATCCCATTCTGCCCCTTCCTTCCTTCCCACCACCGTCGTATCGTCATCATCGTCATCATATCACTCTCCATACTCTGCCCCATACCTTTTCCCATAACTTTTCCCCAACCCATCAAATCCCATCAAATCCAATCCAATCCACATCCCCATCCTCCCCTCTGTATCCGTATGTACACGATGGGTATGTATTCTCGCCGGCCACCCCCTACCGGCCCCGGCTCGCCAGCTTCCGGCTTGGCGCGGTAGCGTAGGGCGGGCCGCCTTACCCTTCATCATTTCATTGCTCGGCCAGTGAACCCAACCAACTCCTCCTCCGTGCTGCTGCCTGCGTGTGTGTTGGCTCCGTGCACTTAAACCTCCTTTTCCTCTTCCTCGCCTGCCCTTCCATCCCATCATCACCACACCCACTGCACCACTGCACCTATCGCACCCACCCACCCCACCCAACTATCCCACCCAGTCCTCCATCAACAAACCCACCCACGATGTCCACCCCCGCCGGCCCCGTCGAGCCCGTCGACATCGCCCCCTCCGAAAAGCCCTCCGAGCCACTTCCCACCACCACCACCGAGCCAGCGTCTCTCGCACCCCCCGACACCGCAGCACTAGTCAAGATCCGCACGGCCCTCGCCGCCGAAGAAGCCGCGACAGGCAAGAAATTCGTGCCCTTCCTCGCACCCGCCGCGTCCGCCGTCCCCGCGCCCCCCGCCCCGCTCACCGCCGACCAAGAATCCAAATACACGGCTCTCCTCGAACACGCGCGCGCCCTCACCGAGCTGCCGCTCACGAGCGCAAAGGACGCGGCCACGGCGCCGCTCGACGACGACGAGCGCATCTTCCTGACGCGCGAGTGTCTGCTGCGCTACCTGCGCGCGTCGAAATGGGACGTCGCCGGCTCGCGGAAGCGGCTAGAGGCCACGCTCGTGTGGCGGCGGGAATACGGGCTCAAGGAGCACACCGCCGAGTACGTGAGTGTTGAAAACGAGACCGGCAAGCAGGTGATCCTGGGCTTCGACTGCGCCGCGCGGCCGTGCCTGTACCTGCACCCCGCGCGGCAGAACACGGCGCAGAGCGAGCGGCAGATCCACCACCTGGTCTGGGCACTCGAGCGGATCGTGGACCTCATGCCGGCGGGGCAAGAGTCCCTCGCATTGCTGGTGGACTTCAAGAGCAGCAGCAGCAGCAGCAATCCCTCTGTCGGCACCGGGCGACAAGTGCTCAACATCCTGCAGAACCACTATCCCGAGCGGTTGGGCCGCGCGCTGATCGTGAATATTCCGTGGTTTGTGTGGGGGTTCTTCAAGATTATCAACCCTTTCATTGATCCGTTGACGAGGGAGAAGCTGAAGTTTAATGAGAATTTGAGGGACCATGTGCCCCCCGAGCAGCTGGATGCGAAGTTTGGCGGGGACTGCAGGTTTGAGTATGACCATGCTAAGTACTGGCCGGAGTTGGTGCGCCTGGCGGCGGAGAAGAGGGCGGCGTATGTGGCGCGCTGGAGGGCGGGCGGGTGTCAGGTTGGTGCGAGTGAGTTTGAGCTTAAGGGGGGCGGGAAGCCGACGAGTGTTGAGGAGGCTGCGTTGGTGGAGGGGGTGGAGAAGTTGGGGGTTAAGGAGTAGGGGAGGGAGAGGGGGGGATAGAGGGATAGAGGGATAGAGGGGTGAGGGTGAGGGTGAAGGGGGTAATGGGGGAGTATAGAGTGGAGGAGGGCAGAGGACATATTGGTTATTTGAGCTTTTTTGTGTCTTAGACGTTATTTATAAACTTTTGGTAATGATCCGCCTTCTTCATTCTACCCACAGCCAGAACCCATCGTACAGTCCAAATACATCCCACATTCCTTCTTCCCATCCTTCCCTTCTTCCACTACCATATCCCTCCCATCTAAACCGGCTTCGCCACCTTCCTCCTCTCCACAACCCCCCCATCCCTACTCGCCATCTCCCTCCAACTAACCGGCAACAGCTCCTCCCCATTCTCCCCCCACGCCATCACAACCCCCAGTCTATTCCCCGCAGTAGCACAATAATACTCCCTCTGGTCCCCCAACGATATCACCAGCGCCCTCACCACGTCCCCGGGCCTGAAGGAATCATAAATCCTGACCTTGTCCTTTTCTGTTGCGCGAACGTCCATTTGTCGAATGACCCCCTGGAAGGCGTCGACACACGGCGTGCCGTCGACGACGAGGATGGAGATGGTCGCGGTGCGTGGGTTGATCCGTGTGACGCGCGCGAGGACGGTGGAGCCGATGGAGGGGAGGATGGGGGGGGGGGTGGCGGAGGAGACTGTGAGCGTCGGGGCTGTGGAGGTGGTGGGGGCGGCAGTGGTGGTGGAGGTGGTGGGTGGGTTGGTGGAGGAAGAGGTGGGAGGTGCTGAGGAGGTGGAGAGGATTGGAGTGCCCGCGAGGGTTGCGGACAAAGTGGTGCCGGTGAGGTGCGTCCCCGGGCCGGCGAGCGTGGGCGGTGAGGTTGCGAGGGGCTGGCCGGGGAGAACGTAGGGCGGGAGCGCGGCTGTTGTCATTGTCGTGTCGTGTTGTGTCGCGAGTTGTGGTGGTAGGAGTGGTAGGAGTGGTGGGAGTGGTGGGGAGTGGTTGCGCAGAAGTTTTGGAGCCGCGGACGTCAGATGCGACGCGACAGGGGAGGGACTTAAGCTTTGGGAGCCTCCCTGGGGCCCTGAACTACAATTCAATTTTCTACATGCATAGCAGTGGCAAGGCGCTTCTGCTCTGCTCTGCTCTGCTCACGGTGCATATGTTGGGAGAGGGATCAAGGTTTTATCAGATTACACTATTGTAAAATACTCGCAAGTATTTAAACCACGTTTTCATACTGCAACACCATAAATGCTTTTCTGTTCAGACATTGGTTCCACATCCGTCCTTGAAGCGCCCCCGCCGCCAACTCCAAACAAAAAAAGCACACCAGATACCCAATCCGTCCCAGCCCTTAGATGAACTTCCGCGTCATCAGCCACTCGTTCGCTGCAATCAGCGCGTCGGCCTCCTCCTTCATGATCAGGTCGTCGGCGAGGACCTTGATTCCCGTCACAAACTGCAGTACGTCCTGCGTTAGCTAACAATGTCCCATGCAACAGACTGGGAGGGGGAGAACTCACTGCACTAAACAGTGTGAACCCAATCTCAAGGTCGGTCTGGATGCCGGTCGCGTTCGGGATGTAGCCCTCGAGCACGCCGACGAGCGCCTTGCGCGCGGGCAGGCTCTTGTCGTCGCTGCTGTTGAGGTCGTCGAGATACGTCTTGGCCACTATTCCCAGCGTTGCGTTGGGCTCGTCGATGAACGGCAGTCTGGTAAACTTATTAGCTTGAAACTACCCAGAAATGTAGATCATCATACTTGAGGCCAAGAGAGGCCCAGTCGTCGGGATTCTCGCGCTCGCGGTTGGCGTCGCCGGCAAGAAGCAGGTTCGCCAGCGTCATTTCGGTGAAGTTTCGCAGTTCCCGCAGGAGCGTGCTGCTGAAGCTGCTGAACGCCAGGATGTTGCGGTTGAGAGGGCCGGCGTAGCCTACGGGCTTGTGGTCCAGGACGTACAGGGAGCAGAACCGGGAGATGATCAACGTGTTTGCCTTGTCCTGGTCTGTAGATAAAGTACCTGTTAGCCATCAAGCATGAATATGAAATCGCCAGCACCTACCTGAGCCGTTGGCTGGAGCTCCAGAAAACGATGGGACAAAGTTCTTTGATGTGAGGGCCTTCATCCGGAAGAGCTCGAATCCAACGTACAGCGCCTGGATCAACCCTTCGTCCTCGAAAGAGAGCGCGTTGATGGACGCAACAAGTGCGCGTCCCCAGGATGTAAGCTGGTGAGTCTTGCCATCGATGAACCCACGCATCTGCTGCATGCGCCACAACGCGTTGATCCGAATCTCATAAGTTGTTTCCAAAATCTTCATTCGTCAGTAGAATCCACACAATAGAGATCTGAACCTACATTTGCGGGATCTTTTGGCGTAATGGTTGATGCAGCAAACTCTTCATCCACCAGCGACGTGAGGCAGAATCCAAACTCTCCCCATTGCTGTTGTACATGTAAGCTAAATGGACGTGCGCATTCTCAAAAGGACAGATTCACCTTTTCCTGCGCGTCCATCACCGGAAGGAAAACCTTCTCTCTGACGTTCCACTTCTGTGCCTTCTCCGACGGACACTCAATTTCCTTAGGTCGGAGGGTCTTGGGGTTCTTAGAGTCAAACCAATTGTAAACCTTGACATCACGGGTATTCCAGTAGCGGTGCAAAAACTTCGACAGTATTGAAAGTGATTGGGTGCGCATAACATTGATACCGTCCAAGAATTTCTTATATTCGTCCGATTCATTGCAATCAAGTGGTGCCTTCTCGATAAACTCGCCGGTAGTGAGCATCTCGAGCATCTGGGGGCCCAGGACACCACGAGACAGGTAAAAGTAGAGCTCTTCGGGCAGACGCTGTCCAATGAACTCATGCACATCGGATGGCGAGTTCGCAAGGTCCATCTGCTCGACGTGGCCAGCTTCGTTCATGATCACATGGTGCTGAATAGCTGCGCGGGCCTTTCTGAACCGATCCAGGTACGCAGATTGGTCGGGGTGCGACGTGATGGCATTACCAATTGCTCTGTATTTCTTGACCAGACCGACGGCATCGATGAATGAGTTGTTAGCAGCATCTAGAGGTGGGAAGGTGCGGCAGAGCTGTGAACCAGCCAGGAGACAAGCGTCGATGAATTGGCCTTCCGTGAGTCCTCCCAGGTCGTTTCTAAGTCTCTGTTTGGTGACGAACGAAAACTCCTTGGATTCAAAATCGAGCCTGTTGATGATCTTGTCGACATCGAACAGCAGCAGCTCAGTCTCTCCGTAGATGCAGTCAATGTATTCCTTCTGGTTGAGGTATGCCAGCTGTGGCCATGCAGAGTACGGAGCAACCTGAAAGTCGACATGCTCCTCTCGAAACAGTTTGAGGATGGCGCGGTACATCTCCGACGGCGCCTGCATGCCGACCTTCGAAAACGCCTCGACCGCCTCGGTGCCCAATCCCTTGTCGTAGAGCTCCCATGCGGCGGCACGGGCCTTTGCGCTGTCGTCGGGCACCGTGAAGGGCTTCTCGGTGCGCGCGATGGAGCAGCCGCTAAACACCCACACGGGCGTTATGCCGTGGTGGTGGAAGTTGTCGAGGTCCTTGATGAGCGTTTCCCTCAGGCCGTTCGGAAAGCCTCCCAGCGCATCGAGAAGCGGCTCCCTCGCGACACCGCCGAACGCACTCTGCACGTACTTTTCAACATCGATGCCCATGCGGCAGTCCTTGAGGATCGAGAGCGGGAAGGTCTGGGTCCGTTGACCCCCAGATGCCCACGAATCGAAGCATCGGACTAGGCGCACGAGGTCAGTTTGAGCACAGGATGTGCTGTGAACAAATCAAAGAGTGGGGGGAAACAAACTGGTCATGGCGATTGCGTCTCAATTCTAAGCCCGCAACAAAGCTGGGTGGGTGGGAAGGATTGAGCGGCGGGGAAGAGAGCTCAAGGTGCGAGTTATGCTGTGACAAAAGCCCCAAAACCAAGCGGCTTGCAAAAACGCCGGACGAACGCCAGGGGTGGGCAGGCCAGCAGTGAGGGACCGCACGGGACGATGGGGCCTGCTGATCCGGGTAAACACGCACAAAACGAAAAGGCCAAAATCACAGCGTCCAAGCAAGAACAGAATAATCAGACAGACACCCCAACCGATACTAAAAGGAAGACCCGTGGAGATGGAAAGGAACGGACGAGATGCGGCGATGCGTTGACGTTGGGCCCGGCGTTGGCCTGGTGGAGGGGTTGTGGTAGTCGGGGTCCCTGCGGCCAAGCCAGCTGCTATGCTAGCAATTGCTGTTTGCAGAGCGATGCTGTTGTTGCTGCTGGAGAATTAACTGCGATGTAGTGAAGTACTCATGTACTGATCTCTGCCTTTAAACGGTATTCTTTGGTGAGGCACAGCAGCCTGGGAACAGAAAAAATGTAATTCTGCACAGGGCCTATTGTGCCCTGCCAGATACATGGACTCTACCCATGCATTCAATGGCCTTGCAGGTCGGATGGACGCCCTATGACAATGTCTCCAGCTCAATGCACCGGGAATTGACCAGCCTTTGGATCTTTGAAGGGCGTTCTGGCCCACTTCATAGGGTTGTACAGAGATGTAGGTGGACGTGCCTGGGGCGCTTAGTGATCGTGTGCCTTGAGCTTAGTATTCAGCCAGTGCCTTGGGCAACCTTGGGCAATATATCATAGAGCCCGCTTTCACCCCTTGTACTAAAATAATACGCAGTGTTTTTAAACTGGCAGCTTATAGGTGCTACGAACTATAAAATGTTGCACATACATGCACGAGTACTACTGTTGCGAGCCGTGCCTCTAAAGCTCATGAGCAAACAGCCCTTCTCGTACGAGTACACAGTAGCTACAGGATCCAGACACCTGCGTGAGCGTCTCCCTTAGAATCGCTCCCGAACTGCTCTCCCGAGAGCAATTGGTCACGTTAACCAACAGACACATCGGCCTCGGAGCCCTCCGACGTCACACCAGGGTCCAGCTCCAGCTTCCACCCGCCGCTATCTCTTATCAGCTCTCCTCCACCTCCCACCACCCCGCCCTCTCCGCCTCACCACCGCAATGTCAAATCCAATCCCGACAATAACCCTCACCGACACCCCCGCCTGCGCCGCCGCCCTCCTCGACGCCGCCCAGACGCTAGGGTTCGTGTACATAACGCTCGACGGCAGCGGTCTGGCCGCGGGCGACATCGACGGCATGTTCACACTCGTGCGCCTCCCCTCCTCCCTCGCCCCCTCCCATGAAAGACACGGCGACTAACACGCACGCGCCAGTCGCAATCCTTCTTCGCCCTCCCCGACGCCGACAAAGCAGCGTGCGCGATCACGGCGGCGAACAAGGGCTGGAGCAGTGTGGGCAGCGAGACGTTGGACCCGGCGACACAGAAGCGGGGGGATTTCAAACAGTGCCTCCCCCATTGCCCCTCCCCCTCCCTTCCTCCCTTCTCCCCCTTCTCCCTCTCCCCTACCGCCGCCGTCTAACCTCCTCACAGAGCCTTCAATATCGGCGAATTCACCCCCGCCTCCGAACCACAACAACCCCTCCCCCCCCTCCTCTCCGCCGAAACCCCCCGCATCGCCGCCTTCTCGCGCGCCTGCCACACGCTCTGCACCCGCCTCCTCCGCCTCTTCGCCGTGGCGCTCGAGCTCCCCTCCACCTACTTCGACGCATCCCACGACTCACCCGCACTTGGCCCCAGCGGCAGTATCCTACGTCTCCTCTACTACCCCCCTCCGCCGGCGGGGTACGCACCGGGGGATGGCGACATGCGCGCCGGCGCGCACTCCGACTACGGCAGCGTCACGCTGCTCTTCCAGCGCGCGGGGCAGGGGGGGCTCGAGATCCTGGCCCCCGGTGGAGGGTGGAAGGCCGTGCCGGTGGTGGAGGGCGCGGTGTGTGTCAATATCGGTGACCTGCTCAGCTACTGGACGGCGGGGCTGTTGAGGAGTACGGTGCATCGGGTTGTGGCGCCGGAGGGCGAGACGGGGGAGAGGTATAGTGTGGTGTATTTTTGTCATCCGGTTGATAGCACGCCGCTTGCGCCGATGCCGAGTCGGGTTGTGCAGGAGCGAGGGAGGAGGGGGGCGAATGATGCGGACGAGGGGGGGGTGTTGACGGCGAGTGAGCATCTTGCGGGACGGCTGGCGGCGACGTATGGATGGGGCAAGAAAGATGATGCGGCGGAGTAGGATTGTAGAGGCGTGATAGCAATACACGTATACCAAGCCCAGGAACGCTACAGAACACAGCTCCTTTGTAGCCAAACGCTTCTTCCTCCTCCGCTGCTCTAACTCTAAAGATGCAATTCATACTTTTGATATCCAACTCCAATCGAACCAATCCAACCAACCGTATAAACACACAACAAAAACAGAAACAATATACCTTACCTACATAGCTACCGCCCAAAAGCTTTCTATTATGCACAAAAATCCGAAACAAAGGTAATCTAGGCAAAAAGTACACGACCACAGAAATGGATAATGGCGGGGATCAGAAGCCGACCTGCTTCTCGAACCGCCGCATCAGCTTGTTGGTCTGCTCGGCGAGCGTCAGGGTCAATATCTACACCCCCAAATCGTCAGCACATTCACCATGACCAATCCACACAGGACACACGGGGAACTCTTACCGTATGCGGCAAGATCCTCGCCAAATGCGCCGAAAAGCCCTTATAAATCGCCAGCGGGCCCTCGGCCTTGACCGTCTTCCTCAAACAGTCCCACGCACTACTATACAGATTCCCCGTCTGGTTATACATCCTGCTCATCACCGTATCCGGCGGGTGCATAACACAGCACACCACGAACCCGCTCACCGCTGAACTCGCCAGATGCAGCCCCACGCCCTCCTGCACGCCCAAGTGCTTCTGCAGCCGCCGCTTCGCAAAGAAGTACGTCGGCAGCTGCACGCTGCTGCCGGCGCCGGTGCGGATCATCGCCGCCCCCGCGCCGCGGTACCAGCCGCGCACGCCCTCCGCGCGGAAGATCTTGGCGAACCCGTCCCTGGCGCCGCTGTACCGGTGCTGTGTCCCCACGGGCAGGAACGGGGAGAAGCTCTGCAGGCGCGTTTTGACGAGGAAGAAGGGCGAGCCGATGGCGGCGCCCAGCACGCCCGACGAGGCGCCGGCGAGGATGTTGATGCCGAAGCTTTGCCGCTCGTCCCCGTGCAGCAGCCGTGTCGCCGAGGTGCGGATCGGCTCGTAGAAGCCGAGGCGGCAGCCGTTGAGCATTATTTGGTAGCAGTACGCTGTACCGAGGCCGGCGAGGAGCCCGCGGAGCCCCTCGTTGCGGAGGATTACGGTGACGCCTTGGAAGATCCCCGTGTACACGCGCTTGGTTTGGGATTTGGCGGAGAGCTCGCCTTGGAGTTGGAGGCTGCGGCGTGTGAGTTAGTGGGGGGTCGAGAGGCGGGCAGGGCAGGGCAGGTGGGCAGGTGGGCGTACCGTGTTTTGACCGTCTCGAAGCCGTGCGTGACCGTCACAGCGCCGCAGGCGGCGATGCCGCCAGCGAAGAAGCTGCCAACCGTAGTAGACATGGCGAGCGAGCGAAGCGAGCAAACAACAGCAAACGAGCGAGCGACGAGCGAGGGGGCGTGCGGTGCAAGAAACGGGTAGCAGCAGTGGTGGTGATAGCAGTGGTGGAGGTTGAGGTGCAGTTCACAGGTTCAACAGACACGACAGCAACGAACTTTTTTTTTCCCTCCCACTCCCACCCCGGAATTGCGGCGTGCAGCCTCGCTTCGTGTTCTCCGGCTTTTCGGGGCCCCTGGGGGGAGGGCAAGGGATGGGGAGGGCGGGGCGTGCAGGATTTCCGCCAGTCAGAGGGGCGGCTCCCCACTTGCGGAGTCCGGTGCCTGCCCAGACCGAGCAAACTACGGAGCGTGGGATTGCATTTGAGAACCGCTGGCCCGTTGCAAGACTTGCGATATGTGTAGAGTACATAACATACTTCGCTGTATGGAGTCAATTGCGGCGCTGCTGTTTGCTACACAAGTTCGCACTTGCAATTGCATCAACCAGCTGACATGGCTGTCCACCAAACATCCTGTGCTGCTGTGCACCGCAAAATTGTTGAGAGCGTGAGAGCCCCACAACCCCCAGCTCCGCGACCCTGCTGCTGCTGAGTCATGTACGCGGGGCCCAAGCGCAGACACGGTGACACGCCAAGCTCGGCCGGCATGCGGCTCAGTAGCAAACCCACCTCCACCACGACCACAACAACAACGCCGCCACCGCCGTTTGCAGCCTCTCAGCCTCCCACCCCCTCAGCACAAACCAGCGCCGCCAGACCATTCACCCCTGCAAGCCCAGTTTGCCCTCCTGCAAGCACGCGCGCAGAGCAAACTCCAGCCGTGCCGCCGAGCAAACGACGTCACCGAGCACCGCTGCTGTCAGACGCATCCAGCGACCTACCGCCGCCGCCAGGCTATAAAGCCGTGTCCCACGCCCCCTCGCCGTGACTCGTCCCCCCACGGCCCCGACACAATGCCCGCCATCGCCTCCCCCCCGCTCTCGCGCGACGCCGTGCCGCTGTCGGACACGATCCACCGCTTCCGCCCGTCCAAGGCGTTCCAGCACGTGCAGCACGGCGCCGAGATCACGTCGCTGGACTTCGACGACCGCGGCGAGTTCTGCATCGCCGCGGCTGCCGACGAGACGCTGCAGCTGTACGACTGCGCGCACGGGCGCCACGCGAAGACGCTGTTCTCGAAGAAGTATGGGTGCCACCTTGCACGGTTTGCGCACTCCGCGAGTAATGTGATTTATGCGTCGACGAAGGAGAATGGTAAGTGCGGCCCCTTGCTGTTGATGGTGGTGGTGGAGGTGGTGGGGAGGGAGGTGAGGGGGAGCTGGGCTAATGTGGTGTGCTGGGCAGACACGATCCGCTACCTCAGCCTGCACGACAACTCCTACATCCGCTACTTCAAAGGCCACACACGCGCGGTCAACGCGCTCGAAGTCTCGCCCGTCGACGACCAATTCATCTCCTGCGCCCACGACGACACCGTGCGTCTCTGGGACCTGCGGAGCGCAAACGCGCACGGTCTGCTCACCACCACCTCCCCCTCCCTCGCCACCTTCGACCCCTCGGGCATCATCTTCGCGGTCGCCTCGCACGCGTCCTCCTCCATCCTCCTCTACGACCTGCGCAACTACGACAAGCAGCCGTTCACGACGTTCACGATCGCCGACGACGCGTTCCTCAGCACCTTCTCCTACCCCGCGCGCATGCCCGCGTGGAGCAAGCTCGAGTTCAGCAACGACGGCAAGCTCCTCCTGCTCGGGACACGGGGGCACGCACACTACGTCATTGATTCGTTTGCGGAGAACACCAGCAAGTTCCTGTTCCGTGTGCACAGACCCCGCGGGCCGACGGCGCCGCAGAAGGTCGAGACGAGCGGGGACGTGTGTTTCACGCCGGATGGACGGTATATTGTGGGCGGACAGGGCGAGAAGGGGGTGTTGGTGTGGGATACGCAGAGCGCGCCGGATGAGAAGAAGACGCTGAAGCCGAAGTGTGAACTTGCCGATGGGGCAAGGAGTATGAGCAGCTGTGTGGCGTTTAATCCGAGGAGCCATGTGTTTGCGACGGCGCATAAGGAGGCGGTGGGTTGCCCTGTTCTAGTGATGGTGACGGATGTGATGGGGTGTGCTAATGAGGGTGTAGATCTTTTGGCTGCCGGAACAGCATGCGCCAGACCCGCCGCAATCGCCGGCGCGATAAATTCCCTCTCTCTCTCCTCCTCTCCCACTTCCTCCCTCCCTCCTCCCACCCCCAATATTCCCATATCTATAATCCCACCCCTTCCGCCTGTTCTTTCCGTCTTGCGTCTATTCTTTTTATTCTTTTTTTTGGAACACCACTGGGATGCGGAAACACAAACACTACTACTGGAATTGATATCATATTAACCCGAACCCCGCCCCCGCCACACAATATAAGCAAACAGCAAAAAGAGTCGGAAATGCAAGGGTAAAAGCAAAGCAAGTATTGTACAATATATCTATAACCAACGCACGCCTCATGTGCCGCGTGTCTTTTTTCAAAAACGTATGCAGCGTACTACATATAGCCATAGTTCGTGTCGGTGGTGGTGATGGGTGTCGTAGCAAAGTAAAGCAAACATGAAATAAAAACGCCAGGGCTTATAAAAACAGCGAAGTAAGCAAGCAAAAAGACAAACACCAAAAAAACAAAAAAGCCGGCCTTTTCCATCCTGCGGTTATAATCCAATCCGATCCGATCCGTGCCAATCCATGCCAGCCAATCCGTTTTCCGAGACGCCGAAAAAAGGACTTTTACTACCTCTTCCTCCCCATCCTCATTCTCCCAAAGTGTATCCCGTACTCCTCAAATCCCAAAAAACACCCCCCCCTCCTAGCCCCTTGTAATCGTTGCCGCCATGTCGATGTCTACAAAATCGAATTACACCTACCCACACCATTAGCCCACCATTCCTCTCTCTCCCTCTCTCTCTCTCTCTCTCACAGGGGGACATACTTAACGCAAACCAACTTCTGCTCCCCCTTCCTCGTATGCCGCGCCTTAAACGACGTGCTCTGACACTTCCTGCACCTCACCGCCTCGCCCTCACTCTCGCCGTCGGAGCTAAAAATATCATCATCCGCCACCCCGCTCTCGTCGCCGGACGAGATAATCGTGTTCCTGCGCGACGCGCGTGTCGTCGTCGTCGTCAGTCCCTCGTTACCCCCCGCGCCGGCTTCCGAGACGGGGAAGGAGTCGCGGCTGTAGAACGCCAGGCTCTGGCCGGTTTCTTGCAGCATCATCGGGTCCTTCCCCGGCGCGGCGGAGGTGGCAGGGGCGGAGGTGGCGGCGGAGGCGGAGGCGGCGGTGGGGGACGGCAGCTTGGTGTCGGCCGACAGCGACGTAGCGCGGGCGCGGCGCAGGCTGCCGACGGAGCGCGCGAACCGCGAAGAATGCGTAGCCGTGCTCGACGTCGACATGGCGCCCATCGACTTCCGCGGAGAGACGGAGCGCGAGGGCGGGCCGTCGCCGTGGCCGTGGCGCAGCGACGGCGCGTCGAGGCTGTGCACGGAGCTGATGCTCTGGCGCCAGCTCATGACGCGGTCGGGGATGTCGCGGGAGCCGAGCGAGCCCTTGCGCAGCAGGCCGGTGCCGATCTTCTTCGAGAATGTGGAGGAGGTCTCCCACAGGTCGTTGCGGCGCTTGGAGGCGGCGCAGTCCTGGCGGAAGATTTTGATGCGCCCGGTGTAGTCTGCCGTGATGATGATGTTGCCGCCGGGGTGGTGGGAGCGGGCCGCGTAGGAGGGGTTGTCCATGGGCGCTGGGTCGGGTTTGGGCGGGCGCTCGGTGTGCAGCGTGCTGCCGTCGAGGGAGGGTTCGGTCTGTGGCTTCTTGGAGGCGGTGGAGCCGGAGCGGCTGACGAGCGTGACTGGTGGGGGGTTGCAGAGGTCGTAGAGAGGGTCGCCAGAGCAGCCGAGGAGTTGGCGTGTCTTTGCTGGAGCTACTATGGCAACTGTGACAATGGCTGGATGGGCCTCAAAGAATTCCACAGGCCGCTTGTCCTTGACGCCTGTCTCCCCAAGTCCCACGCTCCAGATATACACCTTTCGGTCTTCGCTGCCACTAATGACATACTGAAGATCGTCACTGAACGTAGCATGGATCTGGCTGCACGTATTTTCGTATCCCTTGAACTTGGTCTCGAGCGACTTGTCCCTGGCGTTATACATGCGTACTCTAGAATCATTGCTTGTAACCAATATCTTGACCTCGCCATTTGGATCATCAGGAGGAAATGTAACGGTCTCGATTCCCGTGATCTTACTTCCTTTGGCATTCCTTCCATGTGAAGACCGCACATGAAGCTGGGTGTGATATCGCAGACCCTCAGTTTCATAAAACAAGCAAAGTCCGTTCAAGCAACCTGCAATAGCCATACGGCCATCTGGGGTAAACGCCACTGCCGTTATCAGATCCGGTAGCTCGTTCCAATAAGCCACGCTTTTGTCTGGTATACTCCACAACCGTAGCTTCGAATCCAATGATCCAGCCAGAAAGAACCGATCATCCCTAGGGTGAAATTGAATTGATGTCACAAAATCGCTGTGTTGAAAACTGCACAGGCATTCCTTTCGCGACACGTGCCATAACCGGACAGTTTTGTCCATTGATGAAGACAGTAAAAAGTTATTCTACATGAGTGTCAGCAGGGAAACACGGCGGTGTTTGGGCGCGCTAGCAGTGTTGCGGAACCCACCTTACTCCAACTCAAGTCCAACACATCCCCAGTGTGACCATGGTATTCATGAATTGGTTCCGATCGAAACACCGGCGCATTAAGCCGAACGCCATTATCACCAACGTTTGCTCCGTTTGCTGAACCGGCTGCGTCCTCTTCTTTCTCGTGCGTCTCCCGATCGTCCTTCGAGCTCAACACTTGCCATATCCGCACAATCATGTCCTGTCCTGCTGCCGCAAGGTACCGCCCATCCTTGCTAAACTTCATCGCCCATATTGCGCCGGACTTGTGTTTCGGTAAAGTAAGCGATATCGCTGAAGCGTTCGTCGCAACGTCCTCGTCTTTGGGTCGTGAAGTGAGCTCTTGGGCAAGAAACGTCTGGTTGAATTCACGCTGCGGTTTGTTGTGCGAATGAATCTAAAGAACATCATTAGATAACTGGAATTGCATAGCTGGGATATTGGTTCGAACCCGAATGTATTTCGGAGGTGCCGGAAATGTCGGTATATATCCAATCGGCTGTGAAAAAACGTGGGCATCGATTCCCTCCATTCTCCGGTCTCCCTCGACAGATTCGCCATCCTCAGATCCGTCGGTGCCCTTTTTCTTATTGCCCATTATGCGGCTGAGAAACGATACGCCTTTCCTGTATCCCCAGTCAGCCTGACAATCCCAGCCGTCGCCTGATTAGCTGTTTGTACTACTTTTTGTCTTTGCCTTGCGGCTGCTGTCCCGATTTTGCGTCTGACGTGCCTCGTTTCTCGGCCATAGACGACGTGCCGGGTCTCTCCATTTCATCATTCCCGTCGTGGCGCAGTGTCTTTGGTATCGTATTCTGCGTGCCAGTACGACGTAGAATCTGCAAGGTCAGAGGATCGACCGTGCTGTTATCCAACGGAAAGCTGTCTTTCCTCGATTTCACGGGACTCGGTGCCTTTTCGGAATCGCCTGGAGGTTTTGCTGGCGTCGACTGGCCATTCTGTAGCGAGCCGTTATTCGAATGCGAAGGTTTTGGACCTGATGGTCAAATTAGTGAAGTTCGACCCTTCTTGCTCCCAGATCAGACTAACTTTCCCAATTTCTGCCGGCATGTTCGTTATCCGACACAGGCGACTCCACGTCTTCACTAATGGGAGTCACGGGCTGATCAAGCCTCCCGCCGAGGCTAGTCCTTGAGATTTTGATAGATGGTAGGCTAATAGTGGTCGTCATGGCGCCCGTGTATTGTGTACAGCTACCCGATCGTGAGGTTGAGAATTTGCTCCACCGTGGCGGATTTCTATGAGTATGGTTTTAAACGTTGGGCGGCGTTTCTAGGGTGATGAGGTCGGAGCGGATGCAGTGTCGGAACCGAGGGGTTGACGATTGTAAAGAGAAGGAGAAAATCACATCTGACAATGTAATGCTTTGCACAAGGATGATTTGCCCGAATCAGTCTGGTGGCCAGATGAAATACCGGAGAATCAAGCTATCCGTATATATCACAGCAAGACGTAGCATTAGTGGTTCTACCTTGCTGGATTGTGAGCTTTGCGTCACCAGGGGTAATCTTGCGGCTCTTGCCCCACGCATCATCGCTTCTATTTATTTCTTGCTCATGAACCTGATCCTTGGAAAGAGGCTTGGGCCCAAAGCCTTTAAACATCGGATGGAAGGTTCAAATCAACTAGCGATATGAGACATGTGCAATGACACTAGAAATCACATTTTAGAGAATGGTAAAGAGTACCGTATTATTTCGCGATGATGGATAGCATCTCAAAAGCGACAATGACCTTCTGCGAGACAATGTAAGATAAGGGGAGAAGTCGTTATGGATCACACCTTGTTCGAAATGAAATAACACGGTACTTCAACTCAATTTCATACGAGACACGGAACAGATTCTTGACAGGTCTCAGATGAGCTTTAATTTTAAAGCCTTGGTTGAAATTTCACCAGTAACCAGTTGGCTGGGTAGGATCCACTTTTACACTGTAAGCTATTATTTCACAACGTGTTGTTCGGACGGACAAGTGATCTTGTGGATTGTTTTCATGTTTCAACAACGGTTGACAATAGTAGTTCAGAAAGAACATGCTTCAACGAAATGCGATATCGCCTACGTATAGAATTCGAAGCAATCATGTTATCCAAAGTTCTTTTCGTGAATACCACGCATACAGCCTGGACATAGACGAAAAGAAAAAAGGGGCCTGTCAGACCTCCATCGCTGCCCACCCTTGTCTTCCTAAGAAAACTCGGGTAGAGATCATCACCACCGTCGCCGCAAAGCATCGGTAAAAAAGGCTTCACTCTTGGGCTGCGAGGAAATAAGTCATCAACCAGGTTGGAGAATAATCTGTGGCTCTGTTAAGAACTTCAGATGAGACGATTTACTATAGAAATGATCCTATGAAGTAAAATCGCTGAAGAAGAAAAAATGAGAGTTGCGCAGGGCAAGGCTCCTTATAAAGGATACCAGAATTCTTTGCCAAGAGATCATTTGCCGCGTTTTTTTTTCACTAGGGCAAAGTCGTTAGGGCTCTGCTTCTTGCTCAAGAGCCGCATTTGACATAGCCGCTCACCCGCTCACGTCTAGCTCCTACTATCACGTGTGAGCACCTTTATTCATCTAGAGAGCACTCTGAAGTATACATTTTTCTATCTTATCATGTCGATGCGGCCAAAATACCGGCATACATGTCCATCTCCCAGCTGCGATAACCATGCTACTAGTTTGGAAACTACGAGTACTTCCACATGGAGGTTAATAATAGTTTGAACAAGTCATTCAATATCATTCGATGCATGGGCTAGTTGAGACTTTGAAGCAATCATACAAATGGAGCCCATGTCGTCGATAAACAACAAAAAGCTGCACAAGATCGATTTTGCATCGTAACAGACAGCAAAATCACACGTTTGTCTCATGCAGTAGAAACTACACGGTGGCATATGAAGAACCTACAACTACCACACCATTAGGAGTGCATTTTGACACTCGAATTTGGGATTGGATTCTCTTCAGTTGCATACCAGCAGGGTTTCAATAGGAATATAGCGAGAGAACATTTTCGTTTGCACGGGCCAAAGTAGTCAAAGTAGTAGACATATTTCAGCCTTAGTGAGAATCAAATATCAGTTGGCACGAAATTACAACAATCAGATGTTTAGCAATCGATCGAATTTCATCGGGATTCGGGCCAGGAGCTTTTATGCAAACTAGTTTCCAGAACTTATCCATCAAAGCTCACTCGTCGGCATGAATTACCATCCACACCCTAGGGTATCATCCATACGAAAGATAGACCATCAATTGGCTTATTGAAACACCGTTAACGAAGATTTAAGCACTATGGATAGTGTTGTATCTACAACAGCTATGCCAAGCTACATAGCTGTGCACTATGTTTCTGGACGAATCGAATCAGATATCAGATGACGAAAGCAAGATTAAGCATGGAGTTTTCGTTGGCTACAATCAGATGCGGAGTAGTTAGTGAAAACATAGATTTGGAGAGCATGCCCCTCATTCACATACAACTGCCTTGATATGTTGTTCGGCAAATTTTAGAAAGGCCATGATAACGGTACGGAACGAAGATGCCCTATGGGTATCGTCTATATCATAATTCATGAAGTGCAAGTGGCTAGGAGTGTTTCCCGGTACCACGATTATCCAACTCGACTATTCTTCATAGAACTATTATTCGTGGATTGGTTCGAATCGTTGACTGCCACATGCTATCTATAAAACTTAGTGGAAGTGATCTGCCAGCCCTAGGTTGATGTGATAGTTACGTACATCATATGCAATCTTTCCCCTCTTCATTGGCCTGGTCCTCCGTTACAGCCGTACGACCTGGACGGGCTTTGTTCTAGAGTCCTCGGTAAACCATGTGATGGTCTGACATGTCATACCAACATGATCATGAGAATTTCGAGTTATAGATCTTGTGGCGAAAGGTCTCGGGATCGAAAACATTGGAATAAAAATATCGGATGAAGTAGGCGTCCTAATGCTAGGAATCAATTTAGTGGATTTCGGTATGTCTTGCCAACTTTGAGTCGTTTGCTAGTTTTAGTCGGCAATTTTCAATGAAGACGAATATTCATATCTCCATTGATTCACTACCCTCCCGGTTGTAATAGGATAATAGCAAGGTTGCCGAACATATTGGACTGTCTAAGCACCTAGATAATAGCCAAAGAATTTGCCGTATTATCAAAGTCATCTCGAGACGGCACTTCACGCTTTCGAACTGTTAGCTATAGAGTATGATGTTAGTGGGTTTGAAATCAGACAATGTTTATATGCTATATCATACGCTCAACGGTGCCAACAGCCAACCATGTAAACGAATCAACCGCAAGCTTTGCGCTGTATTCCCAATGTGTTGAAGTTATGCATACCATCGTGCATGCTTTTTCAAACAAGATCTGGACCTAAAGATGGAATCAAACCGTGCTAAGGGTCATCCGGCCTTAATTACGAACCAACTTCAGGCGCAGTTTTGAGCAAGGATTCAAGCCACGTGCTTGTTCTTTCCTTTTGATTGTTTGGCTGAAAGTCAGGATAGCATGGATTGTTGTTCTTTTTGCACATTACTGGAGTGTCCAGATTTGCGGATGAACGAGTGACCACACAAGATCGAAGCCGGTGCTGTTGCGACTTGACTATAGCATATATCTCTGTTAGATGGATCAATAGAAGTTGATAAACCAAACAGGTCAAACAGGTCGGGCCATGGATCACACAAAGTCACATTGTCAGTTTTCAATTCATGCGCACTAATTTCATGTTGGTCGTCCGGTGAGTCCGCAGAAGAAAGCTGTTAGTACTTTGTCTATCAAACCGGACGCACGGCTAGTTGCGGACGAACCGTGATTTGGTTTAGTTTATGGGAGGTTCCGTGATCACCACGATTGTAGATTTTAACGGAATAATATCGAGATGCACTAACTGAGCAACATTGGGTTACGACTATATTATAGAATGTGTATAAAATGATTTTTTTATTCATCATGGTCAAGGGAATTGTCCTGCAAATACCTGATTCATGGATTCAACCTGGTACAATTCTTATGATCCATCCTCGAATACGAACTCCTGCCTGAAGCCATGTTACATCTTACGTACAAACCAAAAGACTGGGTTAGTGGTGAGGCCTCGAATAGAAATTAGAATCAGCTTTTGCATCGCCATCGTCGATTTCGTTGCGGTGAAGTTTTTTTTATCGCTCACGAGACACTGTCCTCAAACTCTAAATCCAAGAAAAGGCAAAAACACTCAATTTCAAGCATGGAAACCAGTCTGACGGGATGAACGGCTATGCAGCGTAAGTTAAGTCAGCAAAGTCAGCCTTCATATTCCTTTTGATAACTCATTTTTTCAGTCGCTACACCAAACCAGAGCACGCCACCAGGGTTGAATCTCTTCGCCGGACATATCCGAGATTCTCAAATGCACGAGCCGTACCCTATTGTGTGCGCATACCGGTTTATGCACAGTGTCTGTTGAAGATTTCTCCAGCCTCGTATGCAGGCTGGCCAGCCAACCCACAGGAATTGCTCCAGGTGTTGCATTCGCGGCCTGGGGTAACAAGGTATGCCCCTGGCAATCAAACTCAATCATATTCCGGCCGTGTTACAGCCATCTCCACAAACTCTACTTTGCAGCCTCGTGCAGGTAGGTCGGACAGCGGCTTCAAAAATCCCCAGCTGCTACTACACGAGCTTTGTGTGGCCAGAGTGTGCATCCACACGGTGCTTATTGCCTTCCAGGCCAACGGAGCGGGCCGTACGGCGTGATCAAGTCCGGGAAATCTTGCCATTTGTAAGATGTGCAACGTCTCGACGCGGGGACTCTTCCCGCCAGCTGTTATGGGCGCCGTCTTGTGTCATGAAACAAAAAAGCAAACGCAATGGCTGAAGACTTTTTCATAGCAGGCCGACAGAAGAGCTCTGGAATTTTGCGGCACTGACGGGCCCCACCAGTTCGGAGCCGCCTCCGAGTTCCGGGACCTGAGGCCATGCAGCGGGGAAGCAGGAGGCGAGACATTTCCGAGAGGGAAGGAAGGACGGCAACGTGTGGTTGAGCGGCGGGTCCGCAGAAGAAGAAATGTTGAGCTATCATAGCTACACACGAGCTGTGGAGCAAAGCCAGGGGAAACCGGCATGTGTGCGGTTATGATATTCCTCCGAATAGGCGTAGCTGCAGGCGCTGGGGGTTACTAAGCAAATAGTAGAGAACCGAAATGCAAGTTTGGAGAATTGCATTTTCCATGGAAATTGCTTGCTTGGCTGGTCACCGACATGCAGTAACAGCTGGGTCACGAGCTATGGTGCGATCACGACATTACATCCAAAAGAGGAGAATGTAGATACAGTCTACTCTGCAGGCGTTCTGTGCGATCCGCGCGACAGCAGAAACAATTGTGACGATATATATTGCATTGCTCAGGTTGCAATGGAGGATCTCAACGGGGCTATCTGGAAGAGCGCGGTATCGTTTGATTGCCAGAGATGTTTCGCAGCTCAAACACCACCGCATACTTGCTATGTAATTCATCCGGATCCGTGAAGTACTCTACATACCGGCCGTGCTCTTACAACGGCAAAACAACGAAACAACGAAACAGAATGGAACGAAGAAAATCTACAAGGGTCATGACGACCTCCGCCTCCTGCTTCTTTTTCGCCGCGTGCTTAGATCAACAACGCCGATTTGGTGGCGGTACACAAATCCTGCAACAATTCAACGGAAAAAAAAGTGAAGAAAAGTGACTTTACCCAACCCCTCCATGGTCATCAGGGGCGCTGTCGCAGAGAGGGGATTGTCGGGCATGAGGGCAGCATAGGGGGGTCCCAGAGTCCAGATGTGCTTCAGGTTTCACCTGCGTGTTTTGCTTTTTTCCCCTCTACTTCTGCTTCTAGTAGCGGACATTCTCGGGTTCGGTTAATTATTTCGACACCGCGTTTTCTTCATGCTTGAACCTTTATTTTTTTGCTGCAGGAACCGCAAACTGTAATTTAGAGTGGCATGGGAATTATCCACAGCAAGTTTTTTATTTTATTTTGGGCTGGGTAGGTAGCAGAGGAACAATGCGCAAGTTGGGCATTTTTCCCTGGCGTTTTTTTTCCAAGGCTCGTGAAAATGCTTGATAGAGTGAAAGGATCCCAAAATGTTGGATTGGTATGGTGGAGGGATTTCCCTGGCTGTGGTCCCATAAACGACACCTCTCGACCGGCATGCGTTCGATTGGATACGTCAAATGGCCAGCAAAAAGAAAAGAAATCTTCACACACCCCCGGCAGTAGGATAGAGATGATGTGTCAAGATCCGCCTTACTCCAAGCGAACATTCCGTCCGGGGTTGCAGCTGTCGCGAAAGGCTGCTCCAATCGATTTGGCTCGGCGATGTTACTTTTGCCACAACCTCACCTGAATGGAAACGACATGTTTTTTTGCCGCGCTGGCCGCCTATTATCGTGCGAATTAATGGTGAGGAATATCATGTGATGAGTCTCGAAATGGCTCAATCGGGCCCAGCGCTCTTCCAAGACTCTGGAGAAGTCATGCATCTGAGGCTTGTTAGGGGGGTGACGGCTTTTTGCTTTTGCGCGTTCGCTCACGAAGGGGAGGGAGGGATCGCAGGGTCACTTGTTTCTGAGTTGACCCGTAGGATGTTACACATCTGCCGGGTACACAAAGTGGTCTGGGCTTCTCTGGGGGAGGGCCCGAGCGTGTGTGAACTACAACATCTCGGGGCAAACTGTCTGGAAGGCAAAAGGCAAATGTTTCGTTGGGTTTACAAAAATGTGTGTGAGCGCGTAGCGTAGGAAGGCAGTCAGATGTAGCCAGAACCCTGGATGGCTGCACAGACATTTTCTGGATATGTCAGAGTGATCAGAAAGAAAGAAGATGTGTTGTTTGAGGTGGCGCGCCCCCCTTCGAACTGTAGGGAGGTGGTAGGCATGTAGCAGGCGAGCTGTAGACTAGGCAAGTAGGCAGGCAGGCCAGCAGGCGAGATGTATTATGTGTGTGTGTGAGCGAAGTGTGTGCATCCTGCATGTTTTGTAGTTTGCTCAAGCGTTGAGATTTCGCTGCTGCGCTCCTGTCCAGTCGAGTCTTTTTTTGGAAAATGGCTGGCTGAGGTTGAGAGGCGTGCTCTGCTATGCTGTGCTGCTGCTGCTGCTGGTGGTGTCGTATAGTCGTCGTGTGCTCATCGGACGGCGAGCTGAACACTGTGATTCGAGCTAATCGCGAGAACCGTAGTTCTGGAGCAAGGGATCGACAGCAACCTGGCGTGACCCCTACCGTACTAAAGCAACAGAACCCTGGCCCGATTCATCCATGGACCAGTCCGCTGCCCCATATTTTGGTCCTCCTCACGCACGCAACCCTCCCCCACACTCACACCCAGGCTTACCTCCGCACTCGCTCGCTTCCTCTGCAATTATCCGTCGATTATTATTGACCTCCTGCACGACTGCCTTCTCTCAAAGCCATCGCAGATCTGCTTCATTATCCTCACGCAAAGCTCCTAACTGTCTTGTGTTCTCTGCATCATCAGACAACTCAGTATTCCATCAGCCAAAACCACCGCTTCGGTTTATCTATCCGGGTGGCCCCATCATCTAACCGTTAGCAATCATCGACTCTATCTTCGCAGTGTATCATCGTCAGCCATCAACTTCAATCTTGTGCATGCTTCGAATTGTAGCTCGACCCATCATTCACACGCAGCGATGAATATCGTGCCTCACGACCCACATGTGTCACCGCAACCGTTCTTGACATTCACTTTCCGGGCCCGCACCCCCCCACCATTCTCGTTCCCACCCGCAAGAACCCAATATCCTACACCGGAATCGTCAGAAACAACCTATCCGCGTAAACGTGCTCGTCCGCTCGCCGACATCGATGGCTTAGATACGGATCTGCGGGAATATTCCAAGAAGCGTCGCATACGATTAAAGTTGATAACTTCACGGCTGAGCGAGCCATTTGCCGTTCCACCAACCAACATCCAGGACCGGGCGAACTGCCCGCGCGGATGCATGTGGGCCAGGTCTAGAAACGTAGCCCGGAATGCCTTGAGAAAAGCAGCAATATTAAACAAAATACGGCGAGATACGATGGCTGCGCGCGAGGCGCAGCAGAAACAAGTCGAGATATCTCGACGCCAATTTAGGTCCGTTGACAAAGTTCCCAAGCTATGCTCGATTGGAATGCTGATTGGTGTCGACAGAGAACGACTCGCTGCTGGCGCCCAGTCCAGCTTCGACAGTAGTAATGTAATAGCCCTTAAAAACCAAAAAGCTGCGCAGATGCAACAACCGGTTGCACGGAGACCGAAAGGTATGCAGAAACGCATGACCCGTAGTGCCACTGCAATGGCCCATGATGAACAAAATCTCATAATAGAAAAAGAACAAGAAGAAAAAGAAAAAGACCCATATTATATTCCGAGTCATCGGAGACCGCCGTCCCCGCCCAGCGAAGCCGAACTAGAGATAGAGCGGAACCGTCGCGGGATGGGACTGCAGATTGGCCTCGACGTTAATTGATGAACGGAGCAAAACAAAAAACAACCGGAGTTGTCTGATTTTATCTTTCATTTGTAGATTTCGGAGTTGTGCGGTGGGTTTGAATTTTTTGAACGATGATGGATTGAATATTGTACAGTGATATCCCCTTTTTCATGTTTTGGGTTGGGTTGGTTCTTTTGTGTCATGCATTATTGTCTCGGGGACGCATCATCGACACCCTGTCTTCCTCTTTCCCCAATGTTTCATTCAGAAGTTCCGAGCTTCGCTGCTCTGTCCTTCGCAATGTCCCGCATAGCCTGTATCCCCCCCCGACGAACCATCGTCAAGTAAATCAGTCGATTGTTCCGGGGTGATATTTTTAAAATATAATGGTTCATGTTTCGAAATCATGAATGAGTGATGTGGGTACGCACCTCGATGGCCGCCGTCTTTTCGGCTTCGATGTCGCCGCGCGATATTCGCGCTTTCATGTCCTCCATGACCACGGACCTGCTCCGGCCGTTGACAAACACCCTATAAGTAGTCCGGCGCCCGTTAGCCCGTCGTTCGTATGTAGGCCAGAATGGCGTGGGGTGGAAGCGTCACCCCCCCGGCGCGAGCGGGAGTGCCGGGGCGGGACGGGTCGCTCGCTCGCGGGCTGGCTTACACATATCGCATTCCTAGTATCACCCGTCAACCCAAAGCCCATCAACCACCAAACAACAACCCCCAACTACCCCCCGTCTAAACATACCAGGAAACTTCTCTTCATACGTCTCATTCAAGCCCTTCAGCGCCTCCGCCTCCTCCGCCGCACCCTCCTGTAAGCTGCGCTGCTCCTGCTCACTCTGCGCACTGTCCACCTTCTTCGCCCCCAGCCGGGGGTGCGCCGCCAGCACGGCCAACAGCTTTTCGTCGTCCTTGCCGCGGAGCTGCAGCAGGAGCTCGGCCACGGCGTCGATGAAGCTGTTGTAGCTATCGTAGGTGTCGGCGGCGACCGGGAGCAGGCGTGCGGCGACGAGTGTATGTAGCGCTGGCGACGGCTCGAACAGCGCGTCCAGCGCCGGCGCGATGTGCTCTGGCGACGACGAGAGCGCGGCGAGGGGGGGCAGCTTATAAGCCATCGTGGAGGCGTGCGGATGCAGGTTTAAGGTTCGAGCCGGAGACTATTGCTTTTCTTTTTTGGACTGTGTGGGGGGTGACGTCGGGTGGTTGGTGGGCGATAGAGTGCTTACTGGAAATTAACTGCCGAACTGCGAGGGAGGCGGATGGGGGGGGTGTTATAGATGAGAGAAGAGCAGGGCAGAGGCAAGGGCTGGAGATAAGTATTGTAGGCTGCTGATTGCTGGTGGTGGTGGTGGAGCAGAAGGCAAGGGCTGCTTGAGATAATGCGTGCGAGCGTGCGAGGATGTGGTGATGGATGTGGTGGATGGATGTGTGGAGATAGAGGCCCTGCTCGCAACGGACCCACCCACTCGGGACCGCAGCGCTGACCGACCGGCGGCGGCGTGCTGCGTGGGCGAGGGCGTGGGTGTAGATAGATAGCAGCGCTCTCTCGCAGCCAGTGGATTGAGTGGGGAGGAGCGCACCTGACCTCCCCGCCCTCTGTCTACACCTGCCATGTACCTAACACATCTGCATCTCCATCCCGCGCACTCCCCCATTCCAAAAACCACCACCACTGTGTAGAAAATCCACAGAAAATCCACAGACAACGACTCTGCTGTTGGTAGGGATAGCAGTCCGACGACGATGGCGGGACAGGGGTGCGCCGATAAGAGCTGGCAGACAGACAGGCAGGCAAACGGTTGCAGCCGCGCCAGATCGCCTGCCACTGGTGCGAGCGGCGTGGGGAAGGCAGGGTCCACGGCAGTGCGTGCGCCTAAGTGGATGCGATCTGCCATGGCCAACCCAACCCAACCCCACGCACGGCTGTGAGGGTGGGCGGCGAAGGTTAAAATGTAAAGTGTTGCAGTGGAATAACACACTGTGGCGTGTTGAGGCGTGTTCGAGAGGCAACATTCTGCGGAGATGTTTACATAAACTGCATCCCGTGGTTTGTGCAGCACTGCGGCGAGGTAGATGTAATTTTACTTATTCCAAATTTCGGTCCCGTGCCCGGTAGTATTTCCAACTGCGGATTGACGAGAAATTTCCACACATAGACTTATGTAGAGGCTTTAAAACGAGCCTGGAACTTCCCACTCTGCCATAAACATGCTACTGGGCAGGAAACCTACACACCATCACGGCCACCAAAATCATCTGCACATCCCACATCGTCCAACCTCGTGAAGAACGTGGGAATCATGCAGAAATGTAGGAAGCAAGGAACTCAGGCGTTCCACAGCTTTTGGGAACCAGTATCCCATTGTAGAGACGGAGACGAGGGCCAATCATTATCCTGCTGGGGTTTCGTGGGGAATTGCCTGCAGTGTCGGTCTATGTGCAGAGATTGGTGGGGCGCTGGCGACAATAACACCAGCGTTGACAGAGCTGCTGTAGCATCGAAAAAAGTACTAGAAGAGCTAATGGTACGGGGGCAGTTTAAATAGTCGAGGGCGTGCGTGTATTAACTGATACGTTAGCATATTAAACGACTGGGTGGCTGGCACTAATATACACACTTGGAAGAGACTACATAGGTGTAGTCTATATTGATGCAGACGAGAGAACTATCGTGTTCAAGTAAGGTGAAGTGTACAGGAAGAAAGCAGAATAAGGGCGAGGAGACTCCGCGAGGATACCTGATCCCAGATGGCTAAAACCGAATGACTACCGGTGAAGAATTACCACCGCCAACACATATGCTGCTAGATACTAGATAATCTACCACTCGGGAAAGTTGCTATCTGTGATTCGATGACTCCGGCCGACAGACGAGTTCGCGGTTGAGAAAGCAAAACTTCACATAACGGTCCGTGGGCAGACACGGCAATATACACGAGTGAGATCTCGTGACCCGTTTTATCAATGACGAGTATTCATAATGGTGTTTTATGGTTTGCATATCACTTGGTTCACTGGCCTGATTATATGTGCTCGTTACTCCTGAATTTCCAACAATTCTACGAGGAATAGCTGGAGAGCGGACATCTAGGCCGACTACGCTCGAACTACGGTATGGTTTGTCACGTTTGTCACGGAGAAAGTCTTAAGAAGATTGAAGGTCGGAGGAACCACTGGTTTATTGTGAATTGACTCGTAGTTAAAGGTCGTAGTCACCTGGATGTTAACCCAGGTGGCCATGTTCGTCCAGGTGGTGCCCGGCTATTATCCATTTGCAACATGATGGTATGTTGTTTGATTTTGTGTGTGATGAGAAAAAAATATCTAGGATGCCGTGGATGGTTTTTTCATATAGTCCTGGGAAGCGAGGTCAACATTGAAAATAGGGTTTCATTATACGTGCTTTTAAAGTACGGGGACCGTCACAAACATAGTATGGCCCAAGAAGTCAATGCGCCGCTGTCACTCGGGGTTCCGGGCCACGTTCTTGGTGGGGCCCAACGGGATGAACTGGGAACTCCGAATACCGTTTTAGATGAATAAACAGAAATAAAGCAGACATATGGCTCGTGTTTGCTGTCGTGTCTTTTGTATGATATCTACTCACTTAGTTGGCTACATGTCTAGCATAAAGACAACGAATATGATGTCTTCTGTACGAAACGACCTTTTTATTTTCTCATTCCCGAGCTCTGTTTACTCTTCGAAGTTCTTGCTTCTTCGATTGATATTTCCACTCTTTATATTTTGTGGCACAAGCGGAGGGGGTCGTATTAGAAAAATGGGATAGGAAGGTGGATGGTTGTGAACGATGTGTAAGGTCTGATGTTATACATTGATTAGTATCATTTTTTTTCGGATGCGTATCTTAATACGCATCAGTAGTGCATCATGACTTGATACTTGCGCCAGGTTAGTAATGGCAAGTTCTTGAAGGCTCGGTCCTTGATCAAGTGTTTGTTTGTTCTTATATTAGAGGTTCGATCGTTCATCACAGCATAAATAACTCTATAAAAGAGCATAGAACCTTTCTTAAATAACTTGAACCTTCAAATAGAAACAGCCATAGAAAGGAGGTGATTTGAGTATGTAAGGGGGGAACACAATTTAACTATTCACCGAGTGATATCCGTAATTTGTGGCAGTGCCACTATCGTAGCCATTTATGAGCACGAACCACCTGGAATCCTCCAAAGAATGCCCAATTCCAGTTTCTCCAGCTCAACTCAGAATTACCCTCATCTCAGGCGTGAAACCAAACCCAATCCAGTGCACAACTCATTCCGCCACCAAAATAACCCTGATTAATTGAGGCACAAGATATATGCACCATATATATTTTAAGTCACGCGCACCACGTGTGCTCAATGCCGCCGCACGGACCGTTTGCAACACTTCACCACGCATTCCGGCCTCGCCGCCAACACCGCCGCCGCCGCCGCATGTCACGCATATGCACTTCGGCGGAACAGAACAAGCTCATGAATTGCCGATAACGGCGTGCATTAGACTAGGCCAGTCCCGGTGTGTTTGACGGCTCGTCAGTGGGTCAATGGGTCGGTAAGGAGGTGCAGTTTACATGATTAGAGCTTTTGCCGCCGAAAGCGGCCGGAGTGGGTGTAAGGCGCCTGTGGACATGTAAATTATGTACGGCCGCTTTCGAATGTTTCCACTGCTTGGGGAGCGGGCTGTGGATAGGTAATGGAATTGGTATGCACGACGTCGGCGTTGGTCGTCGTATGTACGGCTGGCTATTGATAGGGTTCATCTAAGTAAGCAGATAACCCCTGCCCGCATTCCATGGCAGAATTTATAAGTCTTTTAAGCCTACAATAGCAACTAGTACATGTACTCGTACACTAGTTATATACATATCGCCGTGTTGTCCTCGCAGGTCGACATCTTACCGATAGGTCTAGCCATTAAGAGTAAACGTTTTGACAGAAAATTCTTTCTAGAATCGCCATGTACCGACATTTCAGTGGAATGAGGATCCATGATCCCGATATAAAGTATTTCACCGGAACACTACCCATGCCCGGCACGTGAATGTATTCTATCCAAAACACAAGCGACATGTTTTAGCCCTGGGTCGCGGAGTCCAGCGGGAACTCTATGTCTATATCCTGACTCCTTTCTTAGGCTGTCACTCGTCCAGCCCAGGGTCTATCAGTCCCTGATTTGATCCCGTGCGCGCTGTGACTCGGGCGCCCAAACTCCATGATGGCCGCAATTGAGGTCTGCACGTCGGTGAGTTTGCGACGTCTGAGTCGGTGCGGCGCCGGTCATGTGAGCGCTCTCCAATATCCAGCGGCTATCTACACTCGCACTCACACTCTCATGGTATTCCATTTTTATTCAGGCCGATTCCAGGTACTGGTAGTGCGTGGTAATAAATTATGCCAGGCCTGTCCATGATGAATACAAGGCGTGGCGCTAGTGGCTGCAGTATGGAAGGCCTCGTTTTTTGGGCTTCTATACGGTGTTCTGTAGCACAGACTGGGAATGATTTATGCAGTGTAAGCTGTCCATAATACAGGGTCAGGGGATCAAACATGATCGATGTTGCGGTTTAAAAAAATTGTGATTCAAGAGTCGATTGTATGAACACACGGGAGTCGAAGTCGACGGCCGCCGACGGTCGGTGTCTATCAGAAAGACCCTGAATGGAACAGGTGTGGCTCTGCTGTGAATGTTTGTGCCCCCAACTCGCAGTACTGCCCCAAAAAGAACATGATGTGTAATTCTTATATCGCTTCGTAAAGTACCTTGCTGTACAGTAAGCTAACACATGTTTCGCGGGATAAGAACATTGACCCCTATTGATATGTTCTTGTTTGTTTAGTGATGTATAAATGTATAATCGGAAACAAACCATATTCTCGTAGGCCGATTAGGTGCAATTGTAAGTGTTCTAGATTCAAGTGAAGCTATTATAGAAGATTCATATGTATCGCAAAGCTAGAGACCCTTGATGCAAGTTTCAAAAGTGCACAAAGGGATACTATATCCGTAGACTTTTATAGCGGTATATTCCGTTAAAGAAGATTTTGAATGGACCAAGCAACTTCCCATAGCAGAATAGTATTGTCGTTTTAGAGTAACCACCAGGCCGAATCATCAATTACTCTAGTAGAGCAGACTAATATCCACCTACTAATCCTAGGTATGGCCATCCATCGACATTCTGAAACAGCGCAAGTAATCAATTACGCTAGATCTAGCTCGCGATATCATCGTGTTAGTCGTGTGACCAAAGCATGAGCGTGCGCACTACTAAACGCTGAGGGCTTACCCCGTATACAAGTGCAGCAGGATGATGAGGAATAAGTTATGTAACACAATATGGATAATATTGACTGCGGATTAAAAGAGGGAAAAAAACGGATACAATAAGATAAGCACTTGCGGAAGACTGCCTGTGTGGAGATGAAGAGATGAGAACATGTGGTGGTGAGTAAGAATAATTTCGTGCTGAATTATTCAGACGAGCGCGTAGCTGAGCTGATTGCGAATGACGTACAGAATTACGGCAAATTAAAGTACATAATTCTGTGAGGTGCCTGTTTTGGTGCACCCACGCGCGACCAGTGCCCCATTTGCCTCAGGCTGCCCTTTCTCGTGACTCGCTTGTTAATTCTATGCCCGCACCTACCATCATGTGCACACTGAAGTGCATACCCGGAGCGCTCTCTGGCTAAGCTTTTCGATCCCGTACGGACGTATTCGTGCAATATCATGTAGATATGTTTCGGCCGCAGTACTTTTACCCTGGTATCGCCCTCGGGTAGTACGACCACAGTTCCCACGGTAAAATGGAAAGTTTGTCCAGGCATTTTGCATGTCGAACCGTCGATGTCCCACGGTTCAGCACGTTTGTGCGCTACTACAGCCTGCAGCCATTTCGGGAGGGTGGAGCAGGGATAGGCCCTGAGCACGGGCGTGGCAAGAGCCTCAAAGTGGCTTAGTCGCTGCCGCTTAGGGTGCTGACGCTAATTGAATTATTGTGATGCCACGCTATTATTGGACAACAGAGAGAACGGTAGACAATGAATGGGGTCGGTCGATCCGCCAAGCATAGAGGAGGAGGACAACGTATGGACACTGGCTGGACAGTACATTAATATACCTACACCCTCCTCCTCTCCAAACTGTTGCAGAATTGTGGACTCGTTCGATACGATAGTAAAAAACCTCGACTGGCTCCTGTGGCAACCCCGTGAAACTCGAAGGCATCCGCAAATACACCCCGGATTCAGATACAACCTCTAACCGCCCAATACAGAAGGTATGTTTTTGTGCAGTGATCAATCTATATGCAAATAAAATTAAATCAATGGCTTACCCATATATTAGACGTCCTTGACGGCCGACCTCACAGTAGATTCTTCATTTTTCAGTTTTTTGTTTTACACAACATATACCATGATGACGACAGGTTGGTTCCCATGATCCCGATTATTTACACAAAAGTTCACACTGACAATAGTAGATATCGACATCGATCAAGCCATCGCTGCCTGGCAGCCGAGTCGTCTTAAGGCGCCGATGCAGCATTCACCAGACTCCCCAATCACACCTATGTCGTGCATAACCGACACCTTCTCATTCGCCGAATCCGACGATACAAGCACCTGCAAATCGTTCTCAGACGTAACCTACGACGACGACGAAGACAACGAATACAATTCGGATGCCTCCTCCTCCGAGTGCGAATCCTACTATTACGATCAATTTGAGGGCACCTGGGACACCACACACAGCAACCTGCACTCCGTGAACTCGTTCCGCCAGGTCGGCCGCCGCCCACGCTATTCCAGCTACGATGATTGCATCGACAGCACCAAGTTCCTCTCCATCTGCACCTCTCCCGTCGCCGCACGCTCATGCATAGAGCTCACATCCCCGGGCACCAGTGACACCTGCAAAGAAGTCTCATTCGCCGCCCCCACCGTGTCCTGCCGCATCGAATCCGTCTCGATGCTCGACTTACCAGAATTCATTCCCGACGACGATGACACCGCCGACGAGGGCAGTTCCCGGCCCCGCCGTCGTACACTGCAAGAAAACTGGGCCGGTCTCCTCAAAGAAGCCGGCATGACACCACCGCCGTTGAACGAGATCCACCCCGCGCTGCGCAACCAGGATCCGCTAGCCATCTCGCGCGAGACGATGCGCCAGGAGTGGACCGAGTGGCCGCCAGTCAAGTTGAATCTTGTGGTTCCCACGCCACCGACGCAGGGACGGCAAAGCGTGCCGCCGCACGAAAGTCCCAGGGTCGTGGAGGCAACAAAGCACGGGAGGAGCGAGAGCGCGTGGTCTGCCGAGGCAGAGGTCAAGCCGAAGACAGGGAGGAGGTGGCTGTGGGGATTTCGGCACTCGAATTCAAACTAGCCAGCCAATCACTTACCTACCTAATTTCTAATCACCATGTACGAAGTTTTTTTCTTTCTGTTTTTTGTTTTGCATCTAAGCGACAGGTCCTTTGTTTTTATTGGCGGTTCATCACGGGGGAGGAAGCGGCGTACGCGTACGGGTGGGAACATGCATGGATGGATGGGCGGGTGGATCGGTACGGGAGGTGAGGGAGAGGGATACATACGGGTGGAGAAGGGGACACGGACGCGGCATGATGTGATTTGATTACTAGAAAGATGTTTTATTTTGGCGTCACAGGAGTTTTCCATTGTTCAGCAAGCACAGGGTTATGACCGGGTAGAGCGGCATGCATGGGAGGCCGAAGGACGGAGGATGCGTTGTATATAATAGTATCATGACAAGTCGACCGCACACGTTACATATAATTCCAGAGATTAAACAAAGCTACAAATACAAAAACAAACGCAAACACGAACACAAGCACAAACGCTGTGCACGCGACTTAGATTAAGGGACAAGCGTTAGACGCAGCGCATGATATCTATGCTTTAGAGCTGGCACACGGATCTCACTCAAACACCCCGCGTATCTTGTACCGCGGTGCTGCAACCTTATGGCTAAGATTCTCCGCGTTACAAGAAGCCGTTGCTGATTGTGGGGTATTTTCGGGCCATAGCGATACGCACTGGGATGGATAACCGTATATTGGACGATACCGGCCCGGGAGCTGTCGATTTTCTTGCGCAGCTATAAATAGTTGATGCAAGCTGCCCCTAAGGTCTCTGAAACTTGAATACACATGCCGTCGGCTTCCTCTCTTGAATCTTGACGGCCGTGTCTAGAGACCCCGCTTCCTTTCACTGCAGATTGCAGATAATAAATCCACAGTTATGATCTAACCTCTTCCATTTGCGCTACCGCTTTGGCCCTCAAATTCCTGAAAAGTTCATGTCTGATAGATGCAGCCCTTCCCTCGCCGCAGAGGGGCGTCACCAGGTGTCCCAATACGGATTTCCGGGCTAGCTGGCGGCGTCGGTAGATGTCTTGGAGATGGAAAGGTAGCCTTACGTTCTGTACCCAATTACAGCATCATCATCGAGGTGGACTGGAGATGAGGGTCTGGTTGGTCGTGTATTTGGGGATTCAAATGAGTCCGATTGGGGGTACTAGACGAGATGTTTAGCTCTGCCCTACAAGAGTCATGTTTCATCACTGGTCGGTGTGTGGACGAACCGGTTCTCAACAGACATGTCAAAGAGCCAAAGCTCAGCTGAGCTACTTTTTGTACGCCGTTCTTTATCTGGAAACCACACTATCTAGGATATACTATATATAGTGAGCAAATGATGGCATGCGTCTGGGCCAAGTTGGCAAGTTCAAAAACAGGAATCTAGAGATTTGATCATTTCTAAACATGGACACCCCAAAAGCGCATTTCCCAGCTATTTGGAGGTGTTCAACTGCTTCGGTAGTTCTACGCCAGGACGAAGGACGAAATCTATTACCACACTGAATTAACATTGCGAATGCCAGGCGCTGGTCACGTGTTTCTACCTTCAGTCATGGCTCTAGGACAAGCCGCGGGGAATCGACAGAGCTTTGTTAACTAGGAGCCAAAACGTACCTACGAGCGAGGGATTGGGACAGGTAGTGTATTGAACGATTAAGGTCGTATCTTTTTTGTTGTACTGATCACGTGCCAGGCTATGCTTATGTACAGTTCACTTGTATGTATACGGAACCTTGCTATAAGTTAATCACTGATGAATCTATTCTAGTAGCATATTTTTGCGGATTGAAATACTATATTAGAAATGATAAATGTTTCTGCTATTATGTCACATTTACAATTCCGAGTGATAAATGGTGATAGCCGGGGTCCGGTGCACGGATCTTGTGGAGTACACAGTAACGGAGACTAAATTGATGGAATTGGTGGATCTCGTTGAGACCAATCATCTTCCTCTTCTTACCGATTATATGTCTAGCTGATACTACATAAAGAAATTGGCACTTGTATCTCCCCTAAGCTCCATTTTTGCAGCTTCCTCAGCCACCTCTAGGCAGACTTCGTGGATAGGCCTCACTAAGCCCTAAGAGCTCAGTCGCACAGGCATGTTATAGCATACACCAGTGATACAATATTTCATGATAACCTAGCCTCTTATCGGTATCTCAAACCAGGGGGGACGTTCACGAGAGACATACATACATAGGCGTGGTGAACTGTCATATCACTAGCGAGGGATCTAAACACGGCATCCAACGGGCCATAGGGCTCTACTAGAGATAGTGGAAACTGCAAAAGCTACATATCGGAGCTGAAACTGACACATTATAGCGCATATTAGCGCTCCCGGGTGCTACACCGTGCGCGCCCGCTATTTTCATTCACCTACGCGAAGCAAGTAAAACTTGGGGGTTTTTGCTGGAAATCTTCTGCACGTGCATACTTATGTACATGCCTGTCTGTATCTTGGTGTAGTCGGTTCTTACCACTTGAATGCTGATATCGTATTCTCACAAAGAGTTATGCTAAGTCGCCCTCGGGCCCGGTGGTGACGATCCATAATTAGAGTAATGCATTGTAAACCCTAAAGGTTGTGGTTGTTCTCTTTATGTAACAACGGAATACTTCTGAGCGTCCAACATCCCAAAACACCTGACAACACCGAGTGATACTACATCGCACACATGTCCGCTAGGCTGTCCCTACAGCCCCCCACAGCGGAGTATTGACTTCTTGGCATCGCTTTCCCAGTTGCATAAAACAAAGCTGCCACCGCACCTGGATTCCTTTTCTGCCAGCAAACATCACACCGAACGTCACAACCTGGCCACCTGGCCATTACGACAACATTGCCACCTGGGTGGGCAACACCACCAGCAACAGAGTGGTGCACTGAAAACGAGTCTGGAAACTCGCCGCCCTGTCCAGGTGATCAGAGGCAAAGATTCCACTATTTGGGCACCTTGTAAAGGATATCGCTATGACGGGCTTGGTACAGTCATACGCCTCGTGCTTATGCGAAACGAGAAGGGCAAACCTGGTTATAAGTGTCTCTTAGTAAGAAAGGAGGATCGAGAACGGCTTTCTGATATATTTGCGAGGTCTCCAGAAATTCTGGATATTGCTGTTTTCAAAAAAAAAAAAACATCAAAAAAATAAAACAGCAAATTAAAGCGAACCCCCAATCTTGTATTTTTGAGACCATAATTTTCACTATCATTACATGGGTTGTGCTTAAATAATGCCTAAACTCATAATTCAATCCAATTTGTAACGGTGATTCGTATCTCATCACTCGTCCGTCATGCCCCGGGAGTCTACAATATACTCACACCTGCTGGTCCAAGTACTAGGCACCTCTCGGGCCACAATCCATGTATATTCCAGAAGTCCACAGCCTCCAGCTTTCTCCCCACCGTCACTCTCGGCAGAACCCCCACTTTTGTCTCCTCCATGAGCTCACCAACCCACTTCTTCTCCACATCCCCCCACGACATCGCAAGGTCCCACCAATCATAGCTCCTGCAATCTGTCAAGCACCATCGCTCTCCGCCTTTCCAATTCTTGTGCACTGCCACTATGGCTCTCGCCACATCATGCCCATGTATCAGGTGCAGCGTTTCTTTCTTCGCTAGCTTCTCTTTCGTGTCCGCCACACGCTTCATGAAGTTCCATGGTGCGCGCTGCCCTCCCCACAGCCCTGACAAATTTAGGACGCTGCCCCCGAGCTCTATGAGTGCAGCCTCGGCGACCCCCCGTGCTGTAGGCTCAATCGGTGTGTGACGATTACCGCCGGAAGGCCACACAAATGTTGCGCCCAGTGCGATAAAATTCGCGGGAGTGGAGCTAGGGTGCGTGGAATTGTAGAGTTTGGTAAGAGTGCGTGGTGCCTCGGGCGTAGTGATCGGGAAGACAATCAGCACCGTGGTCGCAGTGGGAAGTTTTTTATATGGCTCAGGTGAATCTGAGTCAGGGTCGAAGGTGAAAGGAATGGTAGTAGCTGAGCCGGCGCGGGTTGTGGCTGCATGTGAGATTTTAGAACTGGTGAGCAATGGGAGGAGGAAGATAGAGGTCCAGCCAGCGCCAAGGATTAGAAAATCAACATGCTGTTCTGGACAGGACGTAATAGGGGGATGATTCAGCTCTGTCATTGTCATTGTCGTGAGAATGTACGGGGGTAGGCAGAACGAAAGGTAGAGGTGGTGACGATAGCTGGTGTGGAGTTAGAGCAAGCTTGTGTAACCCCGCCAGAAATGTCACGTGATGTCGTGCTCGGTCTAATACAATGATTAATCCTTTAGAAACCGAATAAACATTCTGCTGAACGGATCCAAGAGTATGAGACCAAGTCAAAGACTGTGTCTCATAAGATTGACTAGTAAAGAGAAAATCTGCTTCACATAAGGACTGGCTCAGAGTGATCAGCCATCAAAATGTGCACTTTCCACAGTAACAGGTGCTATTAACTACAGTAGCAGGAAACGGGGTTCAAATTAAACTATATTAGACTGATATTGGCTCTGAAAATGTTTCACCAGCGATTCCTTGATCGTCGAGACATTGTGAAAAAGCAGTGTTGAAAATGGTTGTAGTATTGATTTCATTCTAAAATGCGACTAAAATGAGTCAATCTGACCACCCCTTTTACCACTGTGCGAGTACATATACTTCTAGTGATTCATATGAGTGGAGAAGGGTACCGCTGATCACACTGGGTGAAGTTCGTCGTATGGATCGCAGGTATGCGACGAAAGGTGAATACTTCCTAGAAGAAGAGCACCAGCAAGCTCGCAATTTATTGTAGATAACCTCAGTTTATTTTCATCTCCTTGGGGGGTTTTCAAGGGCCACAATGCATGGTGCATGCATAAAACAGTGGTATCGCTTTTGAGTGAGGTGACTCGATAACTCCGCGGAGCAAAATGACTCGAGTGATCAATCCATAAACACACCAAGAACCGTATCCCTATGGATACGAAGCAACGTATAGACCTTTGGGTTTATAGCACATATTTCTGGAAAGTCACGCCAATATCCTCTGACCCGATCGGATCTGGGAAGGCGTGCACATAGCACCTATCGATCTCCATGTGCAGCACCATGGCGTATACCTAATAGATCTAAGACCGAGGACGTTGAAATAACCTACTCCCTTGCCACCCCTCCAATGCTTCCCTACTGCCCATCCTCATTAAAACGATCCTCATATACATATGTTGCCGAACATCCGCCCGGCCGGCCGACACGGGTGCACTATCGATCGTGGTCTGAACTCCGGCGGCACATACCAACAGAAGGAGCAGTCAGGGTCTTTACCTGCCGATATAGCTCAGCAGCCCGAGAGCGTTGACCTGGTTCTCGGGATGCAGACATTGAGGTGGCGTGTTTTAATTATATTATCGAGGGTTGTTATGTAAACTCTCATGTCTGGCATGCTGCCGTGATAGCCGTTGTGCCTGGTGCCAGGGGTTACCCGCCCATGTATCCAAGGTTGTGCTTTATTTTTTCTCAGCAAACACAACCACTTGCCACAAGAACAACCCACTCACTCACATCAACAATTATCATCTACTGGTATGACTCCTCCTCTTCAGTGCCGTTCCAAGATCTCCCAATGCGCACGCAATATGATGAGCAAATAGAGTTCTGCAATGCTTAGCCCTCGTTCGCACCGCTCCTGTCTCCTTCGCCTTTACCTTTCATTGACGTTCTTGGCCGCTTGGTCGTTAACCCTCGCGGTTTGCGATTGGACGGTGCATTTTCTGATCGTTGTTTGGTGTTTGGCAGGGAAAGGGGTTGGTGTGTTTGAGGGCACTGAGGATTAACTTAAATCTACACTTGATCTGATACCATTGCGTGAAATTTTGATGTTTTGCGAACGATTTGACAATTGTTTGGACGATTGGCTAACTTTTGTCAAAAGACTTGATATATTTTAGGAATGATCTTTTTGATGGGACGACGATCCAATGCTCTTTAAATTAATAGAATTGAAAATCTTACTGCAATACACTTTTGACTTACTATGTATCCCACGTGAAGTTCTGCCAATAAGAGTTTGATGTCTTATCTCATTCGTTGCGCAATCGTTCCAACACAAACTGTGTACTACCAAAATATCTATTATGCGTCTAGACTCCCATACATGATAATCGTACGACATTCTGGTTGAGATTATCACAATATACCGCATGCTGTGTCTACAATACAAAGTGTATTTATGATATGTCGTGCTGTATAGCAGAGGCATATATTGGATGATGCCAAAAAAGCAAAACATGCCGTCAGTCCGTGAGAAAGTAACCCGAACAAACCCTCGGGTCTGCGGAGTGAGTAAGTCTGACATACTTTTCGTCTGCAGCTTTTGAAGCAAGGATGATATCTTTTGATAAACCTAGTATCACACGCATCTACAAAATCACATCATGGGAGCCACTGCAGATTCGTTAAAAACAAGCCTTGTAATTTTGTTAAAAAAATACAAAACATTGTGTTCGAGAAGGCTGTACGTCCAAACCTGGTAGCTATTACTACTAGGGTTGACCGGACAGCGATCCCTAGAATAGACATTGCAACTAAGGTTTAGAGTACTAACATATTGGTAAGTTAACGACAGACTCCGAATGACAATACGTAATTCCACAAAAAAGACCTGACAAAGGGGATATCAATGGGTGGAGGGCAATTAAAAATTTACCCAACTAGCAGTGGGGAGACAGGGAGAGGGGTGGGCATGGGTTGAAGTGCTGTGCGGTAGGGGAGAGATACGTCAACATAGTAAAAAGAAATTCGCATCGAGATAAGAGTAAGTGGTAATGTTAAGTTCGTCCCGAGGAGGTTGCCGACCAAAAAAAAAAGTTACAAGACCAGATAGAAGAACTAAAGCAAGAGATAAAATCAAAGCCGCCAGCCATCCATATATATCGGCCAGTAACCCAGGAAATGAAGAAAGAAAAAACATCAAAAGAAGTCATAATATTGTAGGTATGTCGCCCGTTTGGGATAGTTGATCTGGCCCGAAGACCCAGTAAAAGTGATAAATTGTCGAAACGCATAAAAAAGAAAGGTATCCAAAACAGAACAATTCGCCAACAGCAATAAAACAGAGCAAATTATCCTCCCTGATGCAGTTAAATACAACAACATACGCCCCATTGCCTGCTAGCCCACACCACCACAATCCTCCAGTTGTTCATGTACAAATGTTGATTTTTTTGCTGTATTTAGATGTAGTGTGCGCTCACCTGCCCACCGACTCCACTGCTGCCGCCGGAACTATCATGGCTCCAGGGACTGTGGGCTGTGGATGAAGAATGGCCATCAACTACGGCGCCTCTTTCAGGAGCACCAAAATCAAAGAGCGTATCCCATTCTTGCCAGTCAATGGGTTCGGTACCCACAATATTGCCGTCGATCATTTGGGGTAGAGGGTGGACCATAGTCATGCGTTCGTCAATCCCTGGCATCTTAGCAACCGAAGCAGCAACTGAATGAGCGGCCGCTGCCGTGGCCGCTGCTGCCGGGACTTCCATATAAGCATAACTGGCTCGTGTCTTCCAGGCCCGCTCTCGCAGCTTTTTAAGGGGGCGCCAATATTTTTGCTCCGGTCCACTCATGGCACCACCTGGAGCAAGGTATTTGTCGACCGCTGCCCAAGCACGGAAGGCAAGAGGGCAGGGTGGGCGTATTGATAGCTCTAGGAACAGGAGAGCCAAAGCGTGAGCTTGGTAGTACGAACGAAAGAACCACGACCAATTCTGCGTGCCAGGATGCAAGGCCAGTTGATCAACACCCTCGAGATTTTCAATGGCATAAATGAACAATCTAGTTTTATGTTAGATTATAGAATGAGAGTTAAGAGGTTGGATGGGAACGTACTTGTTTTTAATTTCATCAGTGAGCAACGCACCCCGAATGCCATGGCGGATTGGATGGTAGACATAGAGGAGAGCCCGAGCAAGTAAAAGTTCTGCAATGATACCAGTGCAAAATTGAATCGGATCCTTTTTGTCCACCTTTTCGAGATATTTTGCAAATATATGCGTGCGTAACTCCTCGACCTGTGCAATTTTCTCAAAGCAGGTCTTACGCCGCTCAGATACGCTGAGGCCGATGAGACTGCGGAAGCACTCAAACATCTCTATGCGTACCAAGAAGAACGTCATCTCAGTCCATTTATCACTAGCTTTGCAAGAATGAGCTGTAAGATCTCTGTCATCGATGTTTGTGGGTGGATAAGTATCATAGGAGCTTGCAAGAAGACAAGGTTGAATTCCGAGCTCTTCGGCGGTACGAAGATCTTGAAGACAGATTTCGTACCAGACTCGCCTTCGAACTTCACGTTCGATAGGCTTCATCTCTGGGAAGAGACTGCCATCACGGTGCAGCCCTAGACTCTTCGCAATACGAATAGCCATACCAACAAAGCCAGATGCCATCTTAATTTCATCTTCTCCACGCATGCAGCTCTATATATATGTCAATATCAACACCTACTACGATTTATGTTCAGTTTTACTCACGATAAATAGAAGAAAGGCTTGAAGGGTAATCAAATCCTCACTTTCCATGAAGCGATTCTTGACTAGAGACTGTTCAAGGGCTTCGCGGTAGTGAATTTGCAAAGCTCTCTTAGTTGTTGAGGGCCATTTAGCCTTAACGGCACCCGGATGCATGCTCCCAACAGCAGCATACCAAACTCCAAACATAAGAGCTTCGACACTACGACTTTGTTGTGTTGTCGGCTCACCAAGTAGCCGCTGGCCATTCCATTCACACATTAACCTCTCAAAAGAAGGCTTGTGTAATATCGGGATGAGAGGATCTACGCCAATACAATACTGCCGCCACAAGAACTGACCTTCTTCAGTGCTTGGATGTTTCCATCCAATATCATCTGTTGTGGATCGGAGGAAGAAAGGTGCTGGTGAAGAGTCACGATGCGGAAGCTCGGGGCCATCCTCCTCATCTTCTTGCTCATCAAGGAGAACCTTGAGATTTTCAACCTAATGCATGGTCAGAGTTATGGTCACATGATGGTACAAGCACCCCCTTACTTCGTCTGATATCGCTGCCCAGTGTTGTGGATTCACATATCTCGACTTCCCCTCATCATCCACTACCAGATGTCCTGCCTGTGATCTAGTCATCTCCCTCTCCTTCTCCTCTTGCACATCCTTAGGCTCATTCTCGTCGGGAGGAGGCTGTGGGCCCCCATATCCCCTCTTCCTCAACAGGTCCATCATAGCCTCTGCCGGCTGGGCCCCATCCATGGACCCCGTATTCGTTGATATCCGCTCAATCAACCCTTCCAGTCTGGTCAACCTTCCCAGCAGCTGAGCCCCATCGTCTTGCGAAGCAGCAGCACGAGCTCTAGCTACTGCCTTTCGAGGTTGCTCTGGGAATATGCACTGCCCGCCACTTCGTCGACATCCGCCACAGGAAGGACGTTCTTTATCGCATTTGATGTGTCTTGATCTAAAAAGAAATGATAGGTTGGGTTACTATCGCGCGAATAGACGGTAGGTGGGCAATGATGGGTGTGGGGGGCTGGTATTATTACCTACAGCCGATACAGGACCGCAGAGCTCGAACTCGGGTGATTCGATGTATGGGGATACCGAGATCCATCTGCAGCTATCCTGGAGGAAACGGAATTTTGTGCTGGTTGCGAGGCTTGAGGTTGAGATTACTCGCGCGGGTGGTCGCAGAGGTGAGATGGAACCGAACTACTGAGCACTTTCTTTGAGGGATCAAAGACGATCCCTGCTGGCATCGCGGGTTCTGAGTGGCTGCGGCAAGTTCCATCCAATCATTGATGAGATGAGGCCGTTTTATTTTGAAGCGATGATATATGTAGCCATAGGCCTATGAGGTGCGGATAGCACAAGCAGAGATTTCATATCAAAAGAAAATCATCGTGAGCTCTCTCTCTCTCTCTTTCTCTCATGCCAGCTCTGCATCTGTCCGTCGCCCAGCAAGGCATATATCTTTCCTCTCGTCCGGATCCAATACCTTAGCCCTATCCAGTGGGCAGTGTATGTAGGCTTCGGTGTCGCCGTTACAGGGCAGAGGCCGAGGCCTGGTTGTGGTGATAGCTTTGGCGAAGTGTGGGGAAATGAAAAACCCCCGAATTCTTAACGAAATCAACCGAAGCAACTAAAATAGTGAAATATGGGGTAACGACTATTATTCGGCCCCAATTCCAAATAAACTTGCGGCAGACGTGATCTTAGCAGTTTCAATAAGCCGCTGGTGGGCTTGTCATGATGCTGTTGAAACAAACTTCAAGAAGTGGATAGGGCGATGACAATTGAGTTTATCAGAGTGACATGTCTTGGACTCTTGGTCCATAGCTACCCGATATTTTGGTACTTTGTACAAAAGCTGTCGGTGACCGAACATCGGAAAGCTGGCAGCTTTATCAGGCATTACCACCTTCAAAGGTCTAGAAGTTATCTACGCATATGTGCATACGGGTAGCTACTAAGTATAGCAGTGGTTACATAGAACAGTCTCATTGGGAGACTACTCAGGTTTGATGTGCCACATGAGTGATTTCGTCGGTACCGTACACAAGCGATTGTGACACGGTCATGCCTGTTGGAATGAATGCTCATCAAAATTCTTCACACAGTTGGAGTTGACAACGCACAAACTTAGTATTCATAGTTGTACGAGTATGCAGCCGTCCGATGCTTTTCTTAGATCAATTGGTTTCACGAAGTTATCTCGTTATGGGGAGTTGTACGCGGCGCCCGTACAGTGGTCTATCTCCGTACAACATGTGCGGCGACTAGAGGCACAGGCGGCGTAGCCGGCGCACTTCTGCGGCAACTACACCGGAGCTCGTCCACGTAGTATGATGCGTGATTCTAGATCTAACGGTCATGGAGATAACAACCAACACAGATCTTACCAACACAGATGTCGTAACTCTCAAGCTGTGGTTTCCCCCTGTCTGCCTCTAAGCTACCCAATGCCAAGTTCTTCAACGTCTCCACTTAGTGGACATCACGACCTCAACTTCCTCTAATCCGGAGTCACCGTTAGCCAACCCCACAAAATACCACGGTGCTCGCCGCCCAGATCCGCCTTCCAAGGTTTGAATTGTGGGGAACAGTGTGGGGAAATTTCCCCGCAACAAGAAACATCACTAAAATAGTGATAATCCAAGACTCCGGGGACATAACACAGCGTGCCCGCGCCTACTAGTGGCCGCCAATGGCCACACATTCGCCCCATATGGCTCTTGCCGCATCGGTGCCACGTGAGATATGCGGCGACAATAGTGGGTTATAGTGGCGGCGGGGATCTATAGGCTCACACATACCGCAAGATCGAGTGTGAAGAGAGACACGGCTGGAATTTTCCCGAAGCCGTGTTTTGTCTGCAAGTGAACGCACACCAGCGTGCCCCACATTTGGCTAATTTAGCACAATCTGTAGGAAGGCTGGGGCCTGGACACTGCAATCTGGTCTTGGAGTGTCGATGCACATGCTATCTAGCTGCTTGACGATGTTCAGATACGCGTAAGCATATGAGTTAGATGTAAACCCAGGTGCGGTACAGTAACTAGTAGAAATTCTGCCAAGAAGCTCATGGTCTATGCTCACCTGGCCTGGAGTGATATCAAAACGGCAACAGGCGCAGCAATAGTAACCCCGTCTTTGAATTAGAACAATGACGAGCGGCCTGCGTCACACATCAGTTCATGTAATCGTCTTGTCTTGATATGGTACAAACTTGGAAGCATTAAGAATCTGGTCTTTTACTCAACTCTATATCATATTTAGAATAGATATCAGATTTCGTGATGTGGCATTCTTGTCATCCATTTGCATGAACGTTCAAACTCATAGCCAAACACAATCTATCGGTGACCTGAGTATATGGTAATCCCCGTTTCGGAAACCTGTCCGCGGTGCAGTTTTATAGCCGCCCGCTGTTTGCTTTTCTACCAGGCGGCGAAGGCGGTGAGGTTGAGCGGCAAAGTAATCATAGGCGCCGTGGCGTTTGTTTCTTTGCTTTTGCAATACCGCCGCCGAACGGTTCCCACACCGCACTATCAATAAGATCTTGCATTTCTATAAAAGCGCGTATATCTGAAACTGCCGGTGATTACTGCACATAAGAATTCCGAAGAATTGGAAACGGACGAGTGCAGAGAAAGTTCGATGAGAGTACCTGATTAGAGCATGTTGTGTGATGATCGCGAATTAATCAAGGAATAGATAGATCAAAAAGAAAGACAGAAGTGCCCCCGGACTGCGTTTCAAAATCCTGATCAAGCATCTTGCAGCCTGAGGATATCGTAAACCATGGTACACAGTATGTAATACACGCTTAGATTCGCTACTCGGCTCTGCACGTATTTTCAAACTTATAGTTGCTGTTTCAGCTAATGCAGGAAGTCGAGGCGGAATGTCTTTCGGTAAAGCTGCAAATCTAAATCACTGATCTTTCGGCACCCTATTTTTACCAGCCGAGGACTCGGACAAAGTAAGGGCCTAATTTCGACAAGCATAAAAATTGTAGGATGGAATTGCTTTCAATGCTAGTACTAAATGTCTCTATTACCGGAATTACACCAGCCATTCCATATTATGACCCCGGAACAGGCTGTTCTGCCACGACCACTCGGAAATACGTAAGTAAGCTCGTAAAAAGTTAAGGTGCGGCGTAAACTAGCTCATATACCTAGCCGTCTAATATCAATGAAATGAAGTAAGCCACATGTGCATTTAAATTTAAATTTTCTCAATGCGCTGTTCAGTATTCACACATTTTCTTTTTGCTATCCGTTATTTAGTTTTACGTTATGCAGCTCTGCTACCTCGGACGCGGCTTACGTCTCACCTTTTCTCAGGGCACCGCCCGCAATGAGATATATCTATGTTTGTCATTGGTTGGTGTAGCCACAGACACCGGAGACGGGATGACCGCAAAGAATAAGCCTTTGTGGATGTAACACCGACTACGAGAGTCAACATGCAAACTCGGAGCTGAATGACCGGAGAAAAAGCAGATACAGACTTTATAGTTCATTGTACTGTTATAACTATATCAATGCGTTGTTTGGTATTTTAACTGGCCAGATCTGCATCGGACACCGTCGACTTGGTCCATGGATGAAATCCCAAACCAAGGGGGAGGCGAAGGAACTGTAGTACTACCTATCTGTGGAAGTTGCATGGGTAGACTTATTTCAAGAACCTCAACGATAGGTAGACTTTCTGCAGATGTGTGCAGAATAATATCCATATTTGCCGGGGATGTTACCGCCTGTGGAGGAGGAGACCGGTCCAGGGATTGCTTCCGCTGTGTGACCATCCTGCAAGGCAGGGGTAATATCTCCGGAGGAATAAGCCGTTTATGGCCGTTGGTCCGATGGAAAAAGCAAACCCCACAACGTCGGTGGAAAGATGTGCTTAGTGTCCGCAGAAAAACAACGTTAGGCTAGAAAGATAGTTAGTTTATTCAAAGCATTAAGCCTACTCATGTATATCAAAAAGAACCGTAGCCGATGGATTACTTCAAACAATTACCTGTATCGCCAGTGATTGCGTATTGGAACTAGATAGGCCTACTGATATACTGTGTACGCACATACTGCAAGACACTTATTCTGTGTTTGACCTGATTAACGGGATTTCTAACCGCGGCGTGGCTTTTCTGTAGAACCTCTCAGGCAGCAATCATCAATTCTAGAGTAGTGCACATATGATATCTTGCCGTCCCAGGCATGTTTATCGTTTCTCTCCGATTTAGTTGAGTCCAGGCGGCACTAGGTTTATATGCACGCGCACACTCTCTCGGACTGGATCACTCAGCGATTTCCGAACGTGGGAGTCTCGACTTTCTCACGGCTCGCCAGGAGCTAGATAGATGGTCCAAGTAATTTGCATTTATCCACGTTTGGTTCCGGTCGAGGCCAAGGAGCTGGTTGAGTATATTGCCACGACCCCGGATTATTTGCTTGGCCCTGTCCATGTTTGGTTGTTCAAAGAAGGTGTGTTGCCCTGTAGAACTCCCTGCACGTCCTTGTTTTACGCTAAATCTTAATTGTTGAATTTCGCACACCAACTTCCACGCGAATTCAAACGAACAATCCATGAAAGGAAAAACACGCTCTAACCTGGTAGCGGGTTAGTCGCTCAGATTAGATAGATTGAGTAGAGGAGAGATCCCATCCCACAGACTTCACTTGTGCAGATTCCTACCCACATAAGCACCCCTGCTTCTATTTACGCAGAAGATGGTCAAATCATGATGGTGGCTTTTTGCTTGTATCCGTCCGCGTTTCGCTGCTACCATGACCCCCAAACTGCCGCCAGCGGCCAGGCACATGTGCATATTACCTATTCCCCATCGTGATGGAAGTGGCTTGCCACCCGCCTTGGTAGTAGTCAACTCCCAAGGCGGTCAAATGGAATCTACAATCTGGCGTCCATTGGCTCTTCTTTTTTAGGTCTGAGACATATGTGCTTTTTCTTGTAACATGTTCAATTGTAGATTGTCGGTCGAGTAGGTAGCTCTTAGCTAGCTCCGCTGTACAGTACTCGTATCGTACACAATTGGAGCTTGCCAATGGGTAATGTGTTATTCTCCTTTGTGAGATTATCGGAGACGTGCTCTCACTGTGCCACTTTCTGGATGGAAATGCTTTGAGACATTGAGTCACATCGTTAACACGAATCTGGGTTTCGTGCCCATCATTACTGAATTCAATTATTGCGAGTTGCTTAAGTACTGCAGACCACCCACTGCGCCCTCGATTATCCTCTGCTTGTGTCCAAGCCCAGTACCTTCACCACCCACCCACCCGGTGCCTTACATCTACCTCCCTAGTCCCTGTGGCATAAGTTGGTGTGCAAGGTTTACTGTCAGTCTCGAAACTTGTGGTACACAACTCTCTTGGAATACCTAAGGCGCCTCCTCCTGTTTCTACGCCAGTCTTATCTAGGAATTTGTCAATAGCCTATCATCTATTGCTGACAATAAGATACTATTGAATACAGAAGCTCTGGGATCTTAGCTTCCACTGGTCCGTTGCCCCCAAATTTCTTGGTTTTCGCCTGGCAGGTGTAGAGCAAGCTGCCCAGAACCGCTGTCAACAACCCCAGATCTCACTGCTGTATAATTTTGTTTATATACCCCGCGTTTTCCCTGCTTTATTTTCCTTTCCTCAGGCTTGTTGTGTGTTTGATTCAGCATTCCCAACATCCCCTCCGACTACAGTAATCCAAGTAGAAACGAGAGACCCCAACCAGAGGCTCGCAACGTCCTGAATTCCCAGGGATATCTTTTACTATATTATATGACTCGGAATTTTTTCTAAACCTTTATCAATCAGATCAACACACGATATGTCGCCGAAAAAAGAAGTATCCCATGTGAGTGGGGACACAACCCCCAACTCCCTGGAGTTGGCCGGCCCAAAATTCGACAAGGAGAGGACGGCTCAGCTACTTAGGAAGATGGATTGGAACATTGTTCCTTTCCTAGCATTGTTGTATCTGTACGTCCTCACAATTATTCAGTAAACTGTTGCAAAAAGCTAACCACAACTAGTCTATCCTTCCTTGATCGTACAAACATTGGAAATGCCCGTCTTGCTGGCCTGGAAAAAGATCTTGGGATGACAGGATTAGACTACAATGTAAGAGTCTAAGAGACTGGCGCTGGTTGTTTCTACAACATCTAATGATTTTTTAAGGTCGCTCTCGGTGTATTCTTTCCATGGTATGTTGCTGCAGAGGTACCCAGCAATCTCATGATGAAAAGAACAAGCCCCTCTCTATGGCTTTGCATCATCATGGTAGCATGGGGTGTTTGTAAGTATTCTCACTGTCACTCGGTATCATCGATACTGATGTTGAATACCTAGGCATGACGCTCATGGGTCTGGTCACTAACTATGCTGGTCTTCTGGCCGTACGCATGGCACTTGGTTTGGCAGAGGGTGGTCTCTTCCCTGGTGTAACATTTTACATTACCCTCTGGTACCGACGTCACGAGTGTGGCTTGCGGATGGCAATCTTTTTCTCAGCAGCAACGCTCGCAGGTGCTTTTGGTGGATTACTTGCACGCGGTATTTCCGAGATGGACGGAATAGGAGGAAAGGCTGGTTGGGCTTGGATTTTCATCCTCGAAGGGCTTGCGACTCTGGTTGTTGCCGCTGGAGCTAAATGGATCATCAATGACTATCCCGAAACTGCGACATTCCTCGACAACGAAGAGCGTGTAGAAGTGGTCAGCCGCCTCAAGTTGGATCGTACATCTTTGGCCGATGAGTACCACATCAAGTATTTCTACAACGCACTCAAGGACTGGAAGATTTACGTTCACATGTTTATCACTATTGGTAAATATAGTTTTCTAATATTGATAAAATCTTATACTAATACTTCTGCAGGAATTTATACCCCTCTATACTCATTCTCACTTTTCTTGCCAACCATTGTAAAGAACATGGGATACACCAACAACGAATCCCAGCTCATGAGCGTTCCTCCGTACGTTGTCGCATGCTTTTGCACCATCACCGCTGGATACCTTGCGGACAAATCTGGTCAGCGGGGTCTTTACATGATATTTTTCTGCATTCTTTCAGTCGTTGGGTTCGCTATGTTGATCTCCACGGATAATCCCCACGTGCAGTACGCTGGAACCTTCCTTGCTGCTGCCGGTATTTACCCCAATGTACCGATGGGTGTTGCTTGGAACGGTAACAACATTGGTGGATCTACCAAGCGTGCTATTGGTATTGCCATGCATGTCGGTGAGTGATGGCGTGTGTCCCTCTGATATTATTCGGATTCTAATTTCCGTAGGATTTGGTAATCTTGGAGGAACTATTGCGGCATTTGTGTACAGAAAGACCGACGCTCCCAGATACTTTTCTGGCCACGGACTATTGATGGGTACCACCGCCATGAGCTGCGTCCTGTGCATTTTCATGACCTGGTACCTTCGCAAGGAGAACGCCAGAAGGGATGAGGCCATGCGTGAGAAAGGTCTGACCCTTGACGACTACACCGAGGAAATGAGGGTTTCCGAGCGGGAGAAGGGCGATAACGCCACTGTAAGTTTACTAGCTCTTTTTGAAGGATCGGTTACTAATGCTTTTGCAGTTCTTCCGTTACACCGTATAGTTTCTCATTAGAGATTGGATTTCTTCTGTCACTGGATAAATCTGGTGAATGACGTTTGGAATTTCTTTTGTCTATTGGCTATACGTAATTTCATGTGCTATTTAATGATCTTTGTTCTGGTTCATGGGGTATGGTTCGGAAGTTCTGGTTTGGTTGGATGGTGTTTATGTCATGTGTTTATGTCAAACAATTTACACAAATGTTCTTGGCGCAGCAATTCCAAACCCCATATTGATACTAAAATCACCTGATCACGAAATTGGCTCACAATCTGTAAATATCAGAAGGGAAGCTTGGAGCTTGGTCCATCATGTCCACTACAAATCACCAAATTGTCCCTTCTATATTCTAAGTTGTCCTTAAATTGTCTCCCCACTTCTTCCGAAAAGATTGATCTGCCTTTTCTCTTTCTCGAAGAAGTACTTGAATTATCACAAGGTGAGGTTCCATGATCGAGAAACTATGTTGATGATTGGAGATGTGTTTATCGACCAAGCGACGCCAACTTTCCTGGGTATGGTACTCCCAATCTTACAGACCTACTCTTTAGTCTTGGAGAGGATGGTCGTATTTGTCTGATTGATGCTGCCATTTATCCCACCATGTCACATAGTGGGAATAGTATCAAGACCGTAATTCTAAGTCAGCTTCCTCAGTTAATACAAAACCCCCCGACCTCTTTTTTACACGGAAGGTATGCAAGATCCCTGAGATCCTACAGTGACCGCTTCTCGGTGGATATATGGTGATGGTGGTGACCGTCCTTCTCTAAAGTTCGGCCAGCTTGGCCACAATCTGTCATTTCTGACTGATGGGAACATTTTCACAACTAAGAAGAAACAAGACTGCGTATTTGAGCAGGCAACTGTCGGTTAACTTACGCTGCAGAAAACTTGAGGCCCGGTCCGAGTTTTAAGCTTTGTGGATTGTGGATTATCTGCGTTGCAACTGGCAGCGTAATCATGGCCGGTGCTTACTTTGCGACGTCATTCACAAGGTTCCGGTTGAGTGCCAACTTTCAAGTAGATTACTCTACAGAAACAAAGAACTGAAAGAAAACAAAAAAGCCACGAATTCCTTTCATATACCTATGATGGCTATGATTTTGAGTTCTTCTGGGTATTCATACAAAATAAAGTACATATTCGCGAGTTGTGACAATATGGATGAGTCATGATGAGTCGAATTTCATCAGTTTGATATCACTTGGTCGCGAACCGATAGCCGTGACGAACCGAGAACTCGGCTGCAGCATGACACCACACAGAAAAGCTAGCCCCACGCAGAGTCTCATTTTGGGAGAGTCAAATGTGTGTTTTTATTATTATTGGAAGGTATTTGAGGTGGAAAACATTTTGTTTGGTTAAACCTTGTGAAAACGCCCATGCCTCTGACTGGATTGACAGTGAAAAAAACAGGAGAGTAGATCAACTGTGACTGTTTCGCTGCGCACATGGAGGCTGGGAAATGTCATTTGTCAGCCCACCACTCAGACCAGCCAATCAGGTGCGGCGGAGTTCTTGGGGTTTAAATCCGGCATTGCCCCTCACGTCAATAAACCCCTCATTTCCTACCCCTCTTAGAATATTTTCCTGCCCTCCCCTTCAATCGAACGACAGCTTGCTTCGCAATCCTACAGCGCGAGCAATCTAGTTCGTACTCGACCTCATCTGCTAGTAACAGAGAGTCGAAGTTTTCTTTGTACCAATCAATTTATACTGTTTCTTGATAGAAATCAGACAAGATGGTCAAGTATGTTTACCTTTCTGATCTCAATCACGACAATCTGGCCTGGTTGGAAATCGATCAAAGATGTTTTTACTGACGATGTGTGCAGCTTCACTGTCGAAGAGATCCGCGGGCTGATGGATGTTGTTACGAACGTTCGTAACATGTCCGTCATTGCTCACGGTAAGTGGAATTGGAAAATCTGTCCTTTAATTAGAACGTGGTCTGATTTTTCTTTCTCACAGTCGATCACGGAAAATCCACATTGACGGATTCCCTGGTTCAGCGTGCTGGTATTATTTCAGCGGCAAAGGCAGGAGAGGCGCGATTCACCGATACTCGGCAAGACGAGCAGGACCGGTGTATCACCATCAAGTCAACTGCCATTTCTCTTTTCGCGACTTTGTCCGATGAGGATGTCAAGGATGTCAAGCAGATTACCAAGGGTAACAGCTTTTTGATCAACTTGATCGATTCGCCCGGTCACGTTGATTTCTCATCTGAGGTCACTGCCGCTCTCCGTGTCACCGACGGTGCTCTGGTCGTTGTCGACTGTGTCGAAGGTGTGTGTGTGCAGACCGAGACTGTCCTGCGCCAGGCTCTTGGTGAACGTATCAAGCCTGTCTGCATTATCAACAAGGTCGACCGTGCTCTTCTCGAGCTCCAGGTTTCCAAGGAGGACTTGTACCAGTCTTTCGCCCGTACCGTAGAGTCGGTTAACGTTATCATTGCCACTTACTACGACAAAGTTCTTGGTGACGTCCAGGTCTACCCTGACAAGGGAACAATTGCTTTCGGTTCCGGTCTGCACGGATGGGCTTTCACCATCCGCCAGTTCGCTGGACGTTATGCCAAGAAATTTGGTGTTGACAAGCAGAAGATGATGGAGCGTTTGTGGGTATGTAAAACCACTGAAAAATACAATGGAGCCATGAATTAATCTTGCCACAGGGCGACAACTTCTTCAACCCCAAGACCAAGAAGTGGACCAAGATTGAGCAGTACGAGGGCAAGGCTCTTGAGCGTGCCTTCAATCAGTTCATCTTGGACCCCATCTTCAGAATCTTCGCCGCAGTCATGAACTTCAAGAAGGACGAGATCCCAGGTCTGCTTGCCAAGCTTGATATCACTCTTAAATCCGAGGAGAAGGACCTTGAAGGAAAGGCTCTGCTCAAGGTTGTCATGCGGAAGTTCCTTCCCGCTGCTGATGCTCTTCTGGAGATGATTGTTATGCACCTTCCTTCCCCAGTAACTGCCCAGAAGTACCGTGCCGAGACTCTGTACGAGGGTCCCAATGACGATGAGTGTGCTATCGGTATCCGGGACTGTGACCCCAAGGCTCCTCTCATGTTCTACGTTTCAAAGATGGTGCCGACCTCCGACAAGGGTCGTTTCTACGCCTTCGGACGTGTCTTCTCTGGAACTGTCAAGTCTGGTGTCAAGGTCCGCATCCAGGGCCCCAACTACACCCCTGGCCGCAAGGAGGACTTGTTCATCAAGGCAATCCAGCGTACCATTCTCATGATGGGTCGTTACGTCGAGCCCATTGAGGATGTGCCCGCCGGTAACATCTGTGGTTTGGTCGGTGTTGATCAGTTCTTGCTCAAGTCCGGTACCCTTACCACCTCCGACACTGCCCACAACTTGAAGGTCATGAAGTTCTCTGTCTCCCCCGTCGTGCAGGTTGCCGTCGAGGTCAAGAACGCCAACGATCTGCCCAAGCTTGTCGAAGGTCTTAAGCGTCTGTCCAAGTCTGACCCTTGTGTCTTGACTATGATTTCCGAATCTGGTGAGCACATTGTCGCCGGTGCCGGTGAGTTGCACTTGGAGATTTGCTTGAAGGATTTGGAGGAGGACCACGCCGGTGTTCCTATCAGAGTCTCACCCCCTGTCGTTTCCTACCGTGAGACTGTTGCTGGAACCAGCAGCATCACCGCGCTGTCCAAGTCGCCCAACAAGCACAACCGTCTTTATGTCATTGCCCAGCCCCTTGACGAGGAGGTTTCCAAGGACATTGAGTCTGGCAAGATTGGTCCCCGTGACGATTTCAAGGCTCGTGCCCGTATCCTGGCTGATGAGCACGGATGGGATGTTACCGATGCCCGTAAGATTTGGTGCTTCGGACCCGACACCAACGGCGCCAACTTGTTGGTTGACCAGACCAAGGCTGTGCAGTACTTGAACGAAATCAAGGACTCTGTTGTCTCTGGTTTCCAGTGGGCCACCCGTGAGGGTCCCATTGCCGAGGAGCCCATGCGCTCCGTCCGCTTCAACATCATGGATGTTACTCTGCACGCTGATGCCATTCACCGTGGTGGTGGACAGATCATCCCCACTGCTCGTCGTGTGCTGTATGCTGCTACATTGCTTGCTGAGCCCGCTCTTCTCGAGCCCGTCTACTTGGTCGAGATCCAGGTTCCTGAGTCAGCCATGGGCGGTATCTACGGTGTGCTCACCCGCCGTCGTGGTCACGTCTTCTCCGAGGAGCAGCGTCCTGGTACTCCTCTCTTCAACGTGAAGGCATACCTCCCCGTCAACGAGTCTTTCGGTTTCACCGCCGATCTGCGGTCACACACCGGAGGACAGGCGTTCCCCCAGTCTGTGTTCGATCATTGGCAGGTGCTCACCGGTGGTTCGCCCATCGACGGCACCACCAAGTCTGGACAGATTGTGCAGGACATGCGGAAACGCAAGGGTATCAAGGTTGAGGTGCCCGACGTTAGCAACTACTATGACAAGTTGTAAGCGGTGGTTGTTGGATACGGGTTTTCATAATGTTTATTTCGACAAACTTGAAAAGGGTTCGAAATTAAAATGGGATGGGTGGGTCGGCTGGCTTTTTCTTTTGTCATGAATGTACGATCTGAATTTCAAATGATTTTTTTTTCGGTCGAAACACTGGTAGCCACTTGCTGTGATTCCAGGCGACTAGATAAACCAAAGCTGAGGCTAAAACGCTGGAGCGACAATTGAATTTGTCGCCTAGGTACGCCAAAGGCAGTGTTCTACAAACGGCGAGAGTGAAGGTTAAATGTGAGGATGGTCTGAATGATTAGCTAATATGCTAACATTTAGCCTGTAAACAAGAGAAACTTGATTGAAGAGCTGAATATCGAGGCTTTGCCAGGCCTTCCGTTCATGGGGTTCTACAGCAACAACGCTATTATACAAGGGTGAATATGATCGATCAGAGGAAGAGCAAGCTAACACCGCTCATGCTAAGAACTGTTCATCATCCTGATCATAATCTTTCTTGAAATGTAAACAAAACCACCATCAGATTGGATGAGAGCAGCCTCAGTCGGTCTGATTGGCCAAAAAGACCCACACCTAGGCCGAGGCTTGATGAATCGCTTGTGAAGTAGTATTGTAAGAGCGACTGGAAGAAACAGCAAAACCTCGATATTTTTTTGCGACCGGTCTACTCTACTAAATCCCGCTAGTAAGATCAAAACCCTTAGCAAAACCTCGATAATGGCCCAAGTGCGTCATTACATGTCACGCAGTGCACATTCGATGTGGACACTGGACAGGCACAGGGAAGGGATCTGGCTAGTGCAAGAGACCTTTAGGTACTCGTAGGTGTCATGACGGTGTTCGTTCACCAGCGTGATATCGATCTCTAATTCTTACTCGGTGCAGTGAGCTTTCTATAGCACGGGGGGGTACCAGGGTGAACTGAACCGAAGCATAATCGACTCCATGAGAATTGTTTCACTGTGTGACTACTAACTCATAACGATCACGTCAAAACATACATGCAACTGAACTCAAGAGTGACCCCTCCCCCGCTCTACCGCCGCCGCGTCTGTCCAAACCCAGTGCTCTCATGCCTCGCCGCCCCAGCACTGCTACTCTCCCCCCCACCACCTCCCCACATACTCCCCCCACTTCCACTCCCTCCACTCCCTCCCCATCCGCTCCCCCCAACCCCACTCCCGCCCCCGCCCCCCCACGTCCGCGCCGTCCGCTCCCGCCCCCCCTCGCCGCGGTTCCGGTTCATCAAATACGTCCCCGCCGCCCCCGCCGCCAGCCCGCCGAGGAACCCCGGGTTCCACCCCCCCGCGCCCGCGCCCGCGCCCAGCCCCGCGCCGCGAGTGCTGGGCTTGGGATAGTACGGCGGCGGGTCATACGGCGGCGGATCGTCGCCGCCGTCGCCGCCGCCGCCGCCGCCGAACCACGGCCTCCCGCCGCCGCCGCCACCTGCGCCGCCCGGTCCGGCGCCGGGGGTGTTCCGCGCCGTCCACGCGCCGTACACGATCACGGCGACGACGCTCCAGAACAGGAGCATAAACACCTTCGGCCACCACTCGCCGCCCGCGCCGCCCGCGCCGCCCTCGCCTCCACCGCCCCAGCCGCTGAACACCCCCCCCCGTCGGTCGCCATACTTCTGAAACCCCAAATCCGTAAGCGCAAGCCGGTACTCCACGCCGCACGACCCGCGCAGCACGTTCGGGTCCTCCGCCGACGCGTAGCCCTCACACACCACGTCCGTCGAGCCGAGCTTGAAGTGCGGCGGCAGCTCGGCGGTGCAGGACCACGACGCGGACGACGTGTCCGCCGCGCCGTAGTCCGAGCCGAGGTTGGTGCACCGCATCACGTCGATCTCGTAGAGCCCGCGCGCGGAGCCGCCGATGCAGGTTAGCTGCGGCATGGGCGCGACGCGCCGCGAGGTCGTCATTTGCCCGCTGCGCAGGGTGAGGGTTTTGATGGACGTGAGCGGGACTTTTTGGGCGCCGGTGAGAGAGGCGAGGGCGGCGAGAGCGCCGCTGAGGAGGTGCGGTTTCATTGTGTTGGTGTGTCGTGTCGTTGGTAGGGTGGAGGGGGTTGGTGTGTTGGAGGGGTTTGGAGTTTGGTTGACGTTGTTTGTGGAGTACAGGAAGTAGGTGGTGGTGGGGAGACTCGGTGGCACCGCCAGACTGATAGCTATCTGCCCCACCAGGTTGTGAGTAAGCTGTGTGCTCACGTCTCGCCACCGAGACTGGAGAGGCCACGTTGCCACATGCCAGACCACCAGCACGGCGTCTCGGCCTGTCGGGCGTTGCTGCTCCAGGCCTCAGTGAATCGGGCTGGAGGTGGGTGGGTTAATTCCTCCATGCCAAGGACGTCTTGACGTCGTGCACCCACCGGCGATACGATACGTGGTTATCGGCGTTGTCACGTGACACCGCGTTTGGGCTGTTGGGGCTGACAAAGACGGCGGCTGAGACGTTCAATGCGTGACTCGGCCAACATACTTCTTGGAGCATGCAATGGAGTGTTGGAGATCTTGTTGGTTTGTTGGTTTAAGTGTACTCTACAGGAAGGGGAGAGAAGAGAAGAGCGGAATAGGGGCGGGAGACTCGAGCCCGTATGGCTAAGACCTGAAGTTCCTTCGATGATATAGGATTGCAGACTTCAATACTTGGTACGAGTACGTTTGCAATGTCTGGGCCTGCTGTCTGTCACCTCGAGCGATGGCCGTAAGAAGCGTCGAAATCGAACAAAGTACAGTCCATCCAACCTGCCGTCCACCACACCACAAACCCCACCCCCCGAAGTATCACATCAATGGTAGAGATCACAGTTCCGCTACGTTGGTAATACTTTTACCGTGCGTGCCTGTCTGCGCGGGAGCACCCACCCGTGTCGCCGTATTTCCACCGCTGTGTTTCACGTATGCACGACTGGACCGGTGCGGAAACCAAGTAGTTCATTGAATTCATCTACCACCCTACCCCACCCCACCACACGCCCTCACTCGCCTTGCCCTCCATTAACTACCTCCCTCTGGCGATACATGTGTAGTGATGAATGGAGTTGGATTCATGCAGACGAAATGGTACTGCATCTAAAGCATGACTTATAGCTAGCTGTCTCTATCTGAGCACGAGTACTACCACGTACGAGTACTCTTTCTTCAGTGCATGCCGAATTTACGCCAGTCCAGCGGCGCAAATCAATCCGTTTGTTGCTTCGTGCTTGCCAACCAGCCTCCCACAGCCTCGGAATTAATCCCAGCCACTGCTCTCACGCAAACCCGCCAGTGTTAAAACAGACCAGCAAGAAACTCTCCCAGCCATGGAGATTGAGGGCAGCTTAAAATAACGAGACCACAGAGGGGGCAACACAGATTTCGTGGGCTCATTGTACATAAGCGTTGAGGGGCACTCGCTTTGAAAGCCGCCCAGCGTCCAGCTAGCGTACTCTGCAATGCGACCGGGGCCGCCACACGTGGCTCAGTCGAGTAGCACAACAACGTGCGAGTACAAGGAAGGCAAGGCTCGCTCCGAAACGCCTCAAAATCTTATCCGGTCACTACTTCACCTCACCACGACCACCTCTGTCCCACCCCGACCACCAACACGACTACCACCAACACCCCCCTCCCCCCCCCCACCAACCCCCGCATCCCACACCCCCGACGAACTCGAGAACCCGCCGACGGATCTGCGAAAGGCGAAGGCGATCCGATGCTGTTTGACGATGGCGACGCGTCGCTGCTGAAAAAGTGGATTGTGAAGCGGCTGGAGGATATGTATGCCACCCGATCCGCCTTTTGCTCTGCGTGTGCTTGTGTGTAGCGAGAGAGAGACTGTGTGTGTGTGTGTGTGTGTTGGGCTAACGGGGCGTGGGAGAAAGATCGGATGCCGACTCGGATGTTCTGGCGGATTATGTGTTGGCGCTGCTGCGGCACGACCAGAGTGCCGAGGAGGTCAAGACGCTGTGTGTCGACCAGTTGGACGACTTTTTGAGAGAGCGTCAGTCCTCCCGCCCCGCCCCTCCCGGCCCCGCTGTGCGAGAGATGTGTGTACTGACGGTGTGCGAGTGGGTATAGACACCAGGAAGTTTGTCGAGGATGTGTTCACCGCGCTCGACACGAAGGCGTTTCTGTCGGTCAACTCGACGCTGACGGGCGGCGGCCTGTCGGTCTCGATTCCCGCGCCGACGCCCAAGGCGCAGTCGCCCGAGCCTATGAAGATCGAGCCGACCAGCCCCACTACCAGCGTCAGCACCATCGCCGACGCAGCACAGCGCGGGCAGAAGCGGCAGTACTTTGATCGCGATGCGGTGGGGTTCAATGACGACGCTGTCCAGGGCACTTCTGCGGGCGGCGCTGGCCGTGGCTCCAAGTCTGCGCGGCGCGGCGTGCATGGGCCGGGACGCTGGCCGAACGATCGGTTTCGGCCTGGTCAGTCGCCGAGTACTGCGACGTTTCCTGCTGCGCCTCCGCCGCTATTTGGTGTCCCGCCGGTGGCGGGTAACGGATTTCCGTGGGCGCCGCCGGACCCGAATGATCCTATGGCTCAGTTGTTGGCTGCGCAGGTTGCTGCAACAGCGTGGGGGGCGCCGTTTGGGGCTGGTGGACCGCCGCCTGCAAAGAAGATTGTCAAGAAGGTGGGGAAGAGATGCAAGGACTACGATGAGAAGGGATTCTGCATGAAAGGCGACATGTGTCCGTATGAACATGGCGTCGACCACATCACTGTGCCCGGAGAGGGGGGAACGGAAGCGGGTTTGTTATCTGGGAAGCGGCAGTATGAACCAACTAATTCGTTGACAATCGACTCAGAGTACGACCCGAATGATTCTATGATCTTTCCATCGCCAACTGCAGAGACTAGGCCTCGAGGCGGCGGGGGACGGGGACGTGGGCACCGCGGGGGGCGCGGAGGAGGAGGTGGAAGGGGCGGTAGGTCGGATTTCTCGGCGACAGGACCATCATTTGATAGGGCAAATGTCAAGCTGGTGATTGAAAATGTTCCCGAGGATAAGCTTACAGAGGGATCGATGAAGGAATTCTTCAGCAAATTTGGTAATGTCACGGATGTGGAAATACATCAGCATAAAAATTTTGCCATCTTGAAGTTTGAACAGTGGGAAATGGCCAAGGCCGCATATGACTCTCCAGCGCCGATCTTCGACAACCGCTTCGTCAAGGTGTTCTGGCACCGGCCGTCCGACGCCAGCTCCAGCACCTCCCCATCGCCCATGGAGGCCCGCGCCAAACGCTTCGGCAGCCCAGGCAAGTCCGCCGACCACCACCACAGCCATCACTACCAGCAGCCACCAAGAGAAGAAGAAATGGAAATAGACATTGAAGAGGTCAAAAGGAAACAAGAAGAGCTGCAGAAGGCCCACGAAGAAAAAATGGCAAGAAAGAAGAAGAACGAGGAAGCCGCCGCGGCGCTGCAAAAGATGAAAGATGACCTGATGGCGCGCCAGGCCGAAGAGAAGCGCAAGCTGTACGAGAAGCTGGCCAAGAAGCACGCGGCCGCCGCGTCGGCCAAGTCGGCGTCCCCCGTAACTGATGCCTCTGGGGCTGCAGGCTCCCCCGCCCCCGAGCTCTCCAAGTCCGACAGCATGACCGCCGCGCTCAAGGCGCAGCTCGAGGCGCTCGAAGCAGAAGCGCAGGCACTCGGTATCGACGCTAACCAATCCGCAGCCGCCGACGACGCCTTCGACCTCGCCGGCTTCCGTGGCCGCGGCGCCCGGGGCCGCGGCCGCTTCGCCACGAGAGCGCGCGGCGCATACAGAGGCCGCGGCGGCTACGACGCGAGCGCGGCCCGCGGGCGCGGCCGTGGCGCACCAACTATGAAGCTCGACAACCGCACAAGGCGCGTCACGGTGACGGCGCCGGACTTGAAGGGAGACCGCGAGGAGGACTTTCGACACTATCTGATTGTAAGCCCTGCCCCCAGCTGTGACGGACGCGAGTGTTGATGGGATAGAATAATGGCATAGAGGTCGAGGCTATCGAGCCGCACCCCGAGAAGGAGGATACGCAGATCTTTACGTTCCGTGATCGTCGGAACGCCGAGAAGGTATGCATGCCCGCGCTTCCATCTCTGACCCTCTTCCCGTCGTTGTGTGGTTGGATATGGTGCTGACAGGTGTGTGTAGTTTGTGTTCTCCGGCAACGAGATCCCCTCCGTCGGCACCGTCTCAATGGCCTGGCACAACGTCCCGCTCCCGCCGCAGCCCGTCAAGCCTGCACACGCGTCCGCGCCCGCCGCAGCGCCGGCCAACAACGAGGAGGGCGACACGCGCATGGCCGAGGCGGACAGCCATCACCACCACCAGAGCGAAGATGCGTACGACCTGGCGGACGACGACGAGGGCCGGTGGGACGACCGTGCGGATGCGTTGGATGTGTTTTAGACGACCGTGGCGCGGCGGGGCGGGTTGGGGCGTGTGTTTTGTATTATATTATTACTACCATTACTACTTGTGCTACACTACTATCACTGCTGCTGCGGTTCCGTTACAAGTTTCTATATCTGGGGGTTAAAAAGGAGGCGGAAAATGGATTTGGGATGGTGATGATGTTGTGATGATGATATGTGCGGGGCGGATTTGTGGTGGTAGTGTTGCTTTTTTCGGATTTGGGTAGGAGGTGGGAGTGGGGGAGGGGGCGATATGTGTGATAGATGGGGAACACGGAACGGACGGGCGGGCGGGCGGAAAAACTGTAATATTATATACAAGTATCTGGAAGTAGAATACTGTACGCTGTGCATGCGTGTGTGAGGGCGTGTGTGTGTTTAGTGTGAGTGTGTACTGCTGCAGTGTGAGGACGGGCTGCTGTCGAGCCCTTTGTAAGCTCCCAACAAACGCAGTGTAGCCCGGCCCCAGCACGGCGGTGTGTGTTGTGCCCTGCATACTCAAGCGGCCCAGAAATCACAGGCTTCAATTGACAATAGGGGCTACACCTGGGGATGCACCGGTCTTTATATCGCCGCCACTGCACACCGTCCTACCCTACACCACCCTACACCCAACTATTGCAGGGCACCACAGCGCCACGCCACTTGTGATCTCCTCTACATCTACATCTACGCACCCCTACTGCACCGCCAAACCTCCCCCATGCTGTCCCCCTTACTCCGTTCTCTCTAAGCAGCCGTACTTTCTTTTCCTCGTGTGACAACTCACTCACCTACGTGCTTGCCTGCGTGCTTGCCTGCTTACCTGCCTGCTGTGGCTTGCGTTGCTGGTGTGCTGCACGTGGGATTAGGGTTCGCAGGGGACGCCAGCCACGGCGCTAGTGCTAGTGCTAGCGAGGAATTTTTTGCGATTTTTTTGACAGCCAGCCCGGCTTGGGGGTTCTCGCTGTTGCTGAGTCTTCACCTCCTGTCGTCCACCTCCACATCCTTTTGTCCATCCTCAATCCTCACCTCTCCACTTCTCCACTTCTCCGCATATCTCCATCTCGCCCCCTCGTCCCTCGCCCCTCGCCTCTCGCACACCGCTCAATCGTCCCTTGCTCGCTCGTTCCTCGCTCGCCCCTCGCACACCGCCCGCTCGCTCGTACCTCGCTCGCCCGCCCGCCCCCAATCGCAGCCCTGGCCTCTCCCACCTCCCCCACCAACACACCCACCATGGCCACCCCCCCGCTCCGCAAGCGCCCGCGCACGCAATCGCTGCCGCCGCTGCCGTCGCTCAAGGCCGAGGAGGCCGCGCCGGTGCGCACCGAGGACAAGGACTCGAAGCGCATGATCGTGGTGCTGTCGCAGGCGTGCCTCGAGACGCACAAGGTCACCACCGGCGGCCCCGGCGGCGGCGAGAAGTACGTGCTGCTCAACTCGGACGACCATATTGGCGTGCTCAAGAAGATGGGCCGCGACATTTCGGATGCCAGGCCGGATATTTTGCACCAGGTAAGTCGAGTGGTTTCCCCGATGGTTTTGGTTGATGCACCGTCTTGTTATGCTGGCTCGCTCGCGGGCTCGCTCACTCTGCTCTGCTTTGCTTTGCTCTCTGCTCTTTCTTTTGACTCGGCTGCAACACCGATGTCTAACATGAGTTGGCCCTTCAACAGTGCCTTCTAACGCTCCTCGACTCGCCCATCAACAAGGCCGGCAAGCTGCAGGTGTACATCCAGTCGACCAAGGGCGTGCTGATCGAGGTCAACCCGACGGTGCGCATCCCGCGGACCTTCAAGCGCTTCGCGGGGCTGATGGTGCAGCTGCTGCACAAGCTCAGCATCCGCAGCACCAGCAGCTCCGAGAAGCTGCTCAAGGTCATCAAGAATCCCGTCACGCAGTACCTGCCGCCCAACTGCCGCAAGATCACGCTGTCGTGGGAGGCGCCCGTGCAGAATGTGCGCGAGTACGTCGGCGGCCTGGGCCCCGACGAGAGCCTGTGCATCGCCATCGGCGCCATGGCCAAGGGCAAGGACGACTTTGCCGACGGCTGGGTCGACGAGAAGATCGGCGTCAGCAACTACTCGCTGAGTGCCAGTGTGGCCTGCTCGAAGATGTGCCATGCCGCCGAAGACGTGTGGGGCATCTTGTAAGCCGGCTCGACCCCGACCGGACACCACCCACAGACACCAACCGCGAAAAAATAAAAAAAAGCTGAGATATCCTTATGCATGCATGACTTGCCATGTTCTTTCTTCTTTCTTCTTTCTTCTTTCTTTGCTTGTTTTCCCTCTCTCTATTATCTCTCTCTCACAAAAGGCGTTCTAAAAATCTGTTGAGTATGATTCTTTTCTTGTTTCTGAAGGACTTTTGATCTGGGCAATACTGGGAGTACAATTGGTTCACATGATATGGCGTTCAACCGCGGAGCATACAAAAAGAAAAAAAACTAAATCAAAAACTGGGCGGACGTCGACAAACTGGGTTCCCAACGAACCTCCAGTTCGGTCGGCGGCTGCTGCAAAAAAGTTTGTTTGGAGGTGGGGAAAAACGAATCCATGCAATCAACTAGCTGGGTTTTGTTTTTTTCTCCTTATCAATGGAGATTCGTTGTTTGTTATTTTGCATTTTGATAGCACTACGAGTAATGTAAAGATGTATCAAAGATGATGGTTTTAATCCGATGGGAGGTGGGTTTTCTTACAGTCGGGGTCTGGATGGAGGTGATTCGTGAAGGTTCGGTCTGATGTGAGATATGAGTGCGGGCTGTGATAAATCGGTAGCTATCACTAATACTTTGCATGCTGCTATTGCATCCTCTATCATAGAGGAAGTTGGGTTGCAATCTCTCGGCTATTCCTGCTCCCTGCTCTCTCCAACGCAGGTCTCCGGCCTGAGAGCTCCGCTGCCAGCCTGCCAGTGCCATTCTATCCGTAGGTACTGTACGACTCCTCCTCCATGGACCCTGGCCCGGTTGGCCCCTCCTCCACACGCTCTTACGCCAACGCCTTACGCAAGCTCGCGCCGCACCCCACTTGCTTCCCCGCTATCGCGAGCTCCAGCTGCAACAAACACCAAACTCCAGAATATTCGTTTTTGTCTCCACCACCACCACCACCACCACCACCACCACCACCACCACCGCCACCTATCTATCCATCCCATCTAATCCACCATGGCGCAGACCGCCAAACCAGAGCCGGTATTCATGGCCACCACGCCCGCCACTCTCCACGCCCCTCCCGCCCCTCCCGCCGCCCCCCCCACCACCGCCCCCTCCCCCGCCGCCCCGCAACCCACCTCCATCCTCGTCCTCGACACCTCGTCCAAAAAGCCGCACCCCTCCAAATCCAAAAAGAAGCCCAAAAAGCCCAAGCCTCCGCGCGAAACCTGGCACATCCCCGTCCTCCGGCTGGAGCTGCACGACCTCGCGCACGCGGGGACGCAGCGCTTCCTCACCGCCGGCCTCGACCTCAGTACCCTCCTCAAAACGGCCGTCACCGCCGTGCTCTCGCGCCTGTATGCTAGCCCCGCCGCGCAGCCCGCGAAGGTCAAGACGCTCAAGCTCGTCGTGCGCGCGATGGACACGCTGGCGTACACCACCGGCACCGCGCGCGCGAAGGAGATCCACCTGAGTAGCTCGTACCTCGCACAGCTGACCCTCACGGGGCAAGCGCTGGCGGATGAGATATTGGGCGTGGTGCGGCATGAGATGGTGCATGTGTGGCAGCACAACGGGCGCGGCGCGGCGCCGGGCGGGCTGGTGGAGGGGATTGCGGACTGGGTTAGGATGAGGGATGGGTTGGTGCCTGCGCATTGGAGCCGCGGGGGGCGCAGGTGGGATGAGGGGTATCAGGTTACGGCGTATTTTTTGGAGTGGCTGGAGGATTGCTATGGGGAGGGGACGATGAGGGCGGTGAATGAGGGGATGAAGGGGGGGTATGATGAGGAGGCGCTGTGGGCGGGTGTCAGTGGGGGGAAGACTGTGGGGACGTTGTGGGGGGAGTATTGTGAGGCGTTTGGGATTGAGGTGCCAGGGGACGGTGAGGACGGGAGTGATGATGGGAGCAGTGGCAGTGGGGAGGAGGGGGACAGCAGTGATGGTAGTGATAGCGACGACGATGGCGAACTGGTCGCGATCCCCGCCACCCCCTCCCTCATAGCCGCCAAAAAATCCGTCTACATCGCGTCAGACCACTCGGAAGCCGCCGCCACGCGCGGCACCCGTCCCGGCTCCGCCCTCTCCATCACCACCACCTCCTCCGCCGCCGCCGCCTCCTCTTCCGACGCGTGGCCGTTCACGGGCGAACAAGCCCTCACCACCCTCATGCAGTCGCGGCTCCAATCGCTGACCTACGACGGCACGACCGACGGCCGCAGGTTCGTGCGCGAGTTTGAAGCGCTGGTGGACCGCGTGGCGCCGGATATGAGTGATGCGGATAAGCGCTTGTTGTTGGTGACGGCGCTGAGGGGTGAGAAGGTGGTGAGGTGGTATGAGGAGTGGGATTTGGAGGATGAGGTGCCGTATGGCGCCCTGGCTGAGGAGGTTGCGAGGCGGTGGAGGGGGGGAAGTGGGAGGGAGGCGAGGAGGGTGGAGAGGGAGGCGAAGATGGATTAGGGATGGATGCGGAGGGGGGAGGGGGGTTAATGGGGGAGGTAATGGAGGGGGGGTGGCGAGTGAGGGCGTGTAGTGGGGGGGGATAGATGAAGTCAATGAACTGCTTGTTTTCCACACCGCACTGGTCCAGCCATCGTCCGTGAAACGCACACGGTTGGACTGAAATCTCCCACCTAGATAATCCGCACATAACAGATAACAATAAATCTCCCACCTAGATAATCCGCACATAACAGATAACAAAATCTCCCACCTAGATAATCCGCACATAACAGATAACAATTGACCATTGTTATCCAAATCCCCCATAAGCCATGGAGATGAAAGGACTAGTATGTGGATCGGGGGGAACAGTGTGTTTCGATTCGGTTTGGAGGAGCGTTGCTTGGAGCTGTGGTATTATCAGCGCACAGTCAATCACTCGCACTCCTATACGGACCACGCCTCACGCCTCACGCTCAACATTTCCACACACGTCCAGCTAAGTTTCCATCCAATTCCATCCACCGAATTTAGCCAATACCGTGATATGCCGCATGCTGGGCAGTTGCAATAATGCACACGCAAGCGCTGGTACCGTCGATCAACCTCCGTACCCGCCGCACGACTGTTATAATCCGCCGCCAGGGTTATATGACGATACAGTTTGACGCCGAAATTCCCCGGCCGGCTTATATAACTATATCACTATATAACTGGACATATGAATATATACCGTATCCCGGTAGATTGCAGGGAATACACTGTTATAGGCCAACTGTGGTTGTGATTGGGATTACGATGTGGATCCCAATGTTGGAGTAATTAGTGCTCCCGCTGTCAGAAACGTCCCGCCCGGCCGCGCCAGCCCGAGCACAGCCAGAATTACAATTTCACACGACGCTCACAACGCTCCAACAACGCTCCCTGTTGCATGAACCTCGCCGGGAACGAAGGGAGGAAGCGAGCGCTTATACTCTTCGCCGCGGTACGGCACGGTGTGGTACATACGGCGGTGTGGTGGGGTAAGGCAAGGCGTGGTTGGTGGCAACATATATATGTATAGCGCGTGTTATATGACTTCGTTGGCTGGTTGGTTCATTGGCTCGTTGGTTTGTTGTTTATGCTTGAAATTGGTAGTAATTTTGGGCCGGCGATATTGGCAATACCAAACAGTGACGTTGGTCACGAACATGATGTGGGACGGAACTGTTCCAAGTCTACTTATAGCATGTGACATGTGCCATGTACTCTCCATTGAAACGTGTGTGGCGTTACAAAGACGTCTTTGGAGCTGTCTATGAATATATGTATGCTGGGTGTGCTTGGAGCGGACGCGTCTCAGAACAGCGACGTACAGTACCAGCTGTGGTTCCTGATAGCCTTGCATCCCCACCGTGTCCCCGCCTCCCTTGGAAAGTGCTGCGCAGAGGGGGCTGGGACGGTCGATCTGGTGCGCACACGTTTGCATTCCTCGCGCCCGGCGGCCAATGGCGGTGACGGAGACGGATTGGAGAGCTCGCTCGCTTTGTGTCAACAGATGATGCTCAGTGGACAGACAGCATAAATACACCGAAGTGGTCTCGAACTAGGTGGATGGGCGAAGGCTCATTGGAGGGCGGGGTTTTCATATATACATCCGAGACGGCCATGGTGGAATGCAATACGGCCAGCCACACTTTAATCTTCAGGGCACCAGCAGAAACAAGATGTTTCGATCTGGCCACACGAAAGCTTACTTCAAAATTGGCTTTTTGTTGCCAGACAACCTTTTTCGGTCGGACTCGTGGCTACGGTTGTGGTATTAGACGTGTCACAAATTTACAGCCCCACGTGCTTTCGGGCTCCGCGACATCCGGCCGCAGCGCGCAGGCGACGGCCGGCGATGCGAAGAGCAGCAGCAGCAGAGAAGATGGCCGGCCGCGCCCAGGGTTCGAATCGACCTGCAACGCAATCTGAACACCGGGCGGGCCGCTCTTTCCAGCACCAGCACCAGCACTCGTTCGCACACCCGAAAGCCCCGTAAGGCCGGCGACACGGCTCGCGCAATCGCGAGGAAATTATGCACCTTTCCATCTCGCGAAACAATCAGGAACGGAAGGAAGGAAGGAAGCAAGAAGAAGCTGGGGTTTGTAATTTTTTTGGAGGGCGGAGGAGGGAGGCGACAAGAGGGGAAAGGAAATTTTTGTGGATGTGGCTTGTTTTTTTTTTTTTTTTTAATTCCCTCAGGTGATCTCGTGAATCGCGATGTTTCGCGACGGGGCTTCGAGGGCGCTGGCGCTGGCCCAACGTTTCTCCGAGACGACGCTGCCACGCAGCAGCAGCAGTGGGCGAGCACGTCAACGTCGCATCGGGCTTGACCCGCCTGTCAGTCGCTCGCTCGACGCGAACCCAGGCCCGAACAGTGCGAGCGAGCGATAAGTGTAGTGTGAATTAGCAGGAAGCAGGCCGGTCTGTGATGTACGGTGCTGTATGTATGTTCTGGCTGCCTGCACGGGACTTACCACCCCCGCATATCGATAGAGTGGTGAGGGAGTCGACGGACGCGCCGGACAGGACTGCTAAGTGTTCGTTCGGCTTCGATCCGTGCCAACCTCCCAACTTTTTCGTGCCCGCTTTTCCCCACCCTCTCGTCTCTGCTCGCGACGGTCGTTACGCGCGTGCGAGAATCGGAGGGGTTGACTTGTGGATGCGTGAGTGGGTGGGAAACAAAACATGCAGCCGGAACAGTGGCAGCTGTAAACAATTCGTGCCGTGTACTATGTATATCCGTATGAATGAGTACATCGAAACTTTTCTATGCAGCCTGGAGAGTTTTTCATTCGCGAGAATCCTCGGTGTGGCTGGGGCAAACACCTGTTGACTGGTTGGGGCAGGGCAGGCAGAGCAGAACAGAACGTCGCGCGCGCTGGGAGGCTGCTGCTGCTGCTGCTGCACCCTCCGTGCGTACCCTACCGCACGCACCACCGCACCACACCGCGTCGTCGTCGTTGCCCCCAATGCCCCCCCCTCCCACCCACCCACGCCCCTCCCCCCTAATTAGCGCTCTGGTCACGGGGACTCGGGGGTTTGTCCAGCCTCTTGGGCGTCCGCGTCGCCTGTCAGGCCTGCTGCACGTCTTCCCACACTACTCTATGAAAGTCTAAGACTCGGCGTGTACTCTGCCCTCTGTCTGCCGCTTCCAACCTCCCCTCCCCTCCCCCCCCTCCCCTCCCCTCCCACCTTAACCTAACGACCGTCGCACCATCACGCTACACTACTACGCTGCCCGCCCGCCCGTCTGGACGACTATCTCTACTAACCTTTGAGCGCCCGTCGACACGCACGCACGCACGCCCCCTCCCTCCCTCCACCCACCCCCATTCCACCATGTCGTCCCAAGACACGATCTCGTCTTCGTCGCAGATGTCTTCCTACGACCTCCACCATAGTCACCCACCGCGGCCCGTCCAGCCCTCGCTCCCCCCGCCACCTCCTCCGCTTCCACCTCCACCACCTCCTCCCGTCGCGTTGATGGCCACCACTGCTGCGCTACACGCCCGCATGGCGCTGCCGTCGCTGTCGGTGCATCCCCCGCCAGACAGCCTGCACCCGACTCCGGCCTCGATAACGCACTACGACACGGCCGTGACACCCAGCGAGGACGTCCTGAGCCCGATATCTTCGTCGCCCGACTCGCCACAGGCCATCATGTCGACGACCGCGACGCCCGTGGTGCCGCTCTCGGCAGCGCACCCGCAGCGCAACCCGTTCCCCTCCAGCCCGTCGATCGCGGCGTCGACGGCGGGCTCAAAGCGCACGGCGTCCGGCACATTCAAGTCGTTTGCAGCAAACAGCGCGTCGGTGCCGAGTTCGCCGGCGCAGCCCGCGACGCCCGGCCGCTTCGTGCGCTCGCAGACCAGCGTCGACCCGAGTCCGCGAAATGTTAGCCAGGTGAGTCACGGTTATCACGTTGTCACGTGAACTTGCGGGTCCCGTTGAAATCGACCAAAACTGACTCATGTTTTTTTTTTTTTGAACAGCTGTCGTCGCAACTCAGAGCGCGTCTGTCGTATGCGCTGCTCAAGGTGCAGAATAACTGGACTACAGAGTCGCTGGACCAGGTCGAGGCGCGCATATCGTCTGGCCAGCAGCCTTCGTCGCCCACGTCACGGGTCAGGGTCAAGCGAGAGCCGAGTGGCGACGAGACGGTCTTCGACCACATCCGACGTCACCAGCGCACGGCGAGCGAGCCCGGGTCGGCCCACCCGCTGTCCAACAGCATCGCCGCCGACGCCACAGGCCGCACCTACGAGTCGTTCTGGCGTGAACACGAGCCCAATCCCATCACGAAGAAGATCCTGCAGGCCAAAGCCGCGTCGCAGGCCCTGGGCTCCAGCACCAACACGCCGACCGGCTCCTTCAACTCCAACGCCTCCTCCTCCTCCCACCACGGCAACCTGCAACCGCCGGCCCAGATCATCCCCGACCGCGACCGACGCTCCTACTGGGCGCCGGGCCGCCAGCCCCCCACCCTAATCCACTCCACCAGTACCCACAGCAACGCCTCCACAATCTCAATGGTCCCCAACACGCCGCCCCCGCCGCCCTCAAGTACCCACTCCACGCAGCGCACCATGGAGCAAGACGCCGTCGAAAGCCTCATGTTCCTCTCCTCCCCAGGCAACTCGCAACACTTCCCCGCCCCACCCCCCTCCGCGAGTCGCACGCACCATCCACACCTTGCCCCCCCCGCGCCCTCCCCCCGCGCCTACAGCTACGCCCGCAACGCGACAACGTGGCCGCGCAGCCGGCGCGGCCACAAGCAGGCGCGCACGAGCCTGGGCCAGCTGGGCATGATGGGCGAAGACTCGGGCGTGGGCTTTGACGAGGAGCTGACGGACGAGGATGTCGAGCAGGAGACGCCGCGGGAGAAGTATGCGTATGGCCATGAGCGGGAGCTGGAGCGCGAGCGCGACTTTGATTACGACCGTGCGCCGCAGCGGCGAGCGGTGGCGGACGGGGGCGACGCGCCGAGTCGGCCGCCGCTGGGGTATATGCGGTAACCATAACCTCCCATCGGCGTGTGTGCTTTCAGTAAAAAAAAGAGAAGACTACTACCATTCTTGCGTCAGATATTTTGGGTATACTTTTCATCTCCTCATCATTTCCCCATCCCCCCATCTTCTCATCTTTTTCTTTCCACATTTGCGTGTTTTTTACCGTAGGGGTCATATATTTCGGAATGACAAAACAGGGCTTCAAATTAGGGGGCGCGGCGGCGCGGGGGGGGAGTTGGCTTTTTTTTCCTTTTTTTTTCCTTTCCCTTTCTTAGTATTTTTGTTGTTATTTAGCGGTTTCATTAATCACATTGTATTTTGGCTCTCCTTTTTGTAGGTTCTTTTGTGTAGGCGGGTGGGTGTTTCTTCGTTTTGTGTTTTTGTAGTGGACTGGATTGTATTGGAGGGGAGGGGATTGGATCATCATAAACCGGCATTTACAGGTGAACGCGCGAGCGTAGGATGCATAGGGGAGGAATTGGGCTAGACTTGCGGGTGCTGGAAATTCACTGAAGGGCTTGATGAAGTTCTAACAATGTTCGGGTGATTCATGTGTGGCCGTGATGAATGGAGTTGAATTCACGCAGACAGTGGTTAAAGCATGCTATGGCGCTGTAAAAACACTGTATCTGCTAGATGGGGACTCTTCCGAACGTAAAACACGATATCTGTCACTGTTGATATCAGGGTTTTGGATCAGCATGTTCAACACAACAGACGGATTCGGAAAACACTCCAATGCACCGAGTGAATTTCATAGCGCTCGATGTAGTAACTGGAGCCACGGCTTTGTGATAATCCTGCTTGGGGTTGGGATTTTGTCTACTCTGTATGTCTGCGGATAGTGACTCTAGACACCAGTGTTGCCAGTCTGTCAGCGGTACACTTTTCTTCTTAATGTTTCTGTACACCGACAGGTGGCACACACACAGGTTGTTACGGATGCACAGACTACAATATCGCTGCACCGAGTGATCCTCGTGGAGCGCTGAAAATGTCTTGGAGAAGTCCTCTACAAAGTCGTCCTCAACCACCGGCGTCCAAACACGTCTAGCGCGTGACGTTACACCCCGCGAATGGCCATCCCCCATACCCATACTCCGTAATACTTACCCAACTCACCGATCCCTCCCACCCCATCAATCCAGGCATCCAGGCCACCCCTGCCAGCACCCAGCTCTGTCTAACCCAGGTGCCCCGAAAACAATTTCTCGAGCTCCCCCCGTCTCCTCCATCACCTCCACATCACCTCCACCACCGCCAGCACGTTCACAGCAATGCGGGTCCCCTGGCCCGGCTTCCGCTGTCCGCTGCGGCCGATACACCACCACCACCACCACCACCCCCGTCGCATTGGAGCGTTGGTGCAGAGCAGCAGGTTCTGGACAGAGTCGGCGCCGCTGGACCAGCCCGCCGTGAAGCCGACGCAGTTTTTGCCCGACCCTGAGGCGAGTGAAGCCGATAAGGTGGTGAGACTCGCCGCGAAGCCGTTGCATCGACTGGATTTGGCGGATCTTGTCCGGTAAGCCTCTGTTGCCCGCCCACTTGCCTACGGCTCACTGGCTCGCCCACCCGCTAACCCGTGTCCGCCCAGCTTCGGCCGCCCGCCGCTGTCCACACAAGCCCTCCTCAAGTCCGCGCGCTTCACGCGCGCCAACCTCCCGATCCGCCTGTCCCGTCGCATCCTCGCCTTCCGCAACCTGCCGTTCATAATCGTCAGCAACCCGCACATCTCGCGCATCTTCGACAACTACCGACACTCACTCCAAACAATCCTGTCGTTCCCGCCGCAGCACCCGACCACGCTCGAGGAGGAGGTCAAGTTCACGACGCTGCTGACCGAGATCGTCACGACGCACCAGAACACGATCCCCACGCTCGCGCGCGGCTTCCTCGAGTGCCGCCGCTACGCCGACAGCGAGCTGGTGACGACTTTCCTCGACCAGCACCTCCGCGAACGCATCGGCACGCGGCTGATGGCGGAGCAGCACATCGCGCTGCACGTCGCCAGCACGCCGGACGCGGCCGTCGCGGCCGTCGACCCCCCCGCCGCCGGCGCGCCGGGCAGCTACATCGGCACGATCGACACGGCGCTGCAGCCCGCCGCACTGCTGCAGTCCTGCTCCGCCTTCGTCGGCGACATCTGCGAGCTCCGCTACGGCGTGCGCCCCGAGATCGTGATCGACGAGGGGTCGCACGTGCGCTTCCCCTACATCCCGGTGCACCTGGAATACATCCTCACGGAGCTGCTCAAGAACGCGTTCCGCGCGACGGTGGAGGCCGGGAGCGCCGAGCCCGTGCTCGTCACGATCGTGAAGGACCCCGGCGGCGGCGGCATCGCGATGCGCATCCGCGACCGCGGCGGCGGCATCAGCCCCGACCACTGGCCCAAGATCTGGAGCTACTCGTTCACGACCTTCGACGCGGAGAGCGGGATCGACGCGGCGGACGCGCTCGGCAGGTTCAACGACAGTGTCAGCGGCAGTGCGGACGGCAGCAGCATCGCCGGCCTGGGCTACGGCCTGCCGCTGAGCCGCGCGTATGCCGAGTATTTTGGCGGGAGCTTGCAGATTCAGAGTGCGTACGGGTGGGGGACGGACGTGTATCTGAAGCTGAAGGGGGTGGCGGTGGAGTGAGTGGGTGGGTGGGTGGGTGGGTGGGTGGATGGATGTGAATATGCGTGTGTATGAGTGATGCCCCATGGCTCTCTGCGGCGGCGGCGGTGGCGGTGGCGTTATAGTATTAGTACCTTAGACGAGCCTTTGTCTTTTAGTTTTAGTTTTTTTTTGCGGTTTTTGGTGTATAGTGTTGCGTGGAGTCAATTTATGGGTGGTATATCTACATCTACATCTACGAAATCATACTCTGCTGTTTCATGGTGTACGAGCATGCCAGAGCTGGTGTTGGACAGGTACAAGTCCCACATCACACATCACGTCCGCATCTACCCGGGTGACGGCGGGGCGGCCAGTGCTACCCGGGCCCACCCCGCCCACCGAGAGCTCGCACGGGCTTTTACAACAGGCTGTGGGAGCATTGCAGAGCAAGACAACTGGTCCGACCGATACACCACGGTTTCCATTTAGGCAACTGCTCGACCGGTCGACCGGTCAACTTGGAATATCGGTTGACCCAGAGGCCGTAAAGAACATTCCGGGACATCGGTTGACCGTGGGGCCATAAACGGTCAACCGATGGTGTCGTTAGATTGGCGAAGAACACTTGTACAACTACTTATGCTGCGTGCATACGTCTACTACATGAATTGATAGGGGTGCTCAGTAATTCTACGTGGTTTTTTTGCACCCTACGTAAGCGGCGGGCCATTGAGGCCGCTTGGCCGCCATTGGCTACTTGTTAGGCAGCTTACTTACGTTTTCATGTAAACTACAAACTGGAGTACTTTTGAGATGTTCGGTCAAAACTTGTGTGATGGATACGTCGTTGTTTTCTTACTTAATGGGGTGCTCAATATAGCTATGGAAAGGTGATGACTGGGTTTAGATACTTTGTAACGGCGACCCGTCTGTATGTATGCCTTGTATGTAGCTTGTATGCAAGCATTGCACGTCTAAGCAGGATCGGAGCTGCCAGAGAGAAGAATGAGCAGCTTGTAAGACCTACTAGTGATGAACATTGAAGACTCGATGAAGCAGCTTGTGAGAGAAGCCAGTCAAGAGATGAAGCAGATCATTAGAGCTCCACTGATGAAGACTCGATGAAGAGATGAAGTAGCAAGCTTTCATCAGTGAAATCTTGAGAGAATCCGAAGCAATGCTAGTGAGCTGAGCTGTTACCGTTGATGGAGTGGGAGATTATGAAGCAGGAGCTGGAAGTCATCAAGCTCGTCCGTTACATAGAGACTGAGAATCCTAATTCGTTAGACGCCAGAGGTCTAGTACAACGGATCAAAGGAATGGCATGTAACAGTGTGATGTGTAAGTTACAGAGAGTGAGCAAGCTCGGACCCGAAAGCAGCCAGTGTTTGAGCTCAGGCTGGTGACTAAGGGTGCACAGCCACGTGGCGCCAACAGTGTACTCGTGCGAGTATGAGTACATGCTAGAGCTGGTGTTGCAACTGACGTGACACAGTACAAGTCCCACATCACATCATCTCCGCATCTACCCGGGCGATGGCGGGGCAGGCAGTACTACCCCGCCCACCGAGAGCTTGCACAAGCTTGCACTCGCACAACGGGCCGTGTATTGCACAGTGAATTGCACATCAAGACATACATCACTAAACATTTATTCCATAGTGCATAAAACGTAGAGCGGTCTCTATCCGCGTAAAAACAATGTACCCAGCACCATTCTCCGCATTCCGTGTCCCGCCAGCCATCTGGCCATCTAGCAGCAACAACAACAGATATTAGTTCCCTACTGCGTCGTCACCACCTGGTCCTCCTCCACCGACTTCACACCCGCAATGCTGTCCAGCGCTTGCACATGTCCGTCGGGGTACTTGACACTGCCCGTCCATCCCCCGCATCAGCATTCCACATCACCGCGTCCCAGGGGCAGGGCACCTACGCAAACGCTGGGATCAGCGTGTAGTCGTGCGTGATCTCGCCGCCCGCATCTATTGCCTTCTGCTTGATCTCCTGTTTGTTGGAGCCGTCGGCGACGGTTACCTGTGCGTGGTCCCGTCAATACTGCCAGCTGCCATAATAGGGAGACGGGGGACGGACGATGTAGGTAGGCATGTTGCTGGTGGGGAGGTTGTGGTGGTGATGTGATGGTTTGGATGTGAAGGTTGAGTGTGATGTGGATGTGGATGTGGATGTGGATGTAGGTGTTGATGTCAAAAGCGGGGCAGGAGCAGGAGCAGAAGGCGGGGCTTTTATCCAAGCTCTCCGGTTCAGGCTCAGCTATCAAAGCTCGGTACATTCCTACCACCTACCACAGCTGAGCCTGATGGCTACCTTCTGCCCTGCTGCGCCTACGGTGACGTACCTACCAACCAGCTTATGTAGCACCGTCCTCATGAATGCAGACTCTTGGCCCTAGCTGCAGGGAACGGACCCAGCACTTCCTCACTTGTTGATAAGTGATCCTAGCTCCGGCCGGAGATCGGAACAATCCATCATCATCATATGACGATGGATAGATGGAACGCACAGAACGGGAGTCAAAGGTAGAGTATAGTAGATCGAAAAATCAAGGGAATCATTTTATTCGTTCGACTTGAAAGAAAAAAAAAACAAGCACAACGCTTCTAAGATATTTCCACCCCTCTCACGCGCCTCGTCCTACCCATCGTAGGCGTCGTTCACCAGTCTCAATACACGTCAACGTAGTATACATACATTCCTTCCTATTTCTGTTCCCAGATTAATTACGCCCTCCCAAAAAAAACAGCGTTCAATCCGTTTAAAAAAACATTTCCCATCCCCATTTTACGCCAGATTCAAAATTACAACTTCGCGATGATGGCATTGGTGTAATCGGTGTTCGAGGCCTTACCACCAAGGTCCCCAGTCAGAGCCTTGCCCTCAGAAAGAGTGCTCATGATGGCCTTGGTAATCTTGTCGGCGTACTCGTGCAGACCCATGTGCTGCAACATCATCATGGATGAAAGAAGCAGAGCAGTGGGGTTGGCAAGATCCTTGCCAGCGATATCGGGAGCGGATCCTTCAGGAGAATGTCAGTTCGTGTATCTTTAACCTAAGCTGAGTAGTAGGCAAGTATCGGGTGCTTACCGTGCACAGCCTCAAAGATGGAGCACTCGTCACCAATGTTGGCGGATGGGGTCAATCCCAAACCACCGATCAAACCGGCGCACATGTCGGAAACAATGTCTCCGTACAGGTTAGGCATGACCAGAACCATGGGTTGGTAGTGGCTGGGGTCGGTAACCATCTATGACAGCAATTCAGCACATGTCCACATATAAATCATTTAACCCCGCAGTATCTCCCACCTTCAAGCAAGTGTTGTCCAGCAACTCGGCATCGAACTGAATCTTAGGGAAGTCCTTGGCAACGTCCTTAGCGGTTGACAAGAAAAGACCATCGGACATCTTCATAATTGTGGCCTTGTGGACCACGCGGACCTGCTCCTTTCCAATTGACTCGGCATACTGGAAACCAAATCGCAGAACACGTTCAGACGCAGGACGTGTAATTAGTTTAATAGACTGAACTACACCATCGACGACTTCGTGCTCGATTCCAGAATACTCTCCCTCGGTGTTCTCACGGATCAAAACGGTATCGACATTGTCGTATGGGGTCTTGAATCCGGGAACAGACCGGCAAGGACGAACGTTGGCAAACAGGTTGAATGTCCGGCGGAGGGTAAGGTTAAGAGAGACGTGACCTTTGCCGATAGGTGTCTATGTCCAGATTAATACCAAAATTCAACATGGCCGGAAAAACTGGCGGCTCACGGCAAGGGGTCCCTTCAATGCCACGTAGTTCTTCTTCACGGAAGCAATAGCATCGTCGGGGATAGCAGTTTTTCCGTTCTTAATAATAGGCGTAACATCGACGGATTCCCACTCAATAGGAGCCTATGAAATTTTAGCGTCAATCCATTTTGTACCGTATATATTGTACCGTGATACCTTTGCTGCAGCAAAAATCTGCTTCACACTACGCGAGATCTCAGGTCCAATACCGTCACCCTCAATGAATGTAACAGTGTAGTTGCCCTATGTCATATTGTTAGTCGGTTCGTAATTATATAAGTTGCGAGACCGATCACTCGTCATGGTGATGTAGCCGCCGGCTGGATCGCATGTGGGGGTACCAACGTCGGCGTTTTTCTTTCCGAGGAACTGTGCGACATTCTTCTGGGCTGCATATGTTCGCAGACCGTAGACCTAGAAAAAAATACATCGTCAGTGAGTGATTTCGAGACAGGTCTGCGGAAAAATCGCTCACAGCAGCTGCTCGTGACCGGACGAACGGAGAAGCGGAAAGGTTGGTGCGAGTGCACTTTGCAAGAGAGCGTGCAAAAGACATGATGAATGAGGCGGGGTGTGGTGGCTGCGGAGTGGGAGGAGGACAGACGAAGGAGAGAATAGATTCTAGCGGGTGTACGGGGAAAGAGAAGAACGGAAGAACGAAGGAGCCGGCGACGGGTGAAAACGCTTGGTGGGATAAACTGGGTTGTCTGTCAGCGATGGGGACGTTTCTTCACGCGGAAGACCGACTTATTTGCACTAGAGAAAAGCCCGGCGACCTCGGGTCGTCATTCCGTGGGGCACACCTTATCTAATCTGATCCGGGGCTGCATGAGCTGCAGCTTGTGACACTAGCGATTGCAACACTGGACCAGCGGTCAACATTCGCTGCCCGCATCTAGCGAAGGAGAGTCGATATAAACTCTCCATCTCTTCCAATTGCTCGGCATGAACGATCTTCGCTCCGAAGCAGCTTTACTCAAGCACTACAGACTACACGAACCTTTTCCTGAAAGCTGGTCGGACCCTATCGAAGATGCACAGGCCAAGCAGCGGATGCAGTTCCGCAAGTCAACCTCCCGCTACTCAGTCCTACAGGAGGATGGCATTTCCTCTTCATTGAAGGGCCTTGTCGGGGGTGATCTCTATTCTGGAGGGGCAGTACCTGAAGACGAGCCTGACCCGCTCGGTAGCACCGACTCTGTGGCTAGGGTCCTGAGGAAGCGGGGACTCCCAGTTGATGATAATGTGCGGTTACGTTAGTGATGACTTGTATATCTTTTTGGACTTTCCTAACAGTAGTGGCGCGGGTAGGAAACCGATATATGGTATCGTCCAAGCACTTCTCGCCAACAGCGTTCCTGCGCGACGTGCATGCCAATACACCTTCACCCGTATTACAGCAAGGGCTAAGCTATTTGAGCCAATCTATCGCGCAGAAATCTGGCTCCTTGAAGGTTCTTGTGGAAACCAACTTCGATCGGTTTGTCGCAGCAAAGGGAACGATAGAGGGTGTTTACAAGGAGATGAAAGAGAATGCATTCCTTGATAAGGACAAAGAATCGGAATATGGCGTTGGTAAAATACGCGCATATCTCAATGAAGCTGGCTCCAAGGCAGACGAAGTATTCGGACCTATCATGACGGGGCGCGGAAGAGAGGAAGGATTGCGCTTATTGCTCAGTATACTTGATAAACATGGTAACATGTTAGATATGCCTAATATAATATTGGAATGTGTCAAAAGAAACGATAATGAAGGGTTGTTGGAAGAGTACCAGAAAGCACGGAAATACCTTATGGATTCTCGGGCCTTAGTTCCCGACCCTAGCAGAGCAGTTGCGACAGGCGTGAAGGAAGAGTATTTGCACCAACTTATCGTCGCTGAAAAAATGTGGGTTGAAGTTGAATCCGTCATGGAGGATTTCAAAAAGGATACGTGGAAAAGATTGTTGGAATGCAAAACTGAGGACACTACTCACATGGAGCTCATTGGTATCTTGCTGGAAGTTGGTATTGATGAAAATCCGATAATTGTCTGGCTTTTCAGTAGACATGAATATCTCAAATCCCGGATATCCACCGTATTTGAGCGGCAAAGGATTGATATTGAGAGTTTGTTCTCATTCACGAATTTAATACTTTTCTAGGCGCTGATCTAGTTTGGTTCTAGTTATTCGAAGAAAGGCAATTGCTGCTCCTCCGGCTAAATCGCAGACAATAGCGCAGCATCTCCGGGCTCCGACTCGCCGTGTGCCAATAGGTGTTGCAAAGACCTTTGACACACCTATCATAAACTCGTTCTGGCAAATCATTCACAAGTCCTTAACGGTTATGCTAGATTCTAAGACGGGAATACTAGGGGAACTGCTGAATTTCTGGAAGTCTGCACAATCATTTATTGATGGTGACAATTTGTTGCCAGCTGGCCTTGATGATCAGAGCAAGATTCACCATCGCCTTTCTGATGACGACGTCAGTCAACTCCGTCAGTGTGCAGTAGAACTAGTTTCTCTCATCCGGGACTCCATGCTATCATTCTTTCAGGACCCTCCTATTGAAGACATATCTGCCTTTTATAGTCCGCTTCCTCCGACACCAACCACTCCAAGTGAAGGTGAATTCCCAACAACCCCGGCTCAACAGGCTCCAAAGATGGTCGGTCAAAGTGACGGTGACGACTATGCTTTCTACCCTCCAAGCGCAAACTCACTTGGTGGGGTTTATTATATGTCAAAAGCAATGATATTACTTGGAAATGCTGCAGCGGCTTTGGCGGAGAACTTTTCGGGATTGGGTTACGGAAGAGGAGGGCTAGAAGAGAATCTGAGAATCATGTTAGGTGTAGCAAGAGAGCGAATGGTCACTGCTGTGTGTACGTCCTGGTTGAAGGATGCAACGAATTGCAAAGCGATGGAAGACTGGACCCGCTCGAGTGAGAATCGGGGCGTAACCAAGATGCCGACCTATTTTCTCAAGTTTGAAAAGGACATCATTGGCGGCATGCAAAGCATAGTGTATCTGGATAATGTCCGGGGAGCCGACACTAGCATCATCCCACCCCCCTCTGCAAAGCTGCTCTCCAGCGTCCGTAACCAATTTGTGCGAAGTCTGTACAAAGCCCTACAAGGCATGGTTGAGAATGCTACCCGTCCAGTGACGGAGGATGATTGGGTACGCGACAAAAACGGCCTCAACAGCCCGATGATCTCAGTGACACCTATCAATCTCACTGCCAACTCTGTCCACAGCGAGGATAAGAACGTGCGCATGTTATTAACCCTCAGCAACCTGCAGCTGCTCCGCTCCGAGATTGTGCCCGAACTGATATCGCAATTCGAGACCTCTTTCAGCGTCAAGCTCACCGACGAGTCCAAGACGGTCCGCGACGCTCTGTCCCAGATCGATGCGCAGTTATTCACCGACTACACCGCGCCTCTCGTCACCCTCATCACCAGCACCATCCGCAACGGTGTTCTCGATCCAGACTGGTCGCCGCCCCCCGGCAAGCTCGCCACCGAAGTCCGCCCCTACATCTACGACGCCCTTCTCTCTCTCGTCGAAGTGCACGCCCAGGTCACCACCACCGCGCCCTCACTAGTACAACAAATCCTATCCTACCTCCTCGAACAGCTGTCCAAAGAGCTGCTGGAGAGCTTCAAGCAGCGCAGCAAATTCACGCTCGGCGAGCTACTGCAGGCCACCCTGGACGTCGAATTCGTGAACCAGACGCTGAGCCAGTTCAGCACGCCGAAGGCCAGTGAGTGGCAGCAGATGGTGTACGTGGAGCTGGACCGGGGCAGCGACGCCGCGGCACGGCAGGGACTCCAGAAGGAGCTTGCGGAGATGAAACGGATACTGAGCACACTGCGAAAATACAGCAGGGCAGAATTGTACCCCCCCCTCCCCTCCCCCATCATCCCTATCGCATATTTACAGACAGCTAACACCCCAACAGTTTATGCTTCCGCGCTAAGAAGGCGAGCAGCAGACGGACCAACGCACATCTCGAAGCGCAGCCAGCAGCATAATAGACCAGGAGGCGCGGTTCGTTTTCTTTTTGAGCGAGTCGACTTTGGGGCGGACGGGCGTTTTTGGAACATGCATTTTGAGCGTACTTTATTGTATGGGGTCTTTGCGGCGGCAAAAGATGTGTTTATCATGATGAGAAATATATTGAGGTTGGGAATCCTCGTGGGGAGTAGTTGCTCTTGATGTGCGTCGCGTTTAGTAGAGTAGTTTATTGCATCCTATAATAGCTGTATGATAATATATCGACCCACTTGCATACTTTCAGGTTTCAACCTTTCCACCCTCTAAACCACATGGGCCAAAACTTGTAATTGCGTATGAGCACTGCAACAGGAGGTGCTGGTTTGGTTTGATTATACATGACATACTATACGAACGAACGTAACTGGTGCGTGAGGGGGGAGCTGGGTAGTGGAGGAAGCTGCATCCTTGACATATCACATTCGCGTTTTCCACTACCCTCATCTTTTGTTCAGTGCTGTATCCCAGTGTTTTCCGCAGTACCAAACTACATCATCATCATAATCATCATCATCCGCCTCGCGCATCCAAATATCAAATGCACCAAGTCCATTCCATTCTTCTGCACCGCACCGTCCTATCATACCATCCTACACTCTAGAAAAACTACACTAATATAGCAATACCAACCCTCCTCCTCCGCCGCCGCCGCCCCACCGGGAATCATCATCTACGCCTTTTTACCCACCCCACTTGTGAGCGCCAACATAAAGAAAAACTGAACCAGATACGAGTACCCAAACAAAAACCACGTCCGCCGCTTCCGCTGCTGTCGAGGCGCCGGCCGTCCCGCGCCAGCCCCGTAGGCGTCGGCTCCGCCCTCGCTGGAGTCGGGGAGCAACACGTACTTCAAGCTGCGCAGCAAGAAGAATGCGTTGGCACTGTACACATATGCAAATACGAGCCACGCGAGCTTCCCACGACCGATGATGGCCGTCGCCAGGATACTGACTGTAATGCCGACAAACTTGTACCCGCTGTATGCCACCAGGTCGAGTAGCTGGGAGTTCCCGATGCTGAGAAGGTAGCAGCCAAGCTTGAGCACAACGAGTTCAAACACCACCGCACCCATCGCCGAACTCGCTGTGTATCCCAATAGCTCAGGGTGAAATGTGCCGCTGAGCCCGTATAGTAGTGCTGATAGTAGGATGTATGTCACAAACGACATCACCGGAATATACATATCCGGTGAGTTGAGATCTTCACGAGGTGGGAGATATATCGTCTCCGCCTCTCCTGGCCGCTGTGCCGATGCCCGTGCTGTGCTTTGGCGGGACCATGGCATGTGCCGCCAGGGGTTCAATAGGATGTAGAGCTTGCGAAGCACGTACATGTTGGTGACGGCGAAGAACGGCTTGATGCTGGTCAAGTAGCGGTTGATGTTCTTCTCGGCCAGATCCGTGCTTCCTCCCAGAGCTGCGCGAGCCACGTTGAAGCCCATCTGTGCCGTCATCGGGTCTGTGAAGAAGGCATTGCCCGCCTGGGGGAAGAATTGCGGCTGCGCGCCGTAGTGCTGCTGGCCTGCGGCGCCGGGGTAGGCGTTCGAAGCCGCGCCAGGGCCGTAGGGGTTGGCGTCGTAGGGGTCGGAGGACTGCGGCGGCGGCGGTGGTGACTGCATCACAGGCACTTGGACGGGGCGTTGCGGAACCGGGTGGTGGATCTGGGGATGCGGGGAATGCACAGGGCGTTGCATGGGAGCGGGGCAGAGTGGATATATAGATGTGCTGCTGGTGGCGTGGGGGGACGACGGAGGCTGGGAGGAGTCGTTCGTGCGTGGAGTTCGAACAGCTTGTCCAGTTCGGATGCGGATCGAACGACGTTGCGGTTGCAAGGAGTGGATAAATTGACCCGGCCCGATAAAGGGGCGCTAGAGCCGCTTGCTGAATAAGCAAAGGGCTGATGTCAAGGGCTGATAGGAACCGGTCATTGTGATGTCTATACGCAGCTATGGCAGAAATACCAAAAACAAACTCTATCTATAACATCATAACAAAGCCGAAGGGCTGAAAACTTTCATGTTGAGGACAACATGCAACAAACCTACTCTGTTTCTCATAATGTGCCAGTTTGACCAGTGTTTGAGACATATGCGAATAACAGTGGAAGTCCATGCTCAGGTTGACATTTGAAACTCAAGAAATTTGACACGCTGACTGGTTCCTAGCAGAGTTGGTCTAAAAATTATCTACTCATGGTAGAGGGCAGTGGGAGAATACAACCAGTTCGATGGTTTATCATTCTCTGGTAAATCTAGGTCTTACCAATTTTATATTCACATTAGAAGCATCCTGCACTGGATTCAAAGTAATACTTTCACATTCTAGTCTTGGGGTATGCAATCACCCTGATTTGATTTAGTCAATAGTTTTACTCGGTGCGGAACGCCTCTATTCAGTCTGGTTTCTTTCCCCATGCTTCTTACAATTCACTGTGCAACCCCTCCCTCTTTTCTTCAGTTAAAATTAAAGACTGTTCCTTTCACGATGCTTACTATAATCGACGAACCCTAAGCCCTGGATGAATGTATGTATTGATGAATTGACTTTCCACCTATTTACACAAAAGTCAATTGATCTCCCCCAACGATTAGATTCGACGAATGGGGCGTTCCGGATTTCGAGGCTTGCTTATTACATTCCCGACATCCGACGTCCGACGTCCGTACCGCACCATTAGCGTCGCCCTTGAAATGCATCAATATCAACAATCCCTTCCCCATCCCACCCCACCACTAACCCCACCATGACCATGCCAGACCCCGCGCCGCTCCCCATCCTCTTCCTCAAAACCCGCAGCCACCCGACCGATGCCTACAGCGCCTACTTCGCCGCGCACCCCTCGACCGCGCCGTTCACGCCGCACTTCGTGCCAGTGCTGCAGCACACGCACCGCAACCTCCCGACGCTGACCACCTTCCTGTCCACCCCCGCCGCGCTCGCCTCCATCTCCGCCATCATAATCACGTCGCAGCGCGCAGCCGAGGCGCTGGGCGCCGTGCTCCCCGCGCTGCCCGCCGCCACCGCGGCCGCAATAGTCGCACACACACAGGTCTACGTCGTCGGGCCGACGACGCAGGCGGCGGTGCTGGCGCTCGGCTTCCCCGCCGCCCATGTGCGCGGCGCCGAGGCCGGGAACGGCGCCGCGCTGTCGGAGGTGATCCTGCGCGACCGCCCGGCGCCCGCGACGGCGCGGATGCTGTTCCTGGTCGGAGAGACGCGGCGCGATATTATCCCGCGGAAGCTGAAGGGCAGCGGGGTGGAGCTGGTGGAAATGGTGGTGTATGAGACTATCACGCGCAAGGGGTTTGGCGGCGAGTTTAGGGCGGCTGTGGAGGAGGTGGATCACGGCGATGGGAGGGGCGGATGGGTGGTGGTGTTTTCGCCGCAGGGGGCGGCGGAGGCGGTGGAGGCGCTGAAGGGGAGGGCGGGGTGGAGGGTGGCGGCTATTGGGCCGACGACGGAGGAGGCGTTGGGGAGGCAGCCGGATGTTGTTGCGAGGAGGCCGAGTGCTGAGGGATTGTGGGAGGCGGTGGATGCGGGGATGCGGAAATCGATGGGTTCATGAAATCATAAATGGTGACCAAGCATGTCGTGATGATGATTGACAGTAACAGTAATCGTGAATGCATTCATAATATGATATTTACAGTACCATGCCATACAACAAAAATTCACATAGATAGAGGCCTTAGAAGACAAAACAAAAGTGAGAAATAAGAAAAAAGTGATCCCCAAAGACAAAACGCCCGAATTACTATTATTTACAGCGTTTTTTCAGTCCCTACTCGGCTTTGGTCTTTTTGGCCTCTCCATTCGCAGAAGACTCATCGGCCTTTCTCTTGTTGGAAACCTCTGGGGCCGCGGCAGACGAGTCCTTGAGCTGCGGGATTCCGTTATTATCAGCTTTCGCCGCAGTTTCTTGGTTGCGGTCGCGGTCGCCGCCACGGTTTCCACCCCGTCCACCTCTGCCACCGCGCCCTCCACGGCCGCCACGTCCACGTCCACCACGTCCACCCCTTCCGTTACGGTCGCCACCCTTTTGCTCTTTCTTTGCCTCCTTGAACGCATTGAACTTGTTGCGGGGAGTGGGCTGCAGTTCACCGGACTCGATCAGATCCTGCTTTTCCTTGACGTACTCAGCCTTGGTCTTCCACTCTAGTTCCACGTCGCCGAACTTGGGCTTGGGGTCCAGGGCGACAAATTTGGCCAGGGTTTCCTCGTCAGCAAATTCGACAAAGACAGAGCCCTTGAAATTCTTCTTGGCATCGCGGCGCAGGCGGACGGCGTTGACAGGCCCATAGGGCTCAAACATCTTTTCGACGTCGATCTGGGTGGTCGGGGTCTCCTCGCCAAAGTTTTTCTGGCGGGTGAGTCAGTGGGCTTCTTTATTGCGGAAGATGGACAAAACATACAGCATACATGCTCCTTGGGAGTGACTTGTCGAAGATCTTTCTAACACCATTCTTGCCAACCTTATTGGAGTGAGTCTGCTGCTGCTTGTCCTTAGATTCTGCCGCAGTGGGAGCATCAATTTGAATCGCATTTTTGCGCTTGATGGTCTCGTCCCCCTCGTCCCCGCCCATCTCGAAGAACTCGCTCTCCTTGAGAGCAGCGACAACAAGCTTGTAGTCAGTGAAGCGGCGCATGCGTTTGAACGACGCAACGAGCTTCACTGGCACTGGCTTGTTATCCTTCCCAACGAGGCCAAACAAGAACTTGTCGTATGGGAGATTTGAGTCCGAAAAGTAGAACTCAACCTAGTTTTGCATGTCAATTGCATATTGGCGACAAAATTGGAAGGAGGCGGAAGTCATACTTGCTTGCGGATCTCAGCGGGATCGTCTGACTCAGGCATGAGAGAAGCGTCAAACTTGATATTCCTGGGACGCTCTGCGCTCTTAGGAGCATCCTTCTCCTCGGCGCCTTTCTTCTCGTCGGCCTTCACCTCGGCCTCAACGGTGTTCTCTGCCTTGACTTCGTCTTGTGCGACAGCAGCACCAACAGAGACAGGAGCTTCGGTTGCAGCGACCTCCTCGCTTATGACTGGATTGGTGATCTGTTCAGTCATGGTGTTGCGGGTTATGTATGGTAGATGAAAATGAAGGATTGAAAAAGGTCAAATTTGACAGGTCGCACTTTGTATGGTGGGTGGGGTAATAAGTTGGTAAGGAAACACACTTGGGGAGAATGGAGGAAAGGTGGTGGTTTAAATTGAATGGTGTAGTAATTGCAACAAAAATACCAAAAATCAGTCAAAACGCGCTCGGATGGTGGGGAGTCATTTTTTTCGGAGGGGCTGGCGGATAAGCGTTGCGGCGGAGTCTTGGCGCACGAGGGCCGCAAGTTTAGCCTTTTTTCCTGCGCACTGCACCAAATTAGACTGTACGCTGGGGACGGGAGCGCGTGATAGCGAGCCAATGATCACTCAATCGCAGATATTTTCTTTTGAGCGAATCACTGTTTCTCAGGGAAGATGGCCCCAGGCTGTAACAGTCATAAGTCAAACAGTCACCTGACTGTGGCGCATGTAGTCTAACGAGTGCCAGTTATGAATCATAACGAACAAATGTTATTCTCAAGAGAGTACGAAGCATTTGATGAAGTAGTATCGTACTTCAAGCATTATAGTTTACAGTAGATAAGTACAGGGAAAAAATTGTTGGTGATTACATGTAGTAGGTAGTAGTATATCATGGCAAAAAAATACATCAGTTCAATCATCAATAACCGGCACCCAAAGACTCCTCATACCATAGCTCTATCTCCATTACTTTTTACTGCCCTTTCTTGACCGACTCATTCGCTGCCTCTAATCTCTCCTGCTCCTCAAACCACTTCACACTCCTGACCAGACCGGACTGAAGATCCCAAATGGGTTTGTATCCCAACATCTGCTTGGCCTTGCGAATATCGAAGTATCTGTTCCAGCAAGAAAACTTGACTCGTTGTCTCGTGAACCCCGGCTCCTTTCCGGTGAACCATGACGCCAACTCAGCACCAGCACCAGCAAGCACGCCCATCTCTCTTGGCAATGGGATGTAGTATGATGGTACATGCCCCTTTATAGCCCATACTGCACGGGGAAAATCCCAAAAGTACACAGGCTCACCATTAGTAATAATGAATGGTTCACCATCAACGGTCCTAGGACCTTTGGTCGTGTTCTCAACATCAATGGTCACCAGCTTTTCTGCCCCAAGGATATGTGAGTAAGCTGAATTACCGATGTATGTGAAGTCAAACAAGTTCTGGTTGTCGCCAATCTGAAACTTAGTTTGGCCGCGTTGTAAGACTTTGAACATGCCCGGGAGAAGTTGACGGTCACCCTCGCTAGAATGAGGTCAGCAGTCAATAAGTGGACAAAACCAGTAATAAGCTTACCCAAATAGCCCCGATAATCTCAATGCCATCGTCAGCATACCACCTTCTCTGTTGGCCTCAAGAACCATCTTCTCGCCAATGGCCTACGTCGTATACAAGTTAGCTAAGGTGTTCTAGCACTCTAGCACCAATAGGAATGAAAAAAACACATACCTTGGTCTCTGTATAATCATCCAACGACTTTGTAGGTATCGGCATTGTCTCGTTTACGTTGATAAGATCACTCTCGCCATCGAAGAGGACACTCGCACTGCTCGTCCAGACAAAAGCCTTAACCCCAGCAGCTTTGCTGGCCTCAAGTACTGTCTTGGTTCCATCCACATTGACTTTATAGTAGATCTCTTTACCCAGCTCAAAATGTGGGCTAACGGTGTCAATGACAGTCTCTGGCTTTGTTTTGTTCAACACCTCGTCAACTTTGACACGGTCGGTAATATCTCCATCGTAGTATGTAACACCATCAAACCGGTTTATGTTTGTGCGAAGATCGAGTACTGAAATGTCGGTTTCGGGGTGGATTTCCTGGAGCAGCCTGACGACGTGGTGGCCAAGAAAGCCACAACCACCAACGACTAAAACAGACTTGAGAGGAGCTGTTGCTTTAGGAAGTTCAACCATATTGAGAAATTGAATTCGGTAGTATTAAAGGACAGGTATGAGGAAGTGTGCGAACCGTGTATCTCGAGTTTTTGCCTGAGCTTGAGATCAGCCCCTGAGTAAATATTTTATGTAAGCAACAATCCTGGAGTCAGCCCGAAATCCCGAACGACTAGTCCGATGGCACAAACCATACCCATCAACATCTTAATATTATCCATCGTGACACCGTGGTAAAACAACGGATATTTCATAGATAGCACCCTTTACAGAAATACTCAAGGTACATAAGTCTCCCCGATGAATCACTGCCCCGGTCCCGGTCGGCACGTCACAAACCTAAGTTCACTAGACACATCCCCGGTCAGATAATGATGTATCCATAAAAATAATAGAGCTTCAGTATGGTATTTTAATTACAGGGAATAATGTGTGAACTTTGAATCAGAGAAGTCCGCCCTAAGACGAAATAGATTATCGTCTAAAAGAGCATTTGGCGACTAGTTTCATTGAATATTCCACTACCTTCGGAGGTAGACTACTATATGAATTGCTGCTACGAACTGATGGAATAATTTTTTTGCAAAAATCAAAACGAGCCCCAACAAATAGAAGAAACGCTCTTTTACAAACTTGATCAACTCATACACCCACCATGTACATTGTGACTACAGAAACAAAAGCCAAACCTTGGGATCCCATTTAGGAAATACCGAGAAATTCCATGCAAACAAACTCCAACATGCTCCAAGGGCAAAAACAGTCATACCTTACCAATATCCAAATGTATAAAAATCACTCGCCCCACACATTTCTCTCATTCATACTCCCGTAAACACCAGAAAAATCCCTGTCTTCTCTGGCAACATCCTTCCCATCCTCACGATTCCAGGGCGAATTTTCTGCCGATGAGTCGTTATCTTGAATGTTATCGCTATTTCCATCGCGTGAATTATCATCCTCAGGCACTTCAGAATCATCCTCTTCGCCAACGCTGAATCTTGAACCTTCTGGATCACCTTGAGTAGCTAGAGGTGAATGTGGCAACTCAACGGGTGGTGTTGACAGTGGCTCATATCCTTCCCTATATTCTTCACCAGCCGCTTCCGGGGGGTATTTTCGAACAAATCGCTTTGGTTCAATCTGGTTGAATGCTGCGCCGCCTTCCTTTCGAGCTCTAACTCGTTCGGTGTCCTCAGCGACCGTGTCTTCCACAACAAGGTCTACAACCCCACTACGCCCTGAAAATTCCGAGGATGACGACGATTCGCTTCGGTGAAGTAACGGCTCAATATCAGAATCCTTCGGTTTGGATTTAGATTTGGACTTCCCCTTCGTTCTTAGAGCAGGTCTGAGCAGAGCCTGATTAGTAGACGTCGTGACAAGATCAGGGCCAGGCTGATGGTAACCACAACGGTGGTTACTGTATGGTCTATTTGCTGTTATGACCGGGTACTATTAAAGTCAGTGTCAAATTGTTAATGTAATATTATAGAATGTTGCAGTACATTGTAGTCTCCATACTCTAATGCGCGTGCATTCTTGTATAGATCTTCGTCTTCGTCATTGAAATCTTCCCCTTCCATCGCTCCATAATTGCCGCCCTTATATGCGCGATTCTCGCCGTGTTCAGCACTACCTGCTGAAATTTGTCTATCCAAATTACTTGGTCCCGGCCCACTAAGAAGTCCTGTTCGAGTAGTCGGTTGTGGTATCCAATATTTTCCCTTGCCTCCGCGTTCGTACCGCAGGCCATCCATCATCCTAGCAACTCTTGCATTTGAGTCCGGATGGGTCATCACGCTCTCACTGGGATCGAACAACCGGTATTGATATCCTTTGCCCCTGAATGTCTGTTTTGTATCCTCTATGAGGTCTCGAATACCAAATGCATCACGGAATGCGTAATAAACCGGCAGGCGAGCAGCCGAAATAGTCTCGTCGGCATAATCTCTCCATGAGAAAGCATACCAATGTGCTATAGCAAACCCAGGGAGTTCAAAACAAATCAGAACATCTTGTATAGCTCGGGCGATGTTGTCTGGAGTATAATAACCCACGTCATGGATCACACCTAGCCATACTAGTATGGAGAGAAAAAACCCTTGCCAGTAAGATGCAAATATGATGAGTTTGATGCAGAGAAACTGTAGATATATGTTCAGAATCTGTGACATTTGGTATAGAAATAGGAATGGTTTGTACCTTAGGTACTGGACGAAATGGCTTTAGGTCTCGTGTCATGCATACCCAAAACACCCCTAGAGAATACAAACTAAGGGTAACGGATATATTGTAGATGATGCCACTCCAAAAATAACCACTCTTCAGACCAACATAACCTTCTTGATAGGTATTAGTCGCTTTCATGACGATTGCTGCGATGGCGAGCGGTGGCTTTAGCCAGGTATACTGTAATATACCGCGCTTGACGGCCAAAAATGTGTGGGGATCGCTAATGTCTATCTTAGGGAACATGTAGTTCATGGGCCAAACATGCTCCTTTGGAGCTCTGCCATGCATCATGATGATGAGTGAACGCTCCCCACCGAGAAAATTGATAAGGAGTTGAAAGAATGTGTAGATAGTAAATGCTTCATAGATGTCACGTATCGGATCCACAAATTGTGCCAGTTGCAGAGATATGAGGGATACCCATGATGAGACAGCATAAATTGGAACCATGAGAAGTATGCGCACAACATATCGTTGCAGTAGAGGTTTGCGATAATTTTTTCTGGTAAATTATTAATACGATTATCATACAGCTGCAGGATGGTAAGAAATACAGTTGGAACCATATTGATCTACGAAGCACATTAGCTATGACGTGTATCGAGGGTTTGGGTTACTCTACGCACAAGCACGATAAGACTGAAGCTATCAACGCAGCGATACCAGCAACCAAGATAGCATAGGTACCTGCACTTTTGTTAGAGACTGCCTGGCAGCCTTTAAGGCAACATACTTAGCTTAGTGGTGCCGCTACCTCCATGTTCTGAGTTTCCAACACTGTGGTAGTCCATATTAGGTGAGCACAGCTCAAGCGGGTGATAAATTTGTCAATATCCCGCGTGGTGGGTTTAGCGGATAAAAAGTGGAGCTCTAGGAATGAAGGTTTTTAACATGACGGTTTGGAAGTTGCGGGGAATGCGGATGCTAATAGCCTTGTAATTTGCGCGTTCAGACAAGATTCTGGTGGTGATTACGAGTTCTCGGTTACGCCGTTGATCAGCGTACCGCCAGGCATGCAACTGCGTGTAAGACATGAGGCTCTTACGTAGTGCAACACTCCCGAACCCTAACCTTAGCTCAACCTCAAATTAACCTCGTAGCTTAGCTCTAGGATTAAGAAACAACTTCATCAACCTCCAACGGTACGGAATCCGTGTTTGTGCGCATGGCATGGGTGCATCACAAGGATTGAGCAAACGGGCTCTAACTTCGCCGGTGAAATTCAATGGGTATCTTGTGGTCATCAGTCTTTGTTCCAATTCGAGCTCACATGTTTTAGGGAGTTCCTATGGCTGTTGGTCATCTGTGGTTTATTGTAAGTATCTTCGAGCGTGTAAAGATAAGTTTCTAACTAGCTATAATAGGGCGACTCTTTTCTTATTTTATTTTAATCGTCTCTTCGCCAAAATCGTTTCCTTTCTCGCCCGCCTATACCTTAGATCCATTGGAAACCCTCGTTATGTCGATGTGGAGTCAATTCAAATATCACCTCTTGCCGGTAGAATATTCTTTGGAAAAACTACCTACCATGGACCCAACGAAACTATTACTGTCGTCGGCGGTCATATCACCTGGAGATACTGGTTGAGGAGGGTCCGCCACGTTCTAGTAGACAAGAACCGGGCCAACGAGGACTATACTGATGGAAATGAGAAAGACAAGTCAGGCAAATTGCCGTGTCGCATATTAGTGGAGCTCAAAGGTGTGGAATGGTTCGTTTACAACCGATCACCAGCGTATGATGGCATCGTCACGGCTATGGAAGAGCAGGCAAATAGGGATTCACGTGAAAACGACATACCTTCTACGCCGACACAAAAGTCAGGAAATCGCATAGATGAGGAAGAAGATGGAAAGCAACTCCAGACACCTAAAACTGGATCAACAACTCTTGCACCTGGTTCCTCTCACCAAAGAACTGCAGATAATCCCACGACCAATCTATTTGAAGAGGCAGTGGCTGGTTCCTACTTATTACAAATGCTTCCAATAAAGCTGGAATGTAGTAAAGGTGCAATGGTAATGGGAAACAAAAATATCCCAAGCGTACTCGTGGCGCAATTTGAGAAAGCCGTTGGCACTATTGATGCTACAAAGGTACATGCTGTTTTAGCAGTCTTAAACATTTGTTGTTATTTCTTTAGATTAAGCTATAGACACCCTATTAAATTCTTTCAACATGGTTCCTTAAAGTTAGGTTGTTTTTTCGAGCTAACTTGAATGTGGTTTTGCTAGTCTCGATCAATCGATCAGTATAAACAAATATACGATTTATCATTCACACACCCTGTAGTTCACCTAAAACCAAACACAGATTTCAAAGAGACACTTTTATCAAAAGGTAGACGTTTAAAAAACCCCAATCAATCGTTGCCACACTCGAACCGCCAGTCCCAAAATCGAAGTCGCCGCCAGAAACTTCTCGATTTGTTGCCAATCTTTTCCACTTCTGTGGAATCAATTATTCCCCCTGAAGGTGCGGCACGTGCATCTCAAGAGGACCCATCTGGCCAGCGGCGTTGGATGGGATTAAGGCGGTATTTAGATGACTCCGAACGGCAGAGTGGAAGGGATTCCGAGCCAGCAGAGTACGCCAAAGAGACTACGATACTAGATTGCGAAAATGCAAATTTATGTTATTGGTACGACGTAGTTAGTACCGTTCCGACTTGTACTTCTGATGTAGCCGAAGGACCTGATTACATCAATGGTTCTCCACATCCATCTCCCGAGTATGGAGTAGAGATTAAGTTCAAAAACGCCAACTTGAATTATGGGCCATGGGCAGATCGTCAAAGAATTCACCTTCAGAATATGTTTTTCCCCAAATCTTACATAACCCCACGGCCCACCAAACAGCTAGTTCCAGGTCAATTGAGGCTTCACACTGAACTAAATTTATTTGTTGAACTTTCAGGTTCGACGACTTTACGAATACCCGTGAGAGAAGCTACAAAGGACTGGAAATATAAGCGACGTCTAGAAGAGGGCGAAACGCGTCCATATGGCTGGATAGATCTAAAAGTTGGTAATGAAAGTACCGTTAGCTATATCATGGATATGTATCCATCGCGTAATGGATGGAACAGTATTATGAATTTGGAGTTGCGCAATCCAGAAGTTAGCTCTTCAGTAAATCACAAGCTCTTGTGGAAGGCTGAAAACCAGACATTGCAATGCGATTTATCTGCCCCACTTATATGGAATACAGACACTAAGTGGATATTCAACAATGTGTCTACCGACATGCAGGTGTTTTTGTTGCGAGAGCATGTAACACTTTTAACCGATCTTGTGTCTGACTGGATTTCAGGGCCCACCGCCGAATATTGGACTTTCGTTCCTATGGTTTATCAGCTAAATCTTGTTCTGAAAAACTCGGAGTTCTTCTTCAATGTAAATGACCAAAACATAATTAACAACGCAAACAGTTTTGAGGACAACACTTTTGTTATCCTTCGTAATCTTGGAGGGGATAAAGGCTATTTGTCAGGTACTGTGAATATGGACTTTCGGGAATTCTGTCCACAGAGTTCGACCGTCGAGTTTCTCGTTGAAACCATTAGCCTGGTTGAGAATGGGGGGTCCTTGGACCTGGGGGTTATGACGCCGTTATGGAACACCTGGAACTGCTCCCTTAAAAATCAAACATCACTAGGAAAAGTAGGTCAAGTCAAGTTAAAGGGCAGCTACGAGTTTTATTCGAGCACAGGGCCAGATCTTATTGACTGCCTTACATTAGATCTCGACGGAGAAGATCTAGAGCTAATATTACACGGGTTTCTCTTGCGGTATTTTCTGACTATTAAAGAGAATTATTTCGGTGAAAATGTACACTTTAAAACTTTAGAAGAATGGCAACGTACTCCAACACCTCCAAACAATGCCGATCCTACGGAACAGATTTCGAAATCAAATGATATTGATATTGTATTGGGTGTCAAAGCTAAAGATATAATAATATCTTTGCCAAAAAATATATATGAGGCGCAGCAACATATCAAGCTCAATGTCCCAACACTTGGGCTTGACATGAGATTTACGAACTATTATATGGGTAGGCATTGACCTGCCCTTAAGTGTTTTAAACTTGCTCAAGTTCTCTAGATTTACAGATCGATTTGTCTCCCATCTCGGCCCTACTTGGAAACTCATTATCCGCGATTCCAGAAATATTCATAAATGGTGTCACCTTATATGGACATCGTCTATTCGGACTGCCACCAACTGAGCCTACATACGTCTGTAATTGGGATATTGACGTGGGCTCAGTCTCAGGGGAATGTTCACTCGAGTTTCTACAAACGTCTCTCTTTGCCCTCAAGGCTTTAGTCTTTAGTTTTGGAGACGTCGAAAACGCACTCCCTGTACCGACGACAGCAGCAATACACGATGTAACATTTCTACGATTGAATGTAAGCGGGGTAAAACTCTGGCTGCACATGGCAGATGATGCTGTTCTTCGCGTGGCGACAGACGCTATTTCTGTTGTTCTGAACGACCTCGCAGACGAGACACACTCTGAAAGGGTAACCCTTAAAATACCCGGGCTTAACCTTATATGTATGAATCCTCTTATGCAAAGTTCGCAGGCAACCACAGCATACTTGGAAACTGAGGTCAATGTTACACTTTTGGAGCGCAAGAAGGACGCTTTAGTATATAGAAGACTACAGCAAAAGCACATACGAGAAAGTGATTATCGGACTGGGCGAGCAAAGTTTTTACTGACCGACGATGATGACAACGAAAGCAGAAACCACAACTCTGCTGAAGAAGGACCCCCACCTGCAAGTATGTCGTTGCCGGCATTGCCTCCAAAAGCCTTTGATTTTGGATATGGAAATCGCGATTTTGCTTCCAGTATATCATCGGGCCAAAAGAGCTCACGATCTTTCTTTGAAAGAAACCGCACAGTTTTGTCAAGCCGATCAGAAAGTGTGCTAAATTCTACAAGCTCTCATGATGGGTCTTCTTTTCATTCTGCAGTAGAGTCGTTTTCGGACCTAGCTTTAGCTACACCAAACACCCATTTATTCGCCTCCTCCCCCAGTCCCACTGTCACTACACCAGGCTCAAAATCTTCAAATTATGCATCTAGATTTACTACCAAAGGCAAACAGCATACACTTTTCGAGATGACACCACAGCCTTTGGATGTGGCATTCAAAAGTGCTTTTATTCAACCCAAATTTCCATTGGATAGCTTGGAGCCAGATCTAAGTAGTGTTCCATCCCTCGAACCCGACATACTTGAACCCGATTCTTCAAAGTATAGCAAGCCTATTAACTTTACAGCAGTGTATCCTAATGATGAAACTGCGCGTGATAGTTTTATATTGGAGTTTTCTCCCGGAATACGAGGGTACTGTACTCCAAATGCTATCAAGGGGCTAGCTAGTTTGTTAGAGCACATCGAACCAACAAACCCTGAAGATGTCTTAGATATGATACAGATCGAAGTGGTCTCAAAACTACAAAAAATAGTTAAAAAGGTTTCCCCGCATAGTGCAGACATAGAAATATGCCTACGAATACCGCTGTTCAAATTTTGCTTTGTCAACGAATCAGTTGGGGAGCACTTGTCTGGTCGTCATGCCGGTCTGCAGTTAAGATCTAAAGATTCGATCTGCATTCAGTTCCGAAATTTGGCTATTTCAGGAAGAGATAGAAAGACAGTAAAGCCAGCCGATACTAGTGGATCTGAACAGGAAGAAATTAAGAAGATGTGGTCTTTACACGCCACTCTCGATTCACTAGATGTTGGATTAAAAGATGTCATGAAGTCGTCGACAGAATTTTCTACACCGGTGCAACCAGCTCTTGGAGTTCTCGTACAAAACTTACTTTTTTGGGCCTCTTCATCAGACTCATCAACGGCATGTTTACAAATTGGATCGCTTGCAACATCTATCCAAGGCAAACAGGCCTTGTTTCTATACGATGCTAGTATGAGATTTGCTGCCGTTGCACAACAAATTGCAGGCCACTTCGAAAATTTAGCGTCTACTCAGAAAAGTAGAATCAGAAAACTGCTCTCTGATTTGGCCAGCGCTGGTGAACAATTCAGGATTACCCAAGATCCTGCATCTTTGACCAGACCCTCATACGTTCTTCGATCTGCACCAGATCATGTTCGCCTCAATGACTCCTGGAAGATTAGTCTGAGACTTCGACATATCTGGCAGTCGCTACCGGAAGGCGAAAGAATGCAAAGAAATTCCATGTATGTGGGAAATGTCAACGAGCCTCCACAAGATGCTAGGAATGTCTTTATTGAGGTGATCGAGAGATGGCGTCCGTGGGAATTAGGATCGATCAAAGACAGCATCATGATCAAGCATATATTTGGTGATTCTGGGCGTTCTTCAACACCAGGACCCATCAAAAAACTGTCTCTTGGTGCAAAAATTACGATAGATGGTATTACAGTGTTAATTGATCCGGGCCCGAGCCAACATGAATTCACAGTCGATCAGTTCCATGGTTGCATCATGGTAGGTTGTCAACCTACAAATAAAATGGGTGGACAAGAAGCTGTGATCGCAATACCTGGAATCGGAGCAAACATCGTCGTACAGGCAAGTACGCGAAATATCCGCCTTGGACTCAGATGGGAAGGTCTTGAGATTATCGAGAAGGTAGCCAAAGACTTGTGGGAGCGAAAGCAACAAGCGGGCCATAGCGTTCCACCAGGAAATACCTTATCAAAACCAAAATCGAAGCAGAACAGCAGCCGGCATGGTGGGATCCATATCATTTTCACTACTGATGATAGTTCTGTATCTCTCGATACAGTAAACTTAAAGATTCTATCAATGGTTGGGGGTCTAAAAGCGTCCGCGGTGATCTCCGAAAAGTCTACAGAACTTCAAGAAGGCAATATCGGACACATCGGTAGTCTATTATTGCAAGCAGACTACGTAACAACGGAGATCTGCTATGGCAACAAGATTCTCAGCAAAGCCATGATCTGGGCACCGACTCTTTATGGGTATTTCGACGAACACTCGTTTGCCGAGACAGAGTTTAATATTTGGAAAGTCACCGGCTCTAGCGAAGATCTGTCATTCGAAATTCGTGAACAAATTCTAGGGCTTATGGAAGTCGTAGATTTTATTGTTAACGATGAAGCTGCTCAAATATATCGATATATGGAAGAAATGAAGCGACACCAGCCTGTAGACGCTACACCGCCTTCAACTCCTCTGGTTAAAAGAATTATCCACATGATCCATGGTACATTCTCTCTCAATAGATTCACTCTGAGTGCGACTTTGTTACCATCACTCTCCTACTTGGTCCGTGGTGAAGGCGTTCGGTTGTCTACCAATCCAAATCCAAACGATTCAAACGAGATTGTTGTCGACTTCGATCTGAAGCATCATGAACATGAAGTTCGTACTTCGACAAAATCCTCGGAGGCCAGAAGTATATCCTTGCTACAACTACCTACAATTATAGCTACGACTCGATATAAAGAAACGGAACATGAAAGACTATTAGAAGCTCGGGTATCTGTACAGGCCATCATCCTGGATGCATCTTCAATCCAAAGTTTATTAAACGCTCTCAATAAACCTGAGGTAGTTAAAGTTATAGAAAGCTCTCGTAATGAATGGACTGGAATTGAAGCCAGACTTGACGAAATCTTCGAATCTTCGAAGAAGAGACAGGTTCAGGAAAAAGATTCAGGACCACCTCTCAAATATGAAGCATCTATCGGAGTTGCTGGCTTGAAGATACAAACATCAGCTCCCTCAGCAAATCTAGAAATCAATCTAGGATTCATAAAATCATCCGCATCAAATAGATCACAGGCTGCTCTGTCCTATCCAGTTATGAAACTAGAATTTGGCAAGATTACGCTGGAATTGACGAGAAAGTCTCCTGAGAATTTGAAGGAACTGTGTGGATATCTGGAATTGCACGCATCTCTAGAGGCATCTTCAAAACAATCTGATCAAGGAACTATACGCATTTTTAATGTTCGGAGTGATGCCCTCAAAATAGATTTATATGCCTCCACGGCCTCTACGGTTGTAGACGTTATTGGTCATTTACAGGATAAACTAAGAGATTTGGATCTTTCAAGGGAGGTTAAGTATCTACGAAGACTACGGACGTCTAAACCTGCAGTAAACCCTGATTCTGGAAGGGAGACACCTGACCAGTCTACGTTTACTAATACTCAAATGTCAGTAAATATGAATGAGATTCGGGTATCGTGGATTGTAGGTAGTGGGTACAAATCAAGCACATACCAGAGCAATCAAAACTCGAAGCATAATCTTGTCCTATCATTTAAGAAAATTGATTTTACGACAATGACAAGGAAAGATAGCGAGGCGCAACTGATTATCGAGGAATTCTTACTACAAATGGTAAAAGCCGAAGCTAGACAATCGGCTCCACGTACCGAGAATTCAGCGTTGCTTCCCAGGGTCAGGTTTGGGGTGACATACTCTACTAAGGAGGCTGAGATACAGCTTACATTTCAAGCTAAAGGAGAGCCATTAGATTTACGTCTAACATCGTCCTGTGTTGCTGCAGCAAGCGAAATCGAGAGCTCAATTTCTACCGCCACTCAGAAGTTTAGAGATGCATCTGCCAACTGGAAATCAATCCCTACGCAAAGTGGTGTTGAAAGAAAGAGCATGTTTGGTTCTAAACGATTAGGTGCATTATCAGTTGATGCAGATTTTGCTGGTGCGGTAGTATATCTTAGTGGCCAAACAATTGAGTCCAGATCAGTGTCGGGATTCCCTGGAGTGCAACCAACTGGAAGTCGGTATGGACAGTTTACTCAAGGTAAAGAAAGTGGGAATACCGTTCTAAAATCTCCCGGCCTGGCATTCAAAGTGAGATACCTTGATGCTGCTGAAGATAAAAACGAGCCTTGCCTAAATGCGGAAATTAATATATCAGCCTCTGAAAATACCTTATCACCCAAAGTTGTACCACTCATTCTAGAGATGTCCAGAAATGTCCAAGAAGTCATGAAACAACAAGAAACAAAGCAATTAGCACAAAAAGAGGAAGACGCAACGCTCGATAGTGCGTCTGATACTGGTAGCTCGGCTTCATCAAACCCTGCAGCAATCTTAGGAAAGTGTCGTCTAAATATCGGATTCAGAATACGCCCGCAAGAGTTCACTTTGAGCTGTCAACCCTATGCAAGAGTCGCTGCAACTGCAAAATTCAAAGGAATATACATTACGGTAAACACCTGTGAAGATGACAAAGATGCAAGTCGGTTTTATGCAGTCTCGGCTACTATTAGTGGACTCCGGGCATCTTTACAACATGTGTATTCGCGGGAATCTACTGGGAGCCTGGAGGTAGAAACTGTTGTCCTTTCCCTGATGAACAACAAGCATCTCATGGGATCGCAAGGAATCTCTTGCATCTTGAAACTTAGTCCTATCAAGTCTCAAGTTAACGTAAAACAATTCCAAGATTTCCTTTTGTTTCGTGAAATCTGGGTCCCGCCCGAGCTTCGAGAGAAAGCACCAGTCCCGACAGTGTCGTCCGAGGGGCCGTCAACGATGCTTGTACAGAAATACCATGAAGTCGCGGCCACAAAGGCATTTCCATCAAATACTACGATAATTATCGAAGAGCTTGAGCTTCAGCTTGACCTTAGCCAGTCCCTTGGAAAATCAAAGCTCCTCGTATCAAACCTTTGGGCCACTTCTAGGAAAACTTCGGATTGGGAACAGACTATGTGTCTAGGATTTGACTCGATCAGAATCGAATCTTTTGGTCGCCTTGGTGGGTTCATTGATCTTAAAAATATGAAAGTGCGGACTTCAATTAGTTGGGATTCTGCTATGGATGCATCACATGTTCAAGTTCCACTTATCGAGGCAGCTGTTGGGTTTAAGCAACTCCAAGCTAAGATATCTTATGAATACTACACATTCTTGATTGCGGACATTACCAGTTTTGATTTCTTAATGTACAATTTGCAGACGAAAGGTGGGACAAACGAAGGTGACAGGTTGGTTGCAGTGCTCGATGGTGATAAGGTTCAGGTCTTCTGCACAACAGTTACGGCGGCGCTTGGATTACAACTATACCAGGTCTTTCAGAAGCTAATACAAGAGAAACGGGATTCTTTAGATTCATCTATGAAAGAGGTGGAACAGTACTTAAACAGACGTTCATCCCACTCACCAAGTATCTCCCAACCGCAAGAAAACTTGGGTTCTGTTCGAGAAGATAAGTCGCCTAGTGGGACCCTTAAAAGGTTATCACTACACACTGATGTCATGGTCAATCTTAAAGAAGTGCATATCGGTGCCTTTTCACAAGGGTTTTATGACAATCAAGTCTTCAAGCTAGAAGCCCTCAACGCCACAGCAAGATTTGCTGTAGAAATGAGAGATGAGAAGATTCGAAGCATGTTACAAATGACCTTAGGACACCTGGCCGTCGCAGTATCGCCTGTTAAACATCAAAACCCGGGCACCAACGCTGAAGTAGACGTTCATGATGTCATTAATGCCGCCATCAGTTCAAAGGGTGGTATTATCCTAAAAGTACCTCAAGTTCAAGCGAAAATGGAAACAGCGCACACTCCCGAATCCAATACCATTGACTACATATTCAAGAGTGCATTCGAAGGACAGGTTGATGTTGGCTGGAATTTTTCGAGAGTGGGTTACATCAAAGGGTACGTGGTTTCAACTACTTTATTCCAAATGCTAATTTTAGGACAGTATGTGGCAAAAACATAGCAAAGAATTCTTGCAGCAACAAGGAAAGTCGCCTTTTTCATCCCGAATTTCACTGTACACGGACATGACGCCAAACTCTCCCACGTCTTCTGAACCTCCCACTGGTAGCGATGATTCCAAGGACAAAGATAAGAAGGATAAGAAGGCTGAAAAGGGAAAAATCACCGCGGTCGTCAATGTACCGAAGTCCAAATACGAATACAACGCTCTTGAGCCGCCGATAATTGAGACTCCACAACTGAGAGAAATGGGTGAAGCTACACCACCATTGGAATGGATCGGGCTGCACAGGGACAGGCTCCCAAATTTAACACATCAGGTGAATAGAAAATCAATCCTGGGGTGGATTCACGTACTGACTTTAAATGATCTAGATTGTAATTGTACCACTTCTTGAGGTGGCCAAGAAAGTGGAGGACTCGTACTCGAAGATTCTAGGATCCTCTTAAAGATCATATGATCTCTAAATGGCCAGAGTGTTCTGGACGCTAAACAATTTCGTTCTCCTAAGCGGAGGACACGTAGACATGCATACGTTCAATACTTAGGTGTTGAACAGCAGGATGAGGACCTTTGTTCTATGTATTACCAGTTTGCGGCGTTTTTGGTGTAGATGATACCTTTTGAAATATGTACGATTGATATTGCCGAAGGTCTCGAAAGACCTGTACTACTGCTACAGGATAATACCTTTTTCTCACGTTCTGTGTATATAAATAGCTGCGTACATAGTTTTAATTTCGGCTTGGGGGTCAATGATTTAGGGTAATATCCCTTAAAAATATGGCGAACAATGCTTCTAGCAGAGCGGAAACTTAATCGAAACCAGCGCTGAGATGTAAAGCATATAAGACTCCCGCCCTTCGAGCGAGACTTCCTTTTTCTTCTTTTCCCGTAATTTCTAGTCACTCTGTCACTTTATCAGAGATATCACTATGCGAACCACTCCTACCTTTGCTATTGCCAGTGCTGTCCTCTTTGGCTCTGCCTTTGCGTATAACAACCCGCATACCCAAAATCCAAACTCCTACTAATATCCTTTCCTTCAGTCAATCTCTAGCCAATTACCGCCTATACGCCTACCCAACCCAAGGTGAGTATGCTGGAAAGCTGTCTGAAGTCAAGGTATTTTCAGACGAGGACGGCACCACCGAGGTCCTGGAAGTAACTCCAGACTTCGACTGCGAGCTCGCCGATTGTGGTAGCCAGTTTGTATTCTCACCGGAGCACGAGGCCCATATTCGTGTAAGCGAAGAGTATCCCGAATTCCATGGGCTATTGTACCAGCTTGATCCGCTGGAAGACTCGCTGGACGAGTCTGAGTCCATTTATGGGCTCGGGTCTGGGCTGAGAAAGCAGGAAATGAACGAGGGGATGGTTGGGGTGCAAGTGAGTGATATTGAAGGAAATTTAAAGCTTTTAATACTAAATAAAATGTGTGTAGACCGAGGCTGTATCAACCTCAACCTCAACGAAGACGGGAATGATGGAGGCTACTAACACTCCCCGCTATGGCGACTATCCTATGATCCAAAGAAACGGCACGACCATTGCGGATAGAAATGGCACTATGCTCCCTGTAACAAATGGGACGCATGTGACCTCAACCTCCGCGTCAACGAAGACCGGGTCGTCCGTATCAGAGAAAACGGAATCGGCTAAGCCTGAGAAATCTGGATCTTCTGTAATGTCTTCCGATGTCGCCCCTGAGCCCACTACTTCATCAAAGGAGACCCCCGAGGAGCGTGCTGAGGATAAAGAGAACGCAGCCGAAAGCGTAAGCGAGAAATCTGCAAAGGCACTTGGAATTACTCTCCTGCTTGGTATTGTAGTACTCGGATGGTTCTAGATTTTTAGTTGTTTATAATTGGCGTAATATGTTAGATAATTTTTGTATTTGTATACATCACTAAAAGTTTTTTGATGCAAACATCTACGTTTATTCAACTCCAAGGTTAATCCCGGCCAATCCAATGCTCTAAATCCAGTCCCATTTTTCAATACTTCAACAGATTTTGTGTAATATAAAATTATCTACCCCAGAGCCTTCCAAGTAGCCCCTTCCTTTCGGCTTCCTGCTGTTGTTCTTGTTTTTGCGTAGCCGTTTCTTGCGCCCGTGCAGCTGCGCGGCCGGGATATTCAATAAAGTTCCATGCTATATCTAAAAATAATGGCTTTACTGGCACAGGAACAACTTTAGGTGGCCAATGAACAATTCCCGCTTGGAAGTCAACTTTGTCCGGCCACTGATCTAGTCTCTCCAATAAAACGCCATGTTGTTGGCGCACATTCCCCGCCTTAGTTGCCAATGTGTCCATTTCTACAAGAGCTCTGAATTGAGTCATCTTACCTTGTAGAAGTACCTCAAGGTTTTTGGCATCTTCGGAAGTCACCTCGAGTCCTTTATGAGAAGGTTCCGAAGGCCCGGACGGGATGTGCGGGAGTGCCGATGCAATGTAACTATGTGCTCGGTGATAGAGAGCTAAGGCATTTTGACGATTGGAAAGTAGGGCATGGGATCGTGCAATGGAAGATGTCCGGAGGGCGGAGAAGAAGGAAGTTTTGGCTGAAAGTTCGGCGGTGAAGGGTTCATCGGCGGCTACACCTGGAAGATTAAGTATTTGTTCTAAGCTCTAAGGTTCCATTAGCTACCTAAAAAGTCTTGGTGGAAAACTACACACCTGAAGGATTGCATCGTAAAGAACAACCTCTTCTTTTAGATGGCCCAGTTTCTTTCCTCGAACTTCATCGCCGCCCTCTATCTTAGGTTTCTTTGATGTGGTCATAATGTTGTCAATCATTACACGGTTGCGACCAACACGCCAGCAAATCATAGAATAGTTTACCACAGTCCATGTAAGCTGCAGATTTTGCATCTTTTGCTCGCCCATAGACATGCCTTCTGATTGATGTTCGTCAATAGCCTTTCGGGTAGCATCGACGGCATCTTGCCAGGCTGACAGCACGGCATCGAAGGCATCGGTCGAGCCATGCTGATCATGCGAGGTATAAGCATTCTCAGCTGTCTGAGCATCTGATAAAGCAATTGATATATCGGCCTCTTCAACCGGTGCTACACGGCCGCGCCATGTCACGGAAGTCACAGCAGCTGCTCCAACAGTTTCCTTGTCGATAGGCTCTACAAATATCTCTGGGTCTATTCTTTGAAGAGCTTCTGCAATCTTTGGATATTGATCCTGAGGGAAATATTGGCGGGATATAGATGCAATGTCCATGCTTCTTTCGAGCTGTAATTGGTATGCAGAGTACCGCACACTTGGATCCACAGTACCGGACAGCTGTTCCTTATAGGTATCGCTCTTAGTACTTGTGAACAAGGTCGAATATATCATTCTTGCAGTTGCAAATGCTCGCAGTGCTTCCTCCCAATGTGACTGCTCGAATGCTTCTGCACCCCATAGTGAAGACGCATATGCAGTAGCTTCAAGTAAATCTTTATCCATAGCTTTAGATTCCTCGGAAGAAAGAAGTGTGCACAGCTCAAATGCATGTTTTCGAGATTTATGCAGGCGGGACACAACATGGCTCCGGACATCCCCAGATACTGAGGCAGGGTCCTCTGAAACTAGCGACTTTAGATGCATTCCATGGGCCCAGGCCCTCTCGGAAGAATATAGAAGGAGTTGGGCATGACTAGGAACATAAGCATCATTGATTTATAGAGTCGGGGTCCGTTGTTCAATACCTGGGGTCTTGTGCAAGGTTCTCGGGGGTTATGGGAGTCGGTGGAGAGTATTTTTTACCAGAGGTCGCACGACCCAGTCGCTTCCGCAAGGTTGCCAGGCGGCGAGAGCACATTCCACGGTAAGCATTATAATCTCCAAGCAGGAGGGCCTCCTGACGTTGGTTGTGAACAAATGTAGTGATATCCATTTGGAGGGGTCTCGAGGTGGATCTGGGGTGAAACGTGGGGCGCTCAAGTCGGGCCGTATCAGATAGTTTCAACTCATGCCAGCGTATATTTCAGCCCGGGCTGAGCCAGAAAGGTGCCCAAATCCCAAACAGTGGATAAATTAATCTACGCATGCACTGAGACAGGATTCATACACCCGAGTCTTGAATAGAACATAAATCGCTTGGGTGAAGGTAATCATATGTACTCGTACTGCCCTCTTGCACGCACAAAGGAACGGTGATGTCGTCTTTTGTACTAGCTGTGGGGGTCAGAGGCATTATTCGATTTCCGGTGCATTGGCTAACCCCATCTGAGAGATCTTTGTAACTTGTTGGCACCAAGCAAAGGGCCCAGAGCAAACTTGCAGCTTACTTATGAGTGGGTGTTGGCAAATTGTCTCTTACCACTCACACTACCAGTCTCCCGCGGTAATTGCTAGCATAGCGAAGTCATCCCGTTCACATGAGCAGCTTCTGCCGTCTCTGAGAATGCTGATTCTCCACTCTCAACCTTCATAGCTGCAACTTCTAGTATTTTCTCTTCTGGTCCGAGATCTCTTCATAATATTGTCGCTCTACTTGATACCCCGGCACAATGCCGTTCTCATATGAAACCCGCAAACATTCGCCAGACTCTCAACAAACTTCTCCCAGTCAGAGACTGCAGGATGCTTTGCAACCACCTCTTCCGACCGACGTAATCTCCGAGATACTTCCACAACTCCAGCAAATATCCCCACCAGCTCCACAGAATCTTCATCCTATTGCAGACAACATAATTACAAATACTCCTGGTGTCACAAATAGGGCAGAGCTTATTGAGCGTATTAAAGCTGGTGAATCCCCGACTTGGATACCAAACCGAAATGTACGTCGACAAGCTGCGCGAAGCTTGCTCGGTAGCTAATTTACACCCTTGTTACAGATCTCGGACAGATATTATCCAAATCATACGCCATGTAATGCTCCCCGCCTCATAGACGAGCATCCAGACCGGCCTCACTCCGCCCTTCACCAAGGAATTTTCACAAATGAGGGTCGAATTTCACAGCCTCCTCCCTCAACCCCACCGCAAGCCACACCTTCGCCCTTTTCCCTAGGAGAGAAATATCGACGATTCAGCAGTGCTACGTCGCCGCCTAAACTTCCCCCACTTGCTACATCCCCTCATCCAGCTAGAACAACTCATTCGCGTGCCCCTTCGCTATCTTCAAGTTTTGTGTTTAAAACCCCAACTTCTCCTCTTGTGCATTCCTCAAACCCAGACCTGGACACAGAAGGCAGCAGCGATGAGTCTACCCCACGACCAACATCCAGTGGACCGATAGATATCTCATTTTCAGACCGTCGTGCCCGTCGGAAATCTTTGCCACCACATGCTCTGTCAAGTCTTCAATTTTCTCCCAATGTACCAACCCTACCTCGACATCAAACATTTGGCGCACCAACAAATGCTCGTAATCAGTGGAATGAACCGCCATCGCCGTCTAGCGCACGCCAAATTCGCCGGCTTTCTGGAATTGGGCTTGGTACAGAACTACCACCAGGGGCCTTTGTGGGTTCCTACGAGGAGTCAATTCTCAACGGTCGAATGTCAACAACTCCTTCAAAACCGCTGAACTTTCTTGCACAAATTGGCGTCCTCGGTCTGGGAAAATGCAAACAATCACTACGTTGTCCAACTCATGTCACTTTACCGTTTCCAGCTTATTTTTACTCGGTCGGAGACTATGATTCGCCCTCGCCATATGTAGGCCAGATAGACCTTGATGCGGCTTTGGGGAGTGAGTCAACAAAATCTTCAAAAAAGTCTGTACCTGGCATCGGAGGGTCGTATCGGATTCCACAACGTGGGCAAATGCAAATAGTCATCAAGAATCCTAACAAAACTGCTGTAAAGCTATTCCTGGTACAATATGACTTACGTGACATGGAACCGGGAACCAAGACATTCATCAGGCAGAAGGCATTCTCCGTAGCGGGTGCTGACGATCTACCTGTTCGACAATTACGTCGAGAAAAAGAAAAAGACTCGCTACGCTATCTCATTCACCTCCACATTGTTTGTCCCTCCCGCGGGAGATATTACTTGTTTAAAACTATCCGGGTGGTGTTTGCCAATCGTGTACCCGACGGCAAAGAGCGATTGCGTAACGAGGTTCTCTGGCCAGAGCCTAAATATACTCCGTGGAAACCCGAGTCTTGTGCTTCGACCCCTGCAAGCTCGGTTGGCGGCCGGAAACGCAGCGCCAGCCTGTATGGTACGATGAATGGAGGTGGGGGCATTAGAGCTGGAACACCACCACCATTGCCTCTTCCAATCTCCATTCCTAAGATCTTCCCACCCACGCCGGCCTCAAATATGGAAGTTGATTTGCCCAGCGGAGATAATAATGGATCATCCAGTGACTATGAGAAGATGGATATATCAAGTTCCATGAAGCGTGCTGAGGGCCATGGTTTGCTTGCCCGCAGATTGAAGCAATTAGAAGTTGAGGGCGAGGTCCAGACCACAAAAGACGAATGTGAGGATAATTTGTAACATATTTAGCATCTTAAATGGGTATTTTTGGTGGAGCATTGGGGTTTTCATTATCTGGAAGTATTTCTTCATATTTGGGCACGTTGTTTTTCTTGTGGTGTTTGGGAGCTGTACTCTACATATACTGTATATTTCTTTCTCTTGTAAATGTGTAGTCTGCTGATTTATTTGTATTGTATACAAAAATTTAGCCAAATTCTCAACGATACCCCTCTATTAGGGTCATGTGCGTTCTTCAATGTCAAATCGAAAAAAGGAAAGATGGCAATTTAGGTGTCCACGTCATTGTACGTTGTCGATCCCTGCACGCTAATGTGGCTAAAAGGCTTAATTTTGAGCCGCGAATTTTCTATCTCTGGCTGCCACTGCCGTATTCCGAGTGATACTAATGAACGAGGCAGGTGTGTTTCGTTAGACACCGAGGACTCCGTTGGCCAACTGATCGATTGATATACCATATTTAAATCCTAACTAAAAAGTAGCATCTTTGAAACAACCCCTGTATTAGCTTGCCTTATATATTATTCACCACATTTCTCTCGCCTACCGGTACCATTAATTGTCCCCCTTCTAGCGTATTCTGTATGTTTCTCACAGAGGACCAACCCGGTTTGGCTCCACGAAATTTTACATTACAATAACGGAGTACAGGTTAAGAACTAGGGTTTTGTTGTTGGAAGCCTACTAGAATGAGGTCGCTTTGTAAAACCGGCCGGAAGGGTATCGTGTGAAGCCAAAATAAGAACGTTAACCCATGATCTAATGGGGTTATATACCGAAATTCTAAGATGAATAAAGTCTTATTATAGTGGGCGATTCATAGATGGGTATATCATATGTTTGGTGCATTTAAGCACCCTAATAATATCTTGCTCATCAAGTGTTTTACGCCTTCTGACTGTAGCTAAGAAGCAGGGCACACATACTTCGTGGTATTTTGCACTTTATTGACTTTGCAGTCTTTCAGATTCTAATTGACTTTAACTTATAGTAACTATATGCCATTAGAATATCGCAGTTATGAGTTGTGGTCTATTGGTCTATTGGTCATGTGTTGGTGCAAGACTTGTATCCCGCGAGCAAACTTCAAAGGTTCATTGCAGTAAACTAATAAGTTTTAGTACGAGTACAAGTTAGTGATGATTGAATGGATTCAACCTCGTCTAGATCAGGTGGACGAGGGGATTTTTTCTAGTTTCCTTATTCATTTCAAGTTTTATCAATTATTAGCTATACGAATGAATGATAAAAAACACACTCAACGAGCTCGCGAACGTCAACGTAACCGGCGCGGGTGACACATAGAACTGCCCATCAGCTCTGCGAGCTCAATTGCCTAGGGGTTTGTACGGTGGTCAGCGTATTACAACTTTGGGAATATCAAAAAAGTTTTTAGGCCATATTAAACATGTGGGAGTGTCCAAACAATTCGTTACCTAGTCGGGGCTTTCCTCGTTCCCCAGTGGAACAAACGGATGTTGCTTATAGGTTTACTACAGACATGAGGAATTTCTGGATCCGACAAAATAAAATCCGGCTTCGCACCATACAATGAGAAATCATGATCGATAGAGATTCCTGATCGGCTGATGAAACTATGCTTCATCCGTGCACTCAGATAGAATCATCTAGGAGAAACTAAACTTGGAGCTACTTTGTACAGGTCGATCTATATGCAGCCGTCATTGATCATTGATTAACGAGTGATGCGCCGTGCACTGGCCGGCCATGAGGTTCACTATTCCGACGAGTAACACAAATTGGCCCGGGCCCCAATCCCTCACTAGAGAAGTAAGCCAACAAGACCAATATCCTAAGATATTACATAGTTGTACGGAAATAATGCCTATTCGTGAAATCCCCTCGTATTCAATCTTACAACCTAATCTAGTCTACTGTCTAACAATCTCGAGTAGAAACATGTGCAGGCCAGTTAACAGCCTACAGAATTTCCTTCCTTGTCTCGTGCAAACCTGAGTCGTCTTTCTGAAACAAGGTTGCCAATTCAGTGTCTGGGGTCGAGAACATTTCCTTCCGGTTGGTCACTGCAGTGGCAACTTCCGGTCCGGAGCCTTGGAGTCGAGCTACTAGCCGATATACTGCAGCTTTTGCTTTAAATTTGGCGACAAGAGTTATATTAAATATCACACCTCTACATGTCGATCACTCCTTCTTGCCAGGCTGTAGAGGCACGCTGCCATTTGACCAACAAGCGTCTTCCGATACATGCACAGTCTATCCGCATTTTCGGTTGAACCGCCTGAGGCATACCTTGATATGCCAGATAGACTTGCCACAGAGCTGCAGCCGGTCATCTCAATCCGCAGATATCATGTTGGCCACGACCTATGTTTCTACCGAATTGGATAGCCACAGGCCGTTTGTTTGAGATGAAGCAGGATACCCAGATCCCAGAAAGCCGAGAGGTCGGTGAGGATCGCGTCTCATTTTTGAGATGAGGGAGAGAAAATATGCAGTGGCGGTATTATCACAATATATATGGCTGGATGTGAGCATTGCCATCAGACATTCCCACATGCGTGAGTCACACACGATCAGCCTGAGGCCCGGGCCTGGATCTGGCCTTACGCACCAATAGTAGTAAATAAACAGACTAGACAAACAAACGCCTCCAGCATTGAAATTAGGATAACATTCTTATCACAGGTTGGTGGAAAGAACATGTTCTAGTCCTTTTCTCACAAGCTTCCGAGAATCTGCAATCATTTGCAAACGCCTTTTAAGTACCTAGAGTACTCTGGCTGGACATGTACTCTACTCTGTAATTAAGAATAGCTGTCAGGGATTTTGTCGTTAGTAATATTCAAGCCTCGCCACACCAAGCCGATTAGTGGCTGTATTTTAAATGTCGCTCGTCACATTCATGTATGATTCAGATGAGCGGTACTTCTTCATGAGCTGTGCCGGCGCACTGTGGGGAATATATACCCTTTATATATTAGATACATACATATGTATGTATCAGTGAGGTCCGGTTCGTAGGCCTAACCCGAGTTCACTAGCTCATTCATGAGCTAATATGCGAGGAAATCAAAGCAAACATCACCCAGTGCTTTGGAAAAGTCGCTGACGAATTCAAGATACCGATAGTATAATAACAAAAGCCTTCGAAACTGTAGTAAATGCTCAGTAAAACCGTGTAATTAATGCATGCAATAGCCCCGCTTCATGAACCTTCGCAGTCAACTGCACACTCATGTATTTGAAAAATAGAAAAAATTAAGATCGAGTTCTGTCACTTTTTTGATTTGAAACACACGATGTACAGTGTCTAAGCCCAAAGGCTATCCATCGTTCGAACTTTTGAGATTGGCATTGAAAGGGCAAATTTTAGTCTAAAACTGCCTTCGGGTAATACCCGACAGCTCAGATCTAAGAAACCAATATGTCTGCTGGCTCTCAATGTCTGTTTTAGATGCTGACTGCATGAAGAACATGGAGGCGATAGAAGAAACCACACAAACCCGAAACATCATCGCAAATCACTCGAGTTAGCTTGAGACAGTTCCCGCTGCGTGCCAGATCTCATAGCGACATCTCTCCTGCCTCCTAGGGAAACAGGTAGACGCCTCGTTCAATTTTTTTTCTTTATTTCATTCCTTGGGGTTTCCGTTGGCTTTTGTTATGAAGAAACGCGTTCAGTGCAACCAACTGCATCCCAACAAATCAGCTAGGAAGTAGGCTGCACTTGCTTGGTTTCCTTCTTGATTCCCTGATCCAACTAAAAGGCCACTCATGCGGTGTTTGGGTGATCAAACAGTCCTAATCGCGGGGAGCGTCGTACGTACATACGGCAGCCCATCGAACTGTTCTAACTATTCGACTACGTCCCTAACGGCCAGACCTCGACGGTCCGATAGAAATCAGCCTACCGGCCCCGCGGCAGGCCTTGGTCAGGACATCCCGCACGGACCTGTAGTCCGGTGGAGGGGCAGGGCGGGGACATATGGTGGGGGGGTGGGTTTGGAATTTGTACTTGGTACACGTATACAGACTGGGGATACGGGGATATTCCATGGTACCAGCTACAACTGCTCAAGCAGTATGGAGTAGGCGCCCAAGATCTGGATATTTGTTTAAATCCCTCAAGCTTGGAAAAAACTAAATGGACACATAGCCGGGAAGAAATGAACGAAATGAACGACGAAGTAAAGTTAATGGAGAAGGCAACAGAGTGAGAGGGGTTTCTACATGCATCCGTCGATAGCCTTTCCCCCCAGTAAGACTAATATCGGCTTTCCGTTGTTTCCCCTCCATGTAGGTATGCTGTCTCGGGGATGCAGATATGGACTGCATGTACAACACATGTACGCCTGTCTGCCCCAAACCCCGCACGTGGTCCGATGAATGCAGGAGGGATCCGTGCAAGTGGTTCCAACGCGTATGTAGGGAAATGAAGGATGCACAAAAACAATTGTTTGGCGAATCAGGACTTCTTTCAACCCACCCTCCTATTCAACCATGATCAAAGATTGCCGGTATCTTTGCCCGTAATACCACGGCTTTTATTTGGCAGCAGAATGCAGCTTGTGCATAAACTATACCCACATCCTGGACTCATCACTAATAGGCCCACGCGCAAATTGGAAAGATATTCCGTAGTGAAGGAGGGGGGTCATACCACCAGCTCCCGTCTGGGGATGAGGGTAGTACATACAACTAAAATACACAAAAACTTTTGTTTATACATAACATCATCTAAATCCGGACCCGTGTCCAATAGCATATGCAGAGAATCGTTAGGCACGCCGTTGCCAAAACATCCTCCAAAGAGATGATATACCCAACCCTGGAAGTGGACCCAATCCATGCCTTTGTGCATACATGCTGAATGCAATAGATGAAAGCCCCACTATGATAGTTAATCCGAGGATGGCCGGCTTTCTATGCTTAACCAATGCCTCGAAGAATTCTTTTCGCCTCTTATCTCGCGCCAATTGGCGGCATTGTTTCTGAAAAAGTTCTTCCGCTTCAAGCAATGTAGATCCCTCAGATTTCAAGCATGAGGCGCTATGCTGTCGTGATGTTTTCAGCACGCTTGTGCTTGAAACGTACCTCCAGGTAGAAAGCTTTTCTGGAGGACGCTCGTTTAAGAGCTTGATTGCACGTGCTATGAGGCCCTCTAGATCCAGCGGTTTTGGAAGTTTTGATAGTATGGAATGTAACATTTCTGGCTCTTCGTCTGGGATATCAAATAATTCATCTCGCCGTTCCATGACGATCTGCAAATCTAGTTAGTACGTAATCTCACAACAGCTTCTACTGCTTAAGTACCTGAGCAAAGAGATACAGAGGGAAAACGGGATCCTTAGCTAGGAAAACATCAAACAAACGAGCTATGTTGCTATACTCCTGAATGTCATGTGCATATAGAGTCAATGTCGCGGCTAGGGCAAAAAATGGCTGAGTTCTTGACAAATGGGCACATAACTTTGAATCAGCAGAATCTAAAAGTGGATAGAGTAGTCGAATGTGATCTAGAGCTGGTGACATTGAAGGAAGCATGAAGTCACGAATTCTTAATAACGCGATATGCTCAACTGCCGTAACAGCAAGTTGCGGGCCGAGAACCAGCAGAATGACCTGGCAGACGTCGTGGAACCCCTATTGCTGTTAGACAACTCGAATGAAAACCATCTGCATCTCATCCTAACCTGGAAATAACCAAGCATCGGGTGTCTGCGCAGTACTTCGACTATCAAGTCTGACAGCTCTCGCTTCCTCTCTTCTAATTGTCGAGGCGACATATCTATGCTTTAATTTTCAGTTCCGCTCAGCGGGATTCGGGGTACCACAACATGTACGGCCAGGGCTACTGCATACTGGTGGGGTAATATATAAAAGATCGATCGACATCGAGTTTCACCTGGCCTTCATCTTCGTGGGGTGGAAGCTTCACCCACTGTCTGGCAGCCGGTGGCTTCTCGTCCTCATTTCGAGAGTCAATATAATCCTTGCAGCCTAAAAGGAAAGGCCCTGGGGTGGTAACGACGAAGCAGATCAGCGTCTGTGCATCCCGAACTACTAAATCGGCGGGCTGTATGTAACAAGTCTCGACTCACAAGCGTCTCTCCGAACTTCATCGCTTACCAAACCGTCGGCCGAGATAGCCAGCTCGACGACGGCCTCCCGATTGCCTGCCTGGCATGCTGAGCGGATAACATCGATTTTCTTTTTCTCGCTATCAGTGAAGATTCGGCTGGAGCCTGCGCGGGAGAGCGACGGTTTGGCGGCGTTGTGCCTGGACTGGGTGTTGCTGCTGGTAATCTCATCTAGGCTGGAATCGTCGCTTGTTGGCCGGTCTTCGTTCATTGCGGTGTGATACAGGAGGGAAGCTGCTGCCGGAGCAGACTCACTGCGTCTTAGAAGGTGAATATGAACTTGATGCTGCTTGTCGCGGAAAAAGTGGTGACAACAATGATGAACATATGAGAGCCTCGACTGGCCTAAGAAGCGACAGCTCAGTTAGTATTCTGCAGGGAGCTCTTTCGCTCCTTAGATGTCACACGTTACCCCTTTCAGCGTTGTGAGCTGCATGGATGGATGTGATGGATCTTGGCAACTATGCTTGAGAAAAAGCCAACCACCAGCAACCCTCGACGTTTCTAAATTGTAAAATTTTCTCTCTTTACAGCTCATCCCCGGAGAAACACAAATCGCCGTGGAATTAATCATCGGGATAACGGAGACAAGGCCATTTGAAGACACGTCACCTTCAGCACAATTGCACGGGACCATATTAAAAGGTCCGATCCCAATGGCAAGTCAGGAGTTCAGTGTGGTACGTGATCGATAACTTATCATTATGTGATCTCAAGTTCCGGCGTACGTGGTAAGTAAGTCCACATAGAGTAGACACAGACAGGCAAGCAGGCAGAAGTTTTTTGATATGTCGATGAGTACAAGCTCATGTACAACTACGTAATTGAGGCAGCTGCGCAGGCAGAAAGAGACATGCTACAACATCGGACAAGGGCGCTGTGCAGCTCTACTTTAGATACTGGCACACCAAACTACATAGAGAACTATGTGCAAAAGAGATCCACCCCACGCACAAAACCATGACATTCGTGAATTGCGACCATTGACCATTCATCGACCGACCGACAAGCCGACCTTCGTTGTGCTGCATCTTCCGGATCAATCTGATGAGGTGATAGTTCATACACCAGGCCAATTACTAGCGAACCAGCGGTAGAGCGCTTAGAGCGGATACGAATTGGCACGGCCCCGAGGTGGATCTCAGCCGTTTTGCGCGTACTCCGTAACTACCAGATTTTTTAAGTGCCCGCATTAGAGCTCTGTTTTCTGGGGCCTGCAGCAGAGCTTTGGTTACCAAAGGTTATTATTAGCGACAAGAATGCCAGTCCCTTTGGCTCGGATGGAACTCCTTCTTGTATAGCCTATTTCAACGTGCATCGTTCCTCTAACTACATGACCAGACGTTGAACAATTTTCACACAACCAGTTACCACCTGCCATCAATTGAATGCCCAGCTATTAGCCAGGGACTTGAGGTTTAAACATTACTTGCAGGGAACGTCGGAGGTTTGCTGACGCCGTAACCATCCCAACTAGCACAATACCTATACACTATATTAGCCCAGTGGACCCCTTGCCAAAGGGAGCGATAATTCCCCACTCCAAGACAGCTACAATCTTCATCGATTCAAATTTCTACATTCCAGTGTTGAATGGAGGGACCTGTGTTACCGTATGAATCGATGAACGGGCACCAGGCTGCATCCATGTTATGGGAGAATGGTGTGCACCAGTCAAATTCGTCGGTAGCCGCATTATCGAAAGATCCACCCGAGTACGGCCTGCTATCTCGAACCTTGATACATTCATCAGTAGTAAAGCAAATACTACCCGCCCGAATCAGGCGTGATGATCTTAACGATGTTGTTTTCATTGGGGTTCGTACTGTGACTACCTAGCTTCGAATTGAAGGTTCACAACTAAACTACCAAAACAACGTAGGAAACATTTGTGGAGCTACATCTATTGACCGAGGGAGGAACGCTGCAGCAGGCGGGCAGTAAAACAAATTTCTATGCAGACATACGGCAAGCTAGAGTGTTTGGCTCTCAGCGTAGACCTAATATGTCGGGAGTCGACCAAAGTGTTTCAATAGATGAGCATGAAAGCCAAGATATAAAGCTCCATCTTCCGGCCGATATACTGGCATTGACAATGGACTCGGGCCACCTTGCATTTGTTTATGCAAAGAACTGCGATGAGCAGGGACAGGTTGAATTCATAGTTTCGTGCAAGCGTATTGACTCGAAAGGAGCCCACCCTACTCACCTGGGAAAGTCAATTGCTGTTGATCCTCGGTGAGTGTGTAAGATGGATCTAATAAATATACTCCAACTAAGCCATAGTCAATTGTAGATCACGAGCTCTGGCGGTTTCTGCATATCAGGATAACTTTAGGATATTCTCTCTTCATTCTATGACTGAATTGCATCGACAGATGGAGGAAGGTCTGCCGCTTACTCCGATTAAAGAGGAGAAATCTTTCGAGATCAAGGGGTTGATAATACACATGGAATTTCTCTACCCATCACCTGATGATGATGATCACGTGATATTGTTATTGTTTCTCGTCGAGTTAGTTTGTCCAGTCATGACCATCAGCCATTTTTTCGTATTCGGATCAATTAAGTCTGTGAGGTGATAGTTCGAATCAACAGTCGCGTCTACAGCTCTATGAATGGTGGGCATCGAAACCTTTGAAATCGGCAGTAAAATTGGGGCAGAATGGACTACGTTTATCAGAAGGTGATTCCAGCACGTTTCTTTATCTTATTTATTTGTGAAATTTGCTTTTATTAATACGCTATCGAGACAGATATTACGATGCCTTTGCTCATTATTCCATTGGTTATCAGCTCATCGTTTCTTATCGTAACGGAATACTCCATACACGCTATGAAGGTGTCAGACATAATGTCGGGTAACGCAAAAATTGCAAAAATCCCACTGGGGATTAACAGTCATGATAGTAAGTACTGGGGAAAATAATGAGGCATAAGTCTGATTTCGAAGATTTAGGAAGTCTTGTAACTGCGTGGGCTAGACCATTCCGCGCTCCTGTATACTCAGTATCTCACGATGACATGTATCTTGCGTTGGAGAATGGCCAGATATATTTTCTGGAAGTGGACTCACAGGCACACATGCTGGTTCAGACAGCAACAAATGCAAGCAAGTTCGATTGTGCAATAGGCACTGCGTTTGCATGTCTTGATTATGGTCTAGGAAACGATGATATGCTAGTAGCGGGAGGAGAGATGAGTAGCGGGGGTATATATCTGGTAAGTAATTTGAAGCAGACCAGATGCTCTATCGACTTGCGTTAAATCTAACAGCCCGCAGTTAAAAATTGCAGCCTATCCAAAAAAAGAGTCGACATCGAGGATGCAGGAGTCAGTGACTAATTGGGCCCCTGTTTTCGATTTCGAATTAGTAAATCTGCCGGCTCAAGGTCAATCTATTGGGGGTGCAACCAGAGATCGAGTATTTGCTATTACCGGTAGAGGTTTACACGGTGCTGTGACAGAGCTTCGGTACGGATTACAGGCACGAATCCAGGGTACCGCAGACTATGTACATGGAATCAAACGCCTGTTTATTTTACCAGATGCGGCCGGAAGAGGCTATTTTGTGCTTTCATCACTGGCAGACTGTTCAGAAATTTGCTTTCTATCGTCGGTGGACGGAGGTAATTGGAATGTTTGCGAGGGAATGTCTGCGCTCGACTTAAGCGAACCTACATTAGCAGCTGGGCCGCTTGAAAAACACGATGATGAAAAGTTGTCCCACGCTCTGAAAGATCAATGGTTGAGATCTTGGTCTGTGCAGATTACTCCCACAGCAATTATTGCTGCCCATCTCCACGACGAAGTTGAAGATCCGGAAGATCTTAGCATGGAAAATAGGTATTGTGATCGAAAATTACAGCAAAGATGTAAGAATGGAGACACAATTGTTGGCGCGGCTATCTACCGTGGTTTTGTGTTGGTTGCGATGAGAGCCGACGAATCAATCCAGCTTATACTGGCATTGATAGATGTCAAAAGGGAAAGGTACATGTCACTCATTTTGAATATACCATTGGACTATGTACTGACTACAGAAAGCGATCAGTTTCTGGTTCCAATAGGCAATCCATGGCCCATGGAGGATGACCCTAGTTTCGTGAGCATAGTAGAACTGTAAGTTATTAAGGCCTTTAGAAATCAGCTACTTTCTAATAAAAGAAGTCGAGGATATCCCTTTGCAATTGTGGGGACTCGACAGGCAACTGTGCGAATCTATCAAATCGACAAGTCTACTGGGCTGCATTCGGTATACGAGCAAAGTAGTATGTATGGCATACATGCATTGGGAACTCTTGCTAACAGTCGGAAGTGGTCGAGAGCCCCGAAGTTGTAGAGAGAGACCTCTGCGTTTGTGAGTCAGCCGTTGTTATGGAGACTCCGGATGGTGCTGCAAAGCTTCTTTGCGGTCTGAGAGGAGGCACTGTTCTAGTGTTTGATATTATAACATCAGCAAATAGTGTGTTTCTCTTCCAAGTTTTGATTTGCGTAATTAACATCACACAGCTTTGAAGACTGTGAAGACCCGAGAAATAAATTTTGGCCCTATTCCTATACAGCTACAACCCGATTACTGTCGCCGAGACTCAGCATTCATACTGGCTGGCCCTGAACTTTATAGATTTGACATGCCTAAAAATAGCTTTAGAGCAGCACAAATAGTATTCAAGGATACTGAAGTAGATGTGGGTTTCACTAAATTAACCGATAGGATGCCACTAATATAGTGATAGCCGGTAATACAAGCCATAACACAAATAGATAACTCTCCGGACCCGGAGAACATCATTGTTTGCGCCACAAAGGATCAAATAATATATGCTGATGTTGACCGAAGTGAGAATATGTGCGGCAGGCGGTTAAAACTTAATGAAACACCACGCCGGGTATTATTCTATAGACCTTTAAACGTGTTGATTGTAGCATGTTCTCGTCGGGCCGATACAACAGCGGGTCAGAAAAAGACAAGTTTATGCACTTTGAAGTTTATTGATCCTAAGACGTAAGAATTATAGTAGATATTCATGAAAGACATTCGACTAACTAGGATATATAGTGGCGCTGATAGAGAGTTGAGAGATCCTGCTAAGAACGATACGATGTTTGGGAGACCCGATGAGCAAATTTACGCTATAACCGAGTGGAATATGCAGCTTCAGGGAAAACCCTACCGCTATTTGGTCATTGGGACTGGACAAGTAACTCCAGAACTAAAGAAAGGCAGAGTCTTTGTACTTTCTTTGACGACGAATTCATCCGGGAAAATTCAGCTCAAGCAAAGATTTCGAATTGATTGCCATGCTCCGGTATATTCTGTATGTGCTTTCGGTGATCGGTCAGTTCTCTCGTTTGCCCTGATATTATATCAACTAAAATCGTATAGATCCATAATCTACTGCGATGGGAATCAGCTTTGCTTCAAGACCCTTAACATAGAAAATCTAAAGTACTGTGCTATGTTTTATTTATGAATATAGCTTTACTAACCTACTTCTATAGATTGGAGGCAACAGCACAGATTAAACTACGGTCCCCTGCTGTCAAAATGACCGTCTCAGAGCCGTTCATCCACCTCTCCACTGCCGCAGACTCTCTTTTAGTGGTGAAATTCGAGAACGATACCCTGACTGAATGTTTTAGGTACCTAAACTGTAACTCCTGATTTATAGTCTACTAATAGACCACTTAGTGACGAGGTAGCACGAAACGGTCTAAATCATTTCAATCTACACCCTGATTTCATTCTGGCATCAGATAAACAGTACGGTCTTGTTGGACTATGGCGACCCGGATCCCGGCGCAGTTTGGAATGCCTTACTACGATATTTGAGACCGAACTTACCTCTTCGATATCACGAATACGCCAAGGGCACTGTAGACCACCATGGGCAACACCAAACAACATGCTCCCTGGCGTCATAACTGGACCATCGACAATCGTCGCTGCAGGAATTGATGGATCGTTCTTCCAGCTAACCTTAATAGACCAGAAGGCCCTACTGCTTTTACAATACGTACAAGATATCGTCTTGAGACAAGACGATATGGGTGTCAGATTCAAGAGCAGCGAATCAAATAGGAGAGACGTTCGGGCTGCACATATCAACGGAGATATGTTACTACCAATCGAGAAATGGGGCGCGGGGTGGCTACGCCATGAGGTAGCCAAGGGAAGCCAAGTGGCCGAGACACAATTTAAAGATGCAGCTATAAGTTTGCTCGGTGAGGTAGATGATGTTTGGGAAAGTGTTGTACTGTACATTAAGGGCTTGTTGAATGATGCTGTTTTGTGAATGTTGATGGACATTCTACTGTAGTTGGCTTGGGTACTTTGTTTTCATTGATAAATATGTTCTGTGTACGATTAAGTTCATGATAAGTAAGATGTATGTAGACAAGTTTTAACATGGAGTTTTGGTTGGCTCGATCCGTTTATGGTACTGGTAAAAAGTACTTGGTTGAGGAGGGTCCGCGGATTAGATAGAAAATATATGGTCACGGAGTGTTAATTGGTTTAAACAAATCGCAGTTCATCGAATCTCTACAATACTCGACTTCAATTTCTTGTTTACAATGGTACGATGTTCTCATTCGCACGTCTCGTCAAAACTATGTTCTTGTAATCTTATCAGATCTGAGTGCAACCGTCCAGGGTCAGCTAGGTCACGTTCACGACACGCAACCATTTATTGTCAAAAGGTGTCATAAAGCTCCAACCCCATCATCACTCAGACTTCCTCGCGCTCACCTCTGTCGCCATGGCAAACAACGGCTACGATGTAGTTGTCGACGTCGACGACGAAGGCGACCTCGGACACACCGATCTCGCCGACCTTGAGTTCCACCAATCCAGTTGCGTTTCCCCTCCCCATCTCTAGCTACCTCGCCGACGATAACTAACCTGCCTACAGACTACAACCAAGACCAAACTAGCGGCAAGATCCCCCAAAGTGCTTGTATGTCTCCCCACACCCCACTGCGCTGGCCGGACCCCGACTAACCCCGCCTGCTGCAGCTCGCGGCGGCTTCTTCTCCGGCTCCGGCTCGGGCACTCGCTCTGGCGGCGACGGCTCAACGGGCGGCGGCAAGCGCTTCCTGTGGTCCCTCGACTTCTACGCGCAGTTCTTCGACGTCGATACCTCGGAGGTGCTGCGGCGGTGCTGGGCGGCGCTGTTCCCGCGCGCCAACTTCCTCGACGTGCTCGAGGGCAACCCGGATCTGTACGGGCCGTTCTGGATCACCACGTCGGTGGTGCTGATCCTGTTCCTGGCGAGCACCATCGCCCAGTACTTCACGCGCGCCAAGGACGCGCCGTACTACTACGACTTTGGGCTGCTGAGCGGCGCGGCGGGGCTGATGTATGGCTACACGGCGGTGGTGCCGGTGGCGCTGTGGGGCGTGTTGAAGTGGTACGGGAGCGAGAGTGCGAACCTGCTGGAGTGCCTGGCGCTGTACGGATATGCGAATTTGATATGGGTGCCGGTGGCGATTGCGAGTGTCAGTCCGATTTCGATTCTGAATTGGGTGTTCGTGGCGGTGGGCCTGGGCGTGAGCGGGCTGTTTTTGTTCAGGAACCTGTACCCCGTGGTGAACGCCACGGATGCGAAGACTGCAAAGGTTCTTTTGATCCTGATCGTAGTGCTACAGGCAGGGTTGGCGCTTGCAATAAAGATTTTATTCTTCGCTCATGGCAGCCCAGTGGCAGCAAAGAAGCCTGAGGGCGATGCGCCGAAAAAGGGAGATATGATGTTCTTCTAAACGTTGCAAAGGTGCGGGGGAGAGCTGAGTTGTTCTATGTATTATCTATTTTTTTCCTTTTATTTGCTCTTGACTTGGGAGTGGGTGTTTTGCTTATTTTTGCTGATGGGACAAGATGGGATGTGGCATGTATTGAGAGATGATACTAGACTTTGTTTTGCACAAAATACAGGCTGAGCCTTGTTTACTTGCAATGATGGTCTTTATTGATGAAAAAAAAAGATACATTGCGTCCACATGCTAAAAAAAAGCAGCTCATACATATCTACGCCTGAGTAACCTTTGCCGCCACCAAAAAACACAAACACCTAAAACATTTATCTCTTTACTTAAACTAGCATGTTCTCCAATCTCCGCTCGCTCTTGAGGCTGACGAACTTGGCCAGTGCCTCCTCTAGTGGTAGGGTGTCGCCACGCTGTTGTGACGCTGGGTCGTCGCGGTTCCGCAGGTTGATGGATCTCGACTCCTGCTCCTGTGCACCAAGGACTATTTTCCATGTTAGCATGGCCTAGAAAACTCGGGTGTCAATATAGCTAGCTTACCAAATATGAAGTTGTACTGATGCAGCTGCGCAGCTCTAATCTTCTTGTTCATGGTGTTCCCGCTAAGATCCACATCCACATGCATACCCTTTGCACGGAATAGCTTCTGCACCTCGAGCACATAGTCGCTCGCAGCAGCCATGACGGGGATCACCATGATCTGGCGCGGGCTGAGCCAGAACGGCCACTTGCCAGCAAAATGCTCTGTTAGGATTGCAATAAAGCGTTCGAAACTACCGTAGATGGCACGGTGGATCATGACAGGGCGCTTGTACGCGCTCTCCTCGGGCTCTGTAGACCCCTCGGCCTTCTTCGCCACTTCACCAGTGTTGTACTCCAGCTTGAAACGCTGCGGCAGCTGGAAATCTAGCTGGATGGTGGCACACTGGTGATCGCGGCGCAGCGCGTCGGAAATGGTGATGTCGATCTTCGGGCCGTAGAAGGCACCGTCTCCTGGGTTCATCTCCCATTTTGCGCCATCGCTGATGGCGAATTCTTCCAGTGCTTCTTGCAGCTGCGCCTCGGCCTTGTTCCAGGTCTCGATGTCGCCCACGTATTTTTCTTCAGGGCGTGTAGACAGCTTGAGCTTGAAGGTGAAGCCGAGGAGACCATAGACTTTCTGTAGGAAGTCGAAGAGACCGTGGATCTCTTGTTTAACCTGCTCTTCTGTACAGAAGATGTGCGAGTCGTCCTGCTGAAAGCGACGCACACGTGTCAGACCAGTAAGGGCACCGGAGTACTCGTTTCTGTGTAGAACACCGAAATCGGCAACCTTCCATGGCAACTCTCTGTAACTTCTCTCTCGGTGACCGAACAGAAGACAGTGGCCGGGGCAGTTCATGGGCTTCAGGCCGAAAGTTTCCTTCTCGACTTCGAAGCTGAACATGTTGTCCTTGTAGTTTTGCCAGTGACCACTGATCTCCCACAGCTTGGAGTTATACATATTTGGTGTCATGACCTCTTCGTAACCACGGGCCCAGTATTCCTCTTTGAGGAACTCCATCAAGGTGTTGTAGATACGGGCACCGTGAGGAAGGAAGAAGCACGATCCAGGTGACATCTCGTGGAAGAAAAAGAGTTCCTGCTCCTTTGCAATCTTACGATGGTCACGCTTAGCGGCCTCCTCTATGAACTTCATGTACTCCGCCATCTGTTTCTTATCCGGGAAACTGATACCGTAAATACGCTGGAGCGACTCGTTTTTGGAATCACCTTGCCAGTATGAAGCGGAGTTCTTCCTAGTACATTAGCAAATTCCCACTATATTTAGGATTGACCGTGAGTCTTACCTTCGTGACTTTGAACTGATTGATTCTTCCAGTGTGCGGGACATGGGGTCCCAAGCACAGATCAATCAGAGGGCCATTCCGGTAAACTGTGGTGGTGGTGCCATCCTCGACCTTGGTCTCAATAAAATGCAACTTGTACTTGCTGTATTTGAACATCTCCATCAGATTTTCTTTAGTGACCTCGAGACGCTCGAACTTCTGCTTTTCCTTGATAGCCTTCAAGGCAATTGTCTCAAGGGGCTTCAAGTCTGTAGTAGCGACAGCCGAGTCCTTCTCAGGCATTGCCATGTCGTAGAAGAAGCCTTCGTCAGTGGGCGGACCGTAGGTAAGGTGGCAGCCGAAACGTTTCTCGGAAGCCTCTCCAAGAACATGCGCAGACGAATGCCAAAACACCTTCTTTCCTAAATTATTATCAGAAAATATTCGAATAAACCCCTTGATGGATTTTACCCTCAGGATGGTTGAAATCAAGTAGCTCTAGCTTTGCAGAGCCCTCGAATGGTCGCTCCAAATCCCAGAGCTGACCATCTACTAATGCGATCACGGTCTTGTCGAACAGTGATTTAGAAATTCCACGAGCGATGTCGGCAGGCGACGTTTCCCATGACTTTCCAGCGATTGTCTTACCGTCTGGCAAAGTCACGGTTATGTCCTCTCGTGGTTTTGCTACGTTCTTTTGAGCTTTTGAATTACAGATTTTGTTAGGGCTACCTACCTGCAATTTCAGCATTGTATTCGGCCATCAACTTCTCGAAAATCTGGACTCTGTGGTCAATGTAGTCTGGCTGGGGGCTCAGCTAAAATAAAAATATCAGTATCTTCATTTTTCCTATCACGAAGGTCTCCCAAACCTCGAGCGGACCCTCTGCAGCACCGGCATCACCCTTGGGCTTCTTTGCTTTCTTTTCACCTTTGGGTTTTGCGGCAGCCTTGTCGCCCAGAGCGACATTTTCGACGGCTTTGCCGAGTTGCTGCACCTTATCAGTCACGGCCTCCATGGTTGCAGTGGTAGATTGATGTCGAATTTCTGAAGACGGGAAAGCGCCAGTAGTGCGAAGGAGGGGTCCGACTCATCGCGGGGTGGACATATCAACCCTAACCCATTGCTAAAACCAATGCGATGACTAACCATCCCTGCCCCACGTGAGCTCGATTTTTCTCCTCCACCATCATCGTTAGGACCAGTCGAAAGCTCTGCCCCACGCGCCCACAGCCTACCGTTGCCCTTCTCCCGCAATGGCTCTCCGCAACTCGGCCTCGTCGCTTCTAATCTCAGCCCGGTCGTCCATTCTGGGAGGACTCACTCGGTCGGCATGGTGTAGCACTTCCGTTTCCGCACTGCGGTCGTATGCAACAGAATCCGCAGCTGCACCCCCAGCAGATGCCGCAATTGACTTGCCGAAAACCGGGGGAAGAATAAGGAAAATCTCGGCATCTTCGCCCTCAAAGACGTCGCTGCGGGCGAAAGCCAAATATCAAGTCCGCCCTCCCCGATACTATCGGGGCCCGCTTCACCCCATCCAGCCGCCCAAGCCGTCGGCACCTAACTCTAGAGAGTTTATCCCAGGACCATTTGGACGAGAGCGCCTCGAGGATCACTATCACAACACTATTGCCCCTGACTTCCTGACACTCACCTACACCCATCTTCCTCCTGGCACGCAGACCGCCAAAAGAGATATTAAACAACGGTTGCGGGAATGGGACGACAGCTCACCGTATCACAAGAATCGGCCGCTGCGTGGTCCGCGTGGTGGTGATACACTACGTCTGCTCAATAAGCCCCGGACGTTCCGCAATGTGCCCAAGTTGACGGGTGTCACTGTACACTCAATGGTGAAGGGTGCTCTGGAGGACAACGGTTACTTGGCAATTGCTGGTATGGTAGTCCAGTCGATTACTGGTGTCAGGGCTACAGTCCACAAGGCGAGGAGGAGTGTGGCGCCGTTTGGCCTGCGAGAAAAAAAGCCCGTTGCTGTGAGTTCGACATTCAAGGGACCGCTGGCTTGGAGGTTCATGTCGAGTTTGGTCGACGTTGTGATGCCTAAGATTAAGGAGTATCCGGGAGTGAAGGGTAGCAGTGGTGATTCAAGTGGTAACATCAGTTTTGGATTTACCCCGGACCAGGTCACCCTGTTCCCAGAGATTGAAGGTATGCTAGCCCTTAAGAGCCGCGGATAATAGGTTTGCTGATTTCGGTCTAAAGTCAACTACGACATGTATCCCCCCAAGATGATCCCAGGTATTCATGTGACAGTGCACACGTCTGCCACGAATGATAAAGATGCCCGGAAGCTACTACAGGCGTTTGGTGTGCCATTCTACGGAAAAATCGTCGATTAAGAAGCACTCGCTGTGAATAAAAAAAGGAGTTACATATCTTGGGTTGGGTAGATAGGGTACGGGTGAAATGTAGAGGCTGTACATATAGAACATGTGGGCTGGGGTGTGGTGTATCACTTTGAGGACCGTTGTGCAAAAGCGCCCTATCAAGAGGTTTGAACGAAATGTATTATTATTATGACGTTTCTCTTGCCGCCTTCTTTACACAATGCGACAGTTGATTGATTGAATTTGCTAGATTTCCGAGTGATATTCCCGAGGGAATACGAGGTCTGAGTGTGTTTGTGGCTTGGCCTAATGCGTCCAGGCACACTTCCACGTGCTGCGGCTCACTCAGCCCAGTGACCAGCTAACGGCACTGTCCAGGTGCACCACGCTAACTTCCGCATCTGCTCTCCCTACTTCTTCCTCTTCTACCCAACATATTCGAACATCTACCGCGCTCCATCTTCTCTCTCCTTTCCACCACCTCCCTCTCTAATACCAAAAACACCTTTGTTGATGCCTTCAATGATCTCACCAAACTCTGCCCAGCCGGCCCCCTCCGGTTCCCCCTCCCACCATCCAACAACCTCTTACACAGCCGGACTCCCCGCGCCCCCGCGCATCCTCATCCCCCCTCCCTCAATGTCGCTCGATCACTCACACACGCGGCACGGCACACACCCGCCACTTGCTTCCTCAACAGGTGTCCTCCCCGGCTCACTGCAAGACTGGAAATACGAGTCCCGCCGTGAAGCGCAACAGATCCTGCCCCACCTCTTCCTTGGCCCACTCAGCGCGGCAAAAGACACCACGTTCCTCTCCTTGGCCGGCATCACCCAGCTGCTGGCAGTACGCTCTTCCATGACCTCCCGTCTCGGCGCCCGGCCGCCCCTCCCAGGCATACATTACGCCAGCATCGATGTCAGCAATACCGGAAATCTGATCGGCCAGTTTGCGCGCGCCTCCCAGATCATCGACGAGCACTTCGTCAGCACACTTCCGGCGGGCACCCAGCTCGAGCTCCCGCTCGATGGGCGGCGCGCACCGCTCCCCGCCGGCGGAGGGCATACACTGGTGTACTGCGAGAGCGGCAACGAGCGCAGTGCGGCAGTGTGCGCGGCCTACCTGATGCAGCACATGGGCGCCACTGCGATCCAGGCGATCCAGATGGTGCAGGGCAGGCGGTTCTGCGTGTGTTTTGACGACGCCATGAAGTGGATGCTGACCAGCTACGAGCCGATCTGGATGGCGCGGCGGGCGCAGGGGGGCGGACACGGCCAGGGACAAGGCGACCCGGGCGCACAAGGCGAGCAGGGGGGTGCGCGGGGCAAAGGGAAGAGACGGTGGGAGGAGGACGAAGACGATGCATCCGGCAGCGGCGGGAAGGGGATGGCTCCGTTTCTGGACGATGACGGACGGGATGTGGAGATGTCGTAGCACAACGATGCCGAGATGATTCTCTACGACGACAACAGCGGCGACCTCGAGGGCGCGCGGTAGATGTGGTCTTTTTTTTTCTCCAACGATATCCCTATTATTACTAGCGATTTGACAAGTGACTTATTACAAGGCGAAGCAAAGGCAATAGCACCTGATAAAAAAAACTGGGTTTTTACACTTTTTTCACTTTTTTTTTGTTTTTTTAAAAACGATGGATGTTCAATCAGGCGCGAAATTACCATTAGGGGTGTATCAACTATTCTTATTACCTGTTACTTTACCATGGGCGTTTGACTTTATTTTTATTTTTATTTCTTATGTATTGTTATTTGTTTAGAGTGCAAAGTTATTGGTTTGTTGGTTGTTGGCCTGGTTGTCTTTTTTTTTTACAGCACTTGGATGGAGCGGGATATGGAAATTAACTGCAATGGAGCAAATGGAAATTACTAGGAATAAAATAAAGCCCTGTACGAATACACACACAACTCCGTCTTTACTCAAATTAACAAAACCCCGTGCATGCTTAAAACCCGCTTCCCGAAATCCTGACATCCAATACTGCACTCCGCCCACCTTTCACAACTTCAATTGCTTCCTTCACCTTCACAAGCATCTCCTCCGCCGTCTCCACTTTGGCGCCCCATATTTCGCCCCCCGCCGCCGCCACCGCGATCCCTGCATAGTCGGGACTCGGGTCGAGGCTGATATTTAACTCCTTATTCGTTGCGCTCGCTGTGAAGCCTGCAGGATGCACCAGCTGGGCGCTCTTTCTCGGTGCGTTCCAGCCGCTGTTATTCAGCACCACGGTCAGGAAGGGCACGCCGTAGCGGCGCGACATCCAATAGAAGCTCGCGGGAACGGCGAAGAGAAATGTGCCATCTCCCACAATCGCGGCGAGGAACGGCGGGTCTATGCTCGAAGTAGAGGTAGAGTTGGGGAGGGATAGGCCGAGACGTGCACCGACGGCGGCCCCGCCGAACCAGCCTAGCCCACCGGCACCACAGTTAAATATTGCGTTTGGCCGACAGGGCGCGAGGTGGTCGAGCACTATGGAAGTCATGGTCACGGCCTCGATGAGGACTGTTGTATTAGGGGGAAATGAATTGTGAAGGGTGGAAGATAGGTGGGCGCCGGAGATAGAACCATCGGGAAGCGGCTGAGCTGCGGCGGTGAGTGCGGCCTGGCGGTCAGAGAAGGCTGCGTCGAGAAGGGCTGCGCGTGGGGCGGTTATAGTGGCTGAAAGTGTGGTGAGATGTGAATTGAGCTGTTTTAGGGCGGTTCCTGCGTCGGCGCGGTGGCGGGTGCGGGCGTTGACGTAGAATACCGGCATTTGTTGCTTCAGTGGGTCGACATCGATGTGGTGGATTTCCGCCGTGGCGGAGGGGAGGCAACTAAAGGGCAAGGTTAGGGCTGGTATGTAGAGGAGGAGAGGGATATATACCGTGTGTTGATCCACGGGACGTCAACATCTAACAGTAGGATCACGTCGGCCTTGGTGATAGAGTCGTGCACGCCGTATTGTACGCCCAAGTAAGCTGCCGATTATTAATAGAGACCTGAATAGCTGGGCAGTGATATCTCACCTCTGTGGTTGGCTGGAAAGCACACATCACTTCCCAGCGTGTCCAGCACCCTCGCGCCCGTCCTGTCCGCCAGCTTCACCAGCTCCTCCATCGCCCCCGGGCTGCGTCCACAATACCCGGTAATCACTAACGGGTCCTCTGCTCTTGCCAGCGCTTCCGCCACGGTCTTTACTGCACTCTCCGGCAGTGCTGCAGGTCCAACGGGGTCCCAAACACCCATATCCAGTTTATATGGCTCAATATCTTCCTCCATAACTTCTCTTGCACCAACAAGGTACACCGGGCCCTTCGGATCACTCCTTGCAAAGCTGAGAGCACGGTTCACCATTTGCTTAATATTCCGCCCCGTCTTAATCTCGGCAGTATAGCGGCAGTACTGTGACACTATGGCCCGCTGGTCGTGCACGTCCTGTACCCAGTGGATAAACTCTGTGCGTGACCCGCGCATCTCTCCTTCGATTGTAAAGGGCGAGAGGCCAGCAAAGATGAGTACTGGAGCACGTCCCATCGAAGCATTGTGTACCGCCGCGCCGAGGCCTTGTGTTCCGACGTCAACGTGCACAATGACGGCCTGGGCACGGCCGGTGGTGAGCGCCATGCCATGGGCGGCGGAGAGGGCAACCATCTTTGAGATGTCAACAGAGCACAAAGCAGATCATAGTAGGCTGGGCATAGAAGTGCATAGCAGCATAGACAAAGGCAGAGTAAGATTTTAAAACACACCTCATTTGGACAAGTAATAATTGTTGGAAAGCTATCGGGCGTCTCTCTCTGTCCCTTCACCATCGCCTCGAGTATGCTAGGGTGGTCCGAGCCTAGGTTTACAAAGCAGTGGGACACGCCGGCCTCCCATAGGGCCTCGAAGAAGGCGAAAGATGCGGTATACCTGTGTAGTGTTAATCTCATTCAAGAGCTATCAAAGGCCGGAACGGTGCGGGATGGGGCGGGATGGGATGAGCATACATCTTTCAAGCAAGAACTCTGCAAAAAACAAACAATGCGTATAAAAAGTCCACTCTATAATGACGTAGGGGAGAGGGCGAGGGAGCGAAGAGAGAAGGGTGTATGGGAGGTGTGAGAGATGTGGGGCAGATGAGCTTTATAGGGAGCTTTCCCCGCGATATCAGACGCCAAAAGCTATGGAATTAATACTTTGTTACCGGGATCGAAGGCCGGCGCATGATTATTTCACTACAGGGTCCAAGAAATTGACACAAAAAGGCAATTTCGGGTCCGGGCAGCGGCGGGCATACCGGGCATTTCCCGTCAAACAGTAACCAATAATGTGCTATTAATGGACTGCAAAGCTGTTACCGTTCTCTATCAGGCTCTGTACTATTCAGATCTATCAGCTACCTACTTCTTCACTTTGCAATTGTCGATACTTATCGGTGTTGATACTCACAATCGATCAAAGCACTAGGAACTAAGCTCCCGGCACTAGCGATGTCGTCCGCGTTTAACCGGGCATAAACTGCCATAATTACTTTTTACGGTCAAGCAAGGCACCGGCCCCCGCAGCGCCGCGCATAGCCGGCGTACCCGATGTAACCGTTGGCGACGGTATATATATTTACAATGCGTGTTTACCTACTCTAGAGTCTGTATGAGTACACATGTAGAGCGGCAGAACAGCACAGAAAATACGCTCAAAGGAGAGACAAAATTTGAAATGCTTTATGTAGCCAAGTACTTTATTGCCCTAAGAGATATCAATGAAGAAAAGAGAAAATAGAAAACAACCTAGTCTTCCGTCCCATACACAGATACTCTGCCCAATATAACTCACTTTTGTTGTGACCCCAAAAACCCCACCATGCAGATGACAAAAGAACCCAAATAGAAACCACAAAATAAAAAGATAATTAAGAGATGCATCTACATGATGTTGAACACCTTCTTGAGGTTAACCATCAGGTGCCAGTCTTCCTTCGATACTTCGTCCCGGTAGAATTTCTTCAAGGTGTCAATAGTGAGGCGGCTGACGTGCGAGTATAGCACGTCCTTCTCGTCCAAATGGCGGCCGTATGTCGGCTGGTTGGCACCCTCAATCTTGACAGCAACACTAGGCGTCCCCTTCTTGGCTGTACGCATAGCCTTGTGGTTTAGCTCGATACTGGTGACGCGCCCAAGGACAATAGGCTCCATCTCGCCAGTGATGGCGTTCTTCTTCACGGCGGCAACAGGCGTACCGATGCGCAGTGAGCCCTCAACGACGTCCACGCCGATGACGATTGGGTCCTTTTTCATGAATACAGCAACAACGTTGAGGATGCATGGGAAAACAGCCTGTGCTGCGGATTCACGCCGCTGCTGCTCGAGCATTTCCTTCTGATAAGCTGTGAAGTTGTCGAACAGGTGGTAAATGATGTTAGCTGTGAAGATCTTGACCCCGACTTCATCGGCGTAGAGCTGCGCGTCCTTGTCGATCTTGACATCGAAACATAGCATCACGGCATACTCTTTGTGTTTCTCCAACATGGTACCAGCACGCATAACATCGCGCTTGTAGACAGGACCAATCGAGATGGTGCTGACAGGGATTTTGCTGACCCGCAAAAATTCGAGCAACGCTTCCAAAGAACCAAGAGTAGAGGCCTGCACGGCAACACCAGTTCCTGATGTGGAAACTCTGCTCAAGAGGTTCTCAAGATCACCCATGATTTCGTCTTCAAGGTCCTCTTCATCATCGTCAGGGCCAACAACAAGCAGTCGAGATCCAGCAATCGCCTCTTCTAGATCATTCGCAGCAATCTTGATACCCATGGCAGCCTTGATCTCCTTATGGTGCACATAATTTGATTTCACCCGCAATTCTTTCAGAGGCTGGGGTGTAAGCAGTGCTCTAATTGTTGTTGTGATAGCTCCATTCAGACCACAAAGAACAACCCGATCACCTTCTCGTAGAATACCATTGCTCAAGATAACATCAATAGTCGTACCAAGACCCTCGATAACCTTTACTTCAAGAACAGTACACTCCAGACTGGAGATGTACATCAGCTTCTCTGCCATGCGCTGTTGAGTGAGATCCATAAGCAACTTCAACATGTCGGGGATACCCTCTCCACTGTGTGCAGATGTAGGCACCATAGAGACGAATTTAGCCATATTTTTGTTCTCGTAGTAAAGTGCAGAATTGAGACCCTGCTCAGAAAATGCCAGAATTGTCTTTTCAAGTCGGTCCCGGAATTCGGCCTGAACAGACTTCTTCTGCTTTGCAAGAGAAGCTTGGAAACCATTGTCCGGGATAGGTTTCCAATCGTAAAGACGATCGATCTAATATCCATGTTAGCGTGTGGACAATGATTAAAAATTGGAAGGAGGGTTACCTTATTCAGAGCAACAATGAACGGAGTTTTTCTGTCACGCAGCAAACGGATGGATTCGAGTGTCTGAGGTTCCAATCCATGCATAATATCGACAACCAGAATTGCTATGTTACATAGGGAAGATCCACGTGAACGCAAATTCGTGAAAGACTCGTGCCCAGGTGTATCGATGATGAGCAGACCAGGAGTGTTGAATTCCATCTCTCCCTTAGGGTCGACAACTCTAGTCTTCTTCTTGATTGCATCACTAGGGAAGTAAGTGGCACCAATCTGTTGGGTAATCCCACCGGCTTCGCCTTCCTGGACATTGGTTTGCCGAATTTTGTCAAGCAGCTTAGTTTTACCGGTATCGACATGTCCCAGGATACAGCAAATTGGAGACCGCAAGTTATCTTTTGATGCAGCTGCTTTAGCTTCATCAAGTGCCTTTTGCCGTCTTGCAGCTGCCTCTGCTTTGCGTTGAGCTTCCTGCCTTTTTGTGGCAGTGAGTTCTTCGGAGTCTTCAGAATCATCATCGCTATCTTCGTCGTCATCCTCTTCTTCAGCGTCATCCTCGGCCTTTGAGGTACCGTTAGGCGCTGTGTGTTGACTGTCAACAAATATACTATAAAAAAAAAAACGGAGGACTAGTACCTTCTGAAGATTCCGGCTCAGCATCACTGTCATCATCCCAAGATTCTTTGATGTTGCCGTCTTCGTCGAGAGCTTCCTCCCAGCTTTCAAGAACATCCTCATCCTCAGCTTTAGCTTTGGCCGCCTCTTCTGCCTTTTTACGGGCTTCTTCCTCCTCTTGAGCTTTTTTGGCGGCTAGACGCTCCTCCTCTTCCTTCTTCTTTTTCTCAGCAGCAGCCTTTGCTTCCTCTTCGGCCTTTGCTTTATCCTGGCCACCTTTTTTCTTCTTCTTGTCGAATCCTGTTTTCTTGGGCTTTTCAGCACCAGTGTTATCCAAGCCCTCCACAAGCATACCAGCATCTCGCATTTGCTGCAAACGAAGTGCTGCCCTCTGTTGCTGCTCTTTTTGAGCCTTGGTAAGATATTTTCCCTCTTTCTTAAGTTGTTCCTTCTTCTCCTTCTCTTTCTCCTTCTTCCGTAGGCGAGCCTCTTCTTTCTTCTTCTCCTCCTCTTGTGCAGCACGCTCTTCTTCTTCGATTCTTTTCCGCTCCTCCTCCTCAGCGGCTTTCTGAGCCTCTTGTGCAGCACGCAATGCTTCCTGCTGTTTCACTAATGCTGCAATAGCCTTCCCCTTCTTGCCAGTCGGGGCAGCTTTGGGAACTTCAGCAGCCACCGGTTTTGCTGCCTCCTTACCCTTAGCTGCTGGTGCTTCGGTCGTTGCTGATTTAGTAGCTTTCTTACGTGCAGCCTGATTTTATTAGCCACGTTTTTAGAAGAATTATCTGGGAGGGCAACCACCTGCTCCTTTTTCTTTTGCTTCTCACGTTCCTTCTTCTCTTTCTCCTTCTCACTCTTGGTTTTTACCCTTCCTCCAGTCTCTTCGGCACCGGCATCGGCACCTTCCACGGGCGGCGTCGCTGATTGTGCAGGCTCGGCCTTACCGCCCTTCTTACCCTTCTTCACTGGGCCAAAGTCATCGTCGTCAATCTCAGTGACAACTGTAGGACCAGTAGCGGTATCCGCCGGCGTATCGGCACCAGTAGGTGTAGCATCACCACTCGGTTCATCCTCAACAACAGCAGGGCCCTTCTTGCCTTTCTTGCCCTTTTTATCTCTGTTCTTCTTCAGAGCAGCGAGGAGTCCACCACCACCGAAATCGTCTTCAGTGGCCTCTTGAGGCGCTGCAGGTTCAGAAGGTTCTGCAGCCTTCTCTTCGGCCACGGCGGCAGCTATCGGGTCTGGTGCCGTATCAATCTCATTTTCCCAGGAATCATCAATAACTTTCTTCGATTTCTTATCCTTCTTAGCCATTGCTTTGTTTGGATTGAGGGAGGTATTTAGTAATATGTTTTGTCCGAAAGTATATGTTTCTCAAGGTTCTCGTATAATATCCTGGCTTTGAAGATATTCTGGCTTTGAAGATATTCGTGGACTTATCTCCACAGGGTGGTTGTGGAATAAAGGGATGTAGGTAAACAGTTAGAGCTGCTGTGTTTGAAGTGGGGCGCAAAAGTGTTGGTGGGGAGTGACTTTCGGACGACTGCCAAGCCGTCTAGATAAGTAAGCCCAATTTTTCAAAATACTTACTCTAGGCTAGAAGACCCAGACTCCGGCCACCCCAGACTCCGGCCCAGCGCGCGTGTAATACTAACTACAGGACTCGAAGATTGAACGAAGGATCGTGAAGTTAATTCTGTAATAATATAGGACCGAACTAAAGTCTGGAAGCGCTGAACACTGTCGGACTCCAAGATTACAGAACATTGTACAGAAGATTGTACGTACCGGCCGAACTCTGGGGGTGGCCGGACTCTGGGTCTGCTAGCTTACATTGATTTTATACCAGGAATGACTTTAAGTTTGCAGTATTAGTACGTTTTGGCCTGGATGAAATGTGGCTAATAAATCTTGTATTGATATGCTATAAATATTCATAAAAAACTCATAGTTTACGAAGTCACTTCGGCATCACGGTATGTAATCGAATGGTTAAAAACTCGAGGTTGGTAGGAGGCATGATGGTGGCGAGAAGGCACTTTGCACATGCTGTCTGTGGCGGTGGCGGTGGCGCGGTAATTTAACCGAGTAAAGCAAGGAAGACGAAGCTTTGGTTGTGGCCCACTCGTGCGCTGATTCTATCGGAGAGCGTCACGTAAAGGAGCGTTCACCCCGCCCCACCCGTGGAGGTCAGTACGCGTAACCTTTTCTACCATTTTACGCCCCTCTCTTTTCTTCTTCTTCTCTCGTCTCGATTCTTTGAGAGTTCTTCAACTTCATCCACTCGCCCTGCCGTAACCGCCCTGTACGAGCTCCAACAGCTTCCTATCCCAGCCCCAGCCGCGGGGTTCTCTATACCACCCCACCTCGCCTCGAGCTCTAGTCCTCTTCTCTTCTCGTCCCTAATTTGCCGCAATGCCTCTAAAGTTTATCATTCCCGTTGTCCTGATCGTTGGTGCCGCCGGCGTCGCTGTTTATGAGAACATTGAGCTTCGCGAACAAATACAGGAGTTTGTGGCCAATGCGCGCCGAAAGCTTGCCGCATCCTTACATTCTATTGCCGATAACGTAACACCTCAGCAGCACCGCGAACCCATAGCTATGTCCGGGGGTGCATTTTCAGCGGACAGCGACTCTGAAAGGAATTTGGCTGAGACAACAGGGCGACAATGGGGAGCTTCATCTGAACACGAATTGAGACAGAGAGGGGGCGGTATTGGCACAGTCGTTGAGCAGGATAACATTGCCCTATTTGATGGATCGTCCGCATCCTCTAGCAACAACAATCATCCAGCATCGGTCGTTCACGGAAACGAAGTAGCTGCGGCGCCTGCCGTCGAACACTCGCGTCGCTCGTCCACTGCTACTATGCAAACACCCCGTACGGCCGACTTCGAAATAGAGCCCGAAAGTGGCTATGAGTCCCAGCCACAGGCTTCCGTTCCTCCTGTCGATTCCACCCCACGGTCTCAATCATCCACTGGCGCTGGTGACGCACAAAATCCTTTTGTAAATTCGCAACCATTCTGGAGCATTCATGAATGGGCTGAGAATACATCAGCCATCAGTTCTCCAAGTCTGGCTGGCAGTGCGGCTGAGGAGCTGGGTGATGCCGGAACGGATGACGAGGGTGCCGATCTAGTCAGTGTTAGCAGCTGGACCGAGGTCGGTAGCGAAGTCAGTGATGATCACCACTGAATTGTAATCATTGTAAAACTGCGAAGCGTTTTTAATTCTCTTGCAGAAGAAATTGTATTGGTGTGTAAATTACATTTCCTTTTGTTTCTCAGTTTCGGGTTTCTCTCATAGGATAGGTACTTTGCTTTTGCTGGACAACACGCACCCACTGATTTTTGCATCATAAGGATTCCCTAGCTGTCATATTCATTCATTGGGGGTCAGGTCTTTCTTCCGCGAAACTTTTACTTGGGGAAATTGGTGTTCTTGAGTGTTCTGAGTTGTTTATCTTGGTTGGGTTTTATTTTTAAGGCTGCTGGAATGCTTTTATATGTTCAATAGTATTGTCATACACCGTATTTACTTCCATAGTACACATGTAGCCAGCCATTATGCGCTGCTTCAATATGAATGGCTTTTAGGCTATCTGTACTCTTTGATCATGTGATATATTAGACTGTGGAGACGTGTTTAACCCCATATAGTAGATCCGGATATGCTTATAATCGCTCTATTTGTGGCATCAAATTTATCCTAACCTACGTCTCTTCCATGGCCATTATATTTAAAGAATATCCATATGTGCTCTACAGCATCGGAACATTGAAGCTAATGCGCCTGCAAATGGAACCTTTAACTAGAGTATGTACATCTTAACTTCTTAAGCGGTTGTGGTTTGCTGTAAGCCTAGCTTGCATGTTCGTAGGGGCACTGACGTATCTGTTGTCTCGTGCCCAGCCAGGTCGTAGTCCTCGCTAAACTACAACCCTCATTTCCGCGGTCCGGACTAAGCTGAGGTACAAGGTCTGGGGCTTGAGAGGAGACAAATATGTCTTGGCTTTGAGTGGAAACATGATATAAAATCGTGAGTTATTATTATTTCATCATGTGAGATTCGGGATAAGATGTAGTACTCTCTGAATTCAAAAAGTGCTAATATAAATTGTATTTTGAATTTCCGCCTAATTTACCCGGACTCGCAGAGCCGCATGACTGTTTCTATGCCCCTCGATGGACCCCTCGATACAAAGAAACACAAAATCGAAACATCAACACCCCGAAATCTTCTTCGCAGGACTACACAAAGCTACCACCTAGCTAACTTCAACCCTCAAAATGACGTCTCAAATGGTTGATATCCATACACCTGGGTTAAAGTGGTGGCTCAATCACCTGGAAACTAGCTTTCACGCAGAGCACTCCGTTGATCTCTTTGTAAAGTATGTCGGAGGCAGTTATTGGATTTGAAAAATTTCTGACACAAAATAAAAGTGTCCTTAAGCGGCGTTCGGTTCGCAATCCCACGCCTGCTGCTCTTGCTACTGCACAGCTGTTTTTGCGATTGATGTCTACCCGCAAAGTTAACAATATCCCCAATCTGGTCGAATACATGCTTTCCCTGGAGACAAAACTCTCAGCAGCACGGCCTCGAGAATTGTCAATCCGCAACATGGTACGCCGGGTTTTGGCAATCATTCGGGAAGAGGCAGAGAACATAGGCCTTGGTGAGCAGTTCAAAGCAGCAATGGAAGCTGCAGAAGCCGCAGAAGCCGGTATGAATCATGTTCTCCCCCTATATCCTCGAACCCCCATTGAGAGAAACTGCAGATGAAGCACGGGCCATGCCACCGGCTAGGAATGCGTCTCGTCCGCCCCTTGTGACATCCCATACTTCGTTCGCCGTTGGAACCGCACAAGTCACAAGCCTTTTCAATGTTATCTCACACCCGGCAACACCTCAGACAATTTCAGCGGCTTCTTCGCCTCCGCAAAGCGGATACCAGACACCTGTACATGCACCACTGGTGACAAGTATCAGTCACCCGAAGGACATCCGTCCTGCAATAATCCAGGACATCCAAGAATTAATCGAGGAGCTGGAATCCAGTGAGGTCGCCATTTCTGAATACGGCCCACAATTAATCCACAAGAATGAGGTGATAATGACATATGGATTCCCATCATCGGTATATCGTCTGCTTCTGCGTGCCGCCCATAAACGGGACCATGATTTTACCGTAGTTGTTGTTGAAGGCTCACCCAACATTCTCAACCATACCCACGGAGTGTTCATGAATAAGATACCTCTGCTGGATGAAGATGACGAAACCACACAGCGGAAAAGTCTGCAAGAACTAGGTATTCAGGTGATTTTAATAGCGGACACCAACATATATAACTTCATCGGGCGTGTGAACAAGGTAATACTAGGGGCAAATTACGTTCTCGCAGACGGGTCCGTCTTGGCCACATCCGGTGCTCTCAACGTTGCTAGGGCTGCAAAAACATTAGACAAACCTGTTGTTGTCGTAGCAGGCTCACATGCGTTATGTCCAATCACTGCGTTCAACAGATTTGATTTGATAGAGATGGGACCACCAATGACAGTTGGATTTGAACAAGGTTTGATTTTTATCTCAAGCCTTATATTTTCCGCAATATCTAACTGGACCAGCCGGTGATCTTCTTGACAAAGTCGACTTTCCAAACCCGCTTGCAGACTTCATTGAGCCTCAGTTCGTAACCATGTTTGTTACTAATAAGTATGCCCCCAAATACATAGTTCCCTACCAGTCTAGTGCTAACTCAATTTCTACTCAGTGGTATAATCTCAAAATCTGCCATAAACCGCGCTACACTCGATCTTTACCATATGCCCGAAGCCGATTTGATCTAGGGGACAAAACGACGTCAGGGGCTTTGTGGGAAAAGATGAAAAAGTAGACTACACGCATGTTTTTTTTCCAGCATATATAAAACGTTAGGTTGGTATCTTGGAGTGCCTTTGTATGAGTTTTTTTATGGTTTTTTATTTTCTACCGGCGTATGTAGAAGACGGCGCAATGGGTTGTATTTTAAGCTAGGTCTGTTCTAAGTAGCAGCATCATAGCCAAGGTGCTTTAAAACCAAAAGTGATGGCTTTTATGTATATGAAAAGTTTTCTCTCAATGGTTCGTTGCATGTTGAATCGAAAAGGATCATTCGGAACACATCATCGATTTATAAGAAAGTTGTAAATCTGCATAGTCTATTATCTGTTCCCAGATAAGGTCAATTTCAAACCAACCCTAGGATGGTTTCAAATACCTCTACAATATGAAAAAAGCCTATATATCAATAGACAGGAACAAGGTGCCTGATATAATTTTCTTACACATCAAGGATATATTTTGTGTCCACCCAAGTCAAAACTTCCATGCCTAATAATACAGTAGTACTTATTTTCATTCCGGGCATCTCTGATAATTCAATACAACGTGGTAGTCATGATCTATCGTACACGCCCGCCCCCTTAACCATATTTACATGCACACCGAATAACCAAACCCCTAGCCGCCTACATGCACAAACAAACAAACAAAAAGATGCTTATAAGAATACATGATATAATAGCGTGTACGTAAAACGCTACACGTTTAATTGCCAAATAAATAAACAAAAACTCCTAAATCTATATGGCGGATATTTTGTATATACAATTCTGAAGCCCTCAAAACAACTGCTCGTTGAATCAGGCCACAGGGTGTAGCTAAGGCTTTTTACTGCGCTCAAGCTCGGCTCGCAGCTCCTCTTCTTGTCTTTGGGCTTGGGCATCTAGTTCATCTTGGTTGATATCTTCATCAGGTTGGTGGGGTTCGACCTCTGTATGTGAAGGCAGCTCTAGATTCTCTTTTTTTTGTGGACTATGGCTTGAAGGCACATCTCCTCTTTCGACATTGTTCGGTTGAGCTGGATCAAGCAGCCATTGTTTCATTTGTGGCTGTAAATCATTACTTGGCTCGCCATCTCGTTCGAATTCATCAGGTCGGGTGTCTTGTCGGTGAATACTCCAAGGCTCATTACTTTCTTCATCTCCATCCTCCATATCTTCCTCCTCATCTGAATATTCTTGATCGGGTGGATTATAGAGTTTGTTTATCTTTGCTTTCCGATATTCAATCTCCTTTTCAACGCGCTCTTCGAGGTCTTCTAGAGAATCGCAGGCCCTAAGAGTTGCAGGTGCTGCCTTTTCGGCAGCAAATAGTAGTTTCTCGGCTTCGCGGTCATCCAAGCGCCTATGTGATAGAACCTTTAATTCTGTTGCTATCGCCTCTAGCGTCCGGACGAAGGGTTGTCGCTCGGAAATATTCCTTCCAACAAACCCACCCTTTCTCAATCGTGGATTACGGTAACGATAGTAGTTGGATGCTTCCACTTCAGGGCTCATCAAGTATTTCTCACAAACTTCCAAAGCTTCTAAAAGGTTTCCAGATACTGTGAGAGCTTGTACAAAGTCATTCCAATTCTTGTTGTTGAGCCTATAGCCCGCAGAATGTAAATCATAGATTTCCTCTCGAATAGCGTGGATATCGTCAACATTCGCCATCGCCTCAATGAATATGGATAATGGTGCAGCAAGTTTATAGCGATGCACTCGAAGAACCTGCTTATCTGGGTTGTTCGCGTCAAGATCCACAGCCGAGAAGTACACTTGGGCCTTTTCCTTCAACGATGCGTACATTGCTTTCATAGCACTGACATCGCCACTCTGTTGATATACTTGCATCATATTCTCGTACATCTTTAAATTAGGTTCTGCACCCCTGAATCCTTGAGTGTCCAAGAAAGTATTGAAGTGTTTGATAGCTCGCATCCAAGCGCCCTCCTCGGTGTAAATTTTAATCAGAGGAGTAAATATCCACGGTGGCAAGGCTGATTTGAGGGGCTCGGGTGATGTTAGATCAAGCACACCGGAGAATTGAGTAGTGATCTGTTTGAGGATCGCTTCCGCGGAAATTAGCTTTGTAGACCTTATTCCTTTATCTTGATTTTCTAAACGCTCATAATTCGCATACGCCTTAAGCAGGATAGCGAGCGTGCTAAAGTTTGGAGGTATGTTATCGTCCATCATCATTTGAAATATTTTCCAAACTTGCTGGAAATCACCAATTTGAGTATATCCAATCATTAGAATAGCATATTTATCCGCCCCAATAGGAAAGCCAGCGTTCTTTAAGTACTCCAATGTCTCTCCTGCCGCCACCACATTTTCGGAAATACAGAGAGAGTGCATGAAGATCCCGTATGTGTGTGAGTCGAAGGGAACGTTCTTAGAAATCATCTCCTCAAACAGAGCCTGCGCAGTCTGGGTATCGTTTGCAGATAAATAACCCGTGATAACCGTGTTCCAGATTTTCGTTTGTTGGTTTGTGGGAAATTCTTGCTCGTATGCCCTAAGAATTTCCTTGGCCTTATCAAGTTCCTTCGTAGATACAAACGCGGCTACCAGGGCTCTGTACATATGATAGCCCGGCTCAAGACCAACCTTCCTAACTAGATCAATCACCCCCTCAGCTGTGGCGACATCTCCTCGATTGGCAGACATCTCAACCAACGCAGCATAGGTCCAGATATCTGGCTTCACGCCTCGGCTTCTCATCTGCCCTACCAAGCGTAATGCCTGATTCACATGTCCATATTTCCCATGTGCAGTGATCAATATATTATAACATAATACACCCGGTTTGAAACCATATTTCTCGGATATCAAGTTGAACCACTTCACGACTTCCGCCAGTTCTCCACGCTTAGCATGTGCTTGCATTATATGGGCAAACTGTTTAGAGTTTATAGGTTTGTATCGCTGAAGGAACTGATCCAAAAGACTCTTCACCGAGTCTACTTCTCCATGCCGGGCCATATGCTTCATAGTAATGTTGTAGGTATGGCGATTTGGCCGTTTATCATTAGAGTACAAGAATACGACATCCATAAGTTGTTGCATCCCCTCGAGATCGCCGCGCTCTCCTAGAAGGTCGAGTAGCCCATTCAGGATTGGCATGGCGATTTTCCGGGGCCGCTTTGAATGGTGAAATTTCCAAAACTCCTGCAGAGCAAAGTCACCCCTGCGGCTAGAAACAAGACACCGAAGTAATCGCTCCCACTTATTTCTCGACAATACCCACCTTTCTCGTTGGACAATAAACTCCCACAATTGGTCCCACTTAGGCAACCACTTAGAGCCCGGTTGAGATAGAAAATAAAGACAACCCTTCATTAAATCCTCCGCCAACTGATCTAGCTCTTTGGTAATCTGGTTACAGGGTTTCTTAAGACTTCTAGCCCATTCATAAACTGAATCAATATAAGTAGGCTCAAGAGCGGGCATGCGTGCTGTGTCCAAGACGAATCTATAGTCTTGTCTCTTGACCTTCTTTCCTCGAACTGTGATTTCTCCTCCTCGTAGTATTTTATACGCATTGTGCACCATAGTCCAATCTCCTCGAGCAGCATAAAAAGCCATGAACAGTTCAAAACCATGATTTCGGACACTTTCTCGACTGACCAGCATCTCTTCTAAGTATTCCAAGGCTCGCGGGGAGTCTCCTAACAGCAAATATGCACGGATTAACTGTTCGCATTGTTCCGGGGTCCGTTCTTTTGGGTCCACCGAGCGAATGATGGTGATCGCACGGTTTGTATCACGTACCCGCTCATCTGCCGACCTATCGGAGTTCAAAAGATATTGAGTGGCGAATTTCTTCATCTTCTGTGTCGGCGAATCTTCCTGGCGATATAAAAACCAAACCTGATCGTAACAACCCGGGACCCCAGACTTTTCCAACGCCGTTAAACTTTCAAATTCGCCCGCCTGTTCCGGTAAATCACCAAGGCTCGTAGAAGGACTTTTCGTTGTAGATGAAGAATAATCTCTTCGTGCTCCGCCAAGAGACAAAACACCCCCGCCACCAAAATTTCGATCATCCCGACGCGGTATTCTAATATTGATATTTCGTAAAAACGCCAAAGTCTTTGATGGATATAGGAAATCTAAGTATATAGTATCGGCTCTTTTCCATGATGTCGACACCGACGTAGTTGTCGATAGGTCGTGTACAACACCATCCTCTCCACCACCTCCAAACAACAAATTCGCCGCTGCAGTAGACGTCAAATCAATCTCTCCATACCCATGGAGCCAGAAATTGTAATGTAGCATTCGCTTCCGTAATCGGGTGCTGCGCAGAAGATGCCTACCAGACTCGAGGCGCACGGCCACTCGTTCGAGCATATCCCGAGAAATAATTGAACTGGTAACCGAATCACCGCAATGTTGAAACTATGGAGAGGGCTTGGGACTGAATGTTAGTGCTAACCATCCTTTAACCGATTGCGGGGCAAATTTTTGTAATACCTACATGATTGTATGAAAAGAGACCGAATTGGGCCAATATTATTAGACATGCCCCCACATTCACCACAAAGTCCAAATGTGAGAATGTAACCTGAGATAACTACCGTAATGGTAGGCAACAGGTACAAAGGGAATTGCCGATGGAAAGGTGGCGGAAACTGCGATCTCGACGTCACTTGATGAAAAGAATAATATCAAGTGCTATCGAAAAAGTTTGGGAAGTTTCGGTGAAGGCTTGGCATGATCCGATTGGTCTGCAAGCCTTGTTCACTCCCGCACCATTATCCACACAGCCACACACAACCCTCCAGCAAAAGTTGAGCAATGGCAAAGGAACCTCCGAAATCTGACAGCAAGGCGAAAGAGGGTGTGAAAAAGAAGAAGGGATTCTCTGTTGGTCCTGCGAATCTTCCTGACGGAACTTATAAACGAAAAGTCGACAAAATTAAGAAGACTTTGATCCGCAAAGCCAAAGCCAAGAAGCAGTACAGCAAGATAATATCCGCAGAGAATCCTGCAGCCGACCCTCATGCTTTGCGCGCGCAGAAACTCCTCGAGGAAGCCGAACAGGAGCGTATAGCAAGAAGGAAACAACAGGAGGAGGAAAAGTCGTCACCTGCGCCTGGTGAAGATTCTCAGCCTCCAGCCGTACATCCAGATCGCCAGGCTGCTATCGACAACTCAGATTCCGCTGAGCAGCCAGCTGAAGAACGACCAAACGAACGCCGCGGCCGTAGACCGAAGACTTCCTCCTACAAGAAAGAAAAGGAGTATGCCCAGAAGATTAAAGAAGAACGGGAACACGCTATTAAGGCAGCCGAGGAGCGAAGAAAAGAAAGGGAACGGAAAGAGAAACAAAGGGAGAGTCGAAGACGGACCATGAATGCCAGAACGCGCACTGGGCAATTCAAGCTGGGCAAGATGAGCCATATACTATTGGAAAAGGTCCAAGAACAAATGGCAAAGAATTGATGTCCGACAAACCGCAACGGCGACGAGATAATAGCAGGATATCATATGTAATTACTCATGTTGGAATATTTGCATGGCGTTTGGGTCGGGAAAAGCTATGGTTTCAGACGGTTGCTTGGTTTTATAGTAATAATTGAAAGCGCCAATATCTATTCTCTGAATTATTGTTTTTAGGAGTTTCGAAACTGGCAAGACTAAACATCAGTACAATACCCTATGTCAGCATTTGGCGGTCTGTGCGGCTTAATATTCTTGGCAGACTCTCGCGGATTGAACCAGCTGTCGGCTGGCACTCAAGTCAATCTTCCAACAGCACAAAACACCATTTTTTTGTCTCTGAACACATTCAACAAATACTTGGAGTTTTCCCTTGCTCTTTCCTGTATCTGATTATACTGAGACCGACCGCTTTTCTCTAATTGTTTGAGAAGGCTGTCAGCCCCTTACTCCCCGCCTCCCCCACTACTATGTCGTACACCGGGGCTCGCAAGCCCATCTCGCAACAGGACATAGAGAAATATTGGGAGATCTTCAGCTATCACACAAATAATGGCAAAAAGATAACAGGCGAACAAGCTGCCTCGATTCTACGTAACTCTGGTCTTTCCAACACACAGCTTGAAAAGATCTGGGACCTTGCAGATATCGACAAAGATGGAGATCTCGATTTCGAAGAATTCTGCGTAGCTATGCGACTCATCTACGACGTTATGAACGGCGATTTCAAGTCTGTGCCAGCAACCCTCCCTGACTTCCTTGTACCCGAGAGCAAAGCCTATCTTGTCGCTGCTGATTCCGCGCTCACGGCGGGTGGGGAAACATTTGAACGGATAGAAGATGAAGAGGAGGGCGAGGGACTACGCAATGGGTTCGACTGGTACATGAAACCAGAAGACAAGCGCAAATACGAAGGGATCTACACTGCTAACGCAGGTGCACACGGGCAAATCGGGTTTGCAGCACTGAATGAACTTTATGCAGAAATCAACGTCCCGGATACTGAGATAGCGCGCGCATGGAATCTTGTGAATCCCGGAAAGACCCCAACGATTGCGAAAGATGCTGCACTCTATTTTTTGCACATGCTGGCGAGCAGACATGAAGGAATCCGGTTGCCTAGAAGTGTACCGCCGAGCTTGAAGAGTAGCTTCGAGAACAAGCAGATGTCATATGATATTGAGAGCGTGGATCTACCAGCACAACGAAGATCAGGGCCGGATACAAACACGATATCGGGAAAGAAAGCTGCCTTTGGAGAGAGCTATATTTCAAGACTAGGGCTGGGTACTGGTGGCACCTACAAACACTCTGGCACAGATTTCGGCGTTACTAAAGGAACCGATTGGGAAGAGGTTCAGCTAAAGAGGGATTTAGCCGATTTGGAGACAAAGATTAAACAGGCGGAGACGGAGGTAGAGAACAGAAAGCATGGGCGGAATGATAGAAGTACCATATCGCTAGTGAAGAGAGAGCTGGAAATGATGCTTGAATACAAACGTCGCGAATTGAGAGAATTGGACGAAGGTGGCGATTCCGTGCAAAGTGGAAAGAGTATCAAGAACGTGAGAGATGATCTCGACATGGTTAAGGAGCAGGTAGATGCCCTGGAACAACATTTGAGACGCAGAGAGGAGGTTCTGAAAGGGTTAATGGCGGAAGTTGATGAAGAAAGGTCCAGAAGATGAAGATAGTGAATGTTGAAATTAGTATTTATGTGTGAATATCATTAGCGTTTTGGGTTTAAAATTACATGTTAGAGTTCAAAATAAGCATGAAAAATGTCACGATACTTAATTACCGATTATATGTACCTCAGAGATATCGTGACAGGTACTTCATATCAACAGAAGTTTGTCGGTAGGATGCTTACACGCTCACCACTGCATGGAGTTTTAGCACATACATAATTCGCATTATTGTGCGTTGTATCCGCCAGCATTGACTACCTAGATCAATTAACCCTAGACATAATACAGCGATCGACAAGTCTAGAGCACTACTCTATCAATCCTTATGCTTCTTAGAGAGTATTTTGTCACGTGCTATTTTTATCGTGGTAAATCACTGTGGTTGCCGCTCACGTGAAAAAGTCATTTTTGAGAAGGACAAGCACCATACCTGTGTGGCTAAGCAACTTTTAGACTGTTTGCATGAGTGGCGCTAACTATCAAAGCTGTTCGTGCAGATTTTCAGAATCACGATACAACGTGAGAGCGTGATAGCCATGCATCCTGCACCTTGATTCGTCAGTTTGCCATGTCTAGGATAAGTGTAGCTTAATCGACAGCCGCTGACGTCACTGAGAGCCCGGATAGGAAGATAGGTATCGCCCTATTTCTGAGACATCCAACATCACGGCGCATAGATTGAGTCTAGGTCCAAACCGCTCCACGCACTTGTGCGCTCTTCCCCCACCGTGTACAAGAGAGATACTTCTGTGTCCCGCCCTCTTCCTGCTTCTCACCACCCTCCCTCGTCTTCTGTTTGCAATTGCAATCAACAGAAAGAATGGTGTCTTTCCGCTCGATGATGGGCTTCGGTGCCTCTGAACGCAGCACTGCCGATGAGCTTCGCGAGACTCTTTTACCCCACCACCGCGTGCCTCGCGGTGTGCATTCGGCGATTCCCGCCAAACGGTGCGTCTTTTCAGATAGAGCTCCTAGGTATATTCACACACGCGCAGAGAACTGACAGATTATAGCGTCACTGCAATTGCGCTTCGTCTGAAGCTATTAGTCGAAGCCGTAGTACCTTGCGAACTCAAGGAATCGCAGATCACGCGTCCGCACAGTGAAATTATCACTAGGGAAGTGGTTCAACTCGCTCGCGAGGCAGGAGGAACTGAGGACCGCGCTTGCGTTGTGTACTGCCTGCTCGTCTGTCTTCGCTGGTTCAAGCGCCAGGCAATCCTCGAGATGTACGATGCGGACCTCAATGTGCTGCGCGCAGAGGCCTGCCAGGTTATTGCCAAGCAGCTGATTGAGAGCGAGGAAGACAAACAAGATTATGTGTTCCAGGAGGTGCTTCTGAAGCGTTACAGCATAGTGAAGAACGGCGAGGAGAGCTCACCAAGCAGTGCTGTGGAAAAGGCGATTGATCTGCACGCGACAAGAGTAATTGGTAGCTCGGGCTTCCAAAAATGCATCAATTACCTCTGGCGCGGATGGGTTGTACAAGATTTGGACGATCCCATGAAGTTTGTGGAGTACAAGCAAGTTGCAAACAAGAGTTTCTGGGCCCATTTTGATCACGACCGTCTGCGCGCGCCAAAGTATCAGAATATGTTCCAGGTCTTGATTTCCATGCTTTATCTAATATTGTATACTGTATCCATCAACACGGTCAATGCTCGGGGTGATATTGATGTCGAGGAAGGGGTTCTCTATCTCCTCACGCTGTCTTTCATTGCCGATGAACTCGTCAAGTTCTGGAAGGTTGGACGAATTTATCTCAGCTTTTGGAATGTTTTCAACTTGACACTTTACACCCTCCTCACTGTTTCCTTCTCACTGCGAATGATTGCTCTAGCGCACCCGTTGGATAGTGATGGCAGATCTCACTATAATATCTTGTCTTATAACTTTCTGGCGTTTGTCTCGCCGATGATCTGGTCGCGCATGCTTCTATACCTGGATTCTATCCGCTTCTTCGGCGCTATGCTCGTCGTGCTTAAAGTCATGATGATGGAGTCCCTAATCTTTTTTGCACTGCTTCTGGTGGTTATTCTCGGTTTCCTTCAAGGATTTATCGGTCTAGACAATGCCGACTCCTACCGAGAAGACACCTACTTTGTGCTCTCTGCTATGGGTAAAGCTATTTTACAATCCCCAGAATTCGACGGCTTTGAGAACTTTGGTCACCCCTTCGGGCTCATCCTCTACTACCTATTTACTTTCATCGTCATGGTAATTCTCCTGAACATCCTCATTGCGCTGTACGGCCAGGCCTACTCCGATATTACCGAAAATGCGATTGATGAGTTCCTTGCGCTGTTCGCCCACAAGACACTGCAGTTTGTCCGTGCGCCCGACGAGAACGTCTTCCTACCGCCCTTCAATCTGGTTGAGATATTTGGCCTGATTATCCCCTTCGAGTGGTGGCTCAGTGACTCTAAATATTCACGCCTCAACGACTATGTTATGCGTGTCTTGTACTCGCCATTCATGCTTATCATCGCTTTTGTCGAGTCTCGCGATGCGCGCCGCGTTTCAGCCAACCGTGCTCGTGGCGATCCTGATGATGATGAAACCGAAGAGTGGGAGGAGCTTGGCGGCGAGATTGATCTGGGTGCTGATGCCTGGCAGAAAAAGGTTCAAACGACTGTGCCGGACGTTGAGGAAGACAAGTGCTGTCAGATGGTCCGCAGTCTGCAGAAACAAGTCGAGGAGCTGAAAGCGATCGTGGAGAACAACCAGGGGAAGATCACAGAAAGTGGTGAGGGTGATGAGTAAAAATATAAACGCATACGGCGACACTTTTTTTGATTAGTGATCTGATCTCGGAGTTGGTACATATCTGAGGATTTACTATTGTTTTATGCTTCTTCACGGGTTTTGGATGGTATATATGTTTATGATCATGAGTTCGTTGTAGGAGCGTGGAATTTGTGTTTTATTACGTTGCGACAGATACCACAGTCAAAAAAAATTTAACGATCGTGCAATTCCTAAAGTAAGAGTTTGTAGATATTGCCGGCTAGTAAACCAATTCTCCACCAGTTATATCAGAAGTACGAGTACCATGGAGAACTAATAGCTGTACCTGTGCCATGTAGGGGGATGGAGCTGTTGTACTTGAGATTTCCTCTTACATCAATGATCGTGTCGTAAAAATATCTTCGCCAAGTCGACCTACCGTTACACCCGCAACTCTAGACCACGAACTGCTGCATGTAATTTGCACAGTTCACCGCGATTTGGGATGGGGCAGCGTACACTAGTATGTTTTTACCCAGCGGGGAGATGCGATTATTTAACCTAAGTTTCAAGTGCTTTGTTAGGCTTTTATAAATGACTAACTAACCTTTTCGGAATTTCGAAGTGGTTCGCCACATGTAGCCGAGTGATATCAAGATGAAGTAGGTATAACGGTATTTTTGTCTCGAGGCCAGACCACTCGTTAATCCTATCGTACCCGTTCCTCGGGGGGATTAGGATATTGCCCGAACAATGGCATTAGCGAGCACAAATAATTTCTAGATTGAGCAAAATAATATTCGGTTGGGACAAACGCTATTTCTTGATCCACTCCGAGGGTCATGCATTCTCACACGCCTTTGCCGCTCTTACATTTAACTTGAAATATTAGGTAGTAGTCCGTTAGCCGGTTGGGGATATCGATGTGCTGTTGGCGTAGCTAGGCCTTGACTAAAGCCGCTTAATCACACAACAGGCTACTCGGCGAAGGCTGTGCTGACTCCGTCCAGATTTGCGAGATTAAATCTAGATCTCTACCCTTGGAGGTCAAATTTAGTGTTGCAGGCTTGTACTGACTACATAATTCTAGCCCCACTCAACTATAAGCGTGTAGGATGTTCCAATATTAGCTGTGATCACTCTGGGGACATCCGGAGAACATCCCACGGCTACATGGGTCGAGAGAATCATTGTCGAAATAAGTGCACATGGAGGTGGTGCTACCATTGACGCCTCGATTCATTCAAGTTTGCTTTTCTTTCGTCGAAGCCGGCCTACCAATCTAGCTTACGAGATATTATGAAAAACTCTGATCGATTGCTTCGCCCTCTCTATCCTGGTGATTTTGCATGATCGCTGCCCTCTGGTTCGCCGATCGTGAACGTTGTATCGACATAGCAATTTTGCTTTTTCGACCACAACTGAAAGGAAGGCCTGTTGTAAGGAATACTCAACTAAAGATTCTAAAATTAAGACTATCATTGGCTCCTCTAAATTTATATAACTCAAGTGCATAGAGGTCTCCTGTGTTTATAAATTCGAGTTTAATTGGTGTTGCTTAAACCCATTCTATTCGAGTTTACTCTGCAACCAAACTGCTATCAATATCGTAACTTAATATACAGAGATCGATCCTATTCCCTTGTGGAATAGTTCATAGTCTTTTCTTGAGCCAAATGATGCGCATTGCGGGCTGCATCATGCAAAACCACTCGTTCTCACTCAAAATGCACCAAGGCCCTCAACTATCACTCGACTCATGTTCGATCTCTGGTCAGTTGATCAGCTCAAACTGCCCTCAATATATAGAGAAACTTACACTCAGTACCTGTGCCCCCCCCCAAATCCTTTATGTGTGATAAGCTATGACGCATACCCCACATTTTTGATTCCAGAAAGAAGTTTTCTCTCTTTCACCAGAGTCTTTTAAATCTGAGCTTCAACCTCACATAGTATTCTGTGAGGATTGGAGATGTAAGGCTTGCTCACTAGACCGCCACGCTAGCTCTACATAGACATGGTGGGAGAACCTGCGATCAATCCCGGATCCTGTCAGAAAATATTGTCTCAGAGGTAATAAATCCCATTAGGGTCTCCCTGTCGGGTAGAAGCTGCCCTGCAAGCCCTGGAGTTTCCTCTGAAGGTTGGTTTTGTTGCGGCTGAATTGAGGATTATAAGATTGATAGATGGTGATTTAAAGTTTTGAGGGAAGGCTAGAGATAGCGATTGGGTGTGGCGAATACAGTTGCGGAACTTTGTTGAAGCATGATCGTATTCATCGTGTGTTAAGTGTACCGGGAGAGAAGAGCAGACCAGATAAGTGCGATTAGATGCCAGGAGATCTGACTCCTGAAGCCCGAGCCACACACAACCAAAACCGAATGATAACGGGTGCAGAATTGACAATTCCAACTTTCAAGAAGGTGCACACCATGTCACTCGTCAGAACCGACCCAAACCACACAACATTATCGAAAATCATCCTTTGTTTGTAGGAGAGACTCGCAAAATCTCTAGCAGCCTTTAAAACCCACCCGTCTCCCAAAAAATAAAACGTCCAAATACCTAGTCCCACCCACCAATCAGCCCGCCCGCCAGCCATAGCACTTGTGCAGCAGTCATATTTACCCCACTTCCGTGATCGTGTACAAATACATACTAGCCCGCATGCTTACCAGCTTCCAGAACACGATCTCGGCCTGCCTGCAGCAGTGCCGATCAGGGTCCGCGGCTTCCACGGCTTCGCGATGATCCTTCATGCACATGTCTCACTCGTCGCATTGTCTCAGCCAAGAGTCCGGTCTCTGCGGCGCACAAGAGATATTGTCAGCCAGCGCCGCACAACGCACAGCGCACACACGCGCGCGACTATGGCAGTGTGATAGGCAAAGGGAAGGGATGGGAGAGTTCTATTTGATATTTGCGGGTTGTTTTCCGATGGGATGGGATGGATTGAGTATTGTGTGGTTGTGTCACGGGTGGAATGATGTTTGGTTCCGGAGAGTGATCTTTTAAGTTTGATAATCGGGGTCAAGTTTCTCGCGCATCAGACAATTTTTAAGGTCACCAGCACAGTTCACAAGCAAGGGATGAAAAAGTGTGTATGAATGATCTGGGGCTTTATTCTTTGCAACATAAGCGTTAAAAAACATAGACCGCATTCCACCCATAAAAATCTTCTAACATACATATTTTGATATGATTTTCCATCCTTATTTTCGAAACCCAGTCCGACTGTCGTAAACGACAACTGCAACAACATACAACGCCCTTTGTGCCATTTGAGATGATAGTATATGATAAAAACACGAAATAAAAGAAAGTAATTAAAATGAAAAACGAAAGGATTAGATACAGCTTTTTAGAGTTATGGTGGGGAGGAGGAGATAGTGAGAGTGTGATGATTGCGAGTTATTTAAAGACCGACGGGACCAGACCATCTGGGAGCGTTGATGATGATACCCATCAAGCATCCGGAAATTATACCAGCAATGGGCAGAGTGAGAACCCAACCGGCGTAGCACCATCCAACCATTCTCCAGTTGAGAGCCTTGAAATCACCGTTGCAGAGAGCGACACCCATGGTAGCACCGACAATGCACTGGGTAGTAGAGACGGGCAGAGCAAGACGGGTGGCCATGACGACGGTGACAGCGGAACCGAGCTCCATGGAGAAACCACGGCTGGGGGATTGAAGGGTGAGCTTGTTACCGAGGTTGGACATGATGTTGTAACCGTAAGTCCAAAGACCGATGACAATACCGGCACCACCATATGCAAGAACCCAGAGGGGGACGGGGGCCTTGGATGGGTCAATGAAACCGTCGTTCCAGACCATGAAGATGGTGGAAAGGGGACCGATAGCGTTGGACACATCGTTGGCACCGTGGGCGAAAGAAGAGGTGGCAGCAGTGAGAACCTGGAGGAAAGAGTACAAGTGCTCGGTGCGGTTGTCGAAGTGGGCAGCACGAGCGTGCATGTCTTGGATGTTACCAACAAGCTTGGACTCGTCGTTCTGGAGGGCAATGACATCCTTGTTGACACCGTGCATGAAAGCACCCCAAACGATCTTGAGGAGGTTCATCGGGGCGTACCATGGACCAGCATCTGCCTTCTCGGTAGATTCAAGAGACTTGTCATGAGTGGTGATGTTCTTCTGCTTGAGGGCAGCAATGTCATCATCGTGCTGAGCCTCCTTGTTGGCCTTAAGGTGCTCCATGTCATGGATAGTGTCAGGGTTGAAGTTGGCGGCCTCGAGATCTTCGCGAGTAGCATGGCCACGGTAGTAGTCCTGAACGATCTGGAGGTTGGCACCTGCGGGAGGCTCGGGAACGGGGCCACGCTTAAGAACCATGGGGCCCAAGAAGATGTGGTACCAGCGGAGCTGCCAGTCCTCAGCGACGAGGAGGCGGTGCAACCAAGGAAGGAAGAAGAGGATGACCATAAGCATAACACCACCGGCGACACCGAAGATGGTACCGGCGATCTGAGCCGCATTCCAGCCGTCCAAGTCAAGAGATGCAGCGCCCTTCCAGACGATCAACATGGTCAAGATACCAGAGGTGAGACCGAAGTAGATAGGAACGGAGTAGAACCCCCACTTCAGAGGGTTGCTGCGTCTCAGGACACCATACTTGGTAATCAAGAAGATGAAGGCAGCGAAACAACCAGCAATGGCGGGGGCAATGACCCATGAGGCGATAATCTGAGCGACACCCTTGTCGGCCCATCCCCAAGCAATGTTGGGAGTTCCAACAGTCGCAATACCCATACCGATAACACCACCGACAATGCAGTGAGTGGTTGAGACAGGGAGACCAATGGTGGTAGCAATGGTCAACCAGGTGGAAGAACCAATCAAAGCGCACAACATGCCCAGCATGAGAACGGCGGGTTCATCAATGAATGCAGAAGGTTTGACTATTATAGAAATCAATAAATATCCCCAAGGACCAAATCCACCGATATTGAATACATACCAATCTTAGACTTGATAGTATCAGAGACACGGGCACCGACAGTGAGAGCTCCAACGAATTCCATGACCGTGGCGATGCACATGGCTTGGGGCAGAGTGAGAGACCGAGAAGAGACTGAAGTAGCGAAAGAGTTCGCGACATCGTTGGCACCGATGTTCCATGCGTCCTGAGACCGATATCAGTAAAGGTATTCCTCAAATCCGGGCGCGGTGTCAAATACCAGGAACGCAAAGATCATGCCCAAGGCAAAGATATAGTCATATTGAGGGAGAGCCGCCATTTGAACAGTTGTTGTATGGGTGGCTGGAGCGTTGGCTCGGTGAGGGTGGATGAGCTACGGAAGCTGTCGAGTTGCTTGCTTATCGCAAAAGAAGCAACTGATGTCCACCTGGATGAGACCGCTGAAAGGGCTGGTTGCTTGAGTGTTGTAGACTGCAATGAGGAATAAAAGCGGGCCCTGGATGCGGGCGGTGCTCATATTTATGTAGACATGGTGTGGGCACATTACTTCTTCTTTCTGCGGATCTTTGTGCCACCCACGTTTTTGCCCATGTTTCTACGATAGTCACTTGGGTTCCCAAGAAGGCGAATCCGCACATGGCCAAGAGAATGCCAAGAGGCACGGTGTTGGAAAAAAGCTCGCGACAGGTTTTCCCACGGTAGGCACCTTCTCTAGAGTCGAGTGTAGTAGGAAGGGTGGAGGCCGATGAGACGAGGGTGGGTGCTAGTGGGGGAGTAGCGTGAGAAGTTGGATCTTCTAGCTAATGCGCGCCAGCGACGCGTCGAGACCAGACAGACGGCCGCGGGCGGCGATGGCGATGCTGCGCGAAAAAAAAAGCTGTGACCAACCCAAATAATGGCTTCGATCGCGGGTGGCTGTTGTCGGCAGGCATCGCGACGTGCGAATTGACTGCACGCGGCGAGCACACGAGACGAATACATACTCAGGAGTGTCGCCTGTATCTGTATATTATTTTTTGCGTTCCACACCACCGTTGATGTTATTACTCGTTCATTATTGATATGATTGCAACATTTCGTACGTCTGTAACATGTCGGTCGGGCACGCTCGCCCATTCGAGGTGAATACAGATTAGTACTTCAGGTTGTACCGCAGCAGTTGGGCAATGTAATTAATTGATAGCACATCTCCAATTCCTCTCCCCAAGCGCCGACCAATCAGTATGCCCTGCCGACCGGCAGTCTGTCTGACTCTCTTTGTCTCCAGGTCGGTTATTCTGCTCCTGCTCACGAGTTCAGTTGTTGCCAGACCCAGCCTTCTCCGGAACAATCCCACGTGGCTTGTATGTATTCAGATAATGGCACACTCTAATTCACTTCCTTCTTCCTCGCCAAGAGCCAAGAATTCTCGATTTGCAGATGCTGTGTGCCCAATAGCAAGTGTCGTCTGGAGCAACGTGCAGGCGAAACAAGGTGAAGCAAAAAGGGCCTGCTAGGCGTTCGCCAAGACACATGCTGATTGTGGGAAGCGCGTAGCATGAATTCGACGATGCGTTCGTGATGACGGTTTGGAAAGAGAAAGAGGTCTTGGCCCCTTTGGCTTCTTATACTGATTTTCAATTGCGCTTTCGGTTCTACGGCACTGCGGTTCACACGGCTTTCGAATTGTGCGGAGTACAGACGAGGGGTACTGGTGATGGTTCTACATGGCAGTTTGGGGACACTGCTTACATTAGTCAATTGCACGCTCACAGGTATTTCCCATTAGGAATTTAGCGATATGTGAATTGACTTTGAATTCTGGCAACCAGCCAGTCACAGCAAAAGGAAAAAAGCGGAGAAGGCATTGTTCTGTTGGAAGTCCAGTGCTGCGGTATACCCGAGTAAATAAAGCTAGCTTGCAGAATAAAAAAAAATATGGGGTATTCCATTTCGCCAAGTCACCTCGTGGGCAAATACTATGCGCTGATTGGCCCGCTCAACGACATGTCAAATCCTTCGATAACTACTACAGCTCGCCACATTCACGAGAGAACGTTTGAAATACCATGTCAATGTCTGTGGACATTCTGAGACACCATCACAGGGGGCGGAAGGGAGTACACAGTCCTTCCAACATCCACACTAGACAAGAAGCTAACTTTCAGAGGCCAGTGCAGGACTTAACACTCTCTTGACCTAGCACATCCACGCTATCACGTCTCGGCGTACCGATCGCGCCTCGGCGTACTCGGCAGCAAACTGACCTTGAATCATCAGCTCAGCAGCTGAGCGGTCTTCTCAAGCGGTCTTCTCAAGCGGTCTTCTGCAGCGGCGTTCCTCGGCAGCGTTTCTCGGCGGCGTTCCTCGGCGGTGTTCCTCGGCGGCGTTTCTCGGCGTTGTTTCTGCAACAGTTCTCAAAGTTCCAGAGGTTGAAGATCCTCCTATCATGCAGTTGGAGAAGTTACAAGCACTATTAGGGACACTGCGAAGGCTGAGGGCACGGTGCTTGGTCTTGACAACAAATGCTACATGATTAGGAGGTGCATAAAAACTTGTACTAGCTGTGCAAGGAGAAAATATGCGTGTGTTTGAAACAAATCATGATAATAAAAAGGCAACCGCTGCGTCTGCTGTACAATTTTTCGAATTTCCTCGCTATCATCCGTCCTCTGCCTTCAGATTCCCTCATCTCGCTCCTTCTCTGCCAGTGATCTACCGATTCCTGAACCAAGTCATCGCTATCATCTTGTACCTTCAGCTTCCCTTTAGCTTCCTCGCTTCCTCCTGAGATCTGGGCTCTTGTGCTTCAGCTTCATCGCTACCACCCGGCTACAGGCTTTGTTCAGCCTGTCTATTGCAGTAATTTTCCAAGCGAATTTCCTATTGTTCTCCTGTTAGATTTTCTATTAAGATCAGTCACTGTCAGCGACCGGTAATGGCTAATTCCACGGAACTGATTATGGTAAATCAGAACGCGTACGCGTACCCGGGGCAAGTTTTTGAATCAATCACTTTGTTGACGGAGAGTATCGAGGATTGGGCAATTGAGAAATATTTTGCCTTCGTCCGCCCATTGCATGACCGCAAGAGGGTAGATTTCCGTTGCAGCCGATGGAAATCAGAGATGTGTTCCTGGCGCGTGTACGCGACACCTGTGACAGGACCTGAGAATGAAGGAGAATGGGAAGTAAGAATTGTTGAGAGTGTGCATTCATGTATAGGAGGCGGTGCAGTCAAGGCATCTGTTGCTAATACTGAACGATGGTTGAGGAGAATTGTGCCTCAGTTGATGAAGGTGAAAAGAGATACAAAACCATTGCAGATTATTGACACGGTGCGGAGAGTGAAGATGGTGGGAGTGAGTTACCAGGCAGCCAACAAATGTAAACAAGCTATTGTTGGGCAACGCGCGGCCCTTGAGACAATGCAATTTGCGGCATTACCGGGGTACCTTGAAGCGCTAGAGAGCCAAGAGCTTGGCACTTATTTCCACTCGGAGACGCTAAGACACCCTGACGCCCCTGACTGCAACACCTTTCGACGCGTCTTTGTCTGCCCTCCTCAGTCACAACTCTCCTTTCCTCATACGCGACAATTCTTTGCAGTCGATGGCACGTTTCTCAAAGGCTTCTATGCCCAAACACTCTTTCTCGCGGTCGGCGTGGACGCCAATAAGCATTACCTTCCTTACGCCTGGGCTATTGTTGAAAGTGAGAACAAGGAGGCCTGGCGGTATTTTTTCTTCCATCTGAAGTGCGCGATTCCACAAGTTCTTGACGCAGCAATCATCTCGGACCGCGACAAAGGCCTACTCAACGCAGAAGAAACACTGGGGCCACGCGTGACGCGTTTAATATGCATGTGGCACTTGAAGGAGAATTTCCGCAAGAAGTTTGGCAAAAAACACGTCCCTGAGTTCTGGGAAATTGCTGGCGCGACGACAGAAATGGTGTACAATTCTGCGCTGCAGAAGCTCGGTGCAGTCTCAAAAAAAGGTGTCGCGTACTTATTAAATGTTCCCAAAGAGATGTGGGTTACTGCGTATATTCCTGACGGTGTTCAACGAAGATGCGGCATGCGGACGTCTAACGCAGCAGAGTCCATCAACAATATGTTCAAAGAATTGCGGGAACTGCCTATTGTGGATCTGTTGATGGGCATTTGGTCAAAGGTCATGGAAATACGCTACAAACATCGATTGGCCACACTCACAGCGCTTGGAAAAGCAGACCCTTTCCCACCTCGTATTGCCAAAATTGTCGAACAGGCCAGAGTGGAGGCAAACCAGCATGAAGTGCGATTTTCATCCCCGTACCTTGGGCTTGTGCTCCCACCGGACGCAAATCAGCAGCATATTGTCGACCTCAACGCGCGCACCTGCACTTGCAGGGCATTCCAGAACCATGATATTCCGTGCTCCCATGCTATCGCTATGATCTGGTGTCTGCCTGGCGACATGGGACGTCTGGAAGTTCACATCCCCGAACGGTATACCACCAAGGCTTGGTTCCGCACCTACGAGATGGAAAACCTCAAACCTATTAATTTTTCCATCCCGGATGAGGTAGCATCAGCTTACAGCTTGTACAATACCGCTCCGGAAGCAACCATCATGGTTGCGCCTGGAGGTAAGTTCAGGGAGAGTCTGGGACGCAGGAAGAGGAAGCGCGCAGAAACTGGTGGCCCCGCCAGTCTAGCTTCAGGTGCCCATCAGCAAGAATGCGCTGTATGTGGAAGAGCTGGTCACAATCGGAGATCTTGTAGATTTAGAACGTATCTTCATGTAGATTGATCTTTGTATTTAATACTATGCCAGCCTTTACTGCGCTTCTTTTTCCCCTCGATCGTGATGTCAAAATCCCGGCCGCCGAGACAATTCCGGTCGCCGAGACGTCCCCATGGCCGCTGTCCTTATGGCCCCAGCTGTATAGATATCCAGAAGCTTATTCTTTCAACAGTTTGCTGAGACAATGCGGTCGCCGAGACAATGCGGCCGCCGAGACGTCCTCATGACCGCTGCTCTCAAGCCTGAGATCTCCTCAAGCCGTGGCGTGGATGTGCTAGGTCAAGAGAGTGTTAAGTCCTGCACTGGCCTCTGAAAGTTAGCTTCTTGTCTAGTGTGGATGTTGGAAGGACTGTGTACTCCCTTCCGCCCCCTGTGATGGTGTCTCAGAATGTCCACAGACATTGACATGGTATTTCAAACGTTCTCTCCACATTCACCTGCCCCAGCCAGCTTCTTTCTACAGAGTACACTTACCGACATACAGATGTATTAGGTAGTTTTATCTATCGGATCCCTGCTATATCCCGGACCAATCGATAACCCATTCAGGGTTGCATGCGTGCTTGGGTATCTGAACCTGAGCACACAAAACGCATTCCAAAAGTTCATCCTGGCCTGTTTTTGACAATCTTACACAGATTATCTCCAATCAATGCAGGCTAACCGCTCGCTGGATCGGTCGCAAAAGCGTGGGTTAAAATTTCCAATGAATATGCTCTTTGCAAACAGAAGCCCTTGTTGATTGCAGAATGGGGGTTGTAGGTGACCTTCAAATGGCCACATCGTGATCTCCGTTCAGCCCGATAATACTACTAGAGCGCTATATCTCACAGTAAGATCACATATGATGGATACGAACAAAACAGCCGAAAGTTCGTAGGATTGCCTTTGTGACAGAGGTGTGATAATGGTTTATCCTCTAGACGGGCTTACCGCCGTTGATTATTACGTTTGTTCGTACTGAGCTTTATGAAACTATGAATTCACTTTTTTAGTTACGGATATGCAAAACGGCACCGTGGAAGGCTGGTGATCATAGCTTACTTGGCTCACGACACCTCTCCCCACACAAAGCACCATCCACGGACGATCCCCTAAGGCGTAGGAATTACGAAGCTCCGTATATCAAATATCTTTGACTATGTTGATCACCTGAAAATTCTAGGATCTAGATGCTTCAAGCATCATTCTTTCGCTTACATATCTTATAGCTTTGTGCTGTCTATTCACAATGCTTAGAATAGCAATACAAAAAAAGAGTTTATACATCCCATCCCCAGAGCTGTACATACATACGTAAGCCTAGTGTTTTGAGGTGTTCCAGCTCCCAGCTACCTGTGTCTAGCTGCGGGAGATGGCCCACCAATTGGTTCCCTCAAACAGACAGGTACAGCTTGAGACACGATCCCCAAAACCAACCTTGATTTATGTTCGGCTAGTCCGACCAACTGGAGCAGCTGATAGGGTAGCTAACGCTCTATGGGGTAGGATATGCAGCGAAAATAAAGAAAGAAAAAAATTAGCCCTAACCAAAGCTGCGGATCATCCTCCACTTTCAAGTGTGTGGGTGTCTCTAGCTGTAGCCCTCGGGCGCCCTCGGAAGGAACCGTGTGAGGCCGCCCAGTGGCTGTCGTGGTGGCACTGACTGGCTGCCATCTCAACATACGCAAGAACAGGCTAACCCTGTCCCTCCCGAGGCGAGCCCCGTTTTTCTCCTTCGCTTGGCCTGTGCGCCAGTCAAGTGCGTGATCTGAACACACGTTGTGGGGTCGGACATTGTGATTGGTTGGATTCAACCACACCCGTACAGTAAGGTATGGCGCGTCTTGCAAATGACAATTTGTGATGCGTTGAGCCCGGCTAGCCAGGAAAAAATATATCGCGAAGTTAGTCTGAAGATTTCAGACGAATTTTAAAAATGCGTGAATAGGCTCAGGGGAACGCACAGAAGGTGCAACACTGGAAATTGAATGATGCGAGGATCGCGAAACCCAGTGAAGTGTGCCATGCATGATATTTTTTACGTTTCAGGCTTTTTCTTTTCTTCAAGGTCGATCGCAGTAGGTCGACCCGCTCGTCTGGGTGATGGAAACTGCAACAGGCCGATATCGACATGACAATTGACCGTTTATGTTCCACGCATGTTTGGAACCCAACGGGTGCCTACTGTACTGTATGTACGGATACTCTACATGTGCACCCACCCTTCCGACTGACTAGCTACCTTGCAGACGGTTAATAAGAGCAGCTCGATAACTCTTCTAGATCTCGGGAATTCGCATCGAACAGTCGATGCCCCGAACAAACAAATTAAAAACCTTCATGTAACCGCCGCGGCCTCACATGCAAAACGCTCACAAGACGGCTTTAACTGTGACAAACACAGTAATTTTTTTCTACGAAGTAATCATGCCGATCCGATCAATTTCAGTCATCTCCTCTGTCATCGAGAGCTCCACAGCAGGAAAGGGTCCTCTTAGGTACTGGAAAACAATTCCTCAGGGCTAAGTAGAATTGCAGTCCGATAGAAAATATTAACTTCAAACCGCCAATTAGAATAATGTGATAGCTTGCAATCAATCTTTTCCATCACCGTAAATAAGCTAGGAAGATCGCATAGGTATACGAGCCAATCAATCTACCCGCCGGCAGTGTATGGGCCCACGGGCCCCCATACTGCCTTCTTTCCCAAAATCATTCGACCGGCAGTCTGATGGACAGGGAGGGCGAGGCCCGTTCAGTGACATCCTCACATCCATGATCACCAGCATCTGTATGAAGGATGTCATGCTGTCATGCATACCCCAGCCAAACCCCCTCTTAGGACCTCGTCTCAGGCCTATCGTGCCTCTCCCCTCTCGCGCTTCTTTTTACTTTTCTCTCGTCTGCCAACCGCACCTGCAGCGGCGGCGACAGTCCCGACATCATGGAGAAGCTATGTGCGGATCTGCAGGCGCTGTACCAGGTTTGCCATCGTGGGGGCAGTGGCAGCGAATACACCGGCTCCGCTGGCTGACTGGCTGGCTCGCAGCTGCCGGCGTGAGTGGCCGGCCGAAGCGGACGGAGGCTGCTCCACCGTGCTGGATATATTGCGCTGCAGGGCGGGATAATTTCTTTTTCAGCTTATGTCTGCGAGGTGGTCACTTGCCTCGTTTCCTCTTCCGGCCATGAGGGAAAGGGGTGCTTTTTCAATGAGGGGTAACAGCGGCCAGGGGTTGTTGGGTGTGCGGACACAGAGTTATATACATTGTATATCACTCGAGTACAACAGGAGAAAAGGGACCTGTCCCAAACAGGCTTAGAGATTCTTGAATTGCTTTCTGTATAGTTATCTATAAAGAGGGGGGGGGATTCTACGAATCATCTCTTATCAAATGATGGTTTAATAACCGTCTGAAACCCGCGATTTCTCAAATGGCCTATCAGGCAAAAGTGGCTTAACGACCATTTCGTAGAAATCCCTTTTACATAGCTATAGTATTATAAGATGTTAGATACTATGTTACTCTCAAATTTTTGGATGGTAATGCTTCATATGCTACGAATAGTATCAATAGATCAATATCATTTCAAAACACTTGATCTGGTAGCAATTCAATAATTTACATGCAGATTGGTAGCCTCGTACCCAATGATTGTTGTATCGTGCTTTGCCCGCTCGTTCTCTAATCCGATCGTATGTAGTTCCTCGGAACCGATTTCCTGAACCGTACTGATACGTTGCGGAATGTCTGATCAACTAACGGCTTACTTGGGAATCTTTGTTTGATGAAGTTATAACTTGTGCGGCACAGTAGCGTCAGGTATATAAGTCGGTCGACAAGCCTATGACAAATATCGCGTCCACATGTGATGACGACTCGGTACTAATCACGGTGACGGGCAAAGCATTCAAACGAAAATCTGCCGGTGAAGCCTACCGAGTGCTTAGCAGAGACCCGCCAAGCCTGTCTATCGAGTGATGCCTTATGTATGAATTCCTGTTGTGTACTTCAATTACCTATTATATGGTACAAAAAGCAACCAATTAACTTTATCTGCAAAACAAGATCACTCTGGGAATCAAGTAGCCTGTATCATGCCACAATTTTCGATGCAAACGTCGAAATCTCATCACTAATCAAAGCTCTAATGCCATCTTGCAAAACTTGGGTACGTGATTTCAAAGACGCAAGCGCAATTCAACAGCCCAGTGTGGCAAAACATACATATGTGTGTGTCGCCTCCAACCGGACCTTCATGAGCGTTGAGAAACTGCAGAAACACCTCAAATTCGTGCAAACATGTTGACTCACAAATTGTACAGCGCTTATTGCGGGGATGCGAAATGGCCCAGGAGACATCTCCTTCTATCAGTACAGTCCTATGTTGAACTCAGTTGCGATCTGAGTTAAATGCAATTGATAAGTTTTTTGCGCAGTACTGCAATTTCTGGTACCATCTGATATTTACCGTTGGCGTACAAGACGTCGCTATCGAGATATCTGTTCAAGGAGATTTGAAATAATTACCATGAGAGAAAACACCGAAATGATATTAGTGAGCCTGAGCAAGAAATTCTGTGGAGCTTTCAAAGGACGTGACGGTGGGCGCGGATGGAGTGGCATAGTAGGACCTGTTGGCGGTGCAACTTCAGCACAGACAGTCACTCGGTTCTGAATTTAAGAGTTTGCATGTCACTGCTAACATTTATCTGTCTGAACACACTTGATCCTGTAACTAATTAAAACAAGAAACATTACTTACCTACACTCCTCCCGTGCCTAACTGTGACTCTTGAATCAGTTTCGCTCCTCCTCCTAACGTGTAAATAACTCTACCGCAAACAGGACCGCCATTTAGATCCGGACCGTCTGAAAGCAATAGGGACTAGGGACACGAAGGGCGTGAGTTAATATAGGCTAGTCTCCGTGGTTATGAAATAGCGTTCTTGATAAAACACCGTGCACGGACGAGCAAAGCAAAGCATATTACGAGTGCTAATCGGTGATTTAGACCGGCGAAAGTAGTATCTAACGCGGCGCGCCTCCGGGCCATCCGTCCTGACATCCCCCCCGCCGGCCACTAGCGGTGACAGCGTGAGGTCAAAGCGGAAAAACTAAACTTGCGGAGAACTGGATCTCTTTATTAATCTAACTAAGCAATATCTATAAATTTTCTCCGATGATACTGATATTTCATTATTCCACCTTTCCTGCCACTCATCGATATACCGAATCTCAGGAGTCCCAGATTTTCGAGCAGAATATCTCTTGTGCTTGGGGAAAGGTACGGGACTTTGGACTTAATCCTTGCAGGTCCCGACGATGGAGAGGTTTTTTGCCGGCCCGCTTCAAGTACTGCAGTCTGATCTCATGATACACGTTCATTTTCTGGCCTCTATTTCCATAAGTTCAGCAGATGTATGCAATTTTGCTTGTGTCCTTCCCCAATTCCTTTTTCGAGGTTCCGCCATGTTTGGTTCCCTTTACCGGAAAATTGGATTGCCATCATTGAAGAGGATGCAGTTCCAATTGGTGACGAAGTGGCTAAAAGAAAATATGTTGCCAGCGAACCGCTGGAACCTGCATAGCTGTGGTTCAGTACTTCAGGTGTTCGTTGTATTCATGCGCATATGATTCCACAAGATCCGTAGAACGCTGCGCCCTGATCAAGCTTCGGCGAATAATGGATCAGCTATTGGGCGGTGCGTACAAGTATGAAAGGAGAGAACAGAGAAAATTGTCGACTCTCCGCAATTTTCGTTTGCTGAGAACTAAGACATTGCGCTTTGACCTATATCACCGCTAGTGGCTGGCGGGGGGGATGTCAGGACGGATGGCCCGGAGGCGCGCCGATCTAACGCAGGGCTATATTTCTAGAAAGACGATATTTTACCAAGCGCCTTCAGGTAGTATCCCTAGTAGGGGCTTCGCTCACACACACCCGTCTAAATGGGACTGTCAAGGGATCTTAAGAGATGCAATAGGTGCTCGTACCTCGCTTATCGCCGAACGACGGATTACTTTACTGGCTAGCCTGGGAACGAGACTTTGGCTACCCGAAAAATGACTGGATAATAAAGAAGAAACGGCACCCTTTAAAAACGTTTTTTGGAGTTAGTTTTTGTTTTTACTATTAATCATGAACTTTCTTTCAACACATGCGTCTTGAAGGCGCCTGTATGCTAGCATCATAGCACTCTGTCGCGAGCATGTGATCGTGTGCTACCCTGTTGCCTACTTCAATTATATCGCAACATTTATACAGAATACGAGAGAGCAAGCACAACCACCACATTATAATGCGTCTACCCTTGATATTATTAAAAAGAGTCCGACATACCTTCATTCCAAGACTGCTGCTGTCTTTTCCAGCAAAACTGAGCAGGCAACCCTTCTCTTCTAAGAATACAGTACGAAAGATCAAACCCACTGCAGTTCCAATGGAGTTCCCCTGCACAACCTGCAAGAAAACTTACAAATCTGCGAGCGCGCTCCAAGAGCACAGTCGAGTCAAACATGCGCATGTTTGTCTCACCTGCAATGGCCGAACCTTCACGAGCGCCGAAGATCTGCAGAAACATCTCGAGACTTCGTCAAAGCACGTCAAGTCGACAAAATCTCCACCCAAGAGTCAGCCTAAAGAGTCAAAATCTCCACCCAAGCGTCAGCCTAAAGAGTCAAATTCCCGCGATGAGACAGACGCAATTGACAAGTTCTTTGCCAAATATCCCAATTTCGACTATGATCCGGATGCACCATATCGAGAGCAGTTTCACAAGCTCTGCTACAGGATGGGATGGAAGCGTGGGGATGAGGAGCGTGAGGAGGCCTGGGCAGAGTTCCGTATTGCGATGGTCCTATCGTTTGGGACTGATTTTGGAAAAAAGATGAATGATCCTGTGGCCTGGCAAAGACTATGTCAAGCTGCCGGAATCAAGAACATTCCAGACGATATCAAGGGGAAACAGGAGGTTTGTTGTACAGCTATATCAAAAAAGAGGTTTTGCTAATTTTCATTTTATAGGCGTTGCTCTCGATAGATGTTAATCTGGTAGATCTCCATGAATGCCGGAGGGCAAAGCCTCAAACTTTCCCAACACACTTTCCAACGCGAGATGGAACACAGCTAGACAAGTATACAATACGTACGGGGCGTTTTTTTCCACTTGAAGAAGCCTATCAAGATGAGCTTTTAGCTTTTCTTCTGAGAGAAATCACCGGAACATACCATGGCCACAGGCGTCTGGACAAGAATGGGAAATATCTGGGCTTCAAGCATCATCAAAGAACTAAAGAACAAAGGGGTGGAAGAGGCCGGGCTGAATACGGGCCGCCCAGGGGAGATAGAGGGCCGCCTCGCGGAGGACGGGGGATGCGTGGAACTGGCGGATCCATAGACTGGGGACGGGGGGCGCGTGGACCTGGCGGATCCATGGACTGGAATTCCAACATATATCCTGGTTGGTGACTACCTACATAGGTAGCCGGCGGACCACCCATGGACGAACCTGCATCCGCCGGCCCACTAGTTGGTCCGTGGACTGTGGGTAGTCCACGGGCCACCCAGTTGGCCGGCAGAACGAGGGCAGTAGTTCGCCCATCAACCAGTCGGCCGGCGGACTGACTAGTCGCCCGAGGGACTTCTGTACCAAATTTCCACTGAGTTACTCAACGCGTGTCTCATGGGATCTATCATTTGTTCACAACACTCTCTTTTCATCAATATAGGTAGTAAATTAAAACAAGAAATGCACATATATGGTGATATATCCTTGTGTATAGATCTTGTATGTAAATCACGCCTCATAGATAGCCGAGCTGCCAGGAACCCGACTCCATGAAGCAGCTGGCGGACTCTTCAGACCAATTAACAGAAAAAAAGAAAAACTGCGACTGAGTGAGTGCTTCCTATCGCGGACGTCTCGCCGGCCATGGGCAACTCTACATTGGTGAAAAACACACACGGATCAGGCACTGGTGAAGAAATATATTGCTAACGAGAGTCACTGATTGATACAAGTGACCCGAGCCACAGCACTGAATGGCTGGGAGTTAGTCATGTGTAATAGCAAATTCCACTTTGCCAGCTAAAATCACAAATGTCGACTTCCCTTGCCTAGCCCTTGACTCTGTTCTTTGATCCAACCGTTTCTTCATGTAACCAAATTCTGGACGTCTCCAGACATCGGTCCCGAAATAATTCTCCAGATAGAGTGAGAAATAGTTGCTGAGAAATCACGGCAGTGAGACCTGTTCTCCTTCAACCGTCGACGACCGTGCACGTTATTTTCTACATCCGAGAACGTATTTAGGAGAGATACATGTCGCTAAAAGACGTTCAATCATGTTACATTGCACATCTGCAGGTATTTCTCTAACTGCGGTTTGAAGTAACGTCTCCCGGGGGGCCTAGTAACTGGGCATCAACCCAACATCCATAGACATCGCTTAGCGCACCGTGCCAAAGCTTAGCTTAGCCTCTCTGCATCTGCGCGTACAACTCCAGATACGGAGTCCTCACATACCTACGCGATAGTATCTTATAGTGGGACTCGTAAGTCTTCAATTTACAGATGGCTATCGGGGCTGATGTTAGCTCAATCGAGTGTGGCGACGTGGCGTGGCGGTGCAACATCACGCCGGTTTACCAGCTCGCAACCCTGGCTTCCATGGATCGGTACGTCACCACCAGGAGTTTGCTTTCGCTAGCCAACCAGCTTACCTAGCTGCCCCAGCTGCCCCAACGAACGAAATAATAATTCAATCCCATCGCCCTCGACTCCTGTTTGCATTCCAATCTCCATCGCTACCTCCGTTTCACCTCATACAAGAGTCTTCTACTGTGTTCCACCCACCAGCGTAATCATCACAGCGACAGTCCACCCACGCTGCAAAGTGACGTCGCACCACCCCGGCCCCGCAATGGCCTCCCCGCACCGCGCGAGCACCGCCAGCGACACCGAACCGCTCCCGGCCTACACCCTCACCGCCGCCTCGCATGAACTCGCGCCCGACGACCACAACGCGTCCGTCAGCGAGCAGCAAGCGGCAGGGCCGGGCGCGGCGCCGCCGCCCGCGTACACCGACGTGTACGGCACGCTGGACATCTCGCAGAACGGGCTGGACACGTCGGCGCAGATCGCGGACGACGGGCGTGTCAACATCCGCATCGACCAGAAGACGCGGCGCATCGCCAACTTCCTGTCGCCGGCGCTGTCCGCGCAGTTCCGCGCGACAACGCCCGTCCGCCAGCCGCAGCCGCAGCCGGGGCTCGAGGTGCTCGAGGTGCCCGAGTTTGCGAGGCAGGTGCCGGCGCTGAATATTCTGATACAGATTATTGGCAGTCGCGGCGACGTGCAGCCGTTTATCGCGCTGGGAAAGGTGCTGCGCGAGCGCTATGCGCACAGGGTTAGGGTTGCAACGCATCCGACGTTCCGCGGCTTTGTGGAGGAGAATGGACTCGAGTTTTTTAGCCTCGGCGGCGATCCGAGTGAGCTGATGGCGTTTATGGTCAAGAATCCCGGGCTGATGCCCGGGCTGGATAGCCTCAAGAGCGGCGATGTGACGAAGCGGAGGAAGGGCATGTGGGATGTGCTGCTGGGCGGGTGGCGCGCGTGTATCGAGCCGGGCGATGGGATGAGCTATGCCCCCGCCACAGAGGGGGCGATGGCGGGACAGCGGCCGTTTGTGGCCGACGCGATTATTGCGAATCCGCCGAGTTTTGGGCACATCCACTGTGCGGAGAAGCTGGGGGTGCCGCTGCATTTGATGTTTACGTATGTCCCTGACCTATCCACCGCAAGATCGCAGCTAAAGATACAAGAATGCCATATTCCCCGACCTCTGCGTTCCCACATCCGCTCGCCAACATCGAGGCGTCCAACGCCGAGCCGAGCGTGACCAACTTCCTCTCCTACGTCCTGGTGGAAATGATGACCTGGCAGGGCCTGGGCGACCTGGTCAACAAGTTCCGCGAAAAGACGCTCGGGCTGGAGCCGGTCAGCACAATGTGGGCGCCGGGCATGATATCGCGCCTCAAAGTTCCACACACATACTGCTGGTCTCCCGCCCTCATCCCCAAGCCCGCCGACTGGCCGGCACAAATCAACGTCTCGGGCTTCTACTTTCTGTCTCTGGCGAACAATTTCACCCCCGAACGCGAGCTGGCGGACTTCCTTGCAGCGGGCCCGCCGCCGGTGTATATCGGCTTTGGCTCGATTGTGGTCGACGACCCGAATGCGCTGACGGCCAAGATATTCGCGGCTGTGCAGTCGGTGGGATGTCGCGCACTGGTGTCGAAAGGGTGGGGTGGCATCGGCGGCGAGCAGCTGGATATTCCCGAGAATGTAATGCTGCTTGGAAATGTCCCACACGACTGGCTCTTCCCGCACTGCTCGGCCGTCGTGCACCACGGCGGCGCGGGCACCACGGCCGCCGGGATCCGCTGCGGCAAGCCCACGGTGATCGTGCCGTTCTTTGGCGACCAGCCGTTCTGGGGCGCCATGGTGTCACGGGCGGGCGCTGGCCCCGATCCCGTGCCGCACTCCACCCTCACCGCCGAGAACCTCGCCGCCGCAATAACCCACGCCCTCGCGCCCGCCACGCTGCTGCGGGCCGAAGAGCTCGGCGCCAAGATCCGCGACGAAACCGGCGCCGACAACGGCGCGCGCAGCTTCCACGCCAGCCTGGACGAGCTGGGGCTGGCGCGCTGCGACATCCTCGGCGACCGCGTGGCGGTGTGGAAGCTGCGGGCGGGGGACCTGAAGCTGAGCGCGCTGGCCGCGAGCATCCTCGTCGAGCGCGACCTGATCGACGGCGGCTTCCAGGGCCTGCGGCTGTGGCGCCACAAGGAGTGGCCCGTCGACGAGGGCCCGTACGAGCCGATCTCGGGCGGCGCCGGCGCGATCCTGGGCACCATGGGCAGCGTGATGATGGGCGTTGGCGACTTCCCGAAGGACGCGTTCCGCGTGTTCGCCGGCGGCAAGGACAAGGGCAAGGGCAAGGGCAAGGCACCGGCCACGGCGGCGGCGGCCGGCAGCACCGAGTCGTTCGAGCTCGACGCAAAGTCGCCCGCGAGTGTGAGCACCGAGTCGGTCCTGTCGACGGGCAAGAACGAGTCCGCCCTCTCCGTTGCTGACATCGGCGCATCCGCCAGCCGCAGCACTACCCCCGAGCCGCCGAAACGCACCGTCAGCGAGAACATTGAGACCGCGCTGGGCGCGTCGAAAGGGCTGTCGAAGATTGTCGGCGCGTCGCTGCGCAGCCCGATGGACTTCACCATGGGCCTCGCGCAGGGCTTCCGCAACGCGCCGCGTCTCTACGGCGACGACACGGTCCGCCCAGCCGAGCGCGTCACGGGCTTCCACTCAGGCCTCAAAGCAGCAGGCAAAGAGCTCTCGCTCGGGCTCTACGACGGCATAACGGGGCTGATCACCCAACCCCTCCGCGGTGCCCGCGAAGAGGGCGCAGCAGGGCTGATGAAAGGCGCGGGCAAAGGCATCGGCGGCCTAGTCCTGAAAGGCGGCGCAGCGATGTGGGGCGTCCCCGGCTACGCCATGAAGGGCATCCACCAAGAGTTCCTAAAGCTATCGTGCAACGACAACACCGCCTTCATCACCGCCGCGCGCGCCGCGCAGGGCGCGATGGAGGCGCGCGACGTGCCGGCGGAGACGCGCACGTACGTCGTGAACACGTGGGCGCACCTGCCCGCGTCGGCCCGCACCGGCGCCAGCGCGAAGGAAAAATGGCTGCACCGCGTGCGCAGCCCGAGCTTCACCACGCAGGCCGCCGCGTCTGCCCCGGCGTACACTGCGCCGCCGAGCCACCCGGACCCGGAGGTGGCGGAGCTGGACGCCGCGATCCGCGCGTCCGTTGAGCAGACGTCGCGCGGCAACGCTGGAGAGGACGCGGCGATTGAGAGGGCGATGCGTGCCTCTATCGCGGAGCTGCAGCGCCCGTCCGCCGCTGGCGACGATGAGACTGACGACGCTGCGCTGCGGCGCGCGATTACGGCGAGTATCGCGGAGCACCCGCACACGTCGGACCCGGAGACACAGGAGGAGCTGGAGACGGCGATCCGCATGTCCCTGCAGCGCCCGAGCATCGCGCTGGCGGACGACGCGCCGCCGCTGAGTCCGCTCCCGCCGCTGCCGATGAGTCCCAGGGACGAGGAGGGGGACTTGCAGCTTGCGTTGCAGCAGTCACGGACTGCGTCGCTGCCTCCCCGCGCAACCGGCGCGGAGGATGAGGACGATGAAGAGCTGCAGAGGGCTATCGCCGCGTCGAAGGCGCACGACGCCGCCGCCGCCGATGACGAGGAGGATGATGTGGAGCTGCGACAGGCGTTGGAGCGGAGTAGGACGGATGAAAGACGCGTTGGTATGGGTGTGGGTGTGGGTGTGCATGGGCATGGGGATGGGGACGGAGATGGGGATGGAGACGCAGACGCAGAGCTGGCGCGCGCGGTGCGAGAGAGCCTGCGCCTGCAGGGCGAGGAGGAGCGGCGGGAGCAGGCGATGGTGGAGGCGGCGATGCGCGCGAGCTTGTGCGGGACGGCGGGGGAGAGTAGTGCGTCTGCGTGGGCGGGCGGGGCGGGCGGTGGGTGGGAGCACGTTGGAGAGGAGAGTAGTGATGCTGAGAGTTGGGGGGATGCGGAGGAGGGGGTTGGAGCGCTGAGTCGGAGTGGGACTGGTGGGATTGGGGGGGTGGGGGTGGGGGGTGCTGCTGGTGCGGGGGAAGGGCAAGGGGCGGGAGGGGGCACGGGAGGGGCGGGGCAAGGGACGGGAGGGGCGGGGCAAGGGGCGGGGATAAGGAGGTGGGGGAGTACCGGCGCTGAGTGGGCCGGTGAGGCGAGTGAGAGGGATTGGGGGAAGGAGGTTGTGCCCGGCTCGCAGGGGCAGGGGCAGGGGCAGGGACGATAGGGACGATAGGGACGATAGGGACGATAGGGACGATAGTGTGATGATACCATGATTTTCAGGGAGTAATGTAGATGGAATATATGCAATGTGAGAGGGATTTACTTGTGATAGGCAGTGATGAATCGTGATAGCTGAGAATGATGGCGGAGAGTGACGACGCAAATATGCACTGATATATCACCCCGTAAAACGTAACTCTAATGATGCTGCTTGTTCATCGCGTCTAGTCAATGGTCTGCTACGAACAGAAGTAATTATAACAACGATATACACGCCGTACTGCTCCGAGTGGTTAGTACTGCCTCTGACACATGCAGGCCCGGCCAGCGGTGCTCCGAACCAACATGTCGTTCCCGCGTTGGAACCGACGGCCGGTGCTGCTCCGAGCGGTCAACGGTGCTCCGACCGGACGCTCCGAGCGGGGTGCGCTGCTCCGGGGTGTCAACGTCTGCATCTACGCTTCCGACTAGTAGGAAGTTCATGCGCTGATTTAGTTGGATTGGAAGCTGGGAGGAAGGAAATGTCTGGGCCGGGCACAGATGGATCATGGAATGCATTTTGGCGGGGAGAGGGGGAGTGGTAGCAGGAGTACCAGTACGGGTACATACGGCATGGGAGTGAGCCATGGCTGTGGAATCCGGCGGGTTACTGGCATGTGATAAGATAAACGCGAGTGACACGAACCGCATTCAATACAAACATCCACTATTCACACTCCCCCCCATCACTCAAGCCCCCCTCCTTTTCCCCACCCCCCACAATCCCCCACAATCACCCAAAATCCCCTCCATCTCCCCTCTAACCCTCATTCGTAATCATAACCTTAATCGCCCCACTCTTCATATCCGCGCTCGTCTCAAACGCGCCCACGGCCTCCTCAATCCCAAACCGGTGCGTCACAAGCCCGCGGATCGCGCCCAGCACGCCGCTATCCAGCAGCCGTATCGCCTTCGGCCACGTGTTGCAGTAGCGGTACTGGAACTTCAAGTCCACCTCGCGCGTGCTCAGGCGCATGAACGGGAACCGCATCTCGCTCTTGCCCACGCCGACGACGAAGACCGTCCCCGCGAACCGCACGGCGTGGATGGCCGCGGCGATGCTGCTCTCGACGCCGGTGCACTCCAGCGCGACGTCGGGCTCGACGCCGCCGAGGGCTGCGACGATGGCGGCCGCGTTGTCGGTGTCAGACGCGCCGCGGGGGACGAGGTAGGTTTGGAGAGAGCCTGGGCGGTCCGCGACGAGCTTGGCGGCGAAGTCGAGCCGGCCTTGGTCGATGTCTGTGATGACGATCGGCTCTGCCCCGGCGGCTTTCGCGCAGAGCAGCGTGATGAGCCCGATTGGCCCGGCGCCGCAGATCAGCGCTGCGTCGCCGAGCTTGAGGCCGGAGCGGTCGATGGCCGCCAGCGCGACGGAGAGGGGCTCGAGGAGCGCGCCGTCTTCGAAGGACATCGTGGCGGGGAGCTTGTGGCACCAGACAGCCGGGTGGGTGACGTAGCGCCGGAGCAGCCCCGGGACAGGCGGGGTGCTGCGGAAGAGCACCGACTCGCAGCCGTTGTAGCGCCCGGTGAGACACGGCGGGCAGGCGTTGCAGATGATGTTTGGCTCGACGGCGACGTTGTCGCCGATCGCCAGCGTCTTGACGGAGGGGTGCACGGCGATGACCTAGGCGCGGGTTAGCCGGGAACACGCGGGGCCTGAGGGTGCATACGGTGCCTGCGGACTCGTGACCCAGGATGTGCTTGTCCGTCACTATCATCGGGCCGATGCAGCCGGCGTGCCAGAAGTGGACATCCGACCTGCGGTTCGATATTAGCTGTGCGTTGTGCGCCGGATGGCAGATGGACTGACCCGCAGATGCCGGTACACCGGATTTGCACCACCACCTCGCCCTCCGCCAGCGTGCTGCCGCTCTGTACCTCCTCCGCCGAGGGGCTGGCTGCCTCCACATATAGGTTATGCTGGGGGTCTGTGTACACCCCGATGTTGGGCTTCAGGCTGCCCTTCACCGACCCTATCTCGGCCGTACTCGCCTCTGTCATTGCTGGTGGGGCCATGGTGTGTTGTATTGTTGTGGTGATGGTGGTGATGGTATGAGAAGGGGGGCGGTACGGTGATGTGGTTATTATGTACTGCTGTCAATCAGCCTCATCCCATGACCTCTCTCTCCCGCAACGTGTCCCACCACAGTTGCAGCATACGTATTCGGAGCGGAGCACACTCACCGGTCTGTAGATTGGATGTATCGTGTGGTACAGTCCCCTGGGAGTCCGCGCGAAGGCATATATATACGTCTTTTTTTCTGCCTGCCTCCCGCTCATCCCATCTGCACCGATCCCTCATCCTGCCCCCTCTCGGTTGTCCGGGAGACATGGACCCGTGGTGCGTGCGTGCCATACTAGCTAGCATTCGTAAGTTGTTGCATTTTACCTGTGCCAATGCCCCTCCCTCCCTCGCCCCTCAGATAAGCTCGATGCCCTGCAGCCAGCCAGGTCTTAGCACCGCGTCCGAAAAATCTTCCGCGAGCGCGCGCTGATCGGCTGGATTGCGGTGGTTGGTGGTGGGGGTTCGGGCGGCATGTTTCGCAGAGGGCGGCGCAGAGGACGTTCGACGAGAGAAGGTTGCAGTACAGTTAGGAAATGTGGGGTTAATTGCATAACAGATCCACCCAACAGATACCGCGCGGGGTGTTTAGGCTAAATGCCGCGCGCACACAGTCGGCTAAAAGAACAACGGGATGCGGACGCTGCGGATAAATTCCGGATAAAGGTAAAACTAAGCAAGCCCATCGTCATTATATGGACGCTGTTTTAGAGACGACGGTGGCTCTGCGGAGTAATAGCGGAGGCCTGGTGGGACAATGCAAAATAAGCTTTGCGACAGGTCACACATCTGCCGGGCCCGGCTGCTCCAGCAGCAGGGCCGCCGTGGTATCTACCCGCGGATTCCAAGAGATGGCCATGTGTCCAGAGCATTCTAGACGTCGTTATCGTCTTGTCTTGCAAACACAACCGCATCACGCAGAGCCATATGCGCTCAGCTCGTCTCCTGAAGCTGGAGCACGCGGGCTGTAGATATCCGCAGATACCAATGCCATATCTCCGGTCCTAATTGTCCCGGCACCTGACAAGAGAGAACTTTGATAGCCATTCAGCCCGCTCCGTCCGTCGTTTTCTTAGCTAACGAATACTATAGTTGCATTCCATAGAGCCTGTTTCCACGGCAATAACCAGCCCTAATATCAAAAGCTCGAACCTGTCCTTTTCATCCATTTCCGGTGGGATGCGTAGCTTGTGTAGATAGTAGCAAGGCTTTGATTACTAGCCACCTTCAGCTGTAGCTTGCACAATACCCGCACTTGCTTGCAGCAGGGCAATCGCTGGGGCTGAAGTGCTATTGATAGATTACAGTGCCTGAGATCCGGTCGAGAGCCTAAATATCGGATAAATCTTGCTCCGGCGTCAGGCCCGTGGACTAGCTGATTGGGGTGCTGATTGTTGTGTTGATCTTTCTAATGGAGCTGAAATGTTAGAAGTCAGAGGGTTAATTGTTGATGAGAGCAAGCAGAGGAAAATTATGAGTTGTACTTTGCATTGGTAGCAGCAGAAAGCGGCCGGGGGGGCAAAATTACAACTGATTGAAATCTACAAGACAGACAGGACATGTAGTGATAGTGGATGATGCGAAAGGTACTTCTTTCACGCTTCGTAATCCAAATTCCGGTCCCCAGTATCATATTAAGCGTCGGCTACAGCTACAGATTCACGGTAGAATTGTTAAAAGTACGAATTGTCATGGTTAGTAACAACATTGAACTTATCCACAACCCATCACAGCGCATCAACCTTCCCATTCTAGCCATGCTGGCCACCCTGCACCGTTACTCTTCCCTTCATCCTCGCAGATCGCATACGCAGGTCGCCCTTGACCACCTTATTCAGCAACTCTCGTTCTCTTCATGACGTCCCTGGTGCCTGGAAAACTCCCGAAGATCTAGCCCCCGATCCGATGAATAATTCGCATTACCTAATCTGGCCCTTGCCGCCGCCACAATCCAACACCAGCGCCACAGCACCCACAGGCTCGTTCTCGCTCGTGCGCCTTGCAACCACGCAACGCACGCATCTGAGACAACCGGTTTTCGCTCGCTCGCCGTCGCCTAGTCCTCGCTTGTAGCCGTTGCGTTGCGCCCCAGCTGAACATCAACGTCGCCGTCCCGTCCTCGTCGTTCCCATCCACCCTCTCCTCCTCCTCCACCTGCTCCTCCCCCCACCACCACCACTGCAAATCTGGCCACACCCTCCAAAATGGCCAACCTGATCTGGACAATCATCATAATCCTCGCCCTGTTCCTGCTGCTGTTGTGCCTGCGCACCGTGTTCCTGCGCCGCGCCGCCCGCCAGGCGAGTCTGCTGCCGCCGGGCCACGCCGTCGTTATCGTTAGCAGCGGTGGCGGCGCAGGCGGGGGCTGGAACGACGGTGGTATTGGCGCTATGGGACGGCGCGGGGGGTACCGTGTGCCGACTGATGCTGTTGATGTGGCTAGGTGAGTACTCTTCTTGTGGGCAGCTGTGCTGGACCTGCACTGACATTGCATAGACCTCCAGCGGTGGCCATACGCGGTGGCGACGGCGCAAGACGGCGCGACGAGGGAAATGGCGAGGAGCTTGTCGACGAGCTGCCGCGCTACGAGGCGCCGCCACCGGACTACGAGGCTGTCGCTAAAACTACACCCACGCCTGCACCCGCAACCACAACTGCAGATACACATACAGCGCCGCCACCACACACTGCGGCCGCTGAAGGGGAAGCGTCGGGGGATGTAGCAATCGCCATGCCACCCGTCGCCGCGCCCCAGCCTGCGCCAGAACCGCCGGGTGTTGCGGCACGGGTAGGCGGGATCTTGGGCAGGATCACGGGGCGGTAACAGAATGCTGAACGGATGAATGAAAGCGGTGTCATGGCGTTTTTGATTTTTTTGGAGTTTATGGTTTTTATACCCCCCGCCCTGCATGTGGCTGGGTAGGGTTTACATGTTTCGAGTATTATGATTGTGGTTATGATTGAGATTTTAGGTGAGGGGAGGGTAGGAAGGGAAAGTGGAATGATTTTGGTGCAGATGATCGACAGAGGGATTCTCCAGGGCCTGCGAGTGCACGGCCCCGCGCCCCACAGTTTATGTAGAGTACAAGTACTTATCATACGATATTCTGTAACGTAGATAAATGCAACACTACAGACATTTAGTTTCACCACAGCTTCCTATTGAACTGAGAATACAGAGACTTCGTGCTTGCGGCCATCGCAGTTGACCAGGGGATCAAGAACATAATGTCTTAACCCTTTGGTCAACGAATCAAATGACCGAGTGTTCCAGTACATAACTTCAAAGACCAATTCAAGTACACTCATACATCTCGTCGTCGTTGAATCACGGCAGATACACACCGAGTGATGACCCGCCCATATTCAAAAAAAAACGGTCCCAGATTTCGTCTCGTCTACCAATCCCCAATTCTAAGACTGTCTGTAGAGTACGAGTACTAGTATATGCATAACTATCCAAAGCTGTCGAACTCGAACCTACTAGGAAGCTCGTTGAGCGCCGATTCTCAGCGGCGAGTGACAACTTCCAGGATTCGCTCGAGCGAGTGGCAGATTTGATAAAGGTGCTCACCACAGGACCTAGTGCCAAGTCTAGGGTTGTGGTCTTCGTCGATTGTATCGAGTTCTTCGGCTATGATCTGGATGTGACTGGGCTAGTAGATGTTTTAGCGATAGTAGATAGCAAAATCATTGTGAATTTCAAAGTCTTGCTAATGGCTGAACGTTCCAATTCGCTATAACCATGCATGATCCATTTCAATTCAACCAAAGTATGCGAATTTTATCCGCAATTGGCTCAAATGATATCTATTTCCGAGTCACGAAAGTGGGAATTAGCTTAGAGGGTCAACTGTCAAAGGTTATTTGAACGATTGAAGAACAGACATTAGGTTAAACTATAGAGTAAGCATAAGTTTAGAGTAGGCTTGCAAACATAATTTTAAGCTTATAACCCATCATTCGTTACTCACATCATCAATCTGGGGCTGTGGCGCAGTGGTAGCGCGTTCGCTTTGCATTCTCATTCGAGCCTGCGAAAGGTCTAGGGTTCGATCCCCTACTGCTCCAATTCTTTTGCACTCTTTGGTTTCTGGCAAGAAACCTCGTGTTTTTGGCCTCGTTTGCGAGGTCTAGTCGATCATCAAGAGGCACGATTCGATTTGAGTCATAAGGTGGTCACGTTTTGCATGCACACTGATAAGATAACTAGATGTTTACCATAGTGATAAACAAAGCATCTACTCTACATCTATAAGCGACTTATCGTTAATTGAGGTCCGGGAAGTATTAAGTTGTCTCAAACATTCTTTTATCCCATGTGAGTATATTCAATGGGTCTGAGCCCGTCACAGATTATCACTCTATGTCCGCGCGTCATTGGTCGCTGATAGTATTATATTTTCTACTGTATTGATGAAATCTGGTAAATTGACAGGAGTAAAACATCCCCACAAAATTCAAAACAGCTTTTCCATGACGTAGTCTATCTGCATTGATCGCACTTGTGTTTCACCAGAAGTTGACTGATACATAAGTCTGGTATTCCAGGCAACAGTGAGCACTTTATGTGTCACCGTTGCAGACTCCCCGCAGTCCATTGAATGTGAGGGGTAGCTCTGGAGAAAGCCCTTGAATTTCGAAGCTGGCCCATGCTTTTCTTCCTGGCATCCTTGCTGTGATCTTCCTTGTCTGTTAGAAGGTCAATTGAGTGTGTGGAATAGAGAAGTGTATGTTTTAAATGGAAGAGACCAGCCATCTAGGTACCGGGTAACCTTTGTGGATAAATGGTGGATCCATTAGCATGAACACGGCCAATCGTGCCGTTGATTATCATCGCTACCTATTAAAGCACGGTAGCCGAACGTGTGAGGTTGAGCTACACCAATATACGGCCGACGGCACGGTTAATTTTATATTTTCAATCTATACCTAAAGTTTTAATTAACTTAGTAACTATAACTTTAATTGTGTCCCCTATATAATATTGCACAGCATACTTACATATATGTGGTGATTCTATGATTTGGTATTTGCAGACCGGCTTGGCGGTTGGTTGTGACTTCTGGGATCAACATTTTGTTGTTTTGTTTCTATTTTCTCCAGCTTGGTACAACCCATCCCATTCACTCCTCGTATTCAAAAATATCGAAATAGGCGTGACGAGTTCTCTCTGCGGAGATCGACCGGAGACGAAGGAATAACCAACGTACTATTACAGGCCTCAGGTAGTACACACTGCTGCCTACCACAGGCTGGCCCATTCCCAGTTTACGCCGGTCAGTGTCAATCTAGGTGCCAGGTTCATCGCGGTTTGATGTCATGTCGACCTGCATCGATTGCATCTCGCATTCATCTCGCAGCATTGGGACCGTGGACCTGTACCGATACGTCGCCGGGACCCTTGTCCATGTCAAGCACCTACTCTACGTGATAAGATTAAGAAGACGTTGACGTGATTGCAATTGATTGCTGGAGCGAATGGAGAGAAATCCGCACGCAATTGAGCACATGGGGAACGACAAAGAATGGTTGCGAGATATATGCACCCCGCTGAGCTGCCAGCACAGACCTGGGACGGCCCCGATAGCCAGCGTGCGGAGCTAACCCGGATTGCACCTAACGTCCTCCCGCATCCGCAGTTAGAGTGCCGAAACGAACGGAAGCTATCGGAAAACACTTGGTCAGACCTATCAATTCGGCTCACTTGAAATAGGATTTCTCGCGGCTGAATTTATGCAATTGGGTGTGCAAACATTTGAAGGCAAAATGGCAACGAACTGGTTACGTCCGACAGACACGAATTCACGTTAGAAAAGGCGTCGGCGGTGGCGGTGGCGTGCAGCCAAAAATGATGCGGCTTATCCGTCACATTAGCCACAGCCGCGAATGACTCTACTGTTATTATTGTTGTTTTTGATCGAAGGGCCAAATTGAAACGAAACAACTCGAAACAAAGCGAAACATTGGGGAACGATGATGCTGATAGATGGCTGGCCAAAAACGCGTTTCCACTGTATTAATGGCGTCTTCGTTCCTGGATTGTTACAGATTTTCTTTTCTTCTTACCCGTGAGGCGGGCGATCTTTAGTTTTATATGTATAAGTGCTACCTAGCGGCGTTTCTAAAGATAGTGAACCCTGTGGTTGGCGTGGCCGTGCTACCCCTGGATTTTTTTTTGTGAATGGAAAGGGAAGAGGAGAGCCATCACTAACATGCGGATGATGACCGCAGCTGCATGTGCGCAACCTTCAAAAGTCAAGATTTCTATTCTTTTTGTCTGCTTCTCCGATGGAAATGGAGCTACATGCCGCTTACAAGACGCGGGAGGAAAGCGGCCATGTGTGTGCATTTTGTTGTGTGATTGTTGCGAATTGAGTTTCTTTGAATTGAAGTGCGTGGTTGCACGGCAGAGCAGAGAGTGAGGCAAAGAGCTGGGCTACATTACAAAGATGCGACTCCAATCAATTGCAGTGAATCACTGTCAGCCAACCAAGCGCTCTGCGTCCCCCATCAAAAGCTCGACGAATTACTGTGCAGTTGCAGACTGAGACACGCACCAGCAAAGCGGAATAACCAGCCAACACGCTGGTGCCATTCGCGCTCTGCCGGTGGCTGGTTTGCTTGCACTTGCCTGCTCTTACTGCCTGCCAACTGTTCTTCCCTGAACCCTCGCCTTTCTTCCTCTGAAGAGTAAAGCTTGGGACGGTACAGGTGTAATAATGCAAGCTGTGGCCATTTATCTTGCCTTAGTTGCATGATGTTGTTGGGGAATCTATGATCTGACGTTCTTCCGGTTTTCTTCCCTCCATTCTTCTTTTCCTGCCTTTCCCTTACATCTAACTCATCATTCACTTTATTTATTGTTTAGAAAGCGGAATTTATCCGTTTGTCTAGTCACGTTCACCCGTGCTATCGCACCACCACCGTGCACTCCATCATCACCTTCGTTGTTCGCTCGCACAGCCGCCGGTCCTGGCAAGCTGCGACCACATTCGTTCGCTTTATCCATTCGATCATTTACTCGTGGTTACCTCTCGTTCAACCAGAAAATAATTCCGCGGAAGGCTATCTATCGATTATCGTCAGTGGACTCTGCTCTCTTAACCCACACCCTCACCCCAGCTGGAATCATTCGACCAACAAACACGCCCCCTTGCGTCCAGGCTCGGATCCTGCCGGTGCGACTTTCTTGTCGATAACAGCGCCCCACGGTGGTCTAGATATCGACAGTATTTTGCAGTCCGCGGGTATTCGCAATGCCGGTCTTCCCACTGCTGTCGTCCGGTTCCGACAACGAATACGCAGCTGCGAAGAAGGAGACGCGCAAGCTCCGTCGCAAGAATCCCCCACCGTCCGCCTACAACCACCATCAGAAGCTGCCATCCTCTTCGGGCTCGTCGGCCGTATCACTTTCAAACAACAACCAGCGACCTTCTTCAGCGCGACCATCTTCAGCGCGATCCAGCAGGTCGTTTGGGGGATGGCTTTCACGGTCGTCAACATCGGAAGCGCGCAAGAGCATGGATGCAGGTGCAGGAGGCTCAACACACAGCGGTCGGAGTGGTTCAAACCAATGGAGGGATGAAGAAGAACAGCGACCTCCGCTCCCAATTTTGAATCATGGTAATGGCATTGGGTCGGTGACAGGCATTGGTGGGGTGCTGACACCCCCAGAAAGCGGAAGCCCCACATCCTATCGAACCGGCGGCGGCGGGGTCAGTCTGACCGCCAACAATTACAGTACCAATTATAGCAACGGGGTAGGAGGCCACCGAGGCCACGGTGGTGTCTCTCTTGCTGCTCCTCCTGTCCCTGCGCCACCTGTCTCGCGGTCGGCTAGAGTAGACACCCATAACAACAACAGCACCGCTAAACAGCTTCCACCTTCGTATAGGCAATATCCGGATGGTAAAAAGCCAAGTGCACTTTCCGCAGGCCTTGTTATACAGGACAATCAAAATGCTACTTTAAAGCTTGCGGGGCGCGGATCAAACGTTCAGGAATCCTCCGCTCGTACATCTAGGAGCTCCGGAAATGTTCCGCCGCAATCTAACGGCGGAAGATCAAACTACCCTGCGGACCAGAAACCACGCGCAAAAACGTTTCCAATTGATGACGAGTTTCTGCTTCCACCTACCGCGCCATTTGCCAAACCGGAACGTCCGGCAAGGGAATCATCGGGGTCGCCTCTGCTGCCTCCGCTGCCGCCATTTCAAGCCGGCGACTTTGGCTTTGAGTCGTCATCAGGATCATCAAGCCAGGAATCAGTGGAACCTCTCCGCATGAGAACTACGGAGCCCATCATGAAGCCTCCAGTTAAGAACCCCCGGCGCAAAAGCTCGCGACCAAGTTCACTCGCATCAATCCAGAGCCCAGTACTCAGCGCTGAGCCCTCACCTGTTAGGTCGTTCACAGCAGAAGAATACCAGGCCGAGATCAGCGAAGACGAGTCCAGCCATCCAGGTGTATTCCACGCAGTAACAGCAGACGAACCTATTGTACTTCCCAATTCACAGCGCACTTCCTCGCAGCCCTCTCCCGAAGCAATGCCCGAAGAATCTCAGACGAAGACAACAACACAGACTAGAGCTGTCGTACCTCCACCCGTTAACAACCGTCCACGCAAGTCCGAAGAACGGGGTTCGTTCCTGGGTGGCTGGAAGCTCGCGATGAAGAATTTTGAGAGTACACGAGAGTCGGCGGCGGAGACCAAACCTGACAATCGACCGATAGGCGTTGGTAGTGGCGGAGGCTGGATCCAGCGTCGGCGCGGCAGCTTTTCTAGTCCCCGTCCACCTAGCGCAGAAAAAGCACAACACAAGTCCTATGCGCAAGAATACAAGGAGTTCCGCAATACAAAGAGTTCTCATGGAGGTTCAGGCTCCTCTAAACATTCCTCCTCCGACGGCGCACGTCAACCCACCACCACCACTAATACTTCCACAACCACCACCTTCGCCACAACAGCTGCACCAGCAGCACAACTCACCAAGGCCTCTACGGAACCCCCACCCACCACCCCAACCCTCCGCAGATCCACCGGAAGCACACGCAAAAGCTTCATGGAGAAAATGCGCAACGTCGAAGCACGCCTGCAGAAACGCGACAACGAACCCCCAGCCCCAGTCGGCACCGTCGACGACAAGGACCTCGTCTCCCTCGAAGTCGCCGCCAAGCAAATGAGCATGCTCGAAACCCAGCTCGCGTCAGGGCGCCCGCTGTCTCCGCCAGACTCCCGCGACGGCATTCCCGCGCCGCTCAAGATCGAAAAGAAGGGCTCGGCCGCCGTCGCGCCACGGAACGGCTACCCGCCCCAACCTGCCCCGCCTCCGGGCCACAAGAGCCACAAGAAAACAAAATCCATCTCGCCGCTCCGCAACGAGGTCGGCACGGTTTCACCAACCCCGACAGCAGAAGCAGGAGCGAAATTGGACAAGGGCAAAGGCCGAGCCAGCGCGCCTGAGCCTATGGCGCCAGCGCTAGTATCACGGAAGAGCGGCGGTGCGACACGGCCGCCGACGCCTCCGAAACCCATTGCGAAGCTGTTTGTGATTTGTTGTAGATGCAAGGTAAGTCTACACTACCCCCTTGGAGATATTATGAGGGACATTGAGGGGCAAAAGCTGACGTGATGAATAGTACTGGCACGACCTCCCCAGCGCGATGTACCGTGGTATGGTCGAGAATGGCGGTGCGACGAGGTGTCCGTATTGTTTGCACGGCATGGAGACGGCTTGTTGTTCTGGGTATGTCCCCCGATACCCTTATCTGCAACTCGGACTAACAGCACACGGCAGATACACGTGTGTCGTATACATGCACCAACGGCATCATTGATACCAATACCAGCGTCATCTTACATTACTTTACACCATCATTTTTTTTACATCATCGTTGCTTTCTTGGGGTACATCTAGGGGGAGTGGAATGATTCGTAGGAGTGCAGGCGTCGCATGTTGTTGTTGTTGTTACAGTCGGGATATACCAAAAAATCTGTGCGAATTGTGTCGCGGATCTGATCAGCATAGCGGGAATGAATTGGAATTGGAATTGGCGGGGCGGGGTTTCATGCGTAACGTTACGTTGTGAATGCGTCCGACGCGTAACGGCTTGCTTGTATTCTATATCATGCGCGGTGCGGTGCACGGGATGGCTGGAAACGGAAATACGAGGGACAGGCAAAGACAAAAGTTATATATCATGACAAACAAGGCAAAAAATCATATTCACAAAATGAGCCGGTGTGAACCTACCTACTGCTCTGTCATGCAAAGCTCAAAGACAAGAGTTGATGTGGGAATGGAAAGATGGCAAAAGAATTGGAGCAGTAGGGGATCGAACCCTAGACCTTTCGCAGGCTCGGATGAGAATGCAAAGCGAACGCGCTACCACTGCGCCACAGCCCCAGATTGATGAAGATCAAGAGGTTCACAGCGTTCAGTACTACATTCACCTGTAAAGACATCGATTCCAACCCAATGTTATGCCCATGAGCAGCCACACCCCAGCCCCACTGCCATGGCCATAAACACTATGCACTTGGCAAGTCAACATTCACAATGAAAGACAATGCAATCGTGGTTTATCTATAACCTCAAAGATCTACGCTCTGCATACCGCGCACCGGATAAACTCCCCTGTGCGCCTCTCTGCCCCATCCATGAGTGCGCTCCGCACGTGTGTCCCAACACGCCTCGTCATATATATACCGGTGCGCGGTAGGGATGAGCTATTATCGATATCAACAAGGCTTCCCCCCAGCGAATTTTGGTGACACTGTAGCTATTTTCGTTCACCTATCGGTGCCACAGCAGCTCAGACGTGCGCACCATGTGCGCCATGCGATAGCCGTATCCCCGGCGCGCCACGCGGATGTATAACGTGGCGTTCTGCGTTTAAACTCTCGTTCCCCATCTCTCAACGCCACGGACTTTAGATAAACTTCACCCCACCCCACCCACGTGGGCGGCACGTATTCACCAGTTAACTTGTGGGTCGTGCGGGTAAACCTTGCGGTTTCTCCGCATGATCGCGACAGGGAGAGGGGGAGGGGGGTGGACGGGCCCGGCCGCGGGCGTGGGAGACCGACCGCGCGGGTTGTACCTGCAGGACGCAGGAGGGAGGCGAATGTGGTGGTGGAATAGGGATGCCTTGTGGAATGGGAAATGGGAGGCAGATTGGGAGGCAGATGATAGTTTGTCGGTCGGCTGATAGAGGAAGGAGAAGGAGATGTGTATGGGACGCGTATGCCTAGATGATGGGATGGGAAGGCTTGGGGAGGGAATGGCCGTCCGGGCTCGTTGAAGATGAGCTGTGCATGTATCTGTTTTTGAGATGAAATGCTGAGTATATTGCCTAAGACTATCTTCCACAGCTGTATCGCCCCATGATCAACTTAGAACGTAGTCCATTTCCTGTGAATCGCAGTGTCAGATCTAAGGCACAGCCCTAAGCCCCGAGACCAAAGCCCGGACTGAGGGCAATGTCTAAGTCCTTGCCTCCCATCCCCATTTCTTATAGCTACGAACCACCACCATTTTGGACACGTTTCCCGTATTCTTGACAAGAGGTCCGACCGCCGCTGTCAACGCCCCCAATGCGACGATGCGTGGACACCATGACGAATAAGGACCGGACCTAAGAACGGCACTCTCCAGCGCTGCTAGGTGCTATCTCTCATATCCTATTCCTGAGGAACTGTAGTGCTGACTGTTGCCATTCGGAGCAGCTATAATACCGGTGCTATAGCCCAATTGTGTTGCACAATGTACGGACATCTTGCATTCTGTTCAAGCCCACAGATTCAAAATTACCCTAGGGATCTCGTCGGTGCCGTATGCAACACGGTGGTAGTCCCGTTGCAGTGCTCGGATCGAGCTTCGGCCGGCGGGGTTCGGACATCTGCGCCGGGCTGCAAGAGACATCTTGTCAACCGCAGTCCAGGACTCATCGTTGGAGCTCCGCGACTTTGGAGCGCCACTCAGTTCCACCGAGTGACTCTGGTCTTGGGTCACATCGGATGACTCTGTGATCTTGCATCCGAACATCCCCTTCTCATACCTCCCTAAATAAGCTATGTACATAACTAACAAACTGACTTTCCCCCCATCCGTGCCCAGTGTCCGGGTCCGAGTCCGATTGACACCCCATGACCCCCTCCCGGAGCCCTCAGAAGCCGTTGCCACCACCCCGTACGGACGGCGCCAACTCCGCCCATCCACCCACAAGGCTCTCTCTCTCTCTCTATCTCTCTCTCGGCTTCCCCGGTTCCCAAACCAAACCCACCCACCGACGCACTTCACGCAGGTGCGCAGACGCACGGCACACCATCCCTGGCTCTTTCAGCTGCTGCTGCGCGTGTTCGCGGGCTTTGGGGACCCGGTCTGAGGGAACCCTGAGGTATTATATCCTTCGTTTCAGCCGCAAAGATGGCTGTAGGCGTAATACCGGTCGGGCTGGCTCTGGTAGAGTGTGTGTAGGTAGGGACTCGGCGCTGTCGAAGTAGTCATACTTGCGGGTCGGTTTTGCGAAATACCATACGGGCGTTCCAGGCTGCGCCCATAGAGTTGCAATTCGGTCGTAAATTATAATCTGGCAAATCTTTTCCATTATATGTACAGTCATATGGAGATTGTTATTCTGTGTGTTCTGCTACGGTTTTTAGGATGCACTGCATACTGTTGGAATACTGTTAGCCCACAAATAATCACTCGAATACAGGGTTACATGATGTCACATAAAATAAATGAATTCTTAAGCCGCCAGATCCATCACAAGGAAATAATTTCAGACAATAATTTCGTTAGCTGTCGACTTCAACTCCCACTTCTACAGTGAAGCATGCTAATACATCCAAAGAAATTGACGTGAGAACATGAGAATAGTCTCGTACCCATCCCTCGCTTAGTCGCGAACGACATGCATCGGATGGGTACAAGCCTGCAAAACAACAACTAAAATACGGAATTCAAAAGACGAATAAACACCGTAGCCTGCCAGTAAACGTAAATCGTAAGATGAAACCCCACCGTAGCCTCCCAGTAAACATGAAATCGCAAGATGAAAACAGTTAACCCACAAAACAGAAATAAAAAAGTGTCTCATCTTGTCAGCCGCTTTCTTTCCGGATCCGTGAACTCTGAAGAAAATGAGCGACTATTGTAGAGACCGCTGTAAATAAAGTACAGCGAAAGAGAATGATCGCCTTAAAAACGCCGCCAGTATAACCCCAAGATATTTATCGGAAGGATAACAAAGAAAGTTTATTTTTGGCAATCCACGGACAGCCTAACCTTCGAGTTCCTGAAGTCTTCTTTTGAGCCGCTTGATCTCCTCGAGGTTGGCCTCGGAGGCTGCAAATATGTCAGAAAAATGCTACATTTGGGGAGAATAAAGATCGATTGGGCGTACGATAAGTAGAGCAACATCTCGTCCCTTCGTGTTTTTTGCTCTTGAGATGAGTACGCAAGTTGTCTGGTCTCGAGAATCCGTATCCAGGTTTGCTCCTCTTACAGTGTTTGTGATAGCATAGGTGAGGTTTTGTATGCTTTTCGCTGTGTCTCCTATTTTTTTGTTAGCGTGAAAAAAATACTCCGATGGTAAGAAGTCCCATACTTGTATGCACTTTGACGGTCGAACACTAGCCCCTGTTTACGACATGTTGGGAAATTGCAGTGGAAGCGGGGTTCTTTACATTCAGCTTTTTCGATAGCTGGTGACTCTGCGACGTTGCTTTGGTTTTTCGGTGATCTTTCAGGCGAAGGGTACGACGTTGGGTCCCCTGATGTCGGAGATTCATGGCTAAAGCTCTCACTGTCAGAAACAGTCGTATCTGGACTTCCGCTCCAAGTGTGCGGGCTCTGATAAGCTCCAGATGGCATTCCTTGGGGTCCTTGTGGGGTAAAGACTTGGGAAATCCCTCCTGGAATGTGGTCCTTTCCATAATACTCGAGATTCGAGGGAACGTCCTCCGGGTATGATATCCTTGTGGTAGAAGTGTAGTCAAGGGTTTCAATGCTGTATTCTGGTACTGGGTTGGTCCAACTGTTAAACAGCTGTGTAGCATCCAAGTCCGGTCGATTTACGGGCTCATCCTGTGGAAATCCAACGGGGTCTATGTCCGTCCGGCTAGTCCTATGGATTCTATGGGTTCCTGGGTGTCCGGGGAGGCTCCCATACTTGTATGTCGTGTGACTCATAAGAGCAGATACAATCTTGGATGAGGTAAAAAATGGTGGTGGTTTTGATACTTGCAATTCTCGTTTTAAAGAAGCTCTTGATTCGAAAGAGTATATCAGGTACAACTTCAGTTTTGAGGATCAATTATTATTGATGTGAAGGTACGGGGTATGTGAAGCACCGATGTGCCAGGGGAGAGGTATTTGAACTCAGGGTTGTCGGTGGGACTAGAAGATCGAAAAGGACAATCAAAAAAATAGATTCATGCGGCCAGAGCTCTCTTTTATCATTCCTCTTCTCCCCACACATAAGGCTGAGGCTACTATTAGCTATCTCAGGAAATAATTGTGGATTTATTGGAAACCCCGCATAATATGCACATGGCGGAGATGTATGCGCCGGTGGTTATAAGGCTCCGTAGGCTTGGACTTGCATGTTGCTGCGTATACGTGCGCATGCACTTGCACCGTGGCTTATATCAAGTGCGCACACATTGATAGGTACCCGTACCCAGTCCGATACGACGTTGCTGCGCATGTTTCTCTCGCCAATGAACAAAAGACTTAGAAGGACCAATGTGTATGTAAAGTACTTCAAGAAATCAAAAATTCTTGGACTTTAGGGATAATCCCATCTAAGTAGGCCATCTTTCCAGCTCATTATGCGCGGATCTATTCTGATTCAGTGATTCATTTATTTTAGCGCTTCGCTTGATGTCTTATCAAGCAGGCTACTTACCGAGGGTGGGAGGTTATGTAGCCGCTAATGTTTGCAGCACTGTAGCGACCGCCCACTTGTTGATCAGCCGTTTTCTATTGCATACTGCATAACCCAAACTCAATAAATTGGGAGTGCGCTAGGAACAGACTCCACTGAGTTGGTGAAGGAAACCACCAGTGGAAGCTGCGGTATGCAAGCCAAGAAAACTGCTAGGCGCACGGTTAGCACAGCCCTGATTTTTTGAGTTGATACAGTAGGTGTATATCGATATCACCTATGAGGACAACTTTAAAAGGTAAATACGCTATTTTGAAAGCCGTGATAGCCGCCAGTAATATTGCGTGCCTCGTCAACAAAAAGAAAGTAAAACCAGCTCTCGACAAGGCTACCAACCAGGAAAGCTGTTCGTAAGTTGGATACAAGTTGGGGACGATGGTGATGTTGTTATGGATTCAGTGTGGTTGTACCAGTAGAAGGTCTCAGGTAATTGGCTCAATGACAATGTGTATTTTCTACATGTCGGTGACTTAGACCATACCAAATTCAGACGCCGTTTATGGGAGCTACTCCGTAAGTAAATCTAAGGACTGGTTCGCATCATCCAGAAGTGGGCCCGCACAAATTTATCATCTTCGTTATCATAGCCCTTTCTTAGTCCTTAACCTCATTTTTTACTTTTTACATATGATTCCAAGCCTCATTAACGACTTGGCAAAGGACGTAAACTTAGGCTGGTGCGGATGCCGATCTTCCGTTGGTTATCGTGAGGCTCTGCTTGATCCCGGGGCACCTCACGGCACGTGCTCTTGTGTTATGTCATAATAAAGTCTGCAACGTTTAGAAAGAGAAAAAACTTAAGCTCGCCACGAAATGAAAGGTATCCGACAGCCACTCGAGACGCAAAGCATTAATATTTTAAATTTGATGCTTATAGTTTACAGGCACTGTAACAAGTCAAACACAGATTATCACTCTGAAAATTACAAATGAATCCGAACTAGACAACTTCAAATTACGAAGGATCAAATTCAGTGCTAATCTAGTAGTTCGAACACTGGGGTTATGCGTGCAGTGCATACTTATTATATGGAGAGTAATGCTAAACTGATTGATGATCACATGTTGGATGGTCTTCGTTTTTCAGATCTGAAGCTGAAAATTAACATAGCTAGCACATGTTCGGTCCGAATTTGGAGTCGTGTAACCGCCTATTGAGAAAGGCAATATACCTAAGCTACGAAAAGCATCCATCATACCGAATATACGAGTACGTACTATCTTTGATGATATATTTGCACATAATAATGTAGTTTAGGGACTTTTCTACCTCGGTTCAACTTCCAAGAATGTTCGAGAACATTCGTTTGAAGTGCCCAATCCAAATCAGCTGTTTGAAATGGCAATATAGATCTGGATAGGACAGGGCTGCGTTAAGTTCCACGGCTGCGGGATCTAGTCCCGGAGTCTTGTTTCTCTTAATCTAATCGAAGGCTCGAAGCATTCTGATTTGTTATACGAAATATGGTGCACTACCTCAACAAGGTGCTCCAAGCAATGATATTTGCAAACCCAGTTCTAGTAACACATAATATAATGGAGTATCTAACTCAACGGCTGCCCATCCGGTGACGGCACTCCCTATTCCCGATGCTCGGGTTCGGTATCTACCACCGGATATTTGAGTCCAATCATTTGTTTCTCTCTCACATGCAGGATTATGACATAAGATTTTAAGGATTAATTCAATCTCAGTATATTGAATTGATCCAATCATGATCGTCGGTAGTGTTTTTGATTGATAGTCTGTGTATCCATGAACTTTCACCTTCCTGTAATGGTAGTGGTTAGAGTGACCGTCTTCAAAGTTTAGCCCTACATCAGCTATCCATGACCCCATTGGCCGCTGATTATGTTCCGGAGGGTTCTTTGAAAACATCTACCGGTTGATATCCTACATGTTATATACAACACAAATTGGTACCAACAACTTTTATGGTATCATGATGTGGATTTGTAAGTATAAATTTTGTTGCATTCCGCAAGCATCCTCGCGGGTCAGTCCACCATTTTCTACAGCACGGGGAACACGATGTGCTAATTGTCACTGTGTCATCTCAATCCGGGGGAAATGCCTACCAATTGTTCACTTGTTATGACCCCTGTGTAGGTATGTGGTTTGCCTCCTTTCTTCCCTTTCTCATTAAGTGTTATGTAAGTGTAACATGCCAGAGGTGGGGTATGTGGACATCCATTATGGATGATTCTCTTGTTCGAAGTTCTGAGTTCCTACCCTGTGAAAGTTCCCCTAAAGTGGTGGGTCTGTCCGAACAGCGGAGAGTACGTCAGGTTAGGGAAGGAGCGATGGTCTCGGGTATGCATGGAATGTTTCTAGAAGTATCACTTTCCTTCCTCCCCTGGCGATGATGAAGACGACGCGAACGGTACAGTGAATGCTCTATTTTTACTCGTGGAATCCCAGTATCTAGTGAGGGAACACAGAGAAAGAGCAGGGTAAGTGCCTGTAGAATGTAGAACGAAGACGAAAGATGTGGTGATAATCCTGGTAAGGCTGGTTTGTTCAACGACGGGGTAAGGGGATGAGAATTGAGTTGTATGTCTCGCAGTGAGTTGAGCCCGGTCCCCTCGACCGCCGTCAGTTGTTTGTTTACACCTACATAGGCCGCCATGCAAACCGGGCAGACCCTGGTTGTAAATTGTCAGAGCTGCGCACCATATGCCAGTTGGAAATTTGATTTCTCCCACAACAAGACGACGCATCCATCCGCGCCGAACGTTTGCATTCGATTTGTTCACGTATTTGTCTCATGTTGGACAATCCATTGTTTCCTGAGAAATATGCAGATAGGTGGTCGTATTTATTGAATAAAAGAGCTTTTCATCTACTAGTATAGTCTGGTCTCGGCGTAGTAACGATGAAATCTGCGTTCTATGTGGAGGCAACGGGCGGCATGATGCCATCGTGCGTTTTTTGTGAACAGTTCTCACTCGAAGGGGCTTAAGCGAGGCTCAAGGCTGGTGCTGGTGCAGTCTGCAAAGTCGAAGGGAGGGGGGAATCCGACAGCAGCGTTACAATCTGCATACCTCTAGCCGTTATTCGGTCCCCTACATTCAAAGTCGCGACGAATGCTGGGGTTGATTTGGTAGACTGCAGAACTGAGTACGATACATAAAAGCAGAGAGACCAGAGAGAAAGAGAGAAGCCTTCCAGGGCAGCGACTGCTTTCGCTCACGCGGCTCAAGGGACGGATGTCGGTCTCCTGCTCCCCACTGTCGTCCTGCTGTCTCACCATTCCTAGTTGACATCCTCTGCCAGCTTGACCTTGCTAAAAAGCCAGGTTAAAGCGCGCTAGAGGTGTCCCTTTAATTTTCGCGCTTCTATCGGAGCCGAAAGTATCATCAGCTCCAGAAAATAGTAGATTCTCCGGCCGGTTCTGTGAACAGTACATAAGTTTATGTGCTAGTAACTTGCACTAACGCGCGAGAGATCGCGAGTCTTTCTGCCTCCTGCCATTTGCTTTTGCGGAGGTATTTTCTGGCTGATCTCGTGGTGGTGCTCATCTGTTGAATATCTCGAATCATCAGGCAGAAGAAAATCTGTCAGCCACATTGGCGCGTCACCCTCTTCTGAAGATTCGCCAATTGTGCTCTGCTTGATTTGGGGGTTGTTGTTGCACCGTGTTTTATTGGAGACTCGAGGGGATCCGAAACGGTTGCACAGCCAGAAAACCTTGGAGTGCATCGACGCGATCTCCAAGCCTTTATGGTTCTGCACCCTCGTTCGTTTGCTGGACGAGACGAGACGAGACTCCCGCTCCGCTCCCTTGCTTCCCTTCCTCCCGACGGAAGACGACGAAGACGACGGGTGGTAGTTGTAATTGTATGCCTTTCTGGTTGAACTTCTCGATACCTAGACGGCGAGGAAATAATTGAGAGAGAGCAATTACTAGGTAGCGAACACTCTAATCTGAAACGCATCCGACCCACCTCTGTGTTCTTCCCTTCCTCCTCATTCAGAGCACAAAATTCCCGGTGCAACCCACAGTCAGCCATTACCATCGCATACAAACCCCCTAGATTGATCACCTCAAAGTGTCAAGAACGAGGAGACACAACAAGCAAACACAAACGCAAAGAAGTAACAAACCGTTGTTGCTTCTGTTTCTTGCGATCCTCTCGTTGCGGTGACTACCTTAGGAGACGTGGTTGTTTTTGTTAGATTTGCGCGATCCCGTTTCAACCTACCTTAACCGCTCGCGGCACCCAGCACCCCTTTTCCTACGACCTGCGCAACAACAGCAAAAGACAAAACACTACGTCCGACCCCACAACACCCTCTGCGGCCCTGACGTCCCAGTGTGGCCGTCCACTCATCAGTGCCTTCCAATCCATCGGTTGGGTTCTCGTCACGTCCTATCGCCACACGTCTTCCTCGGTTTCGGGTCTCCTGACTCTACATGCGTGTCAGTGACTTACTGTTTTACCCACCGCGTTGTCAGCAGCCTGTGAACTTTTCGCTGTCTGGCTGAGACTCTAGAGTCAACATCTACAGAATACAGCCAAGCTGTCTGTCCAGGTCGCACATCGGCCTCCGCCCCCTTCGTTTCCTCTTTACATCCCCCCCTCACACACGCCAACTTCTTCGAACGGGTCTTCAACCTCCCGGTCGAAGGCGGCTGGGTTAGATACAGCTCTCCTTGGGAACGTTTACTCGGATACGTCTCGGCCTTTGCCAATAGGAGAAGAGCTATAAGGCATGTCGACATCTGCCATGTCTCCGCCTGGCCAGGCATCACCTCCAAGGGCAACGCGGCCAGCACACACTCGACCGACCACATATTCTGGTCCTTCGCCCAGTGCTCCGATGGCGTCCGCATCAAACTCCGCATCTGCAACTGGTCCGCCGATCGCACCTCCACCGCGAACAAGCAGTAGTAGACAGGTCCCTACAGTAGATTCCACGTCAGATAAGAATAGATCGGGCTCACGAAGTGGAACAAACGGTAACCAGGAACGCGAACGGAGTGACCGTGATCGGGAACGTCGGAAAGCAGAAGAAAGTCGGGGATCGCAACCGGTTGGAAGATCAAACTCAACGCGAGGAACTTCTTCAAGAAACGCTTCTGGTGGCAGCAACAGTGCCTCTCAATCAGGAGATAAATCGTCTAGTTCTAGAAGACGACAAGACTCAGGGGCTCGAAGTGCTGGTGCAAGCAGTGGAGGCTTACAGGTCACGAATCCCGATGGTTCAGGAGCAGGTCGGAGTGGTACAAGAAAAGAGACCAGATTTGGTGAATACATTCTAGGCCAGACATTGGGCGAGGGTGAATTTGGAAAAGTCAAGCTGGGCTGGAGGAGAGATGGTGGTGTCCAAGTTTGTTCATTCTTTCGTCTGGTTTTCCTGCGGGATTACTGTGAATGGAGTTTTTTTTACTGATATCATGTAGGTTGCTATCAAACTGATCCGTAGAGATTCCGTGTCGCCTCACCCAAATCGACTTTCAAAGATCTATCGCGAAATTTCGATTCTTCGAACGCTATCACACCCTAATATTGTGCGACTGCACGAAATGGTCGAGACCGACCGACACATTGGAATTATTCTGGAATACGCGTCTGGAGGCGAACTATTCGATTACATCTTAACCCACCGTTATTTGAAAGATCCCCCTGCATGCCGACTATTTGCGCAGCTTGTCTCAGGAGTTGGCTATTTACACAAGAAGGGCATTGTTCACCGTGATCTGAAGCTCGAGAATTTACTATTGGATCGAAACAGAAATATCATCATTACGGATTTTGGATTTGCGAATGTTTTCGACCCCATGGATGAGTTAGGAGAACTGGAAAACCGTCTAACTGATCCCTCACTCGTAAAAGAATTGGAGCGAGGAGTGCCACACACGGACCGGAAACCGGACGGAAGTAGCTTGTTAAGCATTATTGGGCCTGGGCAAACTCGCAGGAGAGGAGATCTAATGTCTACTAGTTGTGGCAGCCCTTGTTATGCAGCACCAGAACTGGTCGTTAGTGACGGCTTATACACCGGTAGAAAGGTCGACGTGTGGTCCTGCGGTGTTATCCTGGTGTGTGTTTCAAATCATTGTCACCGTTTAGTTGAGCTAATTGGTTTATATAGTATGCGATGTTGGCAGGATATCTTCCGTTTGACGATGACCCAGCGAATCCGGAGGGTGATAATATCAATCTCCTGTACAAGTATATTGTGTCCACACCGTTAACTTTCCCGGAATATGTCACACCGCATGCAAGAGATTTACTACGAAGAATTTTGGTTCCTGATCCACGCAAAAGAGCGGACCTGTTTGAAGTGGCAAGGCACAGCTGGCTGAGTCCGTTTGCGGACATTGTAAACAAAGTTACAAGCGCAACTACAGGTATTAAAGATGTGGAGACCATCACCACCATCGTTAGAGGTTTGTTATTTTTCATCACAGACTTGAACATTGTGCTAATCACCGGACGATTTTCCTCCTATAGAACCTAAGCCTGAACAGCCATCCCTTGCGCGGTCCGCGTCTGTTAGGGAACCAACTAGCCACGCTCACGTCGCGGCGAGCGCCAACCTTGGGCAGCGACACCATGCTCACGAGCAAGTTCAGCATTCTAGCCCCAAATCAACTGGGGATGCCAAGAGACGGACTGTACAGGTTGAGTATGTTGAGCCGAAGTCACAAACAAAGCGAGGATCCGCCGTTGATCCGGACCACGAGCACACTGCGGATTCGCGACGCCAGGAAGAGGCTGAAATTGACGATTCGGCACCACCTCCAGTCGTTGCAACTCACAAGGAAAGTCACATTGCTAGAGCTGCGACCACCGCTGGGACAGGCCGTTCCTTTGCCAAGTTTATGGACAAGCAGAAGACTAGAGAACCTAACAGGGATGATCCTAAGCTTCAAGGTCCAGAGAAAGGGAAGACGAGACCCGTCAGCTACCAGTATCAACAGTCAACAAATGCCTCAAGGGCCGCCGCTGCCGCCGCCGCTGCAGCTGTCACAGATGGGCAGATGTCTGGTACACCGTCAAGAAGACCTAGTAGGGATAAGAATGGGCCGTCAGCGCCGAGTGGGAAATCATACCCAGCAAATGATGCAGGTACAAGACCCAATACCGCAAATTCCCTGGGGTCGAATCGGCTACCGTCTCGAGGCGGTAGCTATTCACTGCCTGCTGCACCGAGCTTGGTCGCTAATAATGCTCAAGGGAGGATCGCGATGCCCAAGAGTGCGAAGCCGTACACGATCAGCAATCCGATGGTACAGCCGGAAACTGTCGGCACGATTGCCATCGAAACCCCCGCCAATCGACCACAGACGCAACCCGAACAGCCACCCCCCAAAGGTCACAAACGGGCCAACACTGTTGGTGGAGGACCGGGCATCGACACTGGAAGGTTTTTGGGCAAGATAATGGGAGGGTCTGACCGACCTGACACTGCCTCTCGCCCTCCTATTGTTGGTGGCACGGAAGCAGCTGGCCGGCAATCGATGGACCAAGGCCGGAAGTTTGAAAAGCCAAGCAGCGGATCAGGAAAAGCGAGAAGATTTAGCTTATTGCCGACTAGCTTCTCTCTCCGTAATATGGGAGGTGAAAGCAAACACGAGCGGAAAGCGTCACGCGGCTCCCGACAGTACACACCTCCTGCGCCCCAGCCAGTCCAGGTCCAATCACAGCCACAACTTGCGGCACCGCGGGCAGATGGCGCGAGCGCCTGGACAGGGTCGGATACATCACTTGCTGCAGGTTCTGCCCCGGCGTCAGTCGGCAAAGGTGCAAGAGGAAGTATAGATGTTAGTAATGCTTCTACTCGGAAAACAACACTCGGAAAGCATAAGAAGTTTGGCGAGGCGTTTGAAGGTGAAGTAAGCTCAGGTGGACACGGAAGCAGCGGTCCAGCCCGGCGTGTAATGGACTTCTTTAGAAGACGTGGTGTTAATCGAAGTAAGGGTACATGATGAAGATATCCCGGTGTTCCGTAATAGAGGGGTGCGCGCATTGTAATGTGAGGGCGAGATCGTTGGGGGAGATTCAATTCTGAAGCGAGAGGAGAAATAATTTTTGGAACAAAAAAAAAGCCAGGACCCTTAATTTATTCCAGCTGAAGCGACGCAAAACTTGACAACATGGCCCGCGGAATCACGGTAAAACACAGAAGAACCCAACCCTCATCCGAGAAAAAGGCGGCCTGATTTCGTTTTTCAAACAAAAACAAATTATCTTCATTATTCAGGGTCTTGAAACAACCCAAACAATCAATTGAGTTGGTATATATATATAAACGGGGTGAAATCCATAATTATTTAGCTTAGTCGCAAAAGTATTGTCGTGGGGGGTGGCAGGGGAATCGATTGTGGACAGTGGGAGGCCCTGGTTTTTTATTTCATTATTTTGTGTTTGTAGTGTTGGACGTTTGTAACTTTGTGACTCTAGTTAGTTGTAGGAAATATCAGAATGAGAGGAGAGAGGGGAAGAGAAGAGCAGAGCGCGTATTCTGCTGGGAGCATCGTTTTTTTTCCTTCTGTCAGTGTCAATTCCTCCCTTTTTTTATCATGTGTGTATTTTTTTCCATCATGTCCATTTTTTTTTCATTACCCAGCTTTCTAACATTATTGTGGCATGGTTTTGAGGAGTTGAAATTCACTTTTTTTTTTTTGTGTCCATTTTTTAACTCTTATATTTGACGTCTCTCCTTGAATTTTTTATCTTAAATATCATTTTGTTCGCCGCATCCCCTCGATTCGAACACATGCACACCACCTCCCTCCACTCAGTTCGTCGTTTTTAGTGCAGTTGATTGTTGAACCCCGTTTTTTGATATGTGTATTTTTTGGGGCGCTGGTGGGCGCTGGGTGGGCGGATCGGATCGGCACGCGTGATCACCCGCCAACGTTAACGTTAACCCCAGGGGGTGCCCGCGCCCCGCCCCTGCGCCGCCGGCTACACCCTATTTGGCTCCTACTCCTCCCTCCTCTCCATATACTACCCCTTTCTATGTAGTCTCTTTTTTTCTACAGCGTTATTTATGCACATTGAGATTCCCCTGACTAGTAGTAGCAGTTTAGGCACCGCGCTTTGTAGTGCGTTTTACAAATTATAGGGGGGTGAAGGGGGGTCTGCAGCAGGAAGAGGAGATGGCCGTAGTTATATATAGTATTCTATCACGCACTTACTTGCTTACACCGCTGCTTTTGTCGTTGCGTTTTGCGCTAGAGTGGCGATGGGGTTGTTAGAGACGTATGTAATAGAGGCGAGTAGAAGAGAATGGAGCAGCGATTGATGCCGATGCGGTCACCTGTGCGAGTGCTATGCTGTGCCTTTTCGTGCCGGGTAGTCTGGCGGCACGGCGGTCCGCACCTGCCCGCTGTGCCGCCGTAGGCGTTTGCGCCTGTCACGCGCAGTTGTGCCGCCAGCCACGTGCAAAATCTCTAATTCCTTTGTACGAATTATGTATTATGTAAAAGGAACAATGGGACCATATACAAGAAGAGAGCACATCTGCAACAGTGGTCATTCGTTTTTGATCATGTTGAGTCCTGTCTTCTGGCGTCTTCGCCCTTATTCTGCTTTTCTCTCTGTGCTTCTACACACTTATCCGAACAAGGCAATGTACTGTATTTACCTGGACGGCTCTCTGCGAATGAGGGATTGATATAACCAAAGATGGGCATGGCGGTTCTGGGTTGCAGTAGACATGTTTTTTCCTATTTTGGCGCGCGGGAGTACGTACACAGCGTCGGCCCTGCCTGTGGCCGCCGGAAGAAAGAAGATGACATATCAAAACATTGAGCTGCAGTGACGTTCAGAGTTCCTCAACCACGCATAAAGAAAGATTCCCGTATATTCTTTAAAGAACCTGCAAACATCGCAGCGTTTGTGCAGGCTGGGTGGGTATATATATAAACACATCCCCCGTCCCCCCTCTGCCAGCCGTTCACTCTGCCCACACTTGGTCAAGAGCAAGAATATATATACCACATGGTACATACACACCCCTTCCACTACACCTTCCTTGCCGCCGGTCGTCAGACCGGTGCCAGTCCCTTCCTCCTTCCCTGCTGACCCCGCGTCGGCGCGGCTTGCTTCTAAACCCGCCTCCGCCCGCACTCAGAAATCAAAGCGGAACGAAAATCATAGAACGCCATCCTGGGTTGCCCGGGTGAAGCCTGCGGCCGGTACCGCAGCGATGATAGAGAAGCCCCGCCGCCGCAAGAAGCGCCTCAGCCATACAAACTGCAGCCTCAAAGCGTGAGCCGCGGAAGACAGTGGTGCTGGAGAGGTACGGGACATGGGTAGTATATTGAGGGATAGGAAAGAAGTAGTTGCGGTTCTTTTTTTTGTAATATATCAGAAATAACTTCACTCTCTTCACACAATAACTATCGTCTCATTACTGTCTCTGTCTGCACGTAGCTGGAACTGAACAGATTAAGTTGTTCCTCGTCGAGGGGCTTGAGAAATTCGTTCGATTTCAAGCTGTTGAAGTGTGCAAAATTGCAATCCTGCAGCATCTATGGCCGTTCGGGGTTTGGGCATGTGAGGCGCGATCTCATCACCTTTATTTGTGTTCTACTCTGCTCTGTTTTTCTCTTCTCTTCTATTTTATTAGACTTAGGTCAATGAACACAATTACGTTCAATACGGTATCAGCACCTGTAATCACTCGGTTTTGGGCATGTGGGTTGGGGTCTCCTGGAGTCTCATTGCCCTTATTTCTGCTCTTAATCTTCTCTTCTCTTCTTATCCTGTACACTTAACATAAATTAACCGAACCATACAATGCGATCTCCAACAGCATCAGTCTCCGAACTGAACTAAATGGAAGAGATTCTGACTGCTTCGTGATATTCTAGAATCTACTGCGTCAACGCCAGTTTTGTGAACTTTATTGGTTCATCTCTTCATTGCTAACAGCGAGTTCCACGAGCCCCTGCTTTTTCGAGTCACTATCACTGGTAGCTCTGACTCACGAGCTGCTTCATCTCTTCACTACAAGCTTTTAAAATTTCCGACCTGTCATTCTAGACTTTATCGCGTCAGTCGACCGATTCTAGCGCTTCAATTGTGCCTACAACATCCCAAACCCCACCGGGAAAAGTCACGAGCGGCAAACCATACAGCACACGACCACAGCTAGAGGTGTGTACGAGTCTGGAGTCGACTTGGAGCTAAACTTGGGAAGCTCGAGCGGGCTTGCGATTCACTGCCGGCCTGCGGGCCGATATAATTGTGTCGAGGTCTCTCTCGGCACTAGGACTACAAATATGGCCTATGTAGAGTTTTATAGTTTGTCTTCCATCCAGGGTCCAGATGGGCCGCGACAACTTCACTTATTCGTCAATAGGTAGAACCACGGGATGGCAACCAATCACATTCCTAAAATCTTGATTCACTCGAGGCTGGCACCAAGTTGCAAGCTTTGGAATCGAGCCGGCTCGCGCCACAGAGTTCAAGTTGATTCGGACTCATGCACATCTAGCCACAGCACGCCTATACATAAGTCTGTGTCCGCTGCCTTAAACTCTACCCGCCAATCAATAACAACACCACAATGTCAACATCAGAACACTCCAACGGCCCAATTCAAACCCCTGACACGCCCTCCCCCCCTGGCACGCCCTCCCCTCCTGACACGCCCTGGGACACGCCCTCCCCCACGCCCTCACCCCCTGGCACGCCCTCCCGCCCGGCGCCGCCCTCCCTCCCAGCTCCGCCCTCCCTCCCAGCTCCGCCCTCCCTCCCAGTGCCGCCCTCCCTCCCAGCGCTGCCCTTCATCCCAGCGCTGCCCAAAACAACGCTCATTATCCGCCGCACCGCCCTCCGCTTCTCGAGCCTAGAGCTAACTGCCGCGCGCCCCAGCGCGCCGCAAATACCCGTCTACAACATCACCATCTCGGAAAAACCCCTCAGTTCGCAGCCGGACGTGACCTTCACGCCGGGCCCGGGCGCGGGCGGCATCGGCGGCGGGACCGCAACGTTCGACCAATGGCTCCTCACCATGACCCTCACGACCGCCGCCGGCACGGCGGTGAAGATGCATAACAAGGGGGTGCTGGGGCCGCGGCAAGTGTTCACGTACGGCGGGCGGCGGTGGAAGTGGAAAGGCACGGCGTCGGACGGGGCGCCGCTCGGAAGCTGGAAGCTGGTGGATTCTGAGACGGGCGCGGTGGTGGCACGGCTTTTGCAGCCCCGCCTGCGGGAGACATTTGGAGATATGTGGGGGACGCTGGAGCTTATCGGCGCAACGGAGGCTGGCGGGGAGTGGGAGTTGATTACGGCGCTGGGAGCGGTGGCGGTGGAGGCGTCGTTCAAGCGGGGAGGTTGATTGTTTTTGGTGCTGTGCTGACTACCCTACAGTGCGACCAGGACTGACCGCAGCCTGGATAGTCACCTGCAAGTTAAAGAGCTCGAACGGCCTTCTTGTCCGTTTCATTCGTTCTCTTCCCAACATTGCGTATTTCTCGAAGCAGTTGTACATTGCCAGACTCAAGTTTATAGAACAGAACAAGATATTTCATGGTCAATACTACTTCTTGCTGCTACCAGAAGTTCACAGTTATTTGTAGCCAACATCGAATCCTTCTGCCGCCTAATCTCTGTCCCAATTCCCTTTGTCTTGCACAAATGTCTCGAGAGTCGAGATACATGACCCTCTGGTTCGCCTTGCCCAATCCACCTCGCATCTACTCCTCCTGGCCTTCCATCATCCGTAATAATTTCCGCCCTAGTTCCAGCCCACCGCCCAAAGAAGTCAATCTCAACTTTCCTTCCCCAGTGGCATATTCTGGGTCCATCATGCCACCTTTTCTGTTCGTACACAGGAATAGTTGAAGCAGTGCCATGCCGAGTCTCCAGAGTCCAGTACTTTCTCAAGTCGCCACATGGAGCGGCCAGTCCGGTCTTGTACACATCTCGTCATCTCGTCACTCGTGCTGTTAAGCAAGGTGGTAGACCATTGTGCAAGAGGTGACCACTCGGGTCCGAGCGGTCCCGCTGTCACCCCCAGTGTGTTCGAACAGCCCAGGAGGGTCGACATCACGGTCCTCCCTCCTTCCGTCGTTATCACTCGTCCACAGCACCACATTCACCTAGAGACGACACATAGACATAGACACGGACACGGACACGGACACGCACACCGACACGGACACGAACATGGACACGAGAGTAGACGAGAACGAGACATTACATTACAACTACACTACCTCCAACTACACTACTATAATAAAGCGAACACATACACGTCATAACTAAAACCCCAAGCCACCCCGCAAAATAGAACTCCCAAAAACACCCCGCCTCCCATTCCCCCCATTCTTCTCCTCCCCCCTACCCCATTTCCCATTCCCCCACCCCCAATTCCCCCACCCCCCTCCCTACTACCCCCCCTCCTCCCCTATTTCGCACCCCCCCACCCCCCCTCCAACACACTCCCCTCCCTCTCACTCCTCCTCCTCCCACTCCCCCAAAGCCTCTCCCACTCCCTCCCCCACATCAACAATCCATCCTCATCCCCCCACTCCCCCACGCCCATAATCCCCACCGGCATCTCCGTCTTCCCACAGTAGCCCACAGGGAAGCTAATACTCGGCGCGCCCACCCAGTTCGCAAGGAACACATACTGCATGCTCCTTAAGCTCGTGTTCGCGTCCGACACCCGCCCGCCGGGGACGCCCTTGTGCACCGGCACGCCCACGTGCGGCGCGACGGGGGAGACGATGATCATCCCCGGGTGCTCCCGCCACAGCGCCGCGAGATGGGACATCATCAGCGCGCGCAGGCGCTGCGCCAGTAAAAAGTCCCGTGCAGGGGTGCGCGCGGAGACGGCGACGAGGAGCTTGGTCGCCGGGGAAAGACCGCGGGAGGAGCCGCGACAGAAGCCCTGCCCGATTTCGGTGAGAATGGTGAGCGCGTGCGCGGTGCGCGACTCGGGGAGGTAGGGGAGCGTGATGTCGACCGTCGCGTACCCCAGCTGGTCTGTGAGGATCTCGAGTGCCGTGGCGGTGTGCTGCGCGACGGCGGGGTCGGCGTCGGTGAACCAGGGGCGGTAGACCCCGAGCACGCGTTTGTGGCCGGGTGGGTGCGGGGAGGAGAGGGGGAAGCGAGGCCCCGGCTCCGATGGGTTGGGGGTGGACATGACGCGGTAGGCCAGTTCCAGGTCTGCGATCGTTGCGGCGATGGGCCCGGCGACGCCGACGGAGGGCGCGATCGACTGGGTTGGCGCGATGGAGACGCGGCCGTGCGTTGGCTTGAGCCCGCACGCGCCGCAGTACGTCGCGGGGATGCGGATGCTCCCCCCTCCGTCGGCACCGACCGCGATCGGGACCAGGCCCGCGCCGACCGCGGCGCCCGAGCCGCCGGACGAGCCGCCGGGGTAGAAGCCCGGGTTCTGCGGGTTCTCGGGTGTCCCCCAGTGTGCGTTGTTCCCCAGCGTGTCCAGCCCGAGCTCGTGCATGTTCGCCTTCCCGAGCAGCAGCATGCCCGCGTCGATCAGGCACTGCACGGCCCAGCTCGTCGTGGTGGCAGGGCCGCCGATGCGCGCGGCGGCTTCGGAGGCGGAGAGGCCGAGCGTGCGCACCGTCCCCGCCACGTCGAGTTCATCCTTCACCACCGTCGGCACGCCGTCGAGCAGCAGCGGCGTCCCCGCTGCATACCGCGCGGTGCTCAAATCCGCCGCCGCCAGCAGCACGTCGCGCGGGGTGCGGTAGATGAAGTAGTGCTTGTCCTCCGCGTCGAGCGTGTCCAGTATCCGCGCCATCACTTCGGTGGGCGTGGTCTTGCGGCTCTTGTACGCGGCGATATAGTCCTTCGCGCTCAGCTGCGGGACCTTCGGCGGGCCGCAGTCGATCGGGTCCAGGCTCGCGTCGATGCACGTCGGCAGCGGGATCTCGACGGCGGGCGCGGCGGGGACGACGGTGGGGTCGAAGCGGGGCGCGTGCGCGTCGAGGGCGCCGGTGGCTTCGAGCGTGCGCAGCGCGGAGAAGCCGGCGTTGTTCCAGAGCAGCTGTTGGACGCTGCTGAGGGAGGCGACGACGCTGGACAGCAGGGCGAGGGGGAGGCCGGAGACCGTGGGGTTTGAGGGCGCCGGGTTGGAGTAGGGTGTTTCTAGGGCGGAGAGGGGGGTGGGGTAGTTGATGGCCTGCGCCAGGGCGGGCGCGGGGGCAGTGGTGGCGGTGGTGCCCGGGCGGGCGGTGGTCGGGCGCGACGCGGCGCCGGCGGCGCCGGTGTGGAGGGCTGTTGTGGGGCGCGACATGGCGGCGTGTGAGGCGGGGTCGGGCGGTGGACAGTGGGCGTGCACTCAATCGCACTCAAGCCAGTTCTGCAAATTCCTCACACCAGTATCGCCAGTATCAGCAAAGATCACCAAGTATTCGAGTCCGTTGAGTCGAGTCGCGTCGCAGTCGAGTCGTGTAGTAAAATCGAGTCGAGGAAGGAAGGGGGCGAGCGCTCCTCCCAGCAGCACCCCAGCGCCCAACACCCCAGCATGGCTCGTTCAGCCGCCAAGCCACCCGCCCACGCCAACACGCCAGCCCATGCCAGCCCATGCCAGGAGCGGCAACTGTAGCGAATCGCCTATCGTTCATTTGGCTCATTTGGTGGGTTGTGCTCGGGCCTGACATTTTCAGCGTCCCGATTCGACTGGCTATGGCATGTTTGGTAGGAGTGAATAGCTACAGAGGATAGACCACTAGGTTCGGTTGATAGAGTGGTGTCTCACCGACATAGGTCCGTTCGCGCTCTATCCCCTAATATCCCGCTGGTAAGACATTGGCATTGCTAGCCTAATTGGGAAAAAGCTCCTAGCCACCACCATAGTGGAACAGACCGCATTTTTTTGGCTATGAAGCTATGACCACTACCACACACACCTAAAATAATTCTTTTTATTTTTGCCTCAAAATATGAATTGAATGTCAAAATTATGCAGATGCCAATGAAAATCGCTTGAAAATGCGATCAGTATGAAGAATAGAACACAGTATAAAAATCGATTCTAAGCGAGCTTTTTGTGTTAACGTTGTACGATCTTAGCGCTATGCTTCCGCTAACGTAGTACTAGGTGTAAAGGTACTTAACATATTTTCAGTTGTTACATTGTCAAAACTAGATGATTGTAGAACTTTCTATGCTACGCGTATGAATTTAGCACTATATTAGCACAATTATAGTACTAATATTGCGCTACGGCATATATAGTTGACCAATACATTTATATACTGGGGAATACTCATTGATAATTAACTGTCGAAAAACGTTATACAGTTTTCTGAATTTCATTCAAGTCAATAGTATACACTTACGTTATGCTATTATTGCGCTAACTTGATGTTACAAAAGCACCATGTTAGCATTTATATAGCGGTATGGTAGTATTATAATAGTATATCAATAGCGGCAAGTTCGTATTATACCACATTGCAAAGCCAACGTACATACTACTACTTGTTACATGATAGATAGATAAATCGGTCTACCGTGATTGCCTTAGAACTATATTAGTACTACGGTTGTGCTAATATTGTGCTAAATTTATACGCGTTGCATAGAAAGTTCTAAGATCATCTAGTTTTGACAATGTAACAACTGAAAATATGTTAAGTACCTTTACACCTAGTACTACGTTAGCGGAAGCATAGCGCTAAGATCGTACAACGTTAACACAAAAAGCTCGCTTAGAATCGATTTTTATACTGTGTTCTATTCTTCATACTGATCGCATTTTCAAGCGATTTTCATTGGCATCTGCATAACTTGTACTTGTAGGGTGTTAACTACTTCTAGATTGAAGAAAAGTTGTTTATCAAGTTGCACTTTTTTTATTGTTGATTTTACAACAAATGCACTTCAATTCAGAGAATGAGTGATTGTATGTGTATAATTTAGTTCAATTTCGAAAAATTCATACTAAAATTACAAGGGGTTATTAGCTAATATTGGAGCGGCTTGTGTGTGCAGGGGTCATTTACAGCACTAAAAAAAAGTGGGCTGATGTCAATTGGAGTGGCTGGTGATTTATTCCCAATCAGGCTAGCAGTACTGTCTTACCAGTGGGACATTAGAGGATAGAGCGCGAACAGACTCCAGTCGGTGAAACATCACTCTATCAACCGAACCTAGTGGTCTATCCTCTGTAGCTATGTAATCTTTGGTAGGCCGGACGTCCTGATTCGACTGGCTGTGGCATGTTTGGTAGGCTGGCTATGGCGAAGTAGGAATGTGAGTATTGGGTGAGTTCTGTTTGGAGGAAAAGCTGAAGTTGGGGATGCCAATTGCAGACGTTGCAGTAGCAGTTGGGGTGGGTTGCCGTATGGAGAAAGAAGTGAGCGTAAAGAATGGCTGCACTGGCGGGCATGCATGTGAAGACCCCCCGAACACCGAAAATTTTCTGGAGCAGCACGCAGACATGTTGAACCAACGCGTAGACCGCACGCGTCCACACGTGTTACTTTTTTGTCACCAAAGCCGCACAGCCTCTCACACAGCATAGCAGTGGCAGGTATCAATTCCAGGCATAAAGCGCCCATCTAAGCCACCATCACATATCTATGCACACTGGAGATTGCGTGGGGCACAGCACGGCATCCCTCACTGCACCCATATCGCGAGAGACACCTGCGCCCAATCGCGAGAATGGGTCTGCGTCCAGATCCAGAAAAATGATTACATATATATACTATACCTAAAAGAAACTCGTGATAAGAACAGAAAGAGAAGTAACGAAATACCACTGCATGCAAAAACGACGTGTACCGCACCCCGTATCTACAACGTCCACGCGCGGGTGAAGCCCCAAAAGCAAAGTGTCCAACTCCTAACCGTTTATACAAAATGAAATGCGCCCCCCATTCCACAGTTCCCAGATCGCTGTATTCCCAACCGATCGAACGTTAGGCCTACACATCGCCCTCATCAGCGCATCCACCCGCCCAGCCCCTTCTTCCCTGCAACTGCAGGGCCGGGCTCAAACTTCACCGTCGCCTTCACGCCGCCGCCCCACACGCCGATGGCGGCATACACGTCCCACCCGCCGCCGAGGCCCATCACGGGATCGTTCTCCTCCGCGCCATCGCGCTCCTCGTCCAGCCGCCACGCGCCCTCGCGCACGCCGTCGCGCCAGAACGCCACCTCGACGTCGACGCCGCCGCCGACGCGCACGCCCCACGTCATCTCCAGCCCCACCACCTGCCCCTCGCGCCACGGCTGCACAAAGTCGCGCCCGCCGTAGCTGTCGTTGACGTACCGCCGGCCGTCGTCGCCGTGCACGCCCACGCTGCCGCGGTTCCAGCCGGGCAGCCGGAACGGTGGATACGGCACGGCGGAAAAGCCGATGGCGAGGGCAGAGTTGGCGGGCATGGACTGCACGCTCAGCTCGAAATAGGCGCGGTGTGTGACGCCCGTGTTGAGCGGGTGGTGGTAGCCGGCGGCGTACAATGGCAGGCCGGACAGCAAGGTTGTGTCGGGGCAGCCAGGCGCTGTGGCGAGTGCGGCGATGCCGGGGTGCGGCGAGGTTATGAGACCGGTAAACCGCGGTGGAGGGGGTGCAAGGGATATTGTACCGGCCTGCAGGATGCTGAGAGCATGCGAGGGGAGGTGTAGTGGCAGTGAGAGCGGATTTGCATCCGTAAACTCCCAGCCCGCATTGGCAAGCTCTTCTGGCGCGTTGGAGGTCGGCGAGTTGTAGTGGAGGGCGAGAAAGGCGGGGGGAGGGATGTCGAGGTCTGGTTCATCTGGGAGGGCGGCGAAGGGGGGTGGTGCGTCGTCGGAAGGATGTGATTGGGGGGGTGGGCGTGAGGAAGAGGCCCAAGTCGGTGGGGGAGGATTTGATGGGGGCGCAAATGTCGGGCTTTTAGAATCTGGGTGTGAAGGTGCTGCAAACGGCATGCTTGCGGAGTCGGGGTGCTTGCTGTCTGTGGCTTGAAGCTCAGGTCCGGGGTAGGGGCCAGGAGGAGGACGGTCGGGGTGGAATTCTGGACGCGAGGGTTTCTTGGAGTTTGATCCGCAGCGAAACAGGCGGGCCAGGCGACTCCGAGCAGAGGAAGAGTTCGATGCCATCTGGAGGGCTAGTAGTGGTCGTGCGATGCTGTTTGCTAATAGGAATTGCCTCTCCTGCAGCTTGTCCTGTTAGGGGGAGTTAGAAACTAAATGTGGAAGTAAGTACTTAGTTCTTTCACAAGCCACAGTTCTGCAGGTCAAGTTGATGGCAAAGAAAGAAATAAGACAGGGTCGATATAGCAGCAGTAAGGGTGTTCACAGAAAGAAGAGGCAGCAGCAGAGTCTGTGGAAATGGGGCACTGATAACAGATGCGTAGGGTTGCCTATTTTTGGGCAGGCCCCTTGAATTTCATGAGCGGGGGGCGAAGTATAAAATTCACGTACTAGCATGCGGCTCAATCGCACAATTATTGGTGTGAAGTCACCGTGCAGCTGACGTTTTTCCCACTACTAATAGTGCTCTCGTGACTTGGGCATGCACAGCCGCATGCATTGTCCAAGCCTTGTCGTCGACGTCGTCCATTGGCCTTTTCTACACGCCGACATATTACGAGTACATAAATCCTCCGTGCAAGCGTCTTCCTCGCAAAAGAAATAGAAAAGACTGTGAGCGCTAGGAGAATTAAGAACCTTGAACCGAATTATGTGTGAATCCGTTCCTCCCGCATGCACAAATTAGATAACTTCGTTGAAAGGTACGTTGCCTTTCGGGATAATGCACTGCGCTTCAGTGCATCGTATGATCAGGAGGCCACCACTTGTTTTTGCATGATCTGAAGCTTCATGCGAGCGAGCTTAACCGTCATTTCGTATTAGTTACTTAATATTTACACTCAATGCACAATGAACCGTCTAAATCTTAAGCTTATCGACACTCGATCTCCGTTTCTCGTCATTTAACTCTCTCTTCTTTGTGCAAACCCACGTCGACGCGTACATGTTGACCCTATTTTACCCGCTGTTAGAAGCTGCAACCCAGTTCCGTCACCGAAAGTTGACTCACCTATCGATACAGGCACCCGGTGTCCTGTTCCCAACTCTCTTCGCTAAAAAGCCTTCTTGCTCGAATACTGTAATGTACCACGGGGTTTGGCCGGCACTGCGCAAGAGAACACGTCCTCCCATTTTTAGCGCGATGTTCAAGCGACGAATCTGTTCGCGCGCGGCTGGTTTGGTGGGATAGAACCAGTCCATCGAGTCCATGACGACAGCAATCGTCAGAGTACCGGGCTTCATGCGAGCTATGACCTCCTTGATCTCATCGGTATGTATCCGTACACCATCAAACGCACCAGGGATCGAAAGCCTAGCAAAAGATTTGGGATCCAAGTAAGACGGGCGTGAGCTATATATGCCAGTCAGTCACTGTGGAACGAGGCACAAATGTTATTGCACGAACCTGGCCGAATAACAACCTTGCAGGCAGAGAAGGTAGAAGTAATTCTCGCTGCCGATCAAAGAGTTCTCAACCACGGGATCAAGAGTGTTGACGACATATTCCCACATTGCCATGCCACTCCGGTCAATTCCAGAGTTCTTGCCCTCTTCACCACGTTGGCGCTCGTAGTAGTCTGAGAGAATCATATTTCTCTGGTTTACAGGTACACCAAGCGCTTTCCATAAGAACTTCTCGTTGCCGATGATGAAGCGGGACACCCACCAACTGAGAATAACAGGCCGGATCTTGGCTTTCCAGATTTCGCACTGCTCATTGATAGTAGGGGCAGCACACATCCTCTTCACATCATTGGTAATTCCAAAGATGCGGAAAAGCCATTTTGTCGTCTTAATTGGGATTCCCGACTGGCCACTGCCATACAAACCGTTCGATGATCTGAGAACCAACTCACTGTCAAGCCAAAACTGAAATGCGCGAGAGGAAAGATGTGGTGAAAGCTTGTTGATTAAAAGGTTGCGGAAGTCCGGATGACGACCTTCGCCAAAAATCTTCCACACGTCGTCGTATTCCAGCGCTTGGAAAGCGGCGAGCTTAAGTTCGAGTAAATGATTTTGAGTAGGGTTCAGGTCAACTGCGTGAATACGTCTCGGCGAACCCGTGAGGATGTAGGAAAGAATGTTGTCGCCGGCCGAAGTTATGGCCAGAACAACATCATTAGGGGAAATTTTTAACACTCGTTGGTCGACGCGCGGGTCTTCCCATGTGAAAGCGTAGATGTAAGAATTGTTAAACTGCCAGTGCTTGCGCAGCATCTCGTCGTAATATATCCGCCATGAGTTGTTTTGATAGAAAAATGAGGGAAGTGGGAGGTTATTGGTAAGATTGTGCACTGCTGCCTCAAATCCCTTGGAGCGAAGCTGAATTGCAGAGGTATTTGCGGTTGCTGTAGATGAAGGAGCAATGTCTTGGAGTTTGTTTATGGGCGCAAGATAGGGAGATTCTGTTGCCGCCGCATCAATTTTGGCAAGAGCTTCCGCGCTAGAAGTAGCCAATTTTACGCATCCAATCCAGATGTAATATGGGATTCCACCAAGAAATACGTTTCTAAATTCCGAAGTGTTAGATTATATTCCTCTAGACTTAAGGGAAAGCAGTACCTCTCGTTAACGCTGAGAATACTCCCGAATCTGTATTCGAGATAATCTCTTCTGCCCTCGTCAAGATTTACCCTATCAAACTCGAACCAAATTCTCCAGAACTGTCTAGAAAACCAATTCACATGTCGTCCCATAATACCACCGGTGTATGTTCGTGATGACATGTTTGTTGAAGATTGAGCATAGAAATCGGCCACACTGATAATGCCAGTGGGCGAGAGCAGTTTGGTTAGAGAATCGACAACCGAGTAGTAGCTGCAAAATTGTGTTAGCAAAACTTAGTCTCAGTTAAGTTATTTATGGAGACAAACTCAGGTATCATACTCAATGAGTAGCTCATCGATATCCAGTCCGCTGTAGACTCAGTACCAAAGTTCTTTAGACGAAACGCTCTAGCATCCATGCAGACTATTTTGACATTTTCCCACCCAAGTTTCTCAAAACGAGCTTCGGCAACGCTACATAGGCTGGGAGATAGATCTACTAGATATACTTTGGAAAATGTATCAGTAACTGAGAGGTACTTGTTGAGTATCTCGATATTGTAGCTAAGAATAATCAGCGTCTATGGAAGCTCTAGGAGAAAATATAAGCACCCTGTGCCACCACCAATCTGCATTAAAACGATAGTTAGCTACAGAAAAGTGTAATCATCGAGAATATAATACTCACATCAACCCACACACGTTTCCGAAAGCCCTCTCTCTTGTTTTTGAGCTCTATCTGCGCAGCAGCCAAAGCGAGCATCTCTTCCCTTCCTCTCAAGAGCTTGGCCCTTGTCGCATCGTAGATGGCTGCTTGTCCCTTGTAAAAGCTTTCTAGGGCATCTTGCTGATTCTCTTGTGATCCCTTTCCGCCTAGAAACGGTTTCACAAAGCATTCGTAGGCAAATATTGCATATGGTCGACCATAATGAACGATGCCGTAGACGACCAAAGAAGTGCAGAGTAACGTCCCTGCCAAAAAGAAGATCTCCCCATCGAGGGGTGTGAAAGTTTGTGCTTGCGCCATTGCAATAGCTAGAACTTCCAAAGGAGCAGGCTCAATCTCTTTATTTAGCTGTGCCTACCCCACCGCGGGGTCATAGTAATCCCTCGGATAGTGTTCATTATCGTCGTATTACCAGTATTTCCCTAAAGATTTCTTGTTTTAGCCATGATAGTCCCTGTAGATCTCGGATGGCAGCACTGTCGAGCTTCATCTGTCGCCAATGTGTATGCTTACACCTCGCTCAATTAAGACACATGCTAGATTTTAGAGCCTCTAACCTCCCAAGATGTAGTGTTGCAAATGAAGCTGGCCTCTCAGAGCTTGATGCTGCAACACGAGCTGCTAGACCAGGGTTGCGGCGACGTTGAAACGGACCAATCACAATGCTCTGTAGCGCCATGTTTGCCGAGCTCCATGCCTCTCAGGTCCACAACGGTATCAAACCTACGATAATCCAGAATTTCAAGAATCAACAGTTTGCCTGCATTAAGCTACCAACATCAGGCAGCAAACGATGTTTGGAGAGCCAATCAATTAGGATCCTGCTGGACCGTGTAACGTCTGTGTGGACATTGGGCGCCGTTGTGTGCCTGTTGTCAAGGCCCATAATGGTTTGGTTAGTAATTATGAATATCGGAGTATTACTTTGAAAAGATAGAGTAGCACATTGCAATTGACTACAATAAAAGTAGAGTACATACTTCGATCACAGTTCAGCTCAACATGGTTATGTAATCCACGAACCTGCCAGCCACCGCCACACTGTATTCACAAACCCGGTCGAAGCACTCTTGACGCAGCGTCTTTAACCACACACTCCGGATGTCTCGCTCTATCCTTCAATAATAGCCTATTGCTTAATTTTTTCATTCGATCTAAATGGTTGACGAACCACAGGACGCGTCTCCAGGCCGGACGTGGCCAGCGTCGTCCGCGGCCGGCCGGCCCGTGACTGCTAACTTCGGACATTCGATTGAAGGATTCTCGAAGCACCTGAAACCACCGGATCTACTCTTTGACACAAGTACATTCCAAGTTGGGAAGATGGAATGTGGGGTACATCGACACATCTGAAACTCCTTCCCAGACTGCTGTGTGAATAAGATCTGCAACTACATAGAAGCTCGTGAAGGCTTCCAGTACGGTGCAGCTCATGGACAAAATCATGGTTATGCTCTGATGTTTTTTCTCATGCCTGCTTACTTTCAACGATCGAAGTCTCTGGTTGTGCACCTAAGTACGGAAAATCTGGGGTAACCGACATTGATGTGCATACATTATGCATGTGTACCTAAATGCAGGAACAAAATGTCGTTGTCTCAGGGTTGTTTTCGGGCCTGCATATCCGAAAAATTAAGGCCCAGTCGCTATGATTACCGAAAGGAGTGATCCGATGACTACCAAAGAGTCTTGTCTAGTATGAGGATCCCGTTTTCCGCGGGGCACACCTGCCTCTGAATGGGATTGGCTTGCTAAACACATTGTCTCGACCTGGTTGATTTGTTTGCTAGATTGCAAACTTAAATCTACCCACGGAATTTTGCTAGCACATCATACTTATAGTTGACGGAGTATTTTTGGAATCGTTTATATTCTAATTTCGACAATCTGGCAAGATAAAGCAAATCAAATCTGGCAGTTGTTACCCATGCAAACCCCAGGCGGTCTCAGTAAAACATAGATATGAGGCAGCCACAAAGAGGTACTTTAGACGACACCCAAATATATTAAGTATGTCAGTCTTAATTCCCCTTTCGTACCTACACATTCCTACTTGCCGCCAGTTCTACATAGTTAACTCTTGAACTAACAGGATGACACCGCAAGGCCACGAAATCGCGCTTCAAGCTAGAGAAGTGACACAAGATCTACGTCCGGGATTTCTGGGAAGACGACGCGATACTTCAGGCAGTATTCAAGCAATTGTGGTTACTCGTTCTGTGGTACAGCTTTTCGAGACACCCTCTTGCCAGAAAGATATTACTTTGCTCTCAACGGGGGATCTGCCATTTTGTTAATCTTGTTTCCTTCTTGGACGGGCCGTTGCGTATCCTTTTTAAGGTTTGAAGAAGAGTACTAACTGACAATGTGTATATACTGTGTTGATAGAGAGTTCTCCAAAATGGCCCTCCTCCCTCCCTCTCTCTACTAACCTTGACTGGTTTCCTCCGGTTTTTCATCTATCTCTTTCCGGTCTCCCTTTCTTTCATGCCTCTAATTGTCATTGATATCTGTTGGATTTTCATTTGACGCTGTGTTCGCCTTTCATGTTCTGCCTACAGCGTGGACTCGAAATATCCCATCGTGTCAAGTTACCCAAGGAAGACTTTTATTTCATGCGGCAATGAGCAGTTCACCTGCTCCACCTCCTCAGGAATCTTCTGTTAACCCACTCTTCCGACATGTTTCTCGTGAAGTTTTAATTCTCATCGTTTCTCTTTGCGCCTTTGTGGTATTTATTCTCCTTTTGGTGCTCGGATACTGTATACGGCAGCGCCGGAGACGCAGGAGGAAACAAAAGCAGCTTGCTTCTCAACAGAGCCAGGACCTCGAGCAAGGCTCGGGGCATTCAAATAATTCTGGGGGCAATGATGGTGACGAAGTTCGTCTCACACCCCTTGCCCAACATCCACCACGATTGTTTCTCAGTGTACCAGAGCCGGAAGAACCGCGGCCAGACTCAACAACACTTCCGATTCAAAGCGCCACACCAACAATCAACGGTGATTCAGTCAAGAGTCACCGAGATAGTGTTCTCTCTCGATACCGTCGCTCGCCATCTGTGCAACTACCTTCGCCGCCGCCGCTGTCTCCCCGCAGTACAAAGGAACGCCGCATGGGTTTCCCACTCCTCCAGGGTACGTACGGCTCCCGTACAAATAAGTCTACTGAAGACGACGGGTGGGGTTGGGATCTCGGAGGACTCGGCCGTCTCAGCATGATGGGCTCGTACCTGGAATCGGTTGCATCGACAGTGACAACCAACAGCTCTGTAACATCACCCGTTCGAGCCGTCTATAACAGCATCGTCGGCCCATCGACTCCCTCCAGCGAGCCCCTTCCCTCGCCCACAATTTCTAGCTCCCGCTCGAAATTTGAGGCTGCAGAACTGTCCCGCTTCCCACGCTACTCGCCCCCCGCTGCCGCAGGTTCTTCTCCCACCCTCCCTCTCCCGACAGTACCCCTAAGGGCGCTCACCACAACCCGCTCCGATCCCATTTTAGGATCCAGCGTCACCTATACCAGGCCACCAAAGCCCTCCCGCCTGCGCCTTGAAAACACCGACGCCCCCGCACGTAGCAGCGGGGAAACGCTTGCGAGTCGCCGATCCCTTCGCCGCCGTCGTGGCGCCATCTCGGAGTCAGAACTCGTACGCCCCGGTAGTCGTGGACGGAAGCTGCAAAAACGGGCGCGTCCGGGCGGAGGGGCAGCGGATGCCGGGGAAGCTGTCCAGAAACCGGAACCGACGTTGACGATCAATACGACCGGCTCCGCCCGCGATGCGCTCCGCCGTATCACGCCCAGTCCATCGAGTATGCTAGCGCTGGCGAGCGGGAGTGGGTGGTGGGAGAGTAGCAGCAGTGAAGAGGAGAGTGGGGGTAAGAAGAAACGGTGGGGTCGGCGTCGGAAGAAGAAGGAAAAGGTGAAAGAGAAGGAAAAGGCACCGGAGCGGCTGTAATACTTACATATTTACATAAGTAAACACCTTAATTTCCATACCTTCGTCCTATACTTATAATTATAGCCAGCTTTACTATACTTTCTTCTGTGTTACTGTTTAGTGTAGTATTCCATAGCATACATAGGCGGTGGCTACATGTGGCCGCCGGCCGAATATAGCAAAATAGACCTTCCTCCGAGCTTTACAACAGCTGTACTCGCCGCCGTTAGTAATCATGTGTTCTCTACTGTCACCCAAATTCCCACGCAGCCTCCCCACAGAATAACCAGCCAATTCAAACCCCCTCTCATCGCAGTCTGTATAACACCCCCCCATCTCCACACAACCAAACGCCTCTCTCCCAAAACCATGCTACCAAGCAACACCAGCCCCAATATCCATAGCCGCAGCTCTGACTTGCCGATCACACACCCAAACGCCCTACGGAAAAATAATTTCCAGGGCCGTGTGTGTGGTGGCGGTGTTCATATGCATAGCTATCATAGTTTCACTGATGATCGATCCCCGCTTCAAAGATCTTGGACTCGAGACACCGGGATGGACTGGCATCGAGATACGCAGGGCCAAAGCACATTTTGAGCGCATTTACATCTCTCGCTATGCTATTTCTCCCCCAGACCTTACTCTTCATGATTCCCGGAATCTTAATACCCCGATGCAACTCTCGACCAACCCGATTGCAGTCCTATTTGAGCACGAGCATGTAGAAGTGGAAGAGAAAGCAGATGAAGTGCAGCGTTGGTTTTAAAGCCCTCGGGTTCGTCGGAGAAAGACTGGCGCTTTTTGGGGGATGTAGCATGGTGTATGTACATAAGTTTGTAACCCCAACGTCAACATCCAAATTGAGACGATTCATACCTCTCAGGTGATACTCAGCAGCGGCTTTTATGTTCTGGCCTACACTTGCCCGCAGATACGGGAGGTACCTAAGATACTGAACGCAAGGCTGGGACCAGTGCTACGGATATCACTCGTTGGTAATGGCGCGCTAAGGCGGGGGGGGGGTGTCAGCGCAGCCGGCTTCGGGCTGTAACGTTTAACGGATATCCTCCGTACCGTGGGAGTAGTAACACATACACAGGCGGTCGAGACTTTGTGCAGCCGCAACCAGTGCACCTTTTGTAAATACCGCCGTGTGTATCGTACTTTTACAATACACCGCAGTGGAACTATTGCACAGCCAACCAGCCCGGGGGTTTCGCCGCGCCATAGACGGAATTCGGGTTTGGCCGATGTCATGAAGATGTAGGAAGTCCAGTCGTAGAGCTGAACTTCCTGCCCCATCGTCAGGATGCAAATGAAGGGCATACAGAGACCGGACGACCATACCATCTTAGATGCTATTCAGCAGCGGCTTTTATATTCAAGCCTACCCTTGCCTACAGAGCTGAGCCCGGTGCTACGGATCTCACTCGATTGAGCTGCGAGCGTCAGCGGCGGATCGGATTGGTCATGGCGCGCTAAGGCGCGGCGGTGTGTCAGGCTAGCAGCTGAGGATCGGCCACAAAGTAACGTTCAACGGACGTCCTCCGTAACTCAATCCAGGCCGCATCTGTGGTAGACGGGGAAGGTATACATAATTATGTGTAACTGTAACCACCGCTTGTACGAGTGCCGCCCTGTGTATCTTACGTTCTGCGTTGCTTCGGCCGCACAAAGACTGAGGGCATGGGATTCGATGGGTCTCGCTGAATCTCGGCGTGTCGGGCACGCAGGCAGTCCAATCATAGGGCTGGCTGGCGGACGGTTGTCGGGCCACGCTAACCACGCTAACCACGCTCTTGGGCCGGAGCTAGCGGGGCTGAGGGCCTTATATGGCTTGGTGATTAGTAAACAGCTCAGTCAACAGCACAGCAAGTAGTAAGTACAGTACAGTAGTTCCTAGGCATCAAAGAACGACAATGTGCATCGTGATACCCATGCTGGGCGATGAGTAGCACAACATGACATGTATCGTACTGTAATTTGTTTACTGAGGTGAGATCAATCTTAATCCACCGTTTCACCGTGATTAGTCACCGTACGCCCTCATTTCGCTCGGCCGGGTCGTCAGCGGCTGAGTCTGGTGTAATCAACCTGACTTCGAAGGCATTGCAATTCTCCCGTGTTTCTGGAACGTCCTGCGTCGGCCAGCCCACTCGCACCGCATCCGCGCAGTTCCGCGCTCGCACAAACACAAAAATATAACACAATACAATACAATACAATACAATACCATACAATACCAAGCCGCCGCTGCTGCATGCGCATAAGGTTTCTTTCGCTCGTCTCACGCAACCCTAAAGCTGTATTCGGGGCCATGTGCGCCCACGCCCGTATCCAGGCGCACGACGGAGCATGATTGGGCCCCCCGCGGCGTGCATCCCGGTTCGCGTAACGTCACGCCGGCGCGCTGAGACACGGCCAATGGCTCGCAGCCACGGGGGTCTGCGCTGCGCGGGAGACATAAAGCTGCTGCGTCCCGCCCTGCTCTGCTCTACACCGCCTTGCATCTGCACGTTCACCGCAAGCCAGCTTCCGTCTTTACATATAAGAATTCACCTTACCACGAATCACGATGCAGTTTACGCTGAGCTCGCTCCTCCTCGCCCTGGCGGCTGTTGCGACCGCCGCCCCCGCTGCCGCGCCCGCCCCGCAGGCCGATGACGGCTGCTTCGTCACCGAGCAGGCGTTCCTCTCGCTCCCCTACGCGTTCTCGCTGCAGCTGCACACGCTTCCGAACACCCCTCCCGTCGCGGCCCGCACCATCGATAAAAAGTTCCTCGCGGTCTCGCCGAGCACCGGTGCCACCGGCCTGACGCGGGTCACGCCCGCCGCGCCCGCGTTCACGCTGAAGGACCAGCACCTGCTCTCGAGCCGGCGCACCGCGTTCCTCGTCACGCCCAAGAACCGCAGCCGCTGGCGCGAGGTGCAGTTTGGCGCGGCGCCGGCCCAGGGCGGGCTGGAGATGTTTGGCGGGAATGCGTGTGATGGCAAGGGGGGTGTGAGGATTGAGTTGAGGCCGGTTGGACAGGAGGGGGAGAGTGCGCTGGCGTGGTGTGTGTACAAGAATAAGCTGTGGGTTAAGAGTGCTGCGGAGAAGGGGAATGAGTGTGTCGGTGTCAAGCTGGCGGTTGTGAAGAAGAAGTAGAGGGGGGAATTCTGTTTCTGCTGTGGTTTAGTTTTGTTGTAATGGCTGTGAGGTGGAAGTTGTCAGGAGTTTGATTGTAGGATGGGATTACTAGAGGAATTCGATACCGCGGTATCAATATGCATGTAGGCCCTGGGCGTGCTTAAATTTTAGAGTTGGCAAGGATCTCCGCTCGTGCATCCGTCCGCAATTGGTAGCCCTCACGTGTTATGCTTCGTATAAAATAGCTCAATGCCTGACGTAACGAGTTCCTTTATGCATGAGGACGGCACGGTACTTAAAGCTTTGTTAATGCTCAACAAAGGTTTCACGAGCTCGCTTCTCAAATCGAATTACTAGTAATCCGATACATTACTTACAACTCTACAGCTACCATAATTCCTTCCTACAGTCGTACATACTGTATAGATCGTTCAAAACCGACTTGCTTACCTACATGGAGGTCACAGTCGACGAGTTCAACATAAATCAACACCCCCCACAATGTTCTAGTGCCATGCCAAGTCAACACGATCGATCGAGAATGCACGTGATTGCTATGACCGCCATCATGTGAGTTGGTGGGTTGGTGGCTTCCGCAGTGTGTCGCGGTCTAACGACAATTGGGTAGAATCCCAGCAGCGGCCCATGCGGCAATCGTCATGCCCCACACAGGAAATCCCAGCTCGATTCCCAGGAGCCAGGACGCGTTCTCCTCTCCTCCATCTCTAATCATCGGTTATGCTCTGAGTACTATACAGTGGCCATCACTGCTATTTAATATATATTACAGAATCTGAATCGAGTACCTTATATCTGCAGTGCAGTACCCCGCGATCGGCCTTGCAACATGTCGGACAATGTCTGTACCGCCATATCGCTCAAGTCGAAGGAACGCTGCTCCGATCCTGTGTCCAATCCAGGGTCGCTGTTTTGCCAGTTCCATGCCTCACAAGTCCACGCTCTGTACGCCTCGTACAAGAAACGGAACGGCGAACTCGATCAGCTCGAGAGAAACACGCCGACGTATATGCCAAAAGACCTTTCTCGAAATAAGTTCGAGACGATTGACGACGACCAACTGCTGAAAAAAGTCTACGACTTTTGTCTCCGTCGCTACAATCTCACCAATCGCTGTATATTAGCCAGGGAGCTACATCATGAACATTTCTATAAGGACACCAGCGGTCCGTTTAGGTGCTGTCCCACTGTGGCGTGGCTTGCTGACAGAAATGGACTTAGACTTCGGACATCAAGTCTACCTCGAACGTCTACAGTCGACTCGGAAAATGTTGGGCGGTGCGCTACAGCGCCTCGACAAAAGGATGACCCACCTTCGCTACCAGAAAGAGAGCTGGTACCAGTGGATCTTGTCGGCCCAGAAGGAAGAAGAATCCAAGTCTGAGGTTGAGAAGAAAAGAATCAAAGCTGCTGCGGAACTCTACCGTAAACATCAAGATGCGGTTTCTCGTCTGGCAGCCGAGCAAGTTTATGAAGATCCCGACTTGCCTGATTGGGATCCAATCGAGGAAAGAATACAGGAACATCGGCGTGGTTACATTTCACTGATCAGAGCTCAGATCCAAGCCATGGATCTGACGGACGAGGAGAAGAAAGACGCTGCCAATCGCGCCAAAGAGATTGGAGCCGAGGTGGCGGCGAACGGTATCGGAACTATATATGGTTCTCGAGAAGAGATTCTTGAAACAAGGCTTTTGAGAAAAGGATTTAGACGGATGGAGAGGATTGGCCCGTACGCCGATATTCGTCGTGCCCGTCGTGAAGAGGATGAAGCAGCCAAGAATAATGGGCTGCCTGGTCTGAAGCAAATTGAAGCCGGCGAAACTTCTGATCTAGTTGATGGACAGGCCGTCTCCAAATCTCGATTTATAAAGGTCCAAGATGAAGACTTGAACAATCTATCACAAGAAATATGGGATTATATGGAATCTCTAGCCCCAAGGTTGTTTGATGGCCTCGGGGACGAAACCCTGGGAGAAGAGGCACTGGCCGCAGCAAAAGACAATCTCAGACAACAGGTTCGATCGATTCGAGAGTTCATGTTTCTGAGACTCGTTATTGCCAAACCTTCGATGTTTAGTGCAGCTCTCGAGAGCAAATCAATTGAAGATTTTTTGCGAAAGGACTCGGTCAAAAATACCGACCTGCGTGATTTGGCCCTTGCACTATCTAGATCAAGCATGGCACAGATCCGAAACGCGTGCTCAGACTACTGGCTAAACGAAATCATGAAGAATCAACCCATCGAGCAGGTTCCCAAGGAACCATCCTCATCAAAGAGGCCAAAGAAGAATTCTAAGGCAGTGGCTAAACTTGGGAGAATGAAATTGGCATCAGCATTTACCAAACGCCACCCTAGGACCACTCCAAAACAGAAGCCCAAGGATAAAAAGCTCGTGAAAGAAAATCACAGCCATGATCGTGTTAAGGTTTGTGGGCGCTGGCTTCACAATTATCCTGCGCATGCCCGTCTTCCTCGTCGAGGGTGGTTCCAATTTGGAATTGTTGCCCCGAACTTGTCCTGGCCAACTGCTCTTTCACTTTGCAAATCCTGGGATGAGGCGTATGAACTCAACACATTGAGTCTCATGGGCTATTTCCATAATCTCCCCTTGGATCAACATTGGAGAAGGGAGGCTGAGCCTCAGTACGCGAAATTCGCCAGGCTCCTGGGATTCCTCACTTATTCTAGTTCTGACAAGGCTGTGGTGAATACTGGTTCATCTCAGGAAGGTAGTGTTCGCAAAAGAGTCTTCCGTGAGATGGAAGAACGGAACTATATATGTGGCCATGTTGGTCGAGCCGACCCAGCTGCTCGAAGATTCATTGCAATGTGTGCTGGTATGTTTCCCATCTATTTTTAAAGTAGATAAATTAACGAATATCAGTCACAACTGCTGAAATGTGTGTCTGGGTACGGGATCCAATGACTGGTAAAATTATCCACGATGCCCCTGCTGAGCACACGTGGATACAACGTCAAAAATCCGGTCGTGGTCGTAAAGACCGCACTGACTGGGTCGTCACACGCGCTATGGATAGAAAGCTTCGTAAAGAGATTGAGGACACTAAGCCTTGGCACTTTGAATTTCAGGATTATCTGGACGTTCACATCTGGGACCGTCATGCGGGGAGACCATTGGGAGAATTGTTCAACGTTGTTATCAAGGTATGAAATTGCAACTACGGGGTACGCTATGTGTGTGAATCTAATGATTGCAGCTACTCCACAAGGCGCACAAATGCGTTGATTATCTCTCAGTCTTGGAACCCACATTAGAGACATATCGTCGTATTGCCAAGGAAGAAGATAAAACCGAGAAAGTTGATAAAGCGGTAGAGTTGCGGAGAAAAATTAAAGCGCTCAGAAAAAAGGAGGACATACAACATATACTCAAAGCACCATCACCCGAAGTTTACTACGATGACATTGATATGGCGTTGGACCGCATGGGATATTTGGATAACAAATACTGGCGGGAAAAGGAAAATATGTCGCCAGAGGAACGAGAAAGATCAGAGAAGTTTCAAGAGAAGCTGAAAGTGCTGGAAGAAACAAGTGAGAGCTTCGAGGAGTTTATTAGCAAGGTCTTTAGTGAGATTCCACTTGATGATAAGGAGGACTCCGATTATTCAGATATTGATGATTCGGATTCTGAAGATGAGTACGTGGGAAGAACTAAAAAGCTTGAGGGGTGTGAAGAAGACGATGGAGATGATCAATGGGAAGACACAGATACCGACTACTATGACAGCGAAAGCGAGGTTGATACTGATCTCTGGGAAGACGCCAAATGGGAGTGCGCTGATCTGGAGGATGTGTGCGAAGGTTTGGCACAATTATCATTTCCCGGTTGTTTTACTAACTGTGTGATAGAAATTGCTGGAGATATCTTTGAAACAATGGCAGAGCAAGCAAACTTTAACCGCGAATCTTATGAAAAGGGTCGGAACTTTATGCACCGGTTGGTCGGAAAGAACATCAATGAAAAAGAACGCAAGAAGTTGGAGAAACGGCAACACCGGCGTATGTCCCCTATAAAAATATACCAATAACTTGTTTTCTAATGGCATACTTAACTAGTCATGGAGCCTGAAATGATGGTTCTCCCCAAGAATGTCTGGTACTGTCGGCTCATGGTTCAAATGCTTTGGGGTAATCCTCGTACAATCGAAGATTTGGAGCTTGGTAAAGGATGGGGTGACGACGTCGATCCGAAGGATTACGACAATGTTCGTGACCGTGAAGCGCGTGCGAAAAATCCACCTTGTCGACGCTCCACCCACCCGCCCCAAGCTGCCTGGGACCATTGGCAAACACTTGTCAAGGCTAAATGTGTGCGCCATGAAGGGTGGGCACCACTGACTGACGATGATGCCGTCTACCCGAAGGATTGGGTGAAACACATTTTAAAAACCGTATTCCGATGTAAGATCCCCCCGCCTAACATCACGTTCAAAGTTGACAGAGATAGTATATCGCCAGGGTGTCATTCGTCCATCATACAACCTAGACTGTGCACCTATTTTTGGTGGCCGTGAAAATGGCGGCTTGCACATGTATGTCGACTACAGCTCCCTCCAACTCATCGAGGGTGCCCATCCCGCCCTACAAGACGGCCCATTCTGCTTCGGACCTCCTCCCGAAAAAGGCTATCTTCTCCAAGAGATGGAGAAATGGGAAGCCAAGCATCCGGGCTCCTGGTACACGCTCTACCGCATGAAGTCGGCGCAAGAGCACTGGAACTTCTCGACCGAAACCGGCGACATCGACTCGGACATCACCACGATGCTGGACCCGCGCGGCCACGTGTGGGAGTGGACCAAGATGCCCAAGGACTTCCCCATGAGCGAGTACCAGATGCACCTGCACATGAGCCGCATGTGGATCGAGCCGCCCGACCTCAGCGGCAACAAGAAGACCGAGCAGGACAGCATCAAGTACTGGGTGCGCAACCGCATCGACGCCGTGCTGGTGTGGGGCCGCACCGAGACGGAGGCGATCGACAAGACGGTCATGGCCGCCGCGTATGTCCGCAAAAGGCCGGCCGGGTTCGATATCGACTTTTCGCGCAGCTTTGTCGGCGTGCAGGCGGAGTTTTTGAGGCGGCTGCCCGACGTTTGGTGGGACTAAGCCGGACATCGGCCGGTGAGAATTTTGGAGTATTTTTAGCGAGGATGTAGGAGTACGTAGGAGATATATCACAATTTGTAGAGTAGCTAGGTATTTAGGATATAGTTGTCGATTAACGGGGCTTGCATACCAATGTCAGATTAAAAATTGAGATCGAGCGTTAATTATGATATCCTGATTCCTGAAAGAGACTTGGTTTGGACCAAACATGACCACCGTTCCCCCATCTATCACTCGGTTGCGAAATTTTCCAGAGCCTGGGGGTGGTGATTCGAACGGGGTGTCGCGTGCGAAAACAGTTTAGGATGGCTTGTAAGTTGTCAACCAAGCAGCAGCGTGCACATGTTAACGTCCGGCGTTCCTTCTGGATCAACACACTCGACGTTTTCAGAAATCTGCTTCCACAGGCGGAGTGGAGTGTCTGGCTAGCCTTTATCATTGATCAGATCTGCTCCACTTCTTCGTTCGTTCGTCGGGGCGGAGTGTTGGAACAAAATTAGTGTATCACATGCAAGCCATCGTTCACTTTTTTGTTTTGATTTCATGGAGCGTTTGGGTGCTACTTAGTCTCGAGAGCAATGTCCATTAGGCTAAGCCCAGTCTACAGCATGTAAGCTAGCTTACGTACGACGCATGTACGATAGAGTACAGAGAATTACATAAACCACACCCGTCCAATTCGAAACTCCAACACCATTCTCTCTCGGGCAGATGGCAAGACGTAAGCATTCGTGACTCCAAAAGTACCGAGCTCAAGGCCTATTTTGAGAACCGCAAGCTAGATGGCGTGCGGGCGATATGGCATACGATATCTATCGACGTCCTCGACTTGAAGGACAGGGAGCGGTCAACTGAAACGGCTTTCGAGTGCACTTTTACAGCAGAAGCCTTGGAAAAACCTCAGACCCACTCAGGATTGATGATTGCTACAGTTGCACGGTTCGAGGATGGAATACCGAGGATCGCTCATGAAACCCAAATATACAAGCTCTTGGAAGGTTCCCAAATTACACCGCGTTTTGTAGGCCACATCCATGAGCAAGGTCGAGTCATGGGCCTGCTGCTTGAAAAAGTTGAGGGTATACGCAAGGCTGGAATTTAAGACCTTGGTAAATGTCAAGCTGCGCTCAAGAGTTTGCACGCGCTGGGTATAGTACACGGTGACGTCAATCGGCACAACTTTCTAATTCCGGTCGGTGATGGGCAAGTAAAGTTGATTGATTTTGAGAATATTCAAGCAAGTGGTGATGTGGATGCGATGCGGAAGGAAATTGAGAGTTTACAGGAGCAATTGGTGGATGAAAGCGGGCGAGGAGCGGGGTTCCAACCTTGTGGCCCAAATGGGGAGAGCCTGTAAATAGAGCATGGGGAATTATTTGTCTACTTATATCAATAGGCTCTATTTTCTAGTCTCTGGCTCAGCCGCCCTCATCATTCACTCTCTCCTAATAAGAAACGAGTGACGATACGGTGACGCATATGAAAACGAGACAAGCTCAACCCCAACACCCAAGACTTTCCCACGTGTGTTATAGATGCATCACTGTCTGAACAAAGGTTCTCCTAAAACGCCTAGCCCCCTTGTTACTCGTACAGCTCACACACGGCAGTTTCTCTACTCTTCTCGATATCCATGCTCTCGCTCAACGCACTTTCGCCAGCCGCCATTGAATTCTCTCACTTCTCTTCTTCGTCATCACTATATCTGTGTGGCTTTTCAAATCCCGTACCCTCATATCCTCGTCGAACTTGCCACTGCTAACTTCTAGGCCGCAGGCGGCAGGCTTTAGGATATGAACAGGATATGAGGAGTTTAGAAATGTTAAAGTTCAATAGTTCGGTAAATCTGACTGAAGAAACATAGTTACACAAACATTGATATTAAATGTTTAAAAAGTTCTAACAAATGTTGAGATCTCGAAGTTAATAGGACCAGCAATCGGTTTCCATGGTACTTTCATCTTTAAAATCCCGGAGAATATATATTACTATTGAGAATGGGCCTAGATGGGGTAGTAAATCGCTATCACAGATCCACCAGCCATCAATTAATTTTGGCATGCCAGGTTCTCCCAGTATCCAGCACTCCGCGTGCTGCATCGCAAATGCCAGCCCAAACGAACGGCTCGGGATTATCCCTGAAGAAAGAAGAAGCTGCGACTCAACAGTGTCCCGTGCTATCGACGTCGGCCGTAGGCGTAGTCCCTGATGTAGATATCGATCAGAATCAGAAGTACGCCAGTCAGCCGGCTAAATTCTGAAATATATTGCCCTGGCGATCAGCTCCCGCCGGTTTGGGTAGGTCCTCACATGCTCGCGCCCACTCCCAAGCTCCCCAGCCGCCGGTGTGGTTGACGAAAGCCGTCAAGGGGGGTTTGGTGCGGTCCACGAGCGGGTGGTGCTTCATATTCACATGGGCATGGAGACGTGCTCGTTTGATGGGTGAAAACAATAGTGAAGTTTATTTATACGCCTCTCCAACGCCCTGGTTCGGACACGGAATATTGAACGGAATCGATATACTCGGGTGTTGAAACTGCAGGAGATTTTTGCCCCGCAATTTCCCTGCCATACCTTATCTTGATGGCTAATGTAGCGGTCGGGCGATCATTGAAGAGAGCCTCCATTTTCTGAGGTTATATATGTTATAATTAATCCTAGCCTATATATCAGATGTTTGCAATAGATAAAAGGCACGAAACGCATCATTACCCTACCCTATATATATCCAACTCATGATATCCTTCGGGATGAGCAGAAAATAGACCGAGGTAGTAGCAACCCCAATTTCCAACGTTCTCCTTGTCCTACTTACAAAAATATATCACGCCTTTTAAGTTTACTCCTACGGGTGAGTTAAAGAGGTGGCCGTTAAAAATATAATATATCTGTGTGAATCTTGTAACATAGATGTTCCTGTGTGGATTTCTGAAGATCAATGTCTGACCAAGTGTTGAGTTCAGTCATATATGATGTAACTCCCTAGCTTCATATGAGCTACTATAGCCCTTCGGCTCTTCCTTTCCCGTGAACTTCGGAATCCTGCTGATATCCGGGTGTTCTCGAAACACAAACGTCTGCTGACGCTGCCATTTAATGGTAACTTGGTAACAGTAACACAGTGATTTGATATAGATTGTTTCACGGAGCCGGGACACCTCATAGTTCGTGAAATTGTACTAATACAAGTTGTTATGGTGGGCCTGGTAAACAGTTGTGATTTATAGTTGGTCAAAAAGCCCTATCAGAAATTGGCCGACTTGACGCCTACTTATCAGTGAATTGCGGTCCATTAGACTCAATTGTTGTCACCAGAGAGAGTAGCCTTCAGTTTAACTGCAAGGGTTTCTAAATACTACCAGTGACGGATGGAAGCAGATAGAATAAAAGCCCACCGGCGCATAGGCAAAGCAAGGAGAACCCGGTTCATTGATCCGAATGACTGTTGTGACTTGTTCAGTTTAGTCAACAATCGAATGCAGAAATCGCCCATGCTATCGAAGCCGTGCCACAAATATTCCACAAGCACCTTGAAAATTAAATTATCTGTGACCCACAACTATTAACTCACTGATGTGCGATGTGAGTGACTTTGTGGGGTCGTTGGTAACCGTCACTAGTGAACACCAATAACCAGAGACTGTTGTACGAGTACGATACATAATGCCTCCATACAGTAAAGCATCTTTAGGTTGTCGCTCCCAATCCAGGAATCGAGAGTTTAATATTGGGAATTGGATAACCCAAGATCTCAAATTTCCCCAGCAAAAAATCCCTGGTATTTCAAAACTTGGGTGATTTGGAATCTCAGTGCCTCCATTAGTTTAGCAGAGCAGTAGGCACCCGAGCACCAGACAATTTCCAAAAATTGTAGTGGCCTACGATGCAGTTGGTCTGTGCCAAGGGTTTTTCGTCCGATCATGAGGGAGACACCACTCCAATTCCGGTAGATGATCTGAACAGTGAAAATTCAGTTCTTGCCCGTCTTGTAGCTTGGCCGATGTATACACCAACAGTAGAATATTAATAGACTGCCCTACTACAGTTATGTATCAATCTGTTGTCATTGTTCGAGGGCATATGAAAATTTCGGCGGTGGACTCGATGTCATCAAAAAGCCTCCATCCTTTCTTTTGCTGTTGCGGCGGACTCCGATATGCGTTGATTGCAAGGTCCATGAATTCGGAGATATACACATTTCCTTGTCGGAAAAGGTATCTGATCCGCTGCTGGTTTTGATGAAAGGCACCGTGATAGAAAACAAGTAATCTATTAGATGCGTTGCAGAAAGATGCGTTCCAGACTTGTAGCCACCAGCGCCGATTCGGTGTACGCGAAGGCTTGCTGCATGAATAAACATTCACAGATAGAAGACATGAATCATCCGTTTTGCGTGCTATGTGTTCTTTTTGGGAGGTTGCTGCGTTGACCGACAAGTCGGCACATGCACCATCTTTGTTGAATGTTGCGGGTTCCCGTCCGAGCTCGCACAAGAGATCATACATGATATTGTACATAAAAAGTACACAGAGATTGTCCATGGAACGCTTGAACTACCTAAAGGTTTGTGCGAGATTGTATTGACGAAGGCTGTTGTTGAACGGACGCATCAGCTAACAACATTCCATTTTTGTTCACTTCTATTCATCAAACAATCAACCAGCAAATGAAAATATCGTGAACCGAATGGGTAGTTGTGGCCTCGAATCACTTATCTTGATGTACGAGTACCCAGGGGATATTGTTGTCCGAGCCAGAATAGCCGCCCACCCGATCGATTTCTCAACAGGCAGACTTTTTATGTAGGTAAGATGTACGAGTAGTTGTGGGGTGGAAATCCGGAGTAAGTAACTAACAACCCAACCGAGCATAGGTATCCTCATGTAGATCATTGTTGTCCAAGACGATCGGAGCATCAAGCTCAGGTGTAGTCAACGGCTCGCTAGGAGCCTAGGACCCTCCACATCACCTTTTTGGACGCCACAGCCGCTCGGTTGCTTCAAAAGAAGCACTCGGACAGATAACGTCTTCAGGATGTCTCGCCGACCGTCAGACATAGCAATGCCCGCTGCAACGAATCATAGAGTGCAGATGTCATAAAGGTCGAGACTTATTCAGGCCGCAGTATCACGTATCGCACAACCGCAACCCACCGATAGGCAGATGTGTGCTGCATGAGTGTCCATCATTATTGCTCTTTGCTCGTTCAGTGCTCTTGCCTTGCAATTTACAATGCGTAGCGGAGTACGAGCACCTTTCTCTTTAGCCGTCCAACAAGCAGCAACTAAATACTACATAAAACGTTCCTCGCGCGCAGCAGGCGTGTGGCACCTTCCCTCCAGTGTCTACTTTTGGTCTGGATCAAAAGAAATACAGGGATTTCCCTCGAATTACGGCGACGCTAATCCTCGGTGCGACCCCTAGAGTCTGCTTGCTCAACTGTGATCAACTTCCGACCTTGTCGTGTGCTTGTGCAACCTCTATCAGCCCGTTAACAATGATTGACTGCCATCTTGAGCTGCTTGATATTCGGAATTTATTTGCCCCCCTCGCACAGACCAGCATTGTCAGCCCTTCGTGCTGTATTGTACGCATATGAAATATGTAGAATCTACTACCTAAAACAAGTATTGTCTTGATTATTTGCACTTTAGGACTGTGCAGTGTGAGAGAACTGGTACAAATTCATTTTGCATACGGAGTAGAGAAACATGATAGAGCGCTTGATCACCGTTTGGTCCCGGTTAGGCAAGGCACACGGCATATTGAGAATGAGCAGTGCACGACGACAAGACACAAAATCACAAAACCGGCATTCCCAAACTCCATCGGCGTCGGGGTGAGAGCACATAGTGTGGCCGATGCTTGCTCCCTTTTCTACCGCCCTTGCTCCATGCTCACCCACCCACCCCCCCCTCCACACCGCATTGTTCTCCATTTGCACTTTAGCTACTTCATGTATGTGTGGAGTACTTAAGTATTGCTGATTTGTTGCTGTTTGCGTCGTTGGGATTAAATTCATACTCAGGGGACACTATACCAGAGTAGTTAAGTCGCTTGTGCCCCCACCTACACCAGATCCGACGAAAGAAAGCCATCGCCGCTCCACCTCCCTCGCTCGCTTCGTATTCCATCCTTCAACACCACTTGATCGAACCGCCTGTTCATCATGGCGAATCCACGGCTCTCGTCGGATGTTGAGTTAATGTCGCTACGGTCCGACGGTAGCCAGGCAGATTCAGCATTTCCAAATTTCTACCGAAGGGAGAATCTCATCCGATCGCCAACCTCTAAGGAATACACCCGCAAAGAATCCATCGACCACCGACACGAACCGCTGCGGCGCCCCGACCACGATGTTGGAAACGACAGAGTCGAATATGCGCCAATGCCAGAAAAGAAGAAGCTGGGTTACTTCTCGACGGCAGCACTCATCGTGAGCAAGATGATAGGGACTGGTGTGTTTGCAAAGCCGCAGGTTGTTTTGGCGAATTCTGGTGGCAAGGGGGTGTCGTTGTTTCTCTGGGTTGCGTGTGGGATCATGAGTTTGATGGGGTAAATCTTCTCGGCAATCGGACTGTCGGGTAAAGAAATGAGGGTCTAACGTGTGAATAATCAGGCTTCTAATATATGTAGAGATGGGAATTACTTTACCTTTCTCTGGAGCTGAGGTTATCTATGTGAGCCTTATATTTAGGAACCATTTTTTTACCGGACTCGCTAATGCTACTACTCTTAGGTTGAGGAATGTTATCCTCGTCCAAAATATCTCGCCGTTATTGTCATCGGCCTCCTATTTGTCCTTTTGACCCATTTCGCCGGGAACTGCGTCGCCTTTGCGAAACTTGTGCTTCAAGCCTTCGAACCTGGAGATCCCAATCCGGATTATCGACTTCAAAAATTTATTGCTCTGTGTCTTCTTACGGCTGTGTGTTTATTGCACACCTTTTCTCGGAAATGGGGTGTCGCAGTAAATAACATGTTGGCTATCTATAAAGTAACGCTGGTCACATTCATTATTCTGGTCGGATTCGCAGCAATGGCTGGAGGAAGGGGGAAGGGCGTTACAACCGGAGACCCGAAATATGGACTTGTTAACTTTGAAAACGCCATGGAAACTCGGACGATGTCAATGCTGGAATACTCTACCGCAATTCTGGGTGTATTATGGGCATATACGGGATGGGAGAATGCTAACTACGTCCTGTCAGAGGTCCGCAGGCCACCCGGAAACGAGTCAAAGGTCTTCAAGGTTGCATCATTCTCCGCGATCGGATGTGTAACAATTCTCTATGTGCTCGCCAATGTTGCATACTTTACCGTGCTCACCGAAGACGAAATTATGGAAGAGGGCGACATGGTAGCGGCAAAATTCTTTATCAAGGTCTTCGGCAAAGGGTGGTTTGTCGAACGAGGCTTCAAGATCATGGTAGCTCTTTCAATCACCGGTAACTTTGTCTCATCTACCTACGGCTTGGCTCGCGTCAAACAAGAGATTGCAAAGATGCGTATCCTTCCCTTCTCGAAGTTCTTCGCACGGCAAAGTCATTATGACACGCCGGTTGGTGCTTTGGTTCTTCACTGGATTGTTGGCGCACTATTCATCGTACGTTCACTTCCTACTTCAATCCTCTTGTTATTCTTGCGCAAACCCAATAGACAATAACCCATTTTTGGATTTCACTCAAGACTTCATTAGATGAAGAACTGACGCTTGTCGTACTAGATCTGCACTCCTAGCAACAAGGACGATGCCGCCTACAATTTGATCACTGATTTGTTTATTTACGGACAGAACTGGATGATAAGTATGAGCTTCCATGCTGGATTGTCTAAGATGATTCTGACAATCTACAATCTAGTTCTTGTGACGGTTGGTGTTGTGTGCTTGCGCTACAGACGCAGCTTCCCCAACCAATGGTCACCGCATATGATCAGCTGGAGAGTGATGCTCACAATTATCTGCATCTATGTACCTCTCAATCTTTTCATTATAATCCTCACTTGGTGGCCGCCCACCAAGCAAGGTGTGATTCCTTCCTGGGTTACACCTGGTGTGGCTACTGGTATTATCGTTATGGGCATCATCTACTGGGTTATTTTTGCCAAGATCATGCCAGCACTCGGATTCCATATCGACTCTGAGCCCGACGAGCTTGTCGACGGCTCTCGAGTTGTCACCTACAAACGATATAAGACTGGGTTTGCTAAAAAGGCATCGGATTGGGTGGCGAAATACACAACTCGCAAGAAAGACTAAATCACATGGCGTTTCCACTGATTTTTCGTTCAAACTCCATACCCTTTTTAGCAATAGCGGGCGGGCGGGCGTTCATTTTTGGGGTACTCCTTCATATACCTCACAACTTCTTTCTCCCTCAATACGCCGACACACAACACAGGTCGGCCGGTTTATAGAGAACTCGGTTATTACGTTTACAAAATTTAGGCATTTGGCGCAGGGATATTTTTCGATTTTGGGTTTTTCGACCTCATCTTTTGGCGGACTTGGGCTTAGGGGCGGGCGGGCGTATGATGGGTTCATATGGAGGTTACACGGACCATTCTATGAGTCCCTCTTTTTTCTTGTTCTTTTGCGAACAACGACGGATGGGTCACCTCCTTTTTTTTGGTTCAAAAAGACTTGTATTGTGTTGTATTTACCACCATCTGTAGTTTTTCTTTGGGAGCGTGGCGTTATTGGCGGAACACTGGAACCTGTATTTTCCCTATCTTGATCGGTTTGTTAGCTTTGCTTTGCATTTTGATTCCCCATGGGCGGTTCGTACTAGTACGGATATCATTTGCTTTTGTATATATATATCTCTACAGCTACATCCTTATCAATTCCACATGACATTCAAACTCTTAGATCAACCACCGCCGAGATATATACATATATAGACGACACCTGACGAAAGCTAGCCCTTGAAATCGAGCAGCCGTCGCCGGCGGTTAAGTGAGGTACAATACCTGCAGTCTGCATATGCGATGGGTGGTGGATGGTGTTCGACCCAACTGGTGCAGCCAGTTACGTTACCCCGCACTGGTGATTGGGTGACGGCCGATGAAGCTTATTCCAACCCGTCTATTCCTGGGCACTGGATAGCACTATAAATAGTCACAAATTTCCGGCCCCATCATCAGGTGGTGGCATGTGAGGAACGATGTTTGTTGGAGACGATTCATGAAAAACTCGACGAGACCACGAGGGGAGGATTTCATTTTATTGACGCGTGTACTTATCATGTGCAAATCTATGGAGCTCTCTCCGAAGTGAGGTCTGGAAGTCCAGACATTTTTTCCGATATTCACATGATGAGAGGAGCTTGGTGGCTGAGCACTGTGGCGACACTAGCGGATTGCGTCACGCCAGCGGGGTGGGGAATTCCAGGTTTTGGCACTTGTTCAACGCCCACACACGCCGCCCACACGCCCACACACGCCTCAGCGCGCGTGTCTGCAGTAGAGCAGAAGATATGGAATCCTTGAGAATTGAAAAGGCTCTACGGAAGCAGGGACAGGTCCGCGCATCTCGCCTCACGCTGACTGCAAAAGAAAAGACTCGTCACCCCCATTTCCAAGCTTCTTGGCCAACCCAACCCAGTGCCAACATAGAGTGGAGCTGTCTTTCAAATACTCTTCCCACACCATCTCCCATCTTCTTCTCTCTATCAAACACACATACACCACAGTTACGTCCAAGATGAGCGAAACCGTCCTCTTCTCCTTCCCCGCCGTGGGCCTGGCCCTCACCGGCAGCGGCGACGACACCCCCGCTCCGGGCTTTCTAGTTCTCACCTCCTCTTCACAGCCGACTGAATTTGACCCTTCCCGCTATGACGTCTACTTACGCCTACAACACACACCTGAAGGCCCTGCTACCTCACAGACCTCCCATCCCATCGACGTGCTGATTGAGGCCTGGCGGGAGCTCCGGAAGATCTCGCCTACAACCTTCATCCTCGCCACGAGCTTTGGCGAGCTGACGCTAGAGTTCCCAGACCTACATACGTTGATCCCTCAGAGCGATGCGCGCGTCGACGTCCCTGCAGAGGTGAAGAGCCTGATGACATGGGAGGGCATTGTGCGCGAGTTCGAGAACGAGATTGATCGCTTTGTGAGCTATCGCAAGAACAGTTACAGCTTGGTGGAGGGTGCGGGGAAGCAGGGGTATGATTTCCCGCCTGAGAAGGGGGGGGTTGCAGGAGAGAAGGCGAAGGAGGCGGGGTATGCGGCGGCTGCACCAGCATATGCGGGGGAGGCAAGTACGGCACAGTACAATCCCGCTACGTACAGCGATGAAAAAAAGACTGGAAGGGTGGTGCTGATTGACGAGGAGAATGGGAATGAGGTGGGTGAGATGGGCGGGCTGACGGTGCAGACGCAGGGCATCATGCCCGGATCGAAAGGTTTGTGATCTAACTACTCCGAGCCGATCGCCCTTCGGCATCCCGAACATGAGTTGACTGTGGTGTAACAGATCCCGTCGAAATTACTCTCCCACAATATGAAGGCGATTCGGTCATGGTATGCCTCCATCTTTTTTCTTATAGTTTATATTATACACGTTATTGCAACTGTCACTATGCTGTATACTCTGTTTTCCCCATACATCACCATCTCTCGGCGTCAAGGTAGTAATGCTCTCCGCTGGACGGAATCAGAAGGACATATCCTCTTACTCCTTGCACTTCCCTCCTCTAACGCCATTCTCACGATCGTACCCACAACACATAGCTAATGTAACTCCGTTAGGTCCGGCCCGCCGACTACCTCAGAGACGCACTTGACCCAGCCTACCAAAATTCCTCACTTGTACAAACTGCCGCCACTGCTTCCCGTCTCCTCGTCACAACCTCGGGCTACATTTCTAATGCGATGCTTCAAGGCTCGCGCACTTTCTCAGAAAAAGTCAAGCCTAACGCAACACCCATGACCTTTCAGCCCAGTACGCACACGCGCATGCAGCAACTCCACAACTTCTCTGCCGGCGCTGCCAAATTCTCGTCGGCAACCATCGGCCGCGTCGGCCAGCTTGCCCAAAATGCGGGCGCAAAACTTGCTGGCAAGGGAGAGCGTACGCGCTCCGGAAAGCCTGCCAATCCCGGAATTCTCAATAAGAGTTTGATCGCATTCGGCACAATTGCGGACGGCATCGACTACGCCTCTAAGTCTCTGATGGCGTCGACGTCGACGGCAACCGCGTCTATGGTCGGTCACAAGTACGGCCCGGAGGCTGGCGACATTGCGAGGACTGTCACTGGAAGCATCAAGAACGTCGGTCTAGTGTACATTGACGCCGCCGGCGTGTCGCGGCGCGCAGTCGTCAAAGGTGTGGCTAAGGGTATGGTTGTCGGGAAGGTTAAAGGCGGCGGCGAAGTCATTGTTCCCGGAAACAATGGCGCTATCGAGGGGATTCCCGCTGGGTGGGGTGACGGACCGATGGGAGGCCCCCACCCGGGCCCGCCGAGTCGTGTCCAGACTCCTGTTCACAGTGCCACACCGCCACCAGGGTATGGGAGTGCGCAGAGTGGGTACTTCCCGCCTCCGCCACAGAGCGAGCATGGTGGAAGCGCAATGGGGAGTAGTGTTCAGGCACAACCAACAGGAAATACAACGATGAGTGGGGCTCGGAGTAATAAGGAAAAGGAAAGTGGCGGTTGGCGATTTTAGAAAAACCGCTTTGATCCGACCCCACCTCTGCTACGACGAGGGCCACCGCCGCCGCCGCAGTTGCCGCCGAGGAGGGAGTCAGAACCGCCGTCTCCACCGCCGCCGTGGGCGCCGGTACTTCCGCCACGAAAAAAGTGACGATGTCATGAGTTTCATTATTTTTTTTATGTTTCTTTGAATGCAGCGGGTTTGCAGTAGTTAGATTATATCTTAAAAATGGGGTTTAGTGGCATTTGGCTGGTTTGGGTTGGGAGCTGTCGTTTACATAGTACAATACAAATACATGCAGGTTTATATTTCACATAGCCACGGTTCATGAAAAGGGTTTATTATTCGGCATAGTATCTCAAAAACCATGGTTATATACTCCATAATCAAGCTAGATAGCACTGCGTTGAATGGTATACGCACGAACTGGTGAATAGTATTATCAAACACTCATTCTATTCCTGCGTCTCGCACAGGGATGTGCGTGCAGATCGGGACGCGAAGTTTGCCGCACGAGGCGCGTCGACGTTGAGTTAAGGGTGGCAAGTAAGCTTTCGTGATGTGATATAAACTACTCTAGAGTAGTTGTCCCACCACGATCCATAAATTACGCGTCGGGTCGCCTCGTGTTTCACGCCACAAGCCTTGTAGGGTTGATGCGGATTCTATATCCGAACCCCTCACATGTGGGGAGGCTATGATAACTTATAGAGTACCCTACACCTATTAAGGGAATGCTCATAGAGTAGATATTGGAATCGTGCAACCAGTACAAAGCTATCTGCACAGCTTCAATCCACCTCGCTGACGGTGCGGTTGTTAAATTTTGCGAGTGATTCGCTATGTCTATGGTCGCAATCGATAACAAACTTGAAATGTTTCCCGCAAAAGACAAGCCGCGTATGTGTGATTCCCATCCTGAAAGCGTAGGGAAAGCACTCTACCATAGCATGGCATTCTATTTGTCAATCCATCCGGAAGTTCGGGATGGATAACTTATCCTTAAGAAGTACCTGGGTCGGTTCGGCACTGCTGATCGGCGTGACGTCACAGCCAATGGACCGTTAGCTTTAGCTAGCTGTGACATGTACCTCTTTGGACAAGGTTTTTTCCTTCCCGCAGTGCATCATTTCTTTTTATTTTCTGTCTGCTGTCTGCTGTGAACCATGGACGAAACACGATGGCCATGCACATGCATGCTCCCTCTCTTTTGGGAGATGACGTTGATCGGACGTCGAAGGTTTAAAGGCGCGACTGTCGCCAGCTGTGATAACTTCCCCAGCCACCGTGATTTTTGTGAGAATTCACTATCGTTTCAACACATCAAGTCGAGATGAGATTGTCAGCGCTCCTCTTTCTGGCGCAGCTAGCTGCTGCTGCTCCCGCTCCCGCTCCAGTACCAGAGCCAGCGCTGTCGGATGTGCTCAAGGACGGCGTGGGCTTGAAAGATGTCGAGCAGGGAATTCTGCCCGACTTCCTCAACTGGGATTTCAGCAGTGATAAGATTCAGAGCCAGCTCGGACTAGGATCAGGTGACATTGACCAGCTACCACTGAAAGTGCTGAATATTCCGTGGGTGCATCTGCTCCTCTGGCCCTTCTGCAGTAAGACTAACATGCCCCAGCGGTTATGCAAACTACACCAGCTCAGGCTGGAACCTCCGCATCCATGGACAAGCCTATAAAGAGCCACTTGCCAACACAACAATGGTCCCACAGAGAGTTGGTGACGAAGCCGCTAACGTCTTCTTGCCTGATCTCGACATCTCGCAGCTGCAACCTGACGAGCAGACCAACGCGCGCAACCTGACAGCGGCAGTTCTCAGTATTCCGCAAGGCGGCGAGCAGCTTGAATTCACGCTCAAAGTTTCCACTGCGCCACAGCAAAACTTCACATCGCAATGGAACGCTGACATTCGTTGGGGTGTGCTGACGGATTCCCGAGGGGAGGTTGATGGATTTGTTAACCTGCCAACGCGGAATAGCAATGACCTTCCAGACGGGTCGAACGCGGCGGGTATAGTAAAGTTGGATGTGCACACCACAAACGTCCCGTCCGGCAATGCCACGGCGTATCTCGTCCCCACCAAGGGCGTGACTATTATCTCTGATATTGATGACATTCTGCGAGTCACCAAGATCTACAAGCCGAAAGAGGGCCTGCTGAACACGTTCGCGCGCGACTTCGTACCATGGATGAACATGCCGTCGATCTATTCCGACCTGTCCCGCCAACATCCGGAGCAGCCCTATCATTTTCACTACCTCACCACAACGCCCGAGCAAGCTACACGGGTGTATGAAGATTTCATCTACACCCACTACCCGCTCGGGTCTTTTGACACGCGCCCGCTCAATTTCACAACTGTCGACCAGACCTTCAATGTGCGGCGCACGCTGCTTAACAAAGTTGTGCAGACCTTTCCAGAGCGCAAGTTTGTGCTCGTCGGCGACACCACCAATTCAGATGTACTGGCCGATTACCCCGCGATGATGAAAGAGTTCCCAAATAACATACAATGCATCCTACTACGGAATACGTCGGCCACGGATCCCGATAATAAGTTGCCGTACGACACAAGTGGGTTCAAAGACTTGCCTAAGGGGAGCTTCATGTTTTTCGTTACTCCAGAAGATCTAAGAGGCATTGATTTTAATAAGGGCGAATGCCAGAATGTTGCCGTCCAGCAAAATGTCACGTACGGCTATCAGAACTTGCCGCTGGGAATCAAAGACCAGGGGAGTGCGGCAGTCAGAGGGAAGGGTGGGGTGGAGAAGGTGTGGTGGGTTGTGGGAGCTGTGGTGGCAGCAATGGCCTTAGTCTAGTAAGTGACGGGTGATGTCGGTGTATATGTCTGAATTGTTCCTGTAGATACCTTTTCATGAGTTTATGATAGTGATGCCATGACTGCTAAGCTTAGCTTATATATTTAATGAAATACCTATTCCTCGAGTTGTCTGCTGGAATACATCCAATGAGAGTGAGTCATAACGAATCATGAGGTGCAGTTCCCCAGAAATTGGAATTATTGAGTCACATGATATTATTGTTTTTACGGCCGATCTAAGGTGTCACGGGGAAGTCCAAGCTTAATATGCTATTTTTTAGACACAGGTGGTTCAGTAAAGCACGGCCGGATATATGTAATCATGTGATGTGTAAGTTACAGAGAGGCAGCAAGCTCGGACTCAGAAGCAAACAGACTCGGCGTTTGAACTCAGACTGGTGACCAACGGCGCACAGTCACGTGCGGCCAACAGTTTTTTCCAAATTGTCTGTAAAAAAATACCATAACGCGTTAGCTTAGATTTTGGTTCCTGGCCTGGACCTACGTGTGATATATATTAGTTAAGAGGAAATTTTAACGAAGAGGATAATGTGACGAGATAACGTGATCTGTAGCGTGGCAGTACGACGTACTACGGAGTATAAAGAACCACACGTGAAGTTGGAACGAACGTCGACAAGTATGTGTACATACCCAGAGGTGCCGGTAACATACGTCTTTCGCCATCATTTGATGGGCACCTGATACAAAGACTATCACTATCTACATCATGAATATAGCGTGCTGCTGTTACAAAAACTTGATCGTTTCTTTAGTAGTGCATTTTACACAATCACGACGCACCAACCAGGGTAGTTTTCTACATGTAGATATTGAATCTAGACTATAGGTCATACCGAATTTTAGATCTTTTGATGGGTTCACGTTGATATGCCACATTTGTACATTGTCCCTTCTTATCTAAACCCCAAATCAATGATGCAGACGGAAGACCTGTTGGCCTAGTTGTGAATGCATCATTCAAGAATGGGATGGCTCTGGTCTGGCCCCGAGTCCTCCTGCGATCTAGACTGTCAAATTCTACGTGTAATTGTGAGCTGGGGGTATGGTTTACAGCGTGGCATCCACCACACAGTAGTGGAACAAAAATTGGACTTTGGACTTACGGTAGCATGCGTTACTGAACAAATAGCACTATTCTGTTGCTAGTTTTGTGAAGATCTCGACCCTTTGCTCCATTGTTTATTCAACTATGGCTATCGAGTAGCTTTTCATGCTGGGTTCCTGTAGGCAGAATTACAGTTTTAAATCGCGCAGAGAAGAACGATTGTTGAGATATCGATAGGCATACAAACTCTGTCTGCCTTAATAAAAACGTTTGGCGCAAACCGTTTGAGAAAGGACGGTAACGTAGCGGCCTTTTGTTGCTAGTGGAATTGGTCAACATCCCTGTGAATCTAGAATTCCGCAGACGGCACCATAGACCCTGATCGCGACGACCCAAGCTCGCAGACTAGAAGGTGTCATGCATCTACTCCACAATGTCAAAATTGCAAGGGGAATCCCGCAAACAATGGGCGGTATCCTATATCTACAGGCTTTGAAAAAAATCTAATTTAAGTATGCACAGTTGAAAGCTGGTGTTTTATCTTGACGGATTACATTCTAAACGTACATTTTCACCAAGATAGCTGCTATGTTGAGGTACTTGTTTCAATCAACCCAACCTTTTTCATCACTCGGTGGTTTAGGAGAAGTTCGCGCACAGCTCAGAAGTCTAATTACAAAAAGAAGTAAAAATTGTAAAAACAGTCTACAGATGTAACATCCAGACTTCGACATACAAATTCTTGGAATTCCGCTTGGAAAATTGTGGCTGTTTAAACTTAATTTCGATGCGCACGGGAGCACGTACGAGTACTTAGTACTCGCGGAATTCTACGGTTATGGGTAGGAGTACATACTCTCTAGCAAGCCACATATCTCAGCCACGTAGCTGTCTACGTTCCAAGCGACTAGGAAACTGCAAGCGGCCTTGTTGTTGGCAACTCCCCAGGTTGAATCTATCATTATGTAACGCCACGCTGCAGCCACGGTGAGTGTAAACGAACCGATGTGCCGCAATAATTGTGCTGCTCTAAATCTACCAGGAACGTGCAGAAAGTGAAATGCTACCGCTTGTGTTTTGACTGGCTAACAGAACCACCTGCACGTGCCTAGGTTGGCAGAATTGGTACGGTAATGCTGACGTCTGCGGCCGTTTGCAAACTGGTCACCATCTCGCCCATCTCACTGTCTCAGATGGTGAGATGGTGGAAGCGAGCGGCCGGGACACCGCTGGAGTCAGGACTACTATCGATTCCCCCAGGACCTGGCGCCTGGCGCCTGGCACCTGGCGGGCTAGAATGAAACGGTGGAAATTCCATCCGGTGGGATGTCAGTGCATGGCGGGATGTAGCGGGACTGGAGGCGGGAGAACTCCTGGGTGCATGCTTCTTCGATCATGGTCTTGCATGTAGACCCTGTCGATAGGTATGCGGTATTGTACGAGAAGTCCTTTGTGTAAAATCGTTTCGGCGACACAGGAATGAATGGGGGTCACCTAATATCGCAATAATCGATCAATATAATGGGGTATCGATGTGTAGTTATGGGTGGTTGCAACTTGCAACCCCATGGGTGTGAATATCTAGGATCCATGATTAATCTACAACCCAGCACTGGATCCTGAGGTCTGATCGCGAGAAGCGTTTTGTTTAGCAAACACGGCTCATGACATGAAGACCGTTTACGGACTGGCAGCTGGCTAAGACATATTTTTTTCTTTCATTTTCGTAATAACTAAGTATGTAGATGTCTTCTCTACTTTGTTTTCTAAAGAGACTTCGAGAATCTAACCCATTCCAATTCTTGGAAGCGTCCTGTTCAACAATAGCTTCATAAAAATTATCCTAACCCAAAATTCCAAATCCAAGTCCAAATCCAAACAATCAAAAACCCCCAAATAATCCAAATCCAAAACTCCGCTGTAGCTTGTCATCGATATCAACATCGAGCTGAACATAACCGACCTAGCACCATTTCCCATCTGTTAATTAATAACACCAAACCATCGTGAGCTATTTAATAGCTTCAATATATCCCATGGCAATTGCCAGTCCAAACAAGATATCTCAAATCCCCATAGACACAAAATTCACCCTTCTCTCCTAGAACGCCAGAACCTCTACATTCCCACACCTGCAAACAACCTCCGCACATCCCACATCTCTACTCAACACCCACCCGCACTTACACTCCCTCCAACCCTTCCTGTTGACGAGCCTGCGGAACCCCACCTCGCCCCTCTCGCTTTCTTTGCTACACACCTCGCCCACCTTATGCGCAGTATTCTCGCATACGACACAAGTCTCGACATCACACTGACGGCAGCGCCCTTTCTCGTCGCCCACATCCTCTGGTAACACCCAAGCACCACACGTCGCGCAATTCAGCGGGTCGGGGATTTTTGCACGAAATTTTGGCAGGAGTGCGGCGGAATCGATTTCGTTAAGGAGAGAGAACGGGAGGAGCTGTCCGCAACACCGCGGTGGCGTGTAGGGTTCAGTACGGAGAGCTATGCTGAAGTGTTGTTTGAGGCAGGAGGTGCAGTAACGCTCGCCACAGGGGAGGAGCGGACCGGTTGGGGACCGCGTACTACACACCGGACAGTAGGTGATAGCGGGATCTTTGCGGCGGTTGCGGCGACGGCGGTAGAAACATAGGAATCTCATGGTGTGATTTGATGGTGATTGCGGGATGTGGTGTTTTTTTTAGAGAGGGAGATGACAGGAAGAGGTGGAGGAGAGGATTTTGGTTTGCACACTGTCTCAGCACGGCGCACCAACACCACCGTGCCTAGGTGAATATGGTCGACGTGTGTGGCAATGGTTGCACGTATGCATCACTGCAACCCCCAACCATAGGTTTTTGTGGATGTCGACTGGAGATAGAGCTCAGATTGGAGGAAATGCAGTACATGCCGGGGTTGACCAGTGACAAGGGTAGGTAGCTGTTGGCCGACATGCAGAGCTTGAGAACACAAAGAAGCTTCTACTCCGTGGCCCCCGTATACTAGCTTCCATGTCTGTGAATGATGCCTTGGAGAGTACCTGACCTTCGACACGTTGCGATGCCTTAGAATTCTCCGACTCGAGAGTTAAAAAAAAAAGGCCGGCGTCGCGAAGGATCAAAAATTTCAACCATGGCTGTTTTCGTGGCAATGGCTGTTAATGGCGTCATGTCAGATGTGAATCCTGCAACCTGCGCATTTTGGAAGGAATTTGTAGAACTTATTTGGTTTCACCAGGAATTTGAACCCAGCTATCAGAGACGTTGTTGTGGCTGGATAGCGGGGTAGATGATCTACAAATAGCCCAATGCGGTGTTGCACCTACCCAATGATATTGTCTAATATAATATGTGCAACCAAGATTACTCTGTAGAGTACAAAGAATCCCATGTATCAACAGCCGCAGTGCTCCTATCCGCACAGCCCAGTTGTGGTGTTGTACATCGGTTTCTTTTCATATTTGCATCGGGCAAGAATGGCGAATAATTGGACGACATTGTTTGGTCCTTATGTAAATCACTCAGCCTCAAGAGTTGGAATTGAATGAGTGCTAGTTTTCGTGCGTGTCCGATTACATAAATGTTTTCAGCCAATAGCCTAAGGAATTCGACATCCGATGGATTCCGAAGATGCTTTTTAACAGACTGATCCTCGAAGATCGCGCAATTCTTTGACACGTAGGATCCATGACTCTTATTAGAGGCTCTTTAAAAATTGGTATAAGTACTGTGGTTGTCTCCTAAGAATAAGGCGAAGAGTAAAAACTGTGCTTGGTTGCCTTATTATTCGAACGACGAACCTTGCAGTTGTCACGATAAGGAGATAATTCCGGGCGGCCGCCGGCCGCCGAGTGAGCCTGGTTTCAATCGGCGGAAAAGTGCAGCGAAACCCAGGATCAAGAACAAGGTTCTCATTTTTAATGTTCTTGAAGGTGAAAGAATGTCTGTGAATATGCCCTTGGTGTCAAGAAAGAGTCGATTCGTCCTGTTCAACGATAGAAAAATGCCATTCTTGAAGAAGCCTATGCAATCGAGGTTGCATTCCTCGGTGGTTTGTTAACTAGATGAATGTTTAAGAAAAGAGGATGTTGGGCTTACCGATGCGGAGACAAATCTTAACCTCGAGAAAGACGAACAATATCGAGTGATACTTGAAGAAGAATCCGCCTTTCGACATAAAATTGTCACTCAAACAAGAAAATCAAATAAATAGTGGTAAAGCCTCGTGTTCGCAAAAAATAAACGTGAAACAGCACAGTGTATTTTGTTCGGTGTATTCTTTTGATTCTCTTAGCAAAGGGATCTTCCGAGGCTAGCCTTGAAAGGCAGGCACAAGTTCGCCTACTCTAGTTAATTTGGACCCCTCATAAACTACGCTTATCAGCCATCACCTCAGCCGCATCTTGCACTCCTAAGTAAGCCAAGAAAATCTTTCATAAACACCATACTCAAGCCATAGCCCCGCAATCTCGTCAAACCAGACCAACAGTTGTACTTACGGCTAGTATCCTACATACATACACTTGGTGCTTCGAGACGTAGGTGCTTCTAACAGCGCGGCACGTTTAGAGAGCTAGAGCCTCCAACCAAACTAGCTATATATCTAACCCACAGTTTGGATAAAACTTTAGGCGGAGGCTCGAGGAGCGAGAACGAACGCACTTTAGCCTGTTAGTTTACACTAATCTACAAACCTGACTACTTTGTAGAAGTTTCAGAAGAATTAGCAAGCTTGGGGTGCAGCAACGCCTCTTCGGTTCCTATTTGAACCACATAATTTTATGCTTAAACGGATGGGATTGGCGCCTTTACGTATGCTTGTGAGAAAAATGTGCCTGTGTCCAGCGCACGGAGGCAGGAACAGTATTATTCGATTTTCCGAAATGGTTTGATCCACCCAAGACCACGGCACTGGATAAATGGCCTTGGCCCTTCCGAAATCCAGGAACTCGCCAATTGGCTTCCCTCAAACACATATACACACTAGTCTTTAAAAAGTTGTTGATTCCTAATCACTCTTTATCTAAACCGTGGAAATAATGGGGTCCTACATACTCCGTACTATTATCATTGTTTGTAATGTTTCCTTTTGCTGTGTAACCTGTGTCGGTATCTCGGACGTCGGCCTGAAGTCTCCTAAAATCTTACACACCACGTGCTTCTTTCTCGCATCGCCGTCAGCTTTCGGTTGAGTAATTGGTCTTTGAATCGGTGGTACTGATGAATTATATATACACCTATATAGGATTGTGAAAGTATCTTGGAACACAAAAAACCAATGGGTTGGGCGTACGTCTGCAGTCTGTGGCTGAAAAATCTGGGGATTTGACAACTTCTCCGAGACCAGTTACTAAATGATAAAACACCAAGAACGTACAATCGCTCCCTCGGCTTATATTACTCATATAACTTCCAAATAAACGATGATCATTACTCTGAAGGTTGTGATAGAGGCCTGAGCACCGGCTAAACATGTTGGCCGACTTCAAATATTTAACCTTGACTGGAATAGCTCCTTCTATATCTCCGAAAAGGACTGTTCTAGTGAGACGATTCAAATTGTTGACAGTGTGGGTAATAATGTCTTGGAAAAAGGTATGTAATATAGAACAGGGGTTCGCATTGGAGGATGTTCTTCATGGATATTAATTAGTTGGTTGAGGATCATTGATCAACGACGTGATATATATATTATATATGCAAACAGCTCAACAGAAGAAACTTAACCCAATTTCAATGTGTTTATTGGGAGTTAGAATGACCGAATGTCTGTGGTATATCATATCAGCCCTGACAGTTGACAGTTGCGTATACCAGCTTTTCCCCTGTAAAAAATCGCTCAGTACCCGTCAGCTAAAAAGCTCTTTGACCCACTACCCCCTCTCCCGTGGCTCACCCCGGAATACCTTCAGGCTTCATGGGTTAGGACCGCACGCCTCCTGATTGAAAAGCCTGGGCAGTTCAGCTACTAGAGGCTAGCTGCCCTTGCTAGTTAATCTAAAACTGTTCCGACCATTCCTAACAAATGCCTAGAGTAAAGGTTGTGCGTAGACGAGACAATTTAGTTTACCCATGGGGATAACCTTAGAGATAGACTAAAACCAACTGCTTAGGATGCGAGACGAAGGGTTCTGCTTGTGAAAATAATCTCACTTGCATACGTGCCGTTCCCGGCCCCAGTGTACGCCGACATGATGTTTATATGGGGTGTCTCTTCCCCTGGACTTTCACACGAGGATATGCGTCGCTGTGCGCATACTTGTCGACGAGATGGACACCGAAAACCTTCCACATGACAATCGTCAGGCCCAGTTCTTGGCGATAGTGATTGCATTCCACTGCATCGCGACCGTCACTGTGCTTCTGCGGCTATACACCCGTGCCTACGTTGTGCGGAGTTTTGGCATCGGTTGGTTCATCCGTTCTTTGGATCTCCGGAGTGAGACATCATCTGTGCATTTCACCATACTGACGGAATAGATGATTGGGTCATGGCATCGGCCTTAGTATGCACCATATCGACATAAAAAAGCTTGTTTATTTGCTAATTACAGAACTCAGGTGTCGTTGTTCGCTCTGACTATCTCGAGTTGTATATGTATGTTGATTTTAGTCTTCTAGATATATTTACGCTTTGCTGACCACATTAGACATAAAACTTGCAAAAATCGGTTATCACGTCTGGGACATTGAACAAACGCCGGCTGAGAAAGTGCACGGAATCAAGGTCAGTTATTGCTGTGATACACCAACTAATTATAAATTTAAAATTGACAATTCATAGGCCCAACTATCTACACAATTACTATACAACCCCGTACTCGCACTCACAAAAATATCCATCATCCTCTTCTACAAGCGCATCTCACCCAACAAGAACTTCTACCTCTTCTTGCACGGAACAATAGCGTTTGTCATTTGCCATGGCATCGCCCTGTTCATTACCAACATCTTTCAATGCACACCAGTCGCTTTTTTCTGGAACCCAACGATACCAGGCGGATCTTGTATTGACTTGCGCGCCTTCTACTTTAGTGCTGCCGCTCTAAGCATAGCAGCCGATTTCTGGATCTTGCTACTGCCCCAGCCCGTGCTTTTCAGTTTACAGCTACCTATGAAGAAGCGTCTCATGTTGATGGGAATGTTCGGTCTCGGGATAGTGTAAGGCCATCTTCTATTTATTTGTACGTTTTGGTACTAATTTCACACAGTGTGTGTATTGTTGCTGTTCTGCGTCTCGTAGCTCTTCACCGTCTCATGTGGGGCGTCGACGTCGATGGGACCTATGACGATGCCGTGATCTGGTCACCCCTAGAAGCAGATATCGCTGTGATGTGTGCCTCAATGCCAGCGCTACGCCCTCTTGTCGGCCACTTCTTCCCCAGCTTCATGTCTAGCGTCGGCTACTCGTACGGACCGGGCACCGGCGGACCAACACACGGCACCGGTAACCACGGTCGTAGCCGTAAAACTCGTGGACAGAGTTTCCACCTTGATGAATTTGGACAGAGTGCGATGGGGATGGGGACACGTAGTCAAATACGAGGTGGAAAGCAGGGCGGCACGTTGGTAAGCGGCGATAATAGCAGCGAAGAGCAGATCATGAACCAGATGGGCATTCAGAAGACGGTGGAGATTAGCGTGCATGACGATATTAACATGGGACGGGGGCATGCAAGTGATGATGGGCAGAGTAGTGTTGCGTCAAACCCCAGGTGAGGAGGGAGGGAATGGGTGACAGGTTCGATGTAAAAAGAAGGAGGTATCATGATGCCCAGTAATGCCAATAGACTAGATAGATTTACAAGTAACTCCTAATGTATAGAATAACGCAACAATAACCCCATTGTTGCCAGTGCTATACGAGTGATCACCAGTGAGTCTGTTGCACCCGTGCACCGCAATTAGTTGCATCACCACATTGAACATCAGCCGCCGCATCTAGATATCGCATTCAACCGCCACTCATGTTTCCCCTCCTGCGCCTCTCCCACTTCATCAACACCCGCATACTAAACCTCAATCGCACAATTTCAACCTCCAATTCCAAAATGACAACCCTCACTCTCCCAGTCACCTCTCACCCGCACCCCCTCCTCCTGTACGGCACAGCTTGGAAAAAGGATACCACCACGCCGCTGGTCACCACCGCCCTCTCTACAGGGTTCGTTGGAATTGATACCGCATGCCAGCCCAAACACTACCGTGAAGACCTCGTCGGCGCCGGCCTATCCACCTACCTCACCTCCTCCTCTGCCACCCCTCGCCCCCAGCTCTTCTTGCAAACAAAATTCACCTCCCCCGCCGGCCAGGACGCCGCATCCATTCCTTACGATCCAACCGCCCCGCTCGAAACGCAAGTTACGACGTCTGTGGAAACCTCGCTCCGCAACCTGGGTACACCCTACCTCGACGCCGTGCTCCTCCACTCGCCGCTCCCGACTATGGGCGAGACCGTTGCCGCGTGGAAAGTACTTGAATCCTTCGTGTCCGGCGGCAGCATCCGGCATTTGGGGGTCAGCAACATCAGCGCCTCGCAGCTGCGGCAGCTTTATGCCCACCCCGATGTCAGCGTGAAACCTGCGATCGTGCAAAATCGCTTCTACGAAGCCACCGGATGGGATCGCGAAGTACGTGATTTCTGTCGGGAGAAGGGGATGGTGTGGCAGTCTTTCTGGACGCTCACAGGAAATCCGGGGCTGTTGAGGAGCACGCTAGTGGGAGAGGTGGCAGAGAGGTTGAACGTCACTAGGGAAGAGGCGCTTTATGTACTTGTGCTAGCGTTAGGAAGGGGGTGGAAGAACGGTGGAGGGGTGTGTATTCTGGATGGCACGAAGAGAGAGGAGCGCATGAGGGGAGATTTAGAGGTGGCCTGTAGGGTAGCGGAAGTTGGGGAAGGGGAGCTAGATAAGTTTAAGAATTTGATTGGAGAGAGGGTTTAGGGGAGTCTAGAAGTACTAGATATATAGGGCGCCCTGTACATGAATTGGTCTATCCAGAGAGCTGTAATTCAACACTAAAAAAAATACGAATCATAGAATCTTATTCATAGGCAGTCATGAAACTAGGAAATTGTCGAACCATAATCCAAAATTGTGCAAGGCAACTTTGGTACTTATAGTTACATCTTTACATAGCCTAGGCCTATTAAAAGCTGCTTAGCCTATGTATACATATAGGCGCACAATCAATTATTAGTTAACGGTAATCCTGCAATACTTCAAAACACTTTCTTATTACATCATAGATACTCAGACAATACCACGCATAATTAAACTCTAGCTGCACGTACTGCCGCATTGTAAAACCCCTCCTCCTCCGGTCGCACCTACTCAAACATGTCCATTAATACACCAATTCAACATTAAACGAAGTAAACCCCATTTATATTATATGAATCATCAGATTCACCATTCTTATCGGAAGCCTGCTTCCTGAGATCGGAATTGTATATGTCGATGTATCGGGCTGTTTCGCTAAATAAATAGCTTCTCAAGCTTCCGATCTCCACCTTAACGCGAGCATCGTCTGCGCGGAGGCTGGGTAATTGGGCTTCAAACCTCGCCAACAATCGTTTCTTTCGGGGTCTCTTTGTTTCCTCAATTATAAGTTGTTCAACTTCGCGCAGGGCTTCCAAATTGGTCAGATGGCTATCTACCGTGAGACACATGGCCTGAGTCTTAGCTATTAAAAGTTTTATAGCCGCTGTTTCGGGGTTAGTGAAATGTGGTAGAATTTTGCGCAGGGCTTCCATCGCGGCACAAAATCTTTCCAAGATGGAATAAAGAGGCCTTAACAAAACAGTTTCCGTATCAACTTGGATGTCTGTGTCGTGAACGTGCTCGACCTTGCTGAGCTCTGATGGGTGCAATGTGGGTGAGCCGAGGCAAAACTTGATGTGGACAGAAGACATATTGTGTAATAAATATACGCAGAAGTGAAGACTAAGGATTGATGTGGATAGACGTATTGGATAATGAATATACGCAGAAATGAAGACTAAGGATAGATGATGGAAGAAGGACGGAGGCCTCTGCTGACGATGAGGTTGGAAGATCAACAAATCTCAATCAGTGAAAATCGAGTGCGTGGCCATGCCGCATCCAACCGGGATGGTGAAATTGGTAAATAATCTCTTCGCATAAACCGCTTCTGCTGTGGCCCAACGCTGTCATGCAAACATATCTTGACTATCTTGAATAATGACTGCTCTAAAGTGGGGAAGTGTGCCTCCAAACATAATATCTTCAGTGACAGATCTCCTCGATGTAAACAGTATGTCAACAGGCCGTATTTCATGGAAACCGACATATTTACAATTCACGCAGAGGCGTGGGAGCAGTTATAGGGTACGTGTAGTGACTATTAGACGTTTATCAACTCTCATGATGTTTGACCACGCTTTCCACGCACAAATCACACTTCCGGCACGGTGTTTCCACGTTCCTCAGTAGTCCGAGAATTAGTACTGGAAATCAGCTAGTTTCAAACTATGAATCGGAGATCAGCTAAAATCCTCGATGGTAGAAATGGCTGAGAAACATAGATCTACAAAAGCAATATAAACAGAAGCGTCAAAGCCTGACATTCGATGTTCTACATGAGGACGTGAAGTAGCTCTCTGTCAGAATTGGTAACTGATATATCATAACGAAGCGCTACAGCAGATTCCAAAGGGTATCTAAGAGCACATTATGTAATGATACCTGTTGAGGTTGTGATTCGGTGCTCTGATGTTGATATGAGGTCTGGGCACGGTGTCACCTCCCACGGCATCAATGTCTCAGTCACAACCGCAAAAGCGGCAGAAAATTGGATCTCTCCTGCATCTAGCCTCTCGATTCAGATTAACGGCGCCAGCTTGGATGATATCCCGTGTCATTATATCCCGTGTGATCTTTCATGCAGTCCACGTGCAGCCCGAGGCGTAGTTCTTCAGCAACATTTACAATGCTTACAATACCATACAGAACAAGATGTCCCGACTCCCAAATCCTCTTATATGTACCAAGAACTTGTACATTCCTACATAATACACAAACTTCACAATGCAAATATTAGAGAATGAACATGAGTATGTTTGATAATTGAATTGAACGCTAAGCGTAATTTGAAAATTTTCGCTGTATCTTAATCTTTTCAATTGATAATTCTCCTATTGTTTTTGCTATTGAAGTGCTTTACGAGCAGCCTTTATCACAGAATTCGCTGGGTTCAGTATGCTTCTAGGGTAGTTCGCTACTGTGTAGTTTTGTGCTACCGTCCGGCGCGAACGGCCCTGCCGACGCCTTCTCCGGAGCTAGTTTCGTAGCCCCCGTGGGCCCTTTGCTAGGGAGAAAGGCGTAACTAAAGCTCCTACGAGCTCTGAAACCGCAAACACCTCGATTGGTATCTATAGATGGTACCAGTGCTGTGGTACTCTACTCTATCTCATGAGCTAACTATCACATACTGACATAATCCTAATATATATTTTAGTGTGAAAACTCTTCTGATATTAATTTCAGTGACAGCTGGCGTAGGATGTCTTCTACTGCTTCTCGAACATCTCGTCATACACCTCAGGGCCCTGGGTAAATAGGTACACTGCACCTTCCCTATACACCACTGCTAAGAACAGGCAACCCCACAAAATATAGTGTTTAGATCCAGTCCAACCTTGCCCTGCAACCCAGGGAATGAATAATACCCCGCAGAAAGTCCAGAAAACCCGGTAGTTTGGGGGGCCGAGAATAGCCGACTTGCGGCCGGTCGCCGCCAACCGTTCAGTTGATCATCGTGAAGTTGTTTGCATTTTTGATCGTAATTCAACGATGTCATTGAAAACACAGAGCCTTCCGAATTTCACTAGATCGCTAGCTAGAGTCTTTGATGTATCACGACCCAAGGTCAGCTGGCAATCGAAACGACAAGACGAAAACATTGAATTCACAAACACGGCACCGTCATCCACTCGCCACAGTGGTATCCTGCGATCATGGGCAAGCAGCGTGGCCATGGTGTTGCAGTGCCAAGTATCCCCTCTCCCCGCCCAATGGTACTCGTGACAACCGCACCGGAGCATCACCCCCCCTTCTGGCACAGACCATTGCCAAATAGATTTGTGCATCGCAGCACAGCAGCTTCACCCCAGATCTGGCATTTTTCCGAACTCACCGAGCGAACAGAAAATGCGGGGAAGCGGGGGCAGTGGGTGGGTAATTACTCCGTAAGATCATCGTGGTACTAAAGTGCGGCACCTCGAAAACAAGAACTAGATTTGTGGGGTTCTAGGCGAGTGTGCGAGCGCGCCTAACAGTCGGTTATTGTGACGAGCGAGATCTCGTTCTCTGAAGGCAAGATGCGTGCGGTGGCAACCCAGCGATGCTTGATGATGTTTGCGATTTTAGAGTATGGGCTGTGAGAAGTGAGAAGAGAGAAGTGACAGAATGACGTGAGGTTCAATCACTCGGGATGCAAGTGACGTGACACGTGCAATTAGCCTCATGTCCGCTTTAAAGTTGATTTGTTGGAGGGTTCAACACGTTCCTGATACCAAATCCGCCCTGAGCTGCGAGTAGCAGCAGGAAGCGCTTAGTTCATTGTCAACAGTACTGTTCTATTGGCGACGGTCGCTGCAGCTTTTGCGAAGTATCTTTATCATCTAGGTACTAACAACCTAGAGTATCTCGCTGCATGATACGAGCCGTGTGTGTATCTTTTGTCCAGGTGTATTACTGTGACTGTCTCGGTCATCGTCCAGTATCCGCGACGAGCCTCCAAACGTAGAAAAACAAGAAGCTGGGGCACAGGGATTGGTGTTGCGGCATTCCATTTCGGAAAAACGTCCGGGTGTGGAACCGATCGGCAGCCCTGGTGTCGCCAATCGGACCCACCATGTTCCTGCGGATGTGTTGTTGTGTGCAGCCAGCCACAGCAGCTGAAAAAGAAAATACCAACATGTTCTGGCCGTGGCGGCATGCAGCACGCGGCCGGAACAAAATATCTGTAAACACGGCTTGACGGTTTCTCCGGTAGGCCGATTCACTTATCTATACAAGCATCCAGGTATCTTCTAGCTTATGTATGTATATGGAGATACGTGTGTATCTATGGCATTCCGACCAGCCCTGAAAGCAGCGGGCTAGTTGAGTTGAGGTACGGGGTCCCCCCAGGGCAAGGCGTGAACAGCCAACTCACAACAAATCTAATATCATATCCTTGAGCCGGCCTCTGCAGTTGGGATGGTCTTTTTTATGCCCATGTGCAACCTTAATGGAGTACTATGACGGTGCTGATCACGGCTCCCTGTCGTTTCTACAGTTTAGAGTAGCAAAGATGGCCAAATGCCCAGACGCTACCAATTCGGTCTAAACTCCTCAATCAAGTGACTGATGCTTGTCTGCTCCTGCTGCTTGCTGCTGAGGTGAATCACTTTGCTGGCAATGTTGGCACGGCGGCCGGGTGAAGCTTTGTGGGAGGGTGAGCATGTCTCGCCTAGTCCACCGCTTCAATTCAATTGAGTTCACCCTGCTGGGTGCAAATTCCCGCATCCAGACCAGGAACGTGCCGTGCGTCATGGGTGTAGAATGTCTCTTGTCGGTCCGCTTCCGTATTGTATATTCTATGGGCGGGGGGGGGGGCATTTCTTGTGCTTTGGTCCAAGCTCGTGCAAGCTTTTAATACAGCCTCCACCCCCTCCCTTCCTGCCCTCGACACGACACGATCTAGAATCCCCAACTGATCGAGCCATCTTTCGCCAATGATGCTGTCCAGTCTCCTTCGCCTCTCTTCAGTGGCTGCTGCTCTGCTGATATCCAGTGTCTCCGCGGTGCCATAGTACGTTACCAGCAGTAGCATTCCTGACCATAATAAAAGTTTTGTAGGGCTAACGGACTCGTTTATAGTGACCTCGTACGGCAACGCGCTCTCACTTTCCCCTATGGATCAGAAAAGGTCCACGGTGTAAACTTGGGTGGATGGTTTGTGCTTGAGCGTGTGTGCTGCTGTCCCAACTGCCCTGAGTCTACTGACATCTCTTAGCTTGGATAACACCCGAGCTCTTTGCCGAAGTTCCAGGAGCCGTCGATGAATACAACTGGTGCGCACAGCTCGGCAAGGCCGGCTGCCTGGCTCGTTTGAGACAGCATTGGTCAACCTTCTACACTGCGGCCGACTTCTCCGCCATCGCCGCTGCCGGATTGAACCACGTCCGTATCCCCGTGGGATACTGGGCAGTGGCTCCGCGTCCAAACGACCCTTATGTTAAGGGTCAGCTCGCGTATTTGGATCAGGCAATTTCTTGGGCAGGTGCTGCGGGCCTAAAAGTGTGGATTGATTTACACGGAGGTATGTTGCGTTACACCAACCACTATGTAGCACTCGGGCGTTTCTGACATGGCATAGCACCCGGTAGCCAGAACGGCTTTGACAACTCCGGCTGGAGAGACCACATCGAGTGGCAGCAGGGAGACAATGTCAAGTACACAATCAAAGTCATCCGTGCGTTGGCGAAGAAGTACTCTGCAGCAAAGTACAACAACGTTGTGAGCGCCATCCAACTCCTTAATGAACGTTCGTATCAACATAATCTTAAAAATCATGGAGCACAACACTGACTTATCGCAGCCCTGGGCCCTCTACTTGATATGGACAAGATCCGCCAATACTGGATGGACGGCTGGGGCACCATCCGCGACTATGGCCAGGTCGCAGTCGTAATTCACGACGCCTTTGCCCCCATCACCTCCTGGAACGGTTTCATGACGGAAGGCTGGAGCAACACTATTCTTGACACGCATCAGTACCAAGTCTTCTCCCCCGAGCAGCTCAAATTGTCTGTAGACGACCACGTCCAGGCTGCGTGTGGCATCGGCCGACAGCTGCAAGGAGTCGACAAATGGACCGTCTGCGGCGAGTGGTCTGCTGCTATGACTGACTGCACCTGGCAGCTTAATGGGGTTGGACGGCAGACACGGTGGGAAGGCGAGTTCCCCGGCTCCAGCCGCCAGGGAACTTGTGATGGAAAGCGCAGCGGCAGTACTGCGGGATGGAGCGAAAGCGAGAAGTCTGCGACGCGTCGGTACGTCGAGGCCCAGCTAGACGCATATGAGCAGGCCGACGGATGGTTCTTCTGGACATGGAAGACTGAGAGCGGCTCCCCGGCGTGGGAGATGCGTGATCTGATTGCGAACAACATGTTCCCGCAGCCACTGAGTGCACGATGGTACCCGAACCAGTGCGGATTCTAAACGACATATTTCCTTCATTTCTTTACTTAATATTCATGGGACTGGATTGGAACTGGACTGGATCGTTCGCTTCTTCAGTAACGGTGGCGTTTACATTTTTCGGGATGGACTAAGGATATACACATATGGATATAGGATATACTAGGGTTAGCATTGGAGTAGAACTGTACACTCGTTTTTCTTTTCTTCTATTGGGATTGTACGGATAGGGCACATAGTGTAGTGTTGGGCTGTATTGAATGGCTGCTGTAATCTGTAACATTACACTTTCTGTTGAGGTATGAATGGCAAACATTATAAATAAAATATACCCTGAAACACATAAAGTAAATGTCCCGTGTCTCTTGACGAATGCCCACTCTGTATGCCCCCAGCTACCATCCAAGCCCCAGTCACGCTCGCCATTGTGGTTTGAATCCATCCAGATGGACCCGTCGAACTCCACCTACAACGCCATCACAACAACCCCCATCCCCAGCGCCCCAACCACAGCCCCCATTCCAGCAGCAGCATACAAGCTCACCGCATCGCTCGCACTATCCGACGCCGACGGCGACTCCGCCGACGACGACGAATCACCGCCCATTGGCGTCGCGTCACCTATCACAGACCATCCGTCAGCACCGCCGGCCACCACCACCGCCGCATGGGTCGGTCACATACCGCTCGAGGACTCCGCCGTCGCAGCCAGCGCCGGCACCGCCGCCAGCAGCATGAGAGGCAGTAGCGTTGAAATCGAAATCCGCATCGTGAGTATATCGGAGTGGTGGGAGTGGTGAAGGAATGTTGTGAGGGAGTGGTGACGGAGTGCTGTGAAGGAGTGTGGTGAAGGTGGAAATATGCCGTGGTGTTGACGTCGCAGACGGAACGGTACAGAGGAGGGAACGAGGACGCGGACGGGCGATGGAAGCTTAAAACATGCAGCGCACCGGACCCCGTTCTTCGCCGCCCGCAGGTTGGCCAGCGTGTTTGGGATAGAGTGCTACTGGCAGGGATGCGGGGGGGGGATGTGCACTACGATGACACACGGAGACACAGGCTGTGATGGATGGGTGATGGATGGGTGTAGGACGAGGCAGGGAGGTGGGAGGTGGGAGGGGAGCAGGTGGGGAGGGGAGCAGGTGGGGATGAGGTAAGGGAGTGGATTGGATTGGAAATGGGCTGCGGAGGGGTGCGGACAGCGGGGTTGGGAGGAGGAGGGTCAGGGGATGTCACTCGTTTGCGGCACCGTGTTCTGGCGGGGATTGGAAAGTGGTGAGCGGCATCCTGAAACTTCCTCATCCCACTGGCCGGCCAACATCTACACCGGCCATGTGCATGGTCAGTCGGTTCGTTAACCGTCACTTATTGTTTTCTGCTTGCTCTGATCATGCTCCCAGAAGACGCTTTCGTTACATTGTCTGGGTGGAAGTTTGCCGCTTGCATGATCGTGCTTGACATGACAGCTGGTACTTTGGAAGCTGGGGTGACCGCTGGATACGCAAATCCAATCCTTCGTGCTGCAGTGCGATTGGGTGGCCAGCTTCTCAGAGGAATTTTCGAAAGTGGCACAAAATTACACACGTAGGTACTATGTATTGCAGAAAACAAAGCTTTGCGCATACATCAGAAGAACAAAGGCCATGAATGTAGGCTCCCATCGTCTGTCATAAGCACAGCCTAATCAACAAGGCAATGACGGACTTGGTCAGGGTCGGCGTATGCTTAGTAAGTAAGGCAGCTCGCACCGGCACCGGCACCACCGCACCACGTGCCTCAGCACTGGTTCAAGACCCTTCACTGGTGCTGCTCCGATCCCCTCTCCTCGTCCGTTTGCTTCCTCCATTCCGTCGATCTCCACATTCCGTCCGCCATGATCGCCGCCGTCGCTCTATCCCAAACTCGCGCCCGTTTCAGCGCATGCTGACATAACCACCCACCGCTGCCGCCACCACGCTAACGCGTCCTCCAGGGGCCAATTCCGCCGTCCACCGCGAACTCCTCCCCCAACTCCTCCTCCTCCGACACAAACCACGATGCTCTCCCGCCCCCTCACCCTCAGCCTGCTCTTCCTGCTGCTCCTCGCGTCCTGCGCGATCCTGTACACCAGCACGGGGCTGGACGGCACGCGCGCGCCGCCATCCGCGGGCCTGACGGTCGTCAGCGTGGCCGCGGAGCGCCCGACGCCTGAGATGGTGGTGGGCGGCACGCAGGGGCAGAGCGAGGCGAAGCGGCTGGCGCGCGAGAAGCAGTTGCAGAAGGAGCGCGAGGAGGCGGAGCGGCGGGAGGCGGAGGCGAGGAGGATGGCGGCAGAGAAGAAGAAGGGGGAGGCGGAGAAGAAGGAGAAGCAGCGGAAGATGGAGGAGAAGAATAAGCTCAAGGCTGAGGTACTTCCCCCTTCAACCCCCCACCCCCTCCATCCCTCGCCCCCCCGCAGATACAGTGGGCAATGCTGACAGTCCCAGGCCGCCGAAGCGCTCCGCAACGCCGTAGTAACACTCCCGCACTTCGCCTCCACCGCCGTCTCGCCGCGCCCCGGCACCGACGACAGCTCCCTCATCATCCTCACCGGCACCGACGGCCACGGGCACAATACCAACATGTCGCGCGTACTCCAGCAAGCGCTGCTCAACCGCCGCTCCTACGCCGCGCTGCACGGCTACACCTCGCACTTCCTCAACATCAGCAGCTTCGAGCTGCCAACGCATGTTAAGCCCGTGTGGGCTAAGCTCCCAGCACTCATCAGCACCTTCAACACCTTCCCCAGCGCGGAGTGGATCTGGTGGCTAGACCTGGACGCGATAATCATGACGCCCTCACTCCCGCTCGACCCCCCCGCCCTCGCCGCCCGCGCCCTCACCAACGAGACGCTCCTCAAAGCCACCACCCCCACGCGCCTCGTGCGCACCCCGCACTCCTACCCCGTCAACGGCACGCACATCGACCTCCTCTTCACGCAAGACCAGAACGGCATCAACGCCGGCAGCTTCCTCGTGCGGCGCTCGTCGTTCACGCAGCTCTTCCTCGACCTCTGGGCCGACCCGCTGCTGGTGCGCGAGAACTGGATCGGCCAGGAGCAGGACGCGCTGGTGCACCTGCTGCGCTACCACAAGGCGGTGCGCGAGCACGTCGGGTTCGTGCCGCAGCGCGAGATCAATGCGTACCACAGCGAGGATAAGGAGGAGCGGAGGTGGCGCACGGGGGACCGCGTGGTGCATTTTGCGGGGTGTTGGGTGAAGGGGGAGTGTGATGTGCATTGGGAGAAGCATTGGAGGGGACGAGAGGTGGTGGAGGGGAGCTTGGAGGACTTGGAGGGGCGGGGGTTGTGATGGGAGACTGGTGGGAATAGAGGGGATGGGGGAGTGGGAGGAAGGCGTTTTGCATTTTGAAGCGATATAGACGGAGGTGATAGGATACCATGCACATGTTCTGACTTGATCATAAAGCATTTCTGTAGGCCTGCACTGTGCAATTAATGATAGACAACAGTGATTGCCTCGAATAGCTCCACAGCACAAAGGATGCGCCAGTGTATTATCAGTTCTTAAACCGTGCACATACACACAAGAGAGATATAGAGAACCCATTCCTAATTCAAAACTCGCTTCTTCATTACTAACCCCATTTCCCGTGTCTCCAACCCAGCTCTCCGCCACTCCCTCCCGGCAGTGCATCTACACAAACCCCCCATTAACCCTCCAATTCTGCCCCATAACCCACGCCCCCTCCGGTCCCACCAAAAACCCCACCACCTCCGCCACCTCCTCAGGCCGTCCAATCCTCCCGGCGGGACTCATCCGCGCAATCATCTCCACCACCGCCTCGCTCTTGCCCTCATAAAACAGCGCCGTCCCCGTCGGCCCGGGGCTGACCGCATTCACCGCAATCCCGCGCCTCCCCAGGTCCTTACTCAGCGCGTGCACCATCTGCTCGACGGCCCCCTTGCTGGCCAAGTACAATGTATAGTTCGGCGTGATCGTGTTCGCGGCAGTCAGCGAGGTGGAAAAGAACACCATCCGCGCGCTGCCGTCGGTCGGCATGTGTGGTGCGGCCGCCTGCGCGAGGAAGTACGGCCCCTTGACGTTCAGCGCGAAGCAGCGGTCGAAGTCGGCTTCGGTTGTGGACGCGAGGTCGGCGTGCGGCATCCAGCCCGCGTTGAGCACGAGGATGTCGAGCGTGCTGTAGGTGGCGATTACGGCGGCGATGAGGGTCTGGCAGGCGGCGAGCGCGGAGACGTCGGCGCGGAGGGCGGTGTGCGGCGGTGTGGCCGCGGGGAGGGAGGCGAGGACGGTGTCTGCGGCGGCGGAGGAGGGGGAGGAGTAGTTGAGAACTATTGTGCACCCCCGGCTGGCGAGGTTGCGCGCGATGGCGGCGCCGATGCCTTTGGAGCTGCCGGTTATGAGGGCGATTTTGCCGGTGAGAGACGACATTGTGGAGTAGTCGGCGGTGGGGTGTGGAGTGGTGTGGTGTGGAGTGTGGAAGTAGAAGTAGAAGTAGAAGTAGATATAGGTTGGTGGAATATGAGTGGATTCGTGGAAGCTGTGAATTGTTGAAGCTGGTGATGATATTGACATCCAGTGGCCATTCGATGCCTTCCTTATATACGTAGCACTCTCACATGAACCCCCCACCCTCTCACTGCCTCTCGGCCATCCTCCAGCCAACGGGTTCGGGTTTACTCTTTGCGACCACACCCCGCGGAGCCCGCGCGTCGATCTCGGGGCGGATGTAGCGAGCATGGTGGGGTGCCTAAACGTCCTCACCCACGACACCGGACGCAATGCGTTCGGTCTGCATCTACCACCTCGGGGTGGAATTAAGCTTTTTGCTCCTCTCCCGTAGCGTGCGTTTTTCGGAGCTGGCGTTAACGGACGCGGGTGCGCCGTATTTCCGGGATGCGGTGCGGAGGGCCTGGACGTACATACAGGGGCGCGGGGGCGGTTGCTGCGAACGACGGCATGGGGTTGGGTGCCGGAAGTAGAGCTACGGGTACGGATATGGCGCACATCCTGGCAGTCCGACGTCCGCAGCAACAGTAACGAACACAGCGCAGGCTCGGCGGATATATACGGCCCCAACCAAACAGATAGAGACGATGCGCATGATTAGTTTGAGAGGCCTGTGGTTGGGTGCCAAAGCTGCTGACTGCGAGTGCGAGATGCAGGGTTGCCCCGCGGGTCGGGTTTGATGTGGGCGGCCTGAAGCGACATGACGACGCCGCATGGCAGCTAGGCGGCGCTGGACTAGTTCTGTTACTGCTATGGGCTATAGTATCTGAGACTCATGAGTCATGCTGGGACGTGGTCTGGAACTTTTGTAATGTAGGCGTTGGGTTGCTACAACTAGCCCACTGACGGATGAAACGATAAAGCGGCTGCGGGTATTGGAGATGGACGGGGATGGTCGTGTGTCCGTTGTAAGTAACTTCGGTGTACTGGAAGAGAAAAAGAAGAGCAGGGTAGATAAATCCGAGTGACACAGGGTGCAGAATTGAAAAATCCAACATGTGCTATCTTCAACACAATACGGGGGCTTTCTCCCTCTCTGTAGCTTACACATCGCACGATCACACATATTTCCGTGCTTTACCAGACCCACTTGTGTCCAACAGATTACGAGTCTCAGTCTCTAACGGACGAGCTTCTTGAAGCGTGCAATCCTGCATCATCGATGGTTCGGTTTTGGCTATTTGGGCTCGGGTCTCCTGGAGGCTATTTATTTCTGTTTTGCTGCTCTTTACTGCCTATCCTGTACACTACACACATCTATGCCATTGAGCACATTATACGTTCAACAGAGCTTGATGGCTTCCATTCAGCTCCTGAGTGGTGATCTCCTACTCTATCAATGGTGATAGCTCAGCTAACTTTGCTACAGACTCGAGGTCACTTTACTGATGAAAGCTTGCTGCTTAGGCTCTTCACTTACAGCTGCTTCTGCATTGACAACTTCCACAGGCTGCTTCATCGAGTCTTCTTCACTGAGAGCCCTCGCGAGCTGCTTGATCTCTACACTGACAGCTCTCACAAGCTGCCCATCCTTCTCCCTGGCAGCTAGGCCGATCCTGCTTCAGGCGTGCAAAGCTTGCACATAGCTACATACCCAAATGCGAGTTGCTTCTGCCGCATCCTATGATTACTCTACAACTCACATAGCTACACACATACATACCATAGATGATACTGGTCGCTTCTGACACATCCAATCGTTATTCTACAGCTTACACAGCTGCATCGTGCTCTGAGCATCCAGAAGCGATAGCTTTGGCGGTGGATTACGATGGAAATGAAATACATTCAGCACCCATTAGCAATCATCAACGAGCACGAGACAGAATTATTGTCATTTCAGCACGACTCACGCCGAGGTCACTCGAATTCGGCAATCAGAATCGTCAGGGCTGTGGTAAGGGAAGACAAGTCTCACTGGCAGTGGCCATTTTAGTTCTGGTTCAAAAGCACTTACTTGATATGCAGGCGACGTCGATCGATAGATGCATCAAAGTGGTAGATGTGATATTACATCTGTCAATCTCTATGTAAGTCTACATTTGACGATAGGTCGACCGATTGGCTTACATGTCAACATGCAGTTCCGACCGACACACACAGGATTTGCGCAGGCTTCACAGGCCACTTTTCCACTCGGTCAATCGGTGCACCAAGTAGACGATTTTGGCTCAACGGAAATCGCAGGTGCATCGGTCGGAACACACATGCCGGCGCACAGCCACAGTGCTGCCTGGCGCTTGCAGGCAGCATATAACCGCGCCATGCCACCCCGTCGTCTGCCACCTCCACGACCCCGCCATGTCCCCACCGCGTCCCACCTTCGCCACGCTCCCCTACGACATCCACCGCCTCCTCGGCGCGCTGCTCCCGCTCTCGGCCCTCGCCGCCCTCGCCCGCGCCTCCCGCGCCGTCAGCAGCGTCTACAACCCGCTCCTGGCAACCACCGTGCTCGCGCACGGCGCCCAGAGCCCGCGCGACCCCGCGTTCAACCGCGCCCTGAGGCACTGGGTGCGCGGCGGGCACACGGCGCTCGCGCGGCGGGCGCTGCAGCACGGCGGCGACGAGACGCTGTTCCGCGAGGCCGCCGACGCCGCGACGCTGGCGCTGCTGGTCGCGGAGCTGCCGCCGAGCGAGGTGCGCGGCGCGCTGCACACCGTCGCGGACCGCGATGTGCGCACGCCGCTGCTGCCGTCGTTTTGGCGGTTCGAGGCGGTGGTGGAGGCTGTGCGGCGGAAATGCGGCGACGCGGAGCTGTGTGATATGATGGTGAAGCAGCGGTATTGGCTAGGCACCGACTGGCAGGTGGGGACTGTGGGCGCGCCGGCGGTTGTGGCGTTGGCGAGGCGGACGCCGGGGGGAGTGGCGCCGACGGCAGGCGCGGGGCCGAGGGTTCGCCTGGCGATGGTGCGCCGCATGTGGGAGCTGGTGGCGGAGCTGGGCAGCGCGTATGTGACCCGACCCCCGCCGCCGGACCACGCCGTGACTAACGCAGCGTCGTCGACAGCGCGGAGCATGCCGCCTGGGTGCAGCCGCTGCTCGAGGCGGCGGTGGGCGTCATCCACCTGATGCCGCACTGGTGGAACCCGGCGGCCTGGGGCACGCTCCCCAGCCCGTACTCGGGCGGCTACGACCTGCACCTCCCGGCCGTGCACTACCACTACAGCACGCCCGCCGACGTCTTCGACGTCTGCAGCGCCGACGTCTTCGACGTCTGCAGCGCCCCCGCGCTCGTCGCATTCCTGCTGGCGCGCCCCGGCGCGCGCGTCACGCCAACGATGCTGTGCGCCGCGGCGTACAACAACGACGCCGCCGTGCTGCGGCTGCTGCTGCCGCGCTGCGCGCCCGATGTCGAGGCGCTGCGCGCGACGCTGCAGGGCCGCGGCGGCACTGCGGAGGTGCTGGAGCTGCTGCTGCAGCATGGCGCGAAGCCGAATCGCACGCTGCCGTGGCGGTGGCTGCTGGACCAGGCGCCGGTGCGGGGGGGGAAGGAGCGGGCGGAGATGCGGAAGCGCGTGTCGATTATGGAGAGGGTTGAGAGGGTTGCGGAGGAGCAGGGGGATTTGTGATGGGAGTGTGGGGAATGGGTGGGAATGGGTGTTGGTGTGGGGAAATGGGACAGGAAAGGAGGTGCAGAAGACGAGCGGGGAGATGTCGATAGAATCTAGATCTACCGGTGGTCATTCGGGGTTGGAACCTATACGTGATTTCCCGTGCATGTGTTCTGCCCCGTAGGCCAGGTCACATACCCAAACTGTCCACGATCTCCTCCGGTCTCAAGCGATTGCGAAAGAACAAAAGAAGACACGAGCGAAGATTGTCGGAGACGAACGAACGGCCAGTTTCATTTGCGAGGTTCAGTGTGCTACTGTAAAAGGATGAGAACGAGCTAGAAGCGCAGAAACGGACGATGAGACTGGGCCCGCTGCCCACGTGGCCAAGCCTGCATGATTACTGGCGAATGGCCTGCGGATTCTCGTGGCTTGTGGGTCAGAACATAGTACATGGCATAATAGGTGCGCGTGAACCTGGCCCGCAGCTGGAGTCCGGACTGCAACCCGTGTTCATGTCCGTACCAGTTGTGCATTACACGAAATTCCCGAGCTCGGTCAACTGTGCTATCACCAGGTTTCTACGCATCATTATTGCCATCGGTACCAGCGAGGGCACGCGTCAAGCGTACGCGAACCCAACCCAAAGCCCACGTCCAACACCACTTCAATTCCCTATCCTACACCCCCCTCCCCCCCCCCCCCCCTATCTCCCCCACCCTCTCCCATCCCCACCTACGCAAACCCAAAATCCACAACCTGCACCCTCCTCGCCGGATAACTCCCGCTCTGCCTCAAAAACAAACTCAACACGCCCGTCTCCGCCAACCGCTGCTTATCCCACAACGGATCCGCCGCCCACCCGCTGCCGCCCCACACCTTCGTCCAGTCCCCAAACCCGCCCTCGGGGGTGGACACGTACAGGCCCACCTCCGTGTCCACGTTGCTCGGCAGGATCGCGATCAGCGCGCCGGACGAATGCGGCGCGAGTTTCCCGCGGAGGCCGGTGGCGGTGGGGGTGTCGAGGCCGGAGATGGAGATCGCGGTGCGCGTCCACGCGCCGGTGGCGGAGCGCCAATAGTGGTACCAGAGGTAGGTCCCGCTTGTGGTTTCGCGGTTGAGCACGTGGAACCGGCCGGCCGCGTCGGCGGTTTGTGCTTCCTGGTTCAGGATGCCGGAGCCCTGGGGGATGGCGAACACCAGCGACCCGGCGGTGGTGGGCGTGATCGCGCCGCTCACGGCCGCGCCCGCCGACGTCCGCCAGGTCTGCCCGAGGTCGTCGGAGTACGCGTACCCGAGATCGTGGTTCGTCGCCACGTCTGGCGTTTCCCGCCAGGTCCACGAGGTGTGCAGGCGCTCTGAGAGGTAGTCCAGCCCGTTTATGTACGCGTTGTTGTTGGAGCCTGAGAGGTATTTTGTGCCTGTGCTGCTCCAGGCGCCGGCGGTGTAGCGGTACAGCCAGGAGTCGCCGGCGCCGGACGCGCCGATGCGGAACTCGAAGAGCAGGTCGGCGCCGATGCGCTCGAAGCGGGGATACGTCAGCGGGGTCCACGGCCCGGCCGCGGCGGCGCCGGGGAGGGCGTGCAGCGTGCTCCCGAACAGCGCGGTCGACCAGACGACGCTGCCGGGGTTCGTCGCGACGCCCGCCTGCGAGACGCGGTAGTTCAGCGGCACGTCGTGGTGGTCGTAGCTCAGATGGATCGTCCCGTCTGCAGGGGCGATGCCGACGCTGATGGTGTTGTGGCCGTCGATCGTGGTCTGCACGTAGTCCTTGAACACGATTACCTGCCACGCGCCGGCGGGGAGGGCGCGGCGCCCGAGGGCGACGTGGTTCTGCGCGTACGTGCCCGAGGAGTTGTAGAAGGCTGCGTATTGGTAGGTGTTGTGGGTGGTGACGGCGCTCTGCTGGAAGGACTCGCCGTTGAGGCGCGCGGAGCCTTCGGGGTCGATTCCGAGCGTGGTGGTGGTGGTGGTGGTGACGGTGAGCGCGAGGGCGCGGGCTGCGAGTAGGCCGAGGGCGGGGAGGAGGGGGGGCCACATTTTGATGCAGTCGGGGCTGGGTGGGGCAGTGGGGGGATGCAGGTGGATGCAGAGGGGCGTATATATATGGGTGCGCGTGGAACGCGTCCCGTCTGGTGCGAGCAGCCGTCGGTTTAATGCACGCCGCGGCAGAACTTGGGCGGGTGAAGTGTGGGTGTGGGTTTGGGGCAGGGCTGCAGGTATGTGCGTGGACGTCATTTCAGCCTGATCCCCCGCATTTCTGCCGCCCCGCGTTATCCGGCGCAACGCGACACGGTATATAATTGCATGGCGTACAGATGCGCCGTAGATCACACTGTGGGTGTGGGGCGAGTCGGTGGGTGCGGTGGGATGTTATGTGGGAGGAACCCGGGGTGCCGGGCTCACGCTGTCACATGTTCGGTGGTGTTTGCGCGGATTATTGTATGCCGAGAAGCTCTCTGTGGTATGAAGACAGTTGATAGCTGAATAAATGGTCGGTCGCTCAGCTTGTGCATAGTATTTTTATTGATTGTTCTGTTGTAGTTGTGGCGGTCACGTGGTGGTGGTGGTGGTGGTGGAGAGGATGTTATCGACGCCACAGCGACCCGTATGTAGGCAGCTTTGCACGTCTGAAACATGATCGGGGCTGCCAGGAAAAGATGAGCAGCTTTCAGGGGCTGTCCGTGATAGAGTGAAGAGGCAGCTTGCTTCCAGTACTGAACCCTGAAGACTCCATGAAGCAGCTCGTGGGATCTCCCAGTGTTCAAGACTCGATGAACTTGCAGCATATGGACGCTGTCAATGTAGAGATTCGCAGCAAACTTCCACCAGTGTAGTGAACTCGAACTTGAAGCAATGTTAGCTGAGCTGTCCGATGATGGATTGGGAAATAGAAACAGTGGAATTCATCAATTCCGAAGCAAGCTCTTTCTTTAGAGACTGAGACTCTGAACCTGTTAGACGACAACGGTCTGGGTAAAGCACAGATCAATAGAATGACGTGTGATGTGTAAGTTACAGAGAATGAGCAAGCTGGGACTCGGAAGCAAACAGACAGTGTTTAAACTCAGATGGGTGACTAAGGCCGTACGGTCACGTGCGGCCAACAACAACCCATTTATCACTGTCGAAAAAAGGATTGAGATCAGAGTACCCCTTCTTAGCGTACGAATCGAAAAGTAGCAGGGGCCTGCGCATGAATCCTGACAGCAGTGTACGCTACCGTCCGTGATTAATCTGCAGTCACGGCGATTGGCATTGTTTCCAGCAGCAAGAAGAGAGTGCCAGCCTCGCATCAAAAACATTTCGGACAAGAGATGCATCCATGGGAGGGAGCAATTGGAATACTTCCCGCATCCTTCTAGATCCGGGCTTCTGTATCATTCAGAGCTGCACAAACCACCCATTTCCCCACCGCCTACACTCCGCAGCCCGATAGCGCCAGCACATTGTCACGTTTCATTCAATCACTCGCAATCTGCAAATTCCCTCAAACCAAACTTGCATTACTAAAACGGCATCCAGCGGCAGCCTCTAGTCTTTACACGTATTATTTCACTCTCCCTCCCCTCCTACGCCCCTCCCTGCCCACCCCCCTCCGCATTAGGCCCCTCCAAATACTCCCCCAACCCACACGTCTTCATATACTCCCACTCCTGCCTTCTCCTCCAATGCTCCGCAATCTCCAGTCCGGCCCCCCAGTGCCGCACCGCATGCACATTACTCTCCACCCACAGTCCCTGGCGCAGGAAGTGCCGCTGCGTGACCTCCCACTGCCAGTAGCACTGCACCTCGGGCGTGAACGGCGCGCGGTCGTGGTACACCGGCAGGTAGTTGCCGAAGGCGGGAGGGTGCAGGTGGGAGGCGTTGCGCGGGCGGTTGGCGAGGGCCGTGGTCATGGAGAGGGACATGGCGTTTTCGATGGCGCGCGCGCCGACGTTGGTGGGGGGGCGCGGCGGGGGGGGCATGCTGGGGTGAGGAAACGGTGGTCGGTGTGGTAAGGCGTGTCGTGTGTTGTGTGCGATGGTGGGGTGTGGTGGTGGGATGGAATGGTGGGTGCTGGACGTTGATAAATTGACAGAGGGAGGCTGAGGGCTGGGTTTGAATTTTGAATTTTGGAGTCACTTTTTAATGGGCTCCGTCCAGTGGGCTCGGGACAGCCAGAACACAGCCCTCAGGGTTCCATATGGAAAACCGCCGAACCAGGAATCGATATAGGTGCCCTGTCCAAGTGAAGAGCGGATAGAACACATTGCACTAAGCTCCCGTTGGATCAAGTGGCCAACTGTTAGGCAACAGTGGCCCAGTAAGCCGCAGATCTCTGTGAGCGTGTGATGTGTGACTTACGGAGCGATATATCAAGCGGAGTAAACAATGGTTTGTGCTCAGGCTGAATTAGTTACCGTGCTGAACAGGCTCGGTCTGAATTCCAAACAGTTATATTCAATGCTGAAGCAGTAGCTAGTACTGATCAAATTCAATTGTAGCAATAGTATGAAGCATCATGAGCTAGAACAGCGTGAGAGCTGTCGGCGGTGAAAGCCTGGATTCTTATGCTATCTTGATATAAAAACAGCTGCAGAACTTTATCCGTCAACAACCAGGTATACACCCTAAACCTCCTCACCAAACTCCCCCTCCCCCTCCCCCCTCCACCGTCCCTTCTCCCTCTCCCTCTCCTTCTCTCTACCATCCCTCTTCCTCCCCTCGCCAGGCGCCTCCTTCCAGCCCTGCTCAAACCTAACCTTATACGTCAACTTCGGCCTCGCCCTACCCACAACTCTACACACGCCCGCGGTCTCCAAATCCCGCGCCACCAGTTCCACATCTTTATACGCCTCCGGCGCCTCCTCCCACGCCAGTTCCTTCTCATCACAGATCGTCCACCCCGCCGCCTCCTCCTCGTCCCTCTTCTTTGCCCCACTTCCCCCACCCCCGCTGCCGCCAGCGTGGAAGTCCTCGCCGTACCGCTCCCGGGCTGTACCGGTCTTGGGCGTATTGGCATCCTCCCACTTCCCGCGCAGCGCGACGGCGGCTTTGGCACGGCTCATCGCGCGCCCGGCGCCGTGCGCGGCCGAGAATCCGTTATGCTCTCCGGTCCCCGTCGGCGCGAGCAGCAGCGTCGGCGTCCCGCGCGAGCCGGGGAGCGGGAGCAGCGCCATGGACGGCGTGCACGGCGCGGCGCCCTTGCGGTGGATATACACCGGCTCGGGCTCCCCGCTCCAGGGCGAGGCCTCGACCGCGTTGTGCGTGATGTCGACGAACTTGCGGCCTTGCACGAGGGCGCGGTCGGGGGCGTCCGCGGTCCAGTCGGGGTTGTGGGGTTCTAGGCGCTGCAGGAAGCGCAGTGCGATGAGGTCGCGGTTCGCCTGTGCCCAGTGGACGGCCTTGTCGTGCGCTGCGAGGTATGCGGCGGCCTGTGGGGTGCCGGCAGGGATGCTCTCGGGGTGGTCGCCGGACGCGGGGTCGTAGAAGCGCGCCAGCACGTCCTGGCCGAACCCGCGGGAGCCGGAGTGGACTAATAGCACGACGTCGCCGGCGGCCACGGCGTCGGCAGATGACTCTTCGATTATTTGTAATTCGGCAAAGTGGTTCCCCGCGCCGATGGTGCCGAGCATGGCGTCGAAGCGCGGGTCGCCGACGGCGTGTTCTGCGCCGCCGAGCCAGGTTTCACGTGCCGGCTGGTCTTCCCACGGCCCTTCGACGCCGCGGATTGTTTCTGCGAGGCGCTGGACTGCGGCGCGGGTGGCGAGAGAGGCGGCGGAGAGCGAGACGCGGTACCAGGACATGCCGCAGCCGATGTCGCCGCCGATTAGCGGCGGGTGCAGCCATCCCGCGCTGACGAAGGCGGCGCCGATGGGGAACTTGGTGCCTGGGTGCAGGTCCGGCTGGCCGACGACGCGGAGCATGCCCGGCAGTGCGGCGCAGGTGTGGAGCTGGCGAAGGGAGAGGGGGTCGAGGAACGCGGCGTCGACGAGGGAGTGGACGACGGAGGAGAGGACGGGCGCGGGGGGGGCCACGGAGCCGACATAGGGTTCGCCGAGGGAAACGAGGATCGTGGGTTGGTAGATGGATGTTGTCGCGACGGAGAGGATGTCGGCGTGGGACGTGAGCTCGGCGCCAGTGGGGAGTACGTAGAGCTTGGTCGGCTTCTTTAGGCGCAGCTTGGATTTGGCGGCAGAGAAGATGAATGCCACCAGGTCTGGTGTGGTCGAGGGGAGGAGCAGGATCGTTTTTATGTTGCGGTTCGTATTGGAGGCGAGTGTTATCCGGTGTGTTGCCATGATTGCGGTGTTTGGGAATGAGGTTGAGGATAAAGAGGAGGATGGAGATGCCACGATTGGTGTAGATGTCAATTGACTGTGTTACTTAATTCATTGAAAGCTTCAAGGAGGGCGGATTATATATGGTATCTTTGTTATCCAGAGCTGAAAGATGTTGCAAGGATCGATAAATCAGGCACTCCACGACTCAGATGCACTCATAATGGCCGCCTGATGACGAGTGAGGCTCCCAGCATGATGCGGGGATTGGATATCGTGCTAAGCCTCATCTGTGGCTAAAGCTCATGAGAGAACCCTCAGATCACAATTAGACGACAAGATGGCTAGATTCCAGGGCTCATCTTCGGTTAGGTGATTCGACGAAGCCTAAGGTCTATGTTGCCCTGAGCTTTCGCTTCTTTGCTAGCTGCACGCAAGGAACTCTGGTTAGTGGTGGCTCAATTCAAGTCCAGGGTCCGAGTATTCGTACTTACACTACCGAGCGCTTGAACTAGATTCCTCTAATACAAGGAAGAAAATGATCAGGCAATGCAAGAAACAATGATAGAGTTTGGAGAATGGGATGATGGTTGAGAGATGATGAGAACAGGCGGAAAGACATGACTACCATACACACATAGGAAACATGACGTGTGTGCCACAAAACCGAATGATCACCGGTGCATATGCTCATTGACAGAACTATTCACATTTCACACCGCCACATTGATTGTATTTTCGGGCAAATTGCGAACCAGTGTATTCAGGTACCTAAACAAGCCACATGCGTGCTACATCTTGGAAGAAACGTAACCTGTCCAGACATTGATCCGATGTTTCGGGTCCCGACAGTGCTCAGACCCCCTCCACTTCCCCTCCCATCCTCCACGGCCCAGGTGCCCGCCTCACCCGCCGTCCACAGCCCCGCCTATCGCTGCCCACCGCCCGCACCACCTCCACAGCACCGCCACGCCTGCCGTCCTCCATTCCCGGCTCCACTCAGTGGCACATCCTCCGGCCGCACCGTATTATACGGCGTGCGCATGCCCCTGATCTCCGACCCCTCCGGCGCCGCCGCCACCGCCTGCACCCACGCCTCGCGCCTTCCAGCCTCTTCACGGATCCACTGCAACGTGTCAGCCACAGCGTTGCGCTCCGCTCCCGCCGGCAGCACGCGCGAGCGCTCCCGATACCGCTCTCTCAGCCCGTCCAGGTCCGCCTGGTGCCGCAGCCACGTTTGCATGCGCGCGCGCTCCGCGACCGTCGGGAAGCGTGAGATTGCGGGTGGGTCGGGGAGCAGGGGCTGCAGGAGCGAGGAGGCCGCGGCGCCGTGGAGGTCGAGGTGGTGGGGGGTGTGGCGGCAGAGGGGGCAGGTGACGGGCAGCTGGGGGGAGGATTCGACCCAGCGGTGGAGGCACGGGAAGCAGAAGGCGTGTGTGCAGCCGGTGAGGACCACCAGCCAGCCCGGCGCGATGGCGTCGTGGCAGATTGGGCACGGGTCCAGAGGAGAGGGGATTGGGGAGGGAGGGAGGGGGGTGGAGGCGAGGGAGACGACGTGGAGGCGGGAGTGGTGCGGGCCGGTGTCCTGGGAGACGAGACGCGCGGGGTGCCGGGTTATCTGGCCCATTGTTGCACTGGGCCTTGGCCGGTATGCCGGAGCGGCGGCAGGAACAGACGACTATAAAGGTAGGCAGTTAGTAGGACTTCTTTCATAAACAATGTCGCTGAAGGTGAAACATACAGGAAGAGTTGTGGGAGGAGGGGAGGAAGGATGAGCGGAAGAAGGAGCGGAAGGTGGAACTTCGGGGTTGGTGTTGTTAGTTGACATTGTGCTGGAAGTGGTGTCTGCAAATGCTCTGTGAAAGGGATCTTTTAAAGGCATGGATACGTACATCGTGTACATCTTGTACATCGTAACTCGTCCCAGTGCTTTGCGCATCTCCGCTGCCCCAGCTTGGTTTCTTCCAGCGTCAAGGAGAACCTATTGCCCAACCGACGGACGAGTTAGCTAACTCGGTCATCAAACACTCAAAGAAACTCGCAACAAGATACAATCATCGTGAAAGCTTGCAGAAACAAGGAGGGACATACCTACATCATCCATAGTTCTGGATCCAGAATTCCTGGCCTTGACCATGGCAGCGCGATTCCTCGCAAGAAAACGCATCAAACATATAAGAAGTTTATTATTATCAGAGTCGACTCTTGCCCGAATAATTGTTCACGATCACTCCAAGCTTAATCAATACAACTCAGGCGCATGATACAATACGCTGCGAATACAAAATCGACATTCGGGTTCCGTTCAAAGTTGCATTGTAAAATCCAGCCCCGAGTCATATTCCGTGACGCTGCTCATGCCGTGGCCCGGGGCCGTTACACAAGTTCACCCCGCCGGCCCCGCCGGCCCCACACCGACAAGTTACTTACAGCGTCCTGCCCAGCGCATGGCGTCATAGCTTTGATTCGGCCTTGGATTGATCATGGCCCTGAATTCACCTGTTAGCCTCGATTCGGCCCTGAATTCACTTCTCAGCCTCGTGTACTTAAACTCAGATTTCCAGTTCTGCCTCACATCACACTCAATTTACAGCTTGATTCGGCCCTGAATTCACTTAGATTTTGACTTCTGCTTCAAACTTCACACTCAATTTCACAGCTCGATTCGGCCTGAATTCACGTCTTAGCTTCGTCTACTTAAACCCGGATTTTCTCTGCTTGCTCAACCATCACACTCTCACACTCAATCTCACACATCTCCCACATCTCTTCTCTCAAACATCAAACATCAACGACCGTCATCATGCAATTCTTCACTCTCCTCGTCTTTTTCCTCTCAAGCCTTTCCATGGCCCTCCCCGGCCCTGCTGGCGTCGCTGTCCCCTCCGGCAAGCTGACCCACGGCCCGGGCGCTCTCAATACTACCTCCTCCGGTGTCGTCGCCGGGGCGAACGAGAACTACTGCTTCGGCGTCTGCACCGGCAACGTCGCGTGTGCCCAGGTTTTCCCCGACAGCTGCTACTGCGAAAACGACAACAGGCGCAAGTGCGCGGCTCGCTGCGGCATGAAGGAGGTTACGCTGATGGACTGTGATACTATGGCGACCTTTACGGAGGCTGTTGGGAAGCCTAAAGCAAATTAGGAGTGATTTTTTTTCTGGTTCTGGTTCTGTTTGGGTTTTTCTGGGTCTGTTTGGGCAATGATGAAATGATGATGCGTTTTTTTTTCTGTTTGGGCTTTGATAAAATGGTGTTTTGTGAAAAAGCAGTGGTTGGATACCCGGTCATATTGATATGTGCATGCATGCTTGGAAGCAATCAAAAGTACTCTGAAGTGTTGTAAAAAGGGAATTGATCGAATGCTAGCAATGAACTAATTGTACAAACTTTATACTGATTCATTGAGCTATATTTGTGTGATTCACAGCTGGTCAGTGAAACTACTAATTCAATGGCTCATCGAAAATCAAAACTCAGGGTGTTTGCAGATATTTCTACAGTAATCAAAGCTCAGTGAGGAACCGTGACACAACATAACGACTTTACATCACAGCCAGGCCAAGTGATCCCGGGTTTCCTCCCTTTTTTTCACTACTGCGCATATAACTCGAATAGTCAATTTCAATGCAGGTAAACTTGGTGACTTAATCTACCCATCACATAAAACCCGTATTAGTAGAATCGCGTGACCATATGATCATTCGGCACTCTTATAACAATGTGCATTACCCCGATATGGACACGATATATGAACAGAGAATTGCTTTTTAAGGTTGATATCAAGCACCTGTACTGTAATAAACAAACGTACATCCAGAAGTGGTCGTTTGTATACCAGTACTTTAGGGTTTTGGCGCCAGACTTTACTGATGCGCGTATACGCATGTCTCGGGTAGCGCAGCATGCGGGAGCCCTGAGGATTTTCTGCAGGTAGCATTCAGTTACAAGCAGGTACCCTCAGCGCCCCACTCCCCCACCCCCCCACTCGCCCTCCCAGGACCCACATCCAATCCAGCCAGTTCCTGCACACGCCGCCCTCCAGCGGTGATTCCCATCCGTCCCAGGCTCACCTCAATTCTCCTCCTATCGCTCGCCTTCCACCAACCCACCAAATCGGGCGTGCGCTAGTCACCGTGTAACCACTGTGCCACTGCGCACCTCGTCCGCCGGACAGAACTCCAAAAACTGGCGATTCCACCGACGACAATGCGTGAATCCTTCACGAAAGCTGGAAAATTCTGCAGCCCGAAGACGCTAATTGCGAGAGTTGCCCAGGGAGCCCTGGTGGTTAAGCCCTTGGGTGTGATTGCAAAGAGGTGACTGAGGGTTAATTGGGGATGGCACGATGGGTACAGGCGGATAGGTTTGCTGGCCCTTTCGTCACAGCCGAGAGATCCAGGCATGGCAATTCTTCAGAATCGGACGGCCGTGGTGGCTGGATTGCGTCGATCATTGAGGTCTTATTGCGTCGATCTTTGAGGTCTCGCCGGCATCTGGCCGAGCTATCTACCGCCAGAGGATAGCTGTGGATCAATTGCCACTTCGTGTTACTCTGCAGCCTCTGCTTAAATCGGTGGTACGGGTAGAACATCGGCTCTAGGCTTCATCCCCGTAGAATTGTCGGCCAGCGGGCGGATGTCACCCAGAACCTAGCCGGAGTTCATCCAAGATGAGTGCTACTATTGTGCAGAAAATATTTCAGAAAGCTATCTCACGTCTTAATCTGGTCTGGAAGTGAATACTGGAGAAACAACAATGACAATTATCAACACGATAATCGCACCGGTCTCAACAGATAATTACTATCTTTAAGTTTCATAAAGTTTCAGGCCTTCCATTATTGGTAACGTTTCAAGGGAATATCTACAATTACTCAATTAGCTCCGCACTATTTATGAAGCCGGCGCGGTTGATCTGCGGGGAGTTTTGATAAGCTGATTAGTGACATCTCAAGAACTCAGGGCCCTTATGTCGCCATATTGATACACGTGCAGGCGTGGCCCTAGATGGCGCTCATTTTACCAAGAGCGCCGAGCTGCTTAGAGGAATGATGTTCGATATATTAGACTCCGTCAGGAAAGGCTTCGGCTTGTTCCCCACGACTTCGAAACGGTCGTTTGCCTGTGTGGACATTTTAATTCTTTTTGCGGGAAAGTCATGGTTTTCAGTCTCGTCAGTTTTGAAAAGATAATTAGGTAGTCGGCTCTCTAAGAAGACAAGGAAAATCGCCGTTTAGAACGTCATGCCTAGACACCTATCCATGGGGTGCCAGGGCCCTACTCTCATGCCCCACATAGACCCTCGCAATATCACCAGACATCGCTGAAGAATAATCTCAATCCCAATTCTCTCCTTTTTGAAAGAAAGGATGTTTCTGCAAAATTCCAAAGGAGACTCTCTTAATTTAGGAGGGCAAACCCATGGTACCGGGAGATGAGGATGAATTGATTGCTGCCCTGAGGAAATATAGTACGTACAGCAAATTCAGTAAAATTTTCCCCACTGCCCTAGGGTGGTCATGCACTAGACTCCATAAACAATTATTTATCGCAATTTAAATAAACGGAATTCTCCATTCCAAGCTTTTATTATCCATTCCAAGCAATTTATTCTCTATTTCCAAGAATTTTACGGTTGCCATGGTTGTGGTGATGGCGTCGTCGGTTGACAGAACAACCTGGTCCGTCGCAAGGGGTAATAGCATGGGCTATTTCGGGAGACGGTTATCTCCAGGTACCTTTCCGTTACGGGAACTGGATGCGTCGGACAAAATCGCGGATGTTTGAACCTTTACTTCTTGGAAACTTCTGGTACACAACGTGCAGAAGCTCTGCTATGTATAGCTTATGCGGCCTCAATACCGCCATACAAGACGTCGCAAAGTATGTTTCATCTAATCTCTGTTGGTATCGAACGACTGGAGAAAGAAAGCGATGCGCTCTACCAAGATCGCGATACTTGGGGAGTTACGGATACATAGACTGCCCAGAAAGGACCCCTACGAATTGGCCAACCGACTCTAATAACCATGTACATCAGCATCGTGGTACTGCAGGAACATATTCAAGGCCAATGGCAAACAACCTTACAGTTGTGTGTGCCACAGTCCGACGCACGGCGGATAATTAAGCTCCATGTCGACAGGCGGGTGATGTACCAGTTGGTATATGTTACACTGCCAGCCAGTAATCGCGATAGGATTTTCGTTTCTGGCTCCCTATAGGGCATATTTTCATGTCAGAAGTGTCAATAGAAGCTGGATTGCCTGCCAGCACATCATCTAGAGCTCACGGACAGGCACTCGATGTTTTCTCATTTGCCACAACGGCCAATCAGGGGCTGCTCAGATGGTTTAACAATAGTTGTGGTTTAGCTTATGGCGCTACATACCGGGGGGGTCTAGTACTGATAGGGTGGAGGTGTTTATTCCTCATGTGGTTAACATCCAGTCAACGTTCTCGGTAAGCGATGGCACAACCGGAGAACCCCCTGCAAAAAACAACAGCAAACGACTCGGGCATGGCCATTTTTGTTGGTGGACCCATGTCTACAACTCCCAGCAGTTTGCTCTTGAATCAACCAGCCTAGCGGAAAAAGATACGGATAGTGCTGTATGTCTGTGCCGCTGTAATGTTTTTTGCTCTTCAATCGATTCAACCAGCTTAGCGGAAAAATTATAGTGCTGTCTGTCTGCGCCGCTGCACTCCGTAATGTTTCTCTAAAAAGGCCTCGGAAACCTTCTTGACATCTCCCCCACCCCCCCTTTCAGATCGTCATCCCTTATAACATGCGGAAAGCCGTGCCCCTTCTAAAAGGTTGTTACTGAGCAAACATCTAAACACCATAATCATGGACCGAATTAATACGCCCTCAACACGACCCTGGAGACGGAAACTACCATTCATGAATATCTTCAGCATGCTTCTATTCTTACTAGCACTAATAGGAACTGCATCATGTGCAGATCAGGTACGGATTATCATTGCCTGATTACCCAGAAGATCATCAACTAATAACATTCACAGCAAACCGACAATACCTTCATTCCATCAACACTTGTTCTTGACCTCGGACCAGCCCCTACAGCTCACGTTAAAGCTGCACCTTCAACCACATTGGAAGCTACGACACCTATACCCACAGCAACTCAGACACCTTCTTCTTCTTCTAAATCCACCAAGGATTCCACCATCTCAACCAGTACGATTATTATAATTGCGGTGGGTCTAGGTCTTCTTCTTATCTTTGGCGGAGCAGCAATTTTTGTAATGCGGCGGCGGCGGAAAAAACACTGCGAGTCCATCATGCAAAGCCAGCCTCCCATCAACGACGAGCCGGGTTCAAGTCGCAGTTCCAAGCTGAGAGTGCGCGCGGATGGTTACTACACCTCTGGAAGCTATGAAGAATCAACACTGTCCTCCCCGCGCCCAACCTACACATCGCCGCGCTCACCACTTTACGAAATGGGCTCCGGCGAGCGTTCGGGCCGGGGAACACCGCACTCTGACATGTTGACCCCAACTTCACCGTACTTTAGCCATAGTTCTATTCCTGCTGTTCCCTGGACCGACCACAACCGCCCCAGCTCGCGCAGCACTTGGGCCAGTTACCATGGAGGGAAGCTAAAGTTGGAAACCGCAATTGAGGAGGCAACGCAGGTGGAGATGGTGCGGTTGACGCCGCTGAGGGCCCCGGGACCGGCATCATTGCGCAGTGCTGTCAGCATGGATACATTACGCACCAATGCCACCGCCAAAACATGGCCGCAGATGGCAACCCGCGTGTCTGTCCAACCCCCGGAGCGAATTGAGGAGAGCAGGATGGAGCACAGGGGCGTGACCTACGAGAAGGGGGTGGACTGGGTCTAATGACAGCAGAAGGCTAGATCCTTCGCATCGCAAAGGACGGGATTGCATAGTTTCTAGTGTCTGGCTACGAGAGAAACGATTACATGCACGCGCACGCGCACATTCACACTCACTTACATTTAATGAACGTTTACGATCATCGCATTTTCCGGAAGGGCAGGAGCAGCATTCTTCATTCTACCACTACATTGGGGGGTTATTTGTCTTTTGATCTCATTCTACAACATTCGTTTCACCAAAACCACTTTACGAAACAAACCAAAACAAACACGTTTATATTGTACTACTACCACCATCTTTTTTTTTGTCGTGCATTTTGAGGGAACTGGGTTATTTTACTTTTCGGCGGTGCTACGTGGGGACCAGGCGTCATTTCTGTGTTTTTTTTTTTTTTTTTTTCGGGACAAAAAAACTTGCTTTCTTTTATTTGTAATATATATTTACTTTGTTCGCAGTGTTGCGTATTGTATTGTATGGTATGCCAGATCTTGGCCACGAGCCGGTCGGCTGTCAGCTCCGGCCGCTACGTATTACCTGTGGGGGGTGTTTCTCTTCCTTTTTTTTCGACCTTCTTTTCACTGGTTGGATCGCGTCACACGATCGACAGACAGGCTTTTGGGATACCGTTACTTTTTAATCAGCTCGTCTGTATCGAGAAGCAGGATAAGCTGGAATATAGGTGTGGTGCCCGAAAGGGACCCTCTTCCTGCTGTAATGCGGCGAGACGTTCGGATTCGAACATGTAGAGTACAAACGTGTTGGGCTGAGTGATATATTAGTGCGCTCTGTCCCCGTGATCGTGTTTCGTTCCCTCCAGCCTTATGTAAATCCCTTCGCGATCTGGCGTTTCGTCTGGTGCACCATTCGTGCCGATTCGGAGTACATACGGTACACAGACAGGTCAACGGAACTCCTCGCCGCCTGGTCGGCCTTCTCAGAGAAGGGGGGGGGGGGCCTTCGGACATTGCACTAACCCGGAGAAACGCGGCCAAAGGGCCCAGGGCTACAATGCCGAGTCTTGACGATGACTTGCGGGCGGGCAGTGTATGGTCGGCGCAGGTGCACTGTGAAGCTAAAGTGGCCTCACCCCCCGATCGGTCCAGGTTTGCACGTCTGCCCAGGCTCCAGAGCTTCCCCAACACGTCGGCGCGGCACTGGCGGGAAAAAAAATTCAACAGCTGAGTTGATTTATAAGAACTTACGTGTCAACACTGTTGCTCTCACGATGTGTACAATCTTGTGATGTTTTGTTCTGGGAGGGTGGGTGGGTGTTTGACGCGTCCGAGCAGGGGCGGGGTGCGTCCATTCGCGTCCGCGTCCGCGTCCGCTAGAATTTTCCGACGCGACAGATCTCCTGAGACGAGACGGGGTTTGCAGATCACGTGAGGACGCGTCGTCGCACGAGGCCGCATCCATCGCTCGCAGCCCCTCGCCACCCCTGTCGCGCACTGGTTTGGGCTCCCCACACCCAAAGCGGCATTCTGAACCCCGGGACGTGCGGCAGCTGGATGCTCCTGCCGCTTGCAGCTGAACCCTGGGCACCCCGTGTTAATCTGGAAGTCTGGGTGTTCGGCGTGGCACCGGTGCTAGGAGTCGGAACCTTGATACCCAGGCCTGGTGTATCAAACGTTCGCTCGCTCGCTCGCCCTCGGCACTCTGTAGAATGCCACTGTTAGATTACAGGTAGGTATGGAGTTTTGGATGTCATGATGGGTACCGGTGTGGAGTAAGTTCTAGAGTAGAGGGCACGTTGGTGGTGGTGGTGCGCCACCCGTGCTCGGGAATCGGAGTGCATACGGTAAGAGCATCCGAACGTGCGAAGCAGCTCCCGCCAAGTCCGGCCGGCGTAGCGAGTGTGGCTTTGTCTCTCGGCAGCCAGCGCCACAGGAGGCCGTGGGTGCTTTCTGATACACAAGCGGCCCGGGGGCGTGCGGGGACTGTCTGAGCTCAACGAACGGTTGGATGCGCTTCTAGCTATGCTAGTTTGGGAGGATTAGACGCCGTGCGTGTTAGCCGCAGATTGGGGTGAGTGGGTGAGGACGTTGGAGTATGGTTTAAAGGCGTTGTTGAGTAATCACTGGTATGTATCATGTATGTATGGATCTGCGTGCACCGTTGAACTAGTGGAGTAGGGAATGCGGTAATTGGATGGGCAGTGATGGAACGGTTACAACGTTGGTTAAGAAAACGGGAGCTCGACATTTCTACAGATTGGATAAAATCATTTAAAAATTCGGTACTACAGTAGCACAGTCAAGTACCCTTGAAATGTAAGCTTTCACAAGCTTTGTGCCCCGGGAGCATGTCCGCGCCTCTTTGATATCACTCTATCGACAAGGCGCAAGAATTTCACATTTTTTTTCAATATGTAAATACCACAAACAATGCCAGACGGCGGCGTTGTGCGAGCGGAAATATATGAAATAAGGGGCCGAGATTTGATTGCCATGACTGCGATCGCATACCGGATACACGAGCTTCATATACAACGTACAGCCTATATGTGCCACGCTGACGCATCGCTATCATCTTATCCTCTCCACCATCCCGCCGCCTCATTGCCCCTTACTTGTCCCGACTTGCATCTATCCTTTCCATACCGTCGGGCCTGTACTAGTCAGAACTAATATCATATACACTATTGAATATATTGAATGCTTACCGGGCATTGCATAGCTCGTCAGCACGGGGTAGTAGATGTTCAGGTTGATGCCAGGGTCAGTTGAACTATATCCAGCCGGGAAGCTGATGCCGTTGCTGGGAGTTGCGCTGCCACTTCCAGTGACTTTGAGTTGGGCACAGCTGACATAGAACTGGGCGGGCATGCTGTGCAGAGCGATGTGTTCGATGCGCAGCAAGTACTCGCCGGCCGCAAGGCTCGATGGCAGAGAGAATGTGAATGTGTCCTTGCTTTCGGTGCCCCAAACAGGTCCGTTGCCGGCGAATGTCGGTGCGACCTGGTAGATTTTTGACCACGAGCCAGAGCCGTCGTAGGTTGCAGCTGTGGACGGCGCCTTGGATATGTATACCTGGACTGGGCCGGCATGGTAAATGGATTGATCCATCTTGAAACCTAGTGAGGCACCTGCAGCGACCTCATAGGTGCTGGTTGCCGAACCGGAGTCGGCGCCTGTATTGCAGCTGTGCTGGGTGTCAGGGTGATAATCGAGTGATATTTTTATGAAGGAACCTACCGGAGGTCGGTCGATCCTGTGCTGACCGGCGAGTTATGGTTCGTATTCTGTCGGACATACTTGTATTCCCCTGTAGCGGCGCCCCCCGCGATGAGTTGTGTGAACCGGTCTAGAATGTTAGTCGAGTGAGCTGCAGTGATTGAGTGAGTGGGTATGATTACAGTGAGCCAGCGCAGGCTGGGCACACGCAACAAGAGCAGCGAGGATGGCGATGGAGAACTGCATTTCTTCAGTGGTGGTTTCTTCCCCTTCGGAGAGCAGCTCTCGATGTTCTTATATATCAGACATTTGCTTTATATCTGAGGGATGCCAAGGATGCTTTAATATGCACCGTGGCCCACGATACCCGTCGCCCCGCAACTCCGGACTGCGGATAAAGTGACAGAATCCCTGAACGTGCCATGTTCGGAGAATTTTGGCCAGGTGTTAAGTATACTGTGAAGTTAATTTAACATACGGGCGTGGACTGTTGCAGTTGTCTCCGGCTTCCGGAGATCGGTAAAGAAGGGCCGGTAGGGCCTTAATATATATAAACTATAGGCTGATCAAGTACCCCACAAGAAGGGCGCATGGAAATGCGGAGATATCTGCCATAGCAATAAAGTCTGGCGATATGCACATGAATTCACAGTGCCGACTGCCTCTACATTTCGTCTGATACTGAAGCTACGTCAGTAGGTTGTAGATATCGGTGTATGGCAGCGGTAGCCCTGGGTATAAGGCAAAATTAGATTGATTTATTCATAATATAAAGAGATCTAGAAGCCTCAGTATACTTAGAGAACGCACAACGGACTTCCGAGCGATGGGAACTGGATTTCAAATCCTTTAGAAGTGACGTCCAGAAAGAGAAGATGTTTGGAGTGCTCGACCGTTGATCGCGGAACTGGGAACCCATCCGGGCGTTGGGAAACATTAGTAGATTTCTAATCGAAGAAGCATGATTGGCTTTGGACCGAGGATGGGTAGATTTCAGTTTCATGTGAAGAAGTAAAACTGAGATGGAGGCTGTGCACAAAGAAGAAAAAATGGTTGTGTGCGAGTGAGTGGAGACAAGTATGTAGAACGGATGAAGTAGATTGTATTCCGCTAGCGCAAATCAACAATAGTAGCTCACTAGATTAGTAATTCTCGTCCTGATGGATGCCCGCCTTTAAGGGCCTGTATGTCAGTGGGCTCAGCTTCCCCCTCTTTCTTGCATCTTATCTGCTAGGGTCCACCTCACAAACAAAAATCACAGACTATCAAACTACACCAGAATGCGAAACTTCACAACATGATGATCCACTTGATTGGTAGAATCCAATACAGATTGTCGAAGCTGTCGGTACCTAAATGAAATATATGCGATCGAAGCTGATGAGTTCTTTGTTGGGGTCATGATCGTGTTCATTGTAAGTTAAGAGAAGAGCAGAATAAGGGTAACGAGACTCCAAGGAGACTCGAGACTACATGATGAAAACCGAACACTCTTATGATGCAGGATTACACACTTCAACGTTCTTTATTCACTGTTGAGATCGGTGTGGAAGAGTAGCTATGCACTTCCTACTACGTCTCAGGAATCAATACCTGGAGCTAGGCGTATCTGCGGCCAGGACTTCACAATACATAAACACACTCTCAAAGGATCTTGAGATGTATCATATTTTCTTAGAAAATAGGGAGACCATCAGGTAGAAATGTATGAAGTATTAATATATTTGAGCGATCGACTTACAAATATTAGGAGACAGCTGGAACGGACTGTTTCGAGTGATATTCCAATGGAGAGGGATCAGAAAGCTATTTCTACATTCGATCTCACACAACCAGAGTTTTGAATTGAGAGAGTTCGCATTTCATAGCAAAAATCCCAAGATACTCTCTTCCTTATCGCACCATCTCCATCTTACATCTGATTACCGAGCGGACCAGTCATTCCAAAAGAGGCAATTACTCGCGTTCCCCATCAACACGCGAAAACATTGATCCGCCCGACTGTTCCTGACAGCTCTCCCCTCTCGGTAAACCCACGTCTGTACCTGCGTCGCTATCCAGCTCGCTACCCCAAGGTGCACGGCCCCAGGCAGGAACACGATCCCGGGGGAAGCCCTAACCCGAGGACCCTGCTCCGACCTCTCCCCGCCACCCTTGCGCGCCTAAAGAAGCAAGTTGCCTCCTCGACGCCAGCCCCGGAAAACTCACAGGAATGGCAGATTTCTCCGCAGCGCCGCCCGTTGCGGCACCTGCCCGGATGCTGTTGCTCAATCTGGCGCGCCGTGGGGTGCGCAGGCGCGGAAAATTAGCAAAGTGCGGGGCAGCGAGGCCCGGGTGGAAGCTGGAACCACGGACGGGGGCGTGCCGAAAGTGCTTCCCCCGCAACCTCAAAACCAGCTGCGACGCCGGTCCTTGTCGCGAAAGAGCTTCTTTATACCACACACGACCACTCCTGCTTCTCTATCATCTGTCTCGTATACAGCAATTGACCTAGACGACCAATTGTCATCTATCCTAAACGAATTTCCGCCATCTTAACACCCCTCCTCCACCACCACATCCACATCCACAGCCATGTCCCGACCAACTGCCCTCCTGATCGGCAAGATTGACCACGCACAAAAAGAATGGGATGCTCTGTCAGAAATCGCTGAGCTCAAGGTTTGTGTTTGTATTTCCTAGCAGTTCATGTGACACCCCCTGTAGCTTCCCAGCTAACACTTCCTAGCAATTCAGCAGCGGCTCACGCGAGAGCTTCTTCGCCGCCCTCAAGAGCGGCGAATACGACGGCGTAGTCGCCATCTACCGCACCTTCGACTCCGTAAAGGTACCCACCCCCTCCCCCAATACCTCTCCCCCTCCTAACCCCTCCAGATCACCGGCCGCTTCGATGAAGAGCTCGTCGCGCTCCTCCCCTCGTCCATCAAATTCATCTGCCACAACGGCGCAGGCTACGACCAAATCGACATCGCGCCGTGCTCCAAGCGCGGCATCTCCGTCGCGCACACCCCGCGCGCCGTCGACGCCGCCACCGCCAACGTGGGCATGATGCTCCTCCTCGGCGCGCTGCGGCGCTCCTGGATCCCCGAGTCCGCCCTGCGCGCGGGCCAATGGCGCGGCGCCATGACACTCGGCCACGACCCGGAGGGCAAAACCCTCGGCGTGCTGGGCATGGGCGGCATCGGCTCCGCGCTCGCGTGGCGCGCCAAAGGCTTCGAGATGAACGTCGTCTACCACAACCGCGGGGCCGTCTCCGCCGACATGAACCGCGGCAACGCGCGCTACATCGCCGACCTCGACGAGTTCTGGCGCACCTGCGACATCATCAGCGTGCACCTCCCGCTGTCATCCTCCACACGCCACTTCATCGGCGACGCGCAGTTCGCCAAGATGAAGGACGGCGTCGTCATCGTCAACACCGCGCGCGGGCCGGTGATCGACGAGGCGGCGCTGGTGCGCGCGCTCGACTCGGGCAAGGTGCGCTCCGCGGGGCTGGACGTGTTCGAGGACGAGCCCGCCATCCACCCCGGGCTGCTGGGTAACCAGAATGTCGTGCTGTTCCCGCATATTGGCACCGCCACGTGGGAGACGCAGCATAAGATGGAGAGCCTGGTGATCGAGAACGTCAGGACGGCGCTGCTGGACCGGAAGCTGGTCACGCAGGTGCCGGAGCAGCGCCATGGCGGCAGCTTCCCGCTCGCGAAGCTGTAGATGAGGCGTGTTTGGGGGTTTCTTTTTTCTTGCGCTGTTTTTTGGGTGTGCGTTTGAACTTTGCATGGGTTGTGGATGGAAAATTTGTATGTAGCTAGTGAGGGCATGGGCGTAGATAGCGCTGGAGGGCGTTTAAAGTAATAAAATGGAAGCAATTACAGGTTCGTCGTGGAAGTATCGTACTATCTGGGCGTTCACGAATCACGAGATATCACTGGAGCACGAAAGTTGAGTTTGCAGGTGTGACAAACCCCCTGCTTTTTGTCAGGTCGTTCAAGAGTTACAAACGGCCTATGTGTTTGTACGAGTACAGTGCCATGTGTGAATCCTCCTTGACATGACTAAGTCAGTAGCGATATCATAGTCCAGATGGCTGTAATCATAATCTACACATGCTTGACGCTGATCATGCATCCGAGCGTCTGGTTCGACCCACTCGTTTAAAGTGCACTTTGGGAGTGGGGACAAGACCGTGGCATTTCTATATTGGGTCTAGTAAGCAAATAGAACACTGGGTTCCGCAACTTCAATCATGATGAAAAAGAGTTTGTTTTACAGCGAGGGAAATTATAACTCCCTCTTTCTATATTGATTCCTGCACCTCCTTATATATTTCCCGTCCCGCTGTAGCTAAAAAGCAAAGCAAAAAACAACGAACTCTAGTGATAACTCTTTTCCAAACGCCTGATACACCCTAAACCCAAAATGCTACCCATGCTGTACCTGCACTTTCGCCCTCGACCCCACCAGCACCTGCATCACGCCCATCACCGTGTCTGGCTGCGCGTCGTCTATCGTAATCGTGATCCGCGACGGATCACTTGCAGACCTCGCTCTGCTCACTAGTTCATCCAAGCCGGATTGGTTGTTGTGCACCAATATCATGTCCGACGGAATGCCATCGTCTGAGCTGCACGATCTGGTCGTGTCGATGGCGCCGATTAGGGGGCTGTAGTCCATGTCCATTGGCGCCTGCCCGTGGTCTTCGGGTTTGAACCCCATGGGAACGACCAGGTCGGTGGTTGCCGGTGTCCCAACCATCGAGATTCCGGCCATGGAGCTTGCTTGGAAATCCTGGAGCTCTAAGTTTGGCATTTCGAGAAGATCGGGTGGCGAGAAAAGCGAACCCATTTCGTCCGAGCCAGTGTTGCTCCACCAGTCCAAGCTTTGGTCGAAATTTCTAAGATCCGGAGCGCCTGTTGTGTCATTCAATAGAGTGAAGAAATTGTCCCTTGCAGTAGTATCATAGTCTGTGGGTCGTTGTAGTGAGATATCTTCGTCTAGGGGAGTATTATAGTCAATATGAGCAGGCGAAGAAATATGTGACGGAGGCGTGTCTGCTGAATTTTCGGAGTTTGGAGTTGAATAGCCATGGGGTTGGCAGCACGGAGGAGCATCCTGAGGTATAGAGTTGGATTTCCGGGAAAGTATTGTGTACCTTTGAATTGAAAGACTATTAGCTTCTTTGGGCGTATAAACGTAGGTATTGAGAAACGTACTGATTTTTGACGTTATTAGCTGATTTTGTAGGGAAATGGACAGTCCGGATATCCTTCCAGCTGTTTCCATGTGTTGCTACTGCTACCAAAAGAGTTTGGTTCTATATCTCGATTAATATCCAATCCTGTTCTCTGCATAAATCAATAGACCTACCTCTATTTCAGTCCATGGCCGACGCTCTAACTCTGGGTCTAGGGAATGGTGCCAGCGCTTTGAACATTCTATTCGATCCTATTTTAGCAAAGATTCGAGTCGAATATCATGATTAGAAGGCTCACGATCTGCACTACGATTCTCCATTTTCTGTGCAACAACAGCCCACGAGAGCCCATACTGCTGCACGTACCGCCGCAGTCGACAATCCTCTTCTCCTGTCCAGGGACCCTGATAGCACAAGTCAACATTGATTACGACGAAAGCTTCTGATATAAGTCAATACCTTCTTTAAGCACCCTGCCAATTTGTTGTAATAGCGTTTTCGGCAGTCCTTGTTACTTCGGCGTGGTATCATCTTTGCTATCTCGTTCCAGTTCACTGTGCGTCCTTTCCCGGTTGGAGCTTTCCCAAGGTTCAGCTGAAGAATTCGCGGTGCAATGAAAGGTAGCACCCACCTGCTGCCTGTATTCGGAATCCTTCTCGAAGTAACGCATCTTCAGCTGGTGTCCATCTTCGTTGGTCTCGCTGACCGTCTAGTCTGCCTTCTGTAGTTGCCATAGTAGCTGTTTGTCGGGTATGTGATTGTGCGAAGAAGCCTACTGATATGAGAGTATAAAGTAGGTAGCATATTGTAAGGCTGACTGATCGTAGATCTATTCCGCGGAACGGATTCGGCAAGACAAGGATTAGCAACCCTAGCTGTCTGGCCGACGATGCCTTAAGCAACCACACAGCTTTGAACTTCTTGCCATCGAATCCTAAACCACGCCAGGTGTACCACAACGGGAAATAATAGAAGCAGATGAAACATCCAGAAAAACGCCATGGCGCAACGGCCTCTGAGGAAGCGTCCGTTCCCGAGCGTGTGGAATACCTGCTCCGATGTCGCAAGGTGCACAGCGGCGTCAGGATACCTCTCTGTTAACTTTTAAGGCTGAAAGAGTAAGCTGCGCATGCCACTTCCTTCACCGGCCATCGCCGGCGCGTCGGCTGCGACACCTTGCAGATAGTTACAGACGCCATCGACTCATTTCTTCTTTCTAGACAGTCCTAGCCCAGGTCTAAAATTACGCCGAAGGGGAGCTGCATGGCAGTTGAACGTACCCAATGGATGGCTGGCTAATTAGCCACCAAGAAAAGAAGGTAGGGGGAATAAATCTAGAAGGAATATAGCAGATAGTCATGCAGCCATCCATCCGGGGTACCCGGGGTGTCGTGTCCCGTAGCTAGGCTTTGGTGGATGAACGGGCACGAGAACTGAACATTCTCTACATGTCGGAGGATAAAAACGTTACCAGGTGATAGAAGGAGCCTCGCACTGGTAGGATTGGTCTGTGCAACCCCTACCCTAGTCGTTACCGCCACACTGAGTAGACGTTCCGCATCATTTACTTGCTACTTACTGTGGATGCCCCGCATTGAATCCTTGTATTTAATAACGTGTAACATTGTCCTACCTTTGTGCTTCTCAATTTCCCACGTCTTCGCCATGCTGTCCCACCAGCCACTGGTCACCTTGTGTCTGGCAAGAGGATATCCATTTCAATTCTTCCACACGAGCTGACGCGACTACTCGATAAACGCGTATACAATAGTTCTCCGTATGAACTATTTCATAAGCCAAGTTTTGATAAGTCAGATCAAATCGTTTGGCATACTAGCTGAAGACCTACGCGGTCAAGATCTACGAGTCTCGGAGAACGACCTTGATGCGGTACTAATCTGACATCAACACTACCATACCTACTGTGTATTGGCTGAGATCCTTGTACTTCTACTTACACGTTTGGGTGGCTCAATATCTTAAAATACAATTGACTAAAAGAAACTTAATTAGGTAGCGAGATACACAGTCTGGTTTTTAGCTGTTACCTATTGGATATCTTAATTTATCCATCTTCCATCTTCGGTTCAATAGTGTTTTCAGATCTGACCGTTCCGAACCCGGAACGTTGGTACTACTCTACTCCATTTAGGACAGGAACGCAAATATGGTCTCTGAAACAGGGCCAATTGGATTTTAGGAATAAACGACGCTGTAAAGGAGTGCCACAGTGGGCACCGAAGCCGTAACCATGACAGATACCTAGAACGAAATACTGACAAATACGTCACAGTACCTGAACAGCCTGGACCAGCGCCACTCCCGTCAATACCTTTCTCGAATCCGCGGAAGACGTGCATATAGTCTTTGGGACCATAGAACTGCGGGTTGGAAGAGAGATGCTTTGGTACCAGGCATGTTGCTAGCGCTGCAGATGCGATTTCCGCGAGATTGTACGGTATCACCGACCAGCAGATGTTCTATGCATGCAAAGAACAATCTTGACGCTCAGCAGATGGCAGTGGTAAGCCATGATCTGCCGTAACACAGCCACTCACACGTTTCGAAACTATTTTTGAAGCGGTTTCATTATCGCCTGCCCTACTAATAGTGAATCTGCAACTAGCACTCGTCCCGACTCCTTTAATCTCTTCGTAAGAAAACAACTTCATGATCTGCACGTGACGAATTTTAACTCATAGGCGCATATGTCAATACCTAAATATTCGGATTACTATCTTTTGGTAGCAAGGATTCTTTACTATCAGGGTTGTTAGCGTGTTCTTCACTATTAAGGTACATCTAAGCTTGAGTGGTTCGGGAGATGATCTATCCGCTTCCGATACCCGCGAAAGGCTGAAGAAAAAACAAGCATAAATCATGTAAAAACATCTAGGAATTTACAGAGACCAACGCTTCCCTTTACTTACCTTGCAAACTGATCCTACCAAGCTACTAAGAAGCCTCCAAAATACTCTTGCTGCTCCAGTACTGCTCTCTCAACTATCTAATAGTGCCTCCCAAAAATTCCGGACAAACAACCACGGCAGCGCCACAGGCATCATTAGTGCCATACCAGTACTGCGCATTCTCATATGCGATGTTTCTACCATCCTCATGCTGTTCGAATAATTGTTGCATGGAGAATACATCCACCCGAAATGCTAGGCAGATCACGACGGCTGGCCCACTACGTAGGCACATGCCATTCCATCCAAAAAGCCTCGGCAACAATTCGCATCGGCCTCTTTGATTCCATCCAGCTTCAACAAGTCTTCGTTGCGGCTATCGAGCTGCTCTTAATTCAGCCCTACAAAATGCTTGCAGTTGCTGCGAGTTACAGATCAGCTGCAGAAATGGCCCCAGCAGGATGGATCAACAGACACAGGGTGGGCAGCAGAACTTCCGGAGAGAATAATGGTGTACCTTGCAAGCTTAGGGTTCGTTCGGTTGTCCCCTGCGCAGGTACGTACCGTATCCCACAAAAAAAGTATGTGCGTGTAGGTCGAAGAGCTGACGCAGCGCAGGTTTCGCAGCAAAAAAAGACTACCTACGCGCACATTGTCTACTCGTACGTATCAAACAACCGAACGAACGCTCATATCCTGGATATGCCTTGTCGTAGCTGTTGAACGTATAATGTGCTCAATAGCATAGATGTGTGTAGTGTACACAATGAGCAGAGAAAAGAGAGCAAGAGCAGAAATAAGGGCCATCAAATCGAGCCGCACATGACCAAACCCGAACCATCGGATGCAGGATTGCATACTTCAACAGTAGCGGCTGTTGTTGAGCTGAAATTTGCCAAAGACACTGCGCACATTAGATGCATCCCTGTCGATGTGAGCGTGTATGGCCTGGGAAGAGAAAGAGCGAGCAGCGAGGGTGACCGGTGATCTAGAGGCTCTATCTAGGGTACCGCAATGACATACTTTGAGCGCGCCGGGACTTTACCGGCGGGCGTTTTAGCTATCTATTTGCACGGGGCACCGAGGCGCCTTCTCAGCCCAGATATGGTGAATTGATATGCATAGATAGTCAAATCATCTATAACAATGCAAGTAATATGCAACGGCAGTAAGCTATAGCAGTAGAATAAGACGGGCCGGTAGGTTAGAGGGGATTCTCGGAAGATTCTACTTTTTTGTGTTGGGTCCGTTTCGTCACCGGCGGCCACTTGGTATTGTAGCCCATAAGTCATGTTTCACGGGTGCATGGCTCTTGTATTTTTCTGCAAAAACTACCTACGCGCATGTATCGAACAACTGAACGAGCCCTTATATCCTGGACATGCCTTGTCGTAGAGGCTGTTCTTGAGCTGAATGTTGCCAAAGACTCTGCGCACATTAGGTGCATCCCCGTCGATGTGAGCGTGTATGGCCTAGGAAGAGAAAGAGCGAGCTGCGAGGCGGACCGGTAAATTAGAGGTGCTTTCTAGGGTACCGTGATAAGATTAAATTAAGCTGCGTTGGGAGTTTACCGGCGAGCGTTTTAGCTGTCTAAGTATCTACTTGAACACAGAGGCTTCTCAGCTCAGATAAGGCGGATTAATATGTGTAGTCAATTCATCTATTACGACTCAGGGGATCTGCAGCAGTAATAAGCGATAGCTTTGTATGATAAGACGGGTAAGTAGGTGCGATAGACGGGATCCTCGGAAGATTCTGCAATCCATTTTCGTGGGGGAGGACGATGCCACTTGTCCACCGGTGGTCATTCGGTTTTGTGACCTATACGTCATGTTTCACGTGTGCACGAACCTTTTGATTTTCTACGTACTTGCTTGTTCTTCTCATTTTCTGGCTCATCGTCTCAGAAACAGACTCTGTCTTTCGTCTTTGTTAAGTGTGCGATCCTGCATGCATCATGATGGTTCGGTTTTTTGGTCATGTGCGGCTTGATCTCGCCCTTGTTTCTACTTTTCTGATCTCTTCCTGTATACTTAACACAATGAACGCAATCATAGGATCAAACTACAACAAGATTTCAATGTTTTTAGCAGAGGTTATCTTTTGGACCACTGATAGTCACTCGGAATATAGAAACGTGTAACGACGCTCCAGAGAAGCCCTATAGTGAGAGGGGCAAAAGAAAGAACAAGGAACTCCAAGCTCTATATTAGAGATTCTACAAGCTCCCACCAACGTGAAGTAAATTAAAGCCAAGCATGAGTGATCGCCTATGCATTGCAGACCCAGTATGTACTCCCCCCGCGCAAATAACCGACTTTATAATATACACAACTGCCAATATTATCATTACCCCCCATCTACAACTCCCCAGCCCCCAACGCCTCCTCGCCTGCAGCTCAATATGCAGGGCTGATGGGACTCACCCCCTCCCCCTGCCGACCATACCCTGCTTGCTGACTATACCCCGGTGGCGGTGGCGGGTACACCGGCTCGCTCCCCCGCAGCTCTGCCACCACATGCCCGCCCGGCATCTCAACCGGGATCTGGTCTGGCTTCGCCTGCATCTCCACAGGGGGGACCTGGTGCTTCAGCTCGGTGCCATCGCTCTCCGCCAGCGCCGCCGGCTGGTACTGGTACTGCTCCTGCCCGTCCCCATCTGCGGGCGTGCTGCCGCGCCGCCGGCGGAGGCAGAAGAAGAGCCCACCAGCGATGAGCGCGAGCCCCACGACACCGCCAACGGTTGCACCTGCGATGACTGGCGTTTTTGACTTCTCGCCATCGGTGGTGCCGTTGCCGCCGCTGCCAGAGGGCGCGTCGGCCCAGGTGCGCAGCGAGTACGGCTTGGAGAGCAGGCGCTCCACGCCCGAGTCGTAGCCGGCCTTAGGCGATGTGAGCGCTGCGCCGCCGGCGGGGCCGCCGCCGATGACGGAGTACACCAGCTCCGGGACCGAGTAGTCCTCGTCGCGGCCGTACGAGTCCACCATCTCCAGCGTGCTGAGATCGAGGATCTCGATCGTCTTGGTGCACGTCGACGTCTCGACGTCTTCGTATCCCCCGACGATGAGCATCTTGCGCTCGTCGAGCTTGGGGCAGTTGTGGGATTGCCGTGTGCGCCCTGACGGGGCTTTGTACCAGGTGAAGCTGGGGATGGAGAGGATCCAGTGCGTGTCGGCTTTGATGTCGGGCTGCTTGGGGGTTAGGACGGGCCGCACGCCGCCGTAGATGTGGACCTGGTGTGAGCTGCCGTCGGGCGCCGAGGCGACGCCGGCGCAGGAGAAGATACGGGGTGGGGGGGTGCGCCCGCTGGTGGACTGCCGGCGCCACGTCTCGGTCGCGACGTCGAAGATGTTGATCTGGTCGAGCGGAACCTGCAACGCCATCAGCACGGCTCCATAATACTCGGTGGATGGAGGAGGCATTCATACCGCCGTTTCAGTACTGGCTTGGTCATTCCCACCTATCATCATGATCACGCCCTTCTCGCCGACAGGCACAAATGCGCCTGCAGCAAAAACCTTATCCTGCGCCGGGAGCGACTTCCACGTGTCGGTGGGAATGTCGTAGCGTGCGAACTGTGCGATCCCACGCATAGCGCCCATGTGGTAGCTGGCGTTCTGCTCGGGGATGCGGATGTTGATGGTTGAGTATGAGAACATGCGCAGTCCGAGGGTTTCTGGGAGAGTTTCTGGGAGCGAGATATTGGAAACGACGCGCCGAGTGCTCGGGTCAAAGGTCCCAAGCATGAAATCCCCGGACAAGCTCGGGTAGTCGGGGTCGGCCAGGCCAGCGTCGAAGATACTAGGGCAGCGTCAGAGCGGTATTTTCGGGGATAGGCGGGCGCGGGGGGTAGTGGAAATGGAAGGGCTTGCTTACACATTCTCCGCAGTCCCCGTCACCATACCGCCGTTGGACAGATTCCGGGTCTGCCACCACCTCGCAGCGTAATCATCGAGGGTAAATGAATTCGCCAAATCGATCTGGCCGAACATCATGTACGTGTCATTGCTCAGCTTCGGGTCCATCTTCTTCTGCGCAGTCATCACGAGCTTGTCGTCCATCACCTCGGCTACGCCCGCTCTGTTAGTAGGTTGGAGATAGGGATTGGGGGCGAGCAAGCAGACCTTGGACGCTGAAGACCTCGTCACACAGGTCCCCCCTCAATGGCTCCTCAATAGCAATGGTGGTTTGCTCCGGCGACGACGATGTCGCCGTTGTTGACTGCGCACTCACGCCGGCGGCGGCGGCGGCGAGGAGCGTCGTGAGCTGGTATATTGGCCACTGCATTGTACGGACGTGTTTGGCGTGTCTCCTTCACAGCAGGAAGTCCAAAGTCGACGTGTGCCAGAGTTGGACGTCTATAGTCGAGGACCAGGTCTGGTACGTATCTATTTCACATTTTTGATGCAGTACTGCCAAGAGGTGCTGCTAGAGCAGAAGTAGGAAAGTGGAGCGAGACGTGATAGTGAAGCGCACGATGATTGCTCCGGTGTCCGGCAGGAGGGGGCTATGGTAGTCTGCGGGGGAAAAGAGGGTGTCTGGGCGCTTTGCTTTTTCGGCACGGATGTGGGCTGATTTACGGTTAATTTCGACGTCTGTTTCCCATACAAGGGCAGGCTGCTACTTGGTAACGTTCGCAAACTCTACGGATATGTCATGACACATTACTCAGAACTCAATTCTTCAATTCATTTGTATGGGATACATTTTTTCAATTGCAAATCTCTTAGAAACACACGTGACACCCAAATGGGTTTAAAACACCCCCTTTTTTACTAGTATTCATAGTTTTACCTAATAATCACTGCACATGTTATGCCAGCTATCACAATCCTGGAAATTTCTCAAAACGCTAACACAACACCATGTTTAGCCAGCCACAACGATGCTTCGAGCAGTCCGGCATCAGCTTGCAAGGCGCACCGGACCGTTCGGAAATATATTTTATTGTACCAAATTCTTGGCTATTCAGCCTCGCCTCCTAATCTTTCGATCCCAAGTTGTCTAGTTCGTGCGCAGTTCACTTTCCAGAAGCTGGTGGTACACAACACACTAGCAAACTGGTTACTCTTCGCTAACAGCTTCAATCAACATCAGGCTAGCGCACGCTGATTGAGCCGCGCTGTCTGATACGCTGGGGCTGAGGTACATGAACAGACATAACTCCCACTTGTGTCCAGTGGACAACGACGCTTTCCAGTACAGGACCCAACAACTCTTACGACGCGAGCGCACGAGATGATATTGAGAACTGCAGCGGTATTATGCGTCCTGTGTACTGTGGCGGTGAGTGCGGAGCCGCTGGCACAGGAGAAGAGCAGTGGCCGGCTGGAGAAGCGGCAGTATGAGGGTCTACTGGCGTGTCGGTATATGTTTGGCGACTGTAAGTTCCTGGCGGCGAGGCGGGCGAGTGTGTACATAGGCCGAGATTGACTGACGGCCATGGCAGCCGCGTTAATTGGCGATAAAACATTCTACAACGGCTATGCGCTTGAGACGACGCAGAACAGCAGCAAGATGGGGGAAATATGGACCGGTGAGCCTTCCTACCACCCCGTGCTCCGCGTACTTGACACATTACTGATGAGTGTTCGGCATGGCAGTAAGTCCGGCTCTGATGGATCTTAGCAAAATTCCAGAAGACACTTCGTTGAAAGTCCCCGCCATCGGCGACGTACTGCGTGTCGAGGAACAGACGTTCACTGGATCTGAGGATGAAGCGTGGACTTATAAACTCCCGTTTAGAATTGAGAGCACAACGTGGCATAATGGAAAGGATAAGCTCGTCATGTAAGAATCTATGCCTGTGCTGCCCGGTCTCGTCGTACTAACCCCATCATCCAGCCAGGGTGGCCACTGGGCCGATCCCGACTTCTTTACCACCATCAAAACCAATGTCACCGAAAACCAGTTCTGGGAGCTCGACATAGGCACCAGGAAGTGGACCGAAATTTCGCCAAAGGGCGGCGATGATATTCTAGGCACCGAAGCCGGCGCCTACGCCACCGCGCCCTCCCTCGGGTTGGGCTTCCAGGTCGGCGGGCGCGTCAACCAGTTCACCGACTCCCGATTCTCAGAATTAGGGCTAGCCAACAATGACACCATGCTCTTGGCTAGTATGTTGATTTATGACTTCTCCGACAATTCGATGCGTAACGTCAGCACGACCGAAGGGATCAGGAGCCCCTGGGGCACAGGGCCTGGCCCATCCTACCCCTACGGCGGCGGCCTTGTGTGGGTTCCCGTCGGCCCCAAAGGCCACCTCGTCTTCTTCGGCGGCTTCGAGTATGACGAGCCTGTTATGCGCGAGACGAGTTTGATGACAAACGGGCGTGCCATGACCGTCATCAACATCTACGAAATTGCCACGGACACCTGGTACTCGCAGACAGCATCGGGCTACATCCCCACGGACCGCGGCCATTTCTGCACCTCGCTCGTCGCCGCGCCCGACAACTCCTCGTACAACATCTTCATGCACGGCGGCACCTCCGACGAAGAAGCGTTCGCCGAGACGTATGTCCTCTCGCTCCCCGCCTTCGAGTGGATCCTGGTCAGCAAAGGCAACGACACGCAGCCCCGCAGCCACATGAACTGCTGGACGACCCCGCAGCACAAGCTCGTGTCCCTCGGCGGCCACGGGATAGACCAGGAGCTCCCCACGGCCGCGCCCTTCAAGAACGGCCGCTGCGACCCGCAGCCGCTGCTGAACGTGTTCGACACGCAAACACTGGCATGGGAGGACACGATCGGCCCAGTCACGGAGGACCGGCCGGCGTGGAGGGTGCCGGAGAAGATTTGGGAGGTAGTGGGAGGGGACGAGACCGGCGGCGCGTGGCTGAGGGAGCCAGAGGCCGGGTGGAGCGACGGCAAGTTGAAGGCGCTTTACGACGATAACATGCCGGCCGCGCCGCCAGTGGGGGAGAGGAAGACGGGGGGCGTGAAGGTTGCGTCGGCCGCGGTGGCCTCAGGGCCGGGGGCGTCGACGTTGGCCGTGGTGGTGGCAGCGATGCTGGCAGCGATTTTATAGGCGGAGTCGTCGATTTAGTATATACCTCTGTTTATGTGCATGTGTAATTTAGTTTATAGCCAACCCAAAACACCCTGCAACCTCCCTCACTGCCCTCCGTGTGCACGTTTCCGCGGAATGCTGTGTTTTGTTTCATCTACATGCATACCCAATATATTGAGTGCGCATCCATGAAGCTGCACCCACTAAACACTCCATACACCACCTCCCTTCGATTCTCTCGGCCGATCCACAGCACCTCCAATCAGTAGAGTACAATTAATTTCCCATGCAGCACCCAACCCCCACCCGTCCTCCCAGTAATCGGCAGCAGGGGCAGACCCCGCGGCCGCGCGGCCTCCCGTGCTCTTCGGCAAAAGCCTTGCGCAGGTGACGGGGTGTCCCTGAGTCGTCTGTTTAAGCTTATATCCACCACACCAGTGGTATTGTACGTAGCGTCCAGGCTGTGGACGATGCCGTGACCGTGCGTTGGGTAGCGTCTGGTCGTCCGTGTCACTGCCACAGCCTGCTTCCTGCTTGGCGGCCCTGGGCATGGCGTTCAATAAGCTTAAGCGCCACCTCGGCGCCGGGTCGGGGTTTGCTCATGTGTATCTGATGGATGGATGGATGGATGGATAGATGGGTGGATGGATGGTGCGCTCTTGGCATGGCAGCGCTGGCGGCGGTGGACGTGTGCATCGGCTCTCACTCGGCCATGGTCCCATGGAGCGATCTGCCGAGCTGGCGGTTGGAGATGTGCCTGCCCGAATACGGTGGTCACGGGGTGATGCGGCACGGGTGGCGGTTAGGGAAGCTATTCTTGCTTGCTTGCTTACTTGCCTGCCCGCCTGCCTTCCTGTGTGTTCGTATGTGGGAGAGGCTGCGCTCAGGCACAGAATGGCGAGGGTTTTTGAATGCGGGTGGCCGAGGTATGCGCCGCAAAGGAGCTATGCGAATAGGAGACGGTTGTTGCAGGTAGAGTGAGAATATTTGTATGGTTACCGGCACTTGAGATTAGTTAGAAAATAGATCTGTGCGAATGTTGGCGATACCTAGTATGTAATTTAAACCAGATTTTGGAGGCAGGCCGGAGGAGATACTCTAGATTGTCTTATCGTGTTTAAATAAGTAGTGTTGAGAAAAAAGGACATAGATATATTCGCAACGTCCACTTTATTGCAGGCATCGGGTACCTGCTTATGCAGAATTTTCAACATAAAACATCACAGCAGAAATCAATTTGGTTTGGAACCGTCAGAGCTGTAATTCCTATTTTACATCGCAAAAACTAAAACTAATAACTCATACTGAGAAAAAAAGGCGCCAAGTCCTAACATCCAGATACCATAACAATCATAACTCGTATATATCTTATCACTCGTTCGTTTAGTGGGCACCAATAGGAGGAGTCCTCATGCCATCACGGTTGGCCTCTCGTCGCATCTGCTGTTCGCGCATCTGCTGATCGCGCGCCGGCCCTGATGGGTGGTCGGTGTGGTGGCCGGAGCTGTAGGCGTTGGGGTGGGTCTGGTGGGCACCACCGTTCTCGCGCACCTGTGGCTCACCCTCGAAGACGTCACGGATCTCGGGCTTGCCCTCGAGCGAACCGCCGGCCTTGCGGAAGTCCTCCATCGTCATCTTGGGCTGCACGGTGGCAGGATGGAAGGTAGGTTCGTGCTCGATACGCTCGTGAATGGGGATGGTGGTATGGATGACTGTGGGCTGGATAACCTCACGCTCAATAACTGGCTGGACGTTCTCGTGGACATGGTGGTGGACGTGTTCGCCAGCAACAGTGCCGCTTGAAACTGTGGCGTGCTCAGTAGGTAGCACCTGAGTGGTTGACTTGAATTGTGCGGCCTGTATATTATTAGACACAACTCGTGAGATAAGATGTAAAACAACATACCTCCTGTTCAAGTTTGCGCTTGATTTCGTGATCCTTGCCGTGCTTCACCTCCCGTCTCTCAACGGGAAGGACGTTATGTGTGTGTTTCTCCTCGACCCGGACATGATCCTCGACAGGTTGGATACGAGTCTGGTAATGGTCTTGGTGGAGTTCCCGGTCGATGGCCACGGTCTGTTCGTCACGTTCCACAGGACGGATTGTCTCCTTAGTTACTGCAGGGTTGAAAGTCTCGCGGACCTCAGTGTTGTGCTGCTGGTCGCGGTGTCTAATTTCGTCACTATCAGGTGAGCCCATGTTGTTGTAATAGACAAAGAGAAACAAATGCGTGGGATTGAAGACGTTTTTAAGGATTTGATTTTGAGGGATACTTACATGAATTTCTTTGCTGACTGCATGATGATGATTTAATTAGGTGAAATTTGCTGGATAATTGCGCGGAGATGTTTATAATTTGAGTTTGTCTGCCGCGTACCCAGGTCAGTCAGGAATTGCGTGAGGAAAGTATAGGTAAATACACTAGAAGTGATTGCTGTGTGATTGCTGTGTGATGAAAAAAAGACAACGAGGATGAACCTCAATAAATAGACTCAAAGTCTATGAGAGTTGCCGATCATCTTCAACGTCATCTACAATCATCGTACTTTCTCAGTGGACAAACAGGATTGACGTTCTCCTTGAATTCTTGCCAGCTTCTCAGTAACTCCGGGAGGCCACTACGTCCATTACTACACGTGCGCTAATGGTCGTTGTAAACCCAATATTTAGCGTAGCTAAGCCATCGTCAACTCTAAAATGTCTCGGAAGGTGCTCCGCGCAGTACCTACGTGTGGTTTACGTCAACGTTGTCGAAGAGCAGTTTGAAACCAGCGGAGGTTGACTGGCCCGGGCGGCTTATGAGGCTGGAATCATGGTGTTTCAATTTCCTCCCACGGTTTAACCTGCAGTAGATCTCCCGCCTAATCATCCTCAAAAACTTGGTAAGAGCTTGAATTTTTTGCTGTGCCTGGATCTGATCCAATACCATCGATAAGCCCTTGGTCTGCCGCTGCACGCAATTGTTTTCGCTACTGGCGTGCCAGCTTGTCAACAGGGCCACCTGGGTGCATACTCCGTAAAAAGGACCTGGAAATCTTGGTTCACAAGGAATCCCGCAATTTTTCGATCGTGGACGGCTCGAACTAGTCTGAAGATCTGGACAGATAATCATGCCAAGAGGCGCCATTCACGTCACCAACACAGAGTTGAGGAAAGGATGTGAAGGAACACAGTTGCGGAACCAATCACAGTGTCGATCCGATACGCGACATCTGGCACCGGGTTCCGTCGTGTATTGGAATGCGGCCCAATTGCAACATCCTCAAGGAATCTGCCGCGGACTACATGTTGGCGATTACACTTGGTGAACTCATAGAAATTGCCTTGTTGCATTTAGGTCTTGGCAGTGCGACGCAAGGAACCCGAAAGTATATCGATTTGTTTTAGAAAAAACCACACACTGTCTACCGTGCTTCGATCATCCCCCAGAATTATCGCAAAAATCTCTATTTTCAAGTGAATACCATGCCGTTCCGTGAGCGTGTCCGAAAGGTTTTGCACAAACTTTCGAAAGACTCGAAAGATCCGCAACCGAGATCTAATGGTAAATTTGTCAGCAAAACACCAGAGCCAGTGTTGCTACAGCAGCAGTTTGATCCTCCTCCAAGCACTCAGCAAATCACAGAACCACATCGAGATTCTGGAGCTGCCTCACCACCTCCTTCAATACCACGACAGCGTGTTACTACCCCAAAATATTCTGGGTCAGAGGGTGCGCGTTCGGTCTCTTCTCACAATTCTCCACAGAATGGCATTCCCAGCGGGACCATTCACCAAACAAACGACTATGGCTCGTTTCCAAAAGCCATTTCAGAAGTTGGATCTGTTCGTATGACACCTCAGGATTCAGGTCTTGACAATGACCGGAGAGTGAAAACATTATCTGCTTTTGGTCCCTTTGGGACAGATGAACCTTCACTTCCAGCCAATGAAGCCCTGCCAGGGCTGAAGAACACTCCCATAGAAGAGCAAGAGGACGACTGGCGATTGAGTACTAGTGAACCCTCAAAAGAGGATAGACCTGGTGGCCTCGCTTTTACTCGAACTGCAACACGCACCAGTGTTAATACGTGGGCAAGTAGTGATTATGATGGTCATTGTAAGATTTTGAATCCCTCTAGACTTCAAAGACAATAGTTAAACCCTATCTTGCAGCAACCACACAGTCGCTTGGGCCTTCGCCTGTTCCTTCAAGTGGAAAGAGGCTTGTTGAAAACTTTAGGCCAGATTCGGTTGCTTTCCAGGGTTTGAAACCACGGGGCGCATCCTTAGACGGAGACCTTCATGAGGGGATGACTGAAGGAGTGCAACCTACATCAGCATTGAATGGTACGTATCGTTTTCTTATGTTTTACTCTGTTACTGAGGTTTTGCTTATGCAGGAACACAGGTGATGTACCAAAGGTTGGTAGGCGAGTAGTAGACACCGAATTGAAGCAAAAAATAAATAAACGTCAGATATTGAAGCCCCCCGAACCTTGGATAGTTTTGGACTAATTTGCTGTCGAATATATAGCCATAGTTCACGAACGTATCCGTCCAGTGGAAACTGAAGAGAGATTCGAAGTGATAACACGTGAAATTCATAAGCATGAGGTCAACACCCGCATTCAGCCCATAGTCGACCGGACCTATCTACCGACCATACATTACTTAGAAACTGAGAGTGGCGAGTTGGTTGAGATATCTGCAGATGAGGCAGAGAAATACGGCGAACCGATCAGCAAATCTGAACATGTTGTTGCCGGAGACAGCATAGCAGAGGAATTCCCGGATATTCCCTTAGAGCCCGTTTCGGATTCTATGAAAGTGGATCCTATGGTAAACGCAATGGAAAGCTTGAAACTTAACAAACCAGTCATGGAAGAGTCTCCGAAAGGGTTGAACTCAAATGGCTTGAGAGGGCTCCGCACGTCAGGCACGGGTAAGAATATAATTTCTAAACTTTGTGCCAGTCTAATCTGATAGCACGGTGTGAGCAGGTAGCGAGCCCCCGAGAGCAACTAGACGAAGACCAGAGCTTGATCATGCACAATTCAGCTGTGGAATGCTCGCAGATGGCGCGCCCCTCCGAACGAGGATCGCTTAAAAATACTTTGGCCAATAAGCAGCAGAGCGAAAGTGGGGAGAACGACATTTGTTTAAACTCAGGACCAACGCCAATCTGGGGTGAATTATCTCCAAAAGTTGAAGAATATCCGGTAAAGATGCCAGGAGGTTGGTCTGCGCGTTAGGTATCGGCGGGTGCCGTTGAGCTAAATAATCATTTTTGTGCGCTCCAAGATTCGTGTTCAACGTTTCCAAGCAGGCTTCTTATTGGAGACCAGCGCATTTCTTTCGTGTTTCTACGTTTATTCATACCTCATATGTTCATGGATATTAATTTCATATTTCTTAATTCACGATTCAATTCAATTTTCACACAAACACCTTTGAGGCATGTGCTAAGTTGTCGAGACCTGAGTTTTCCACGTGAGATATCTGTCCAATCAAAATTGGATTACTCATAGCTGACCTACCATTTGCTGGTGAGCTAGAGCTTGCACGTGATGAGCTCTGAAATCATTACTTAGCTGCGCTACTCCAATTTCAACTTAGTAATCATAATTGTGATTGCCACGGGAATTCCTGTGGTTTCGGGCATCAGGCGCACCGGTTGACTCGCATCTCAGTCTGACGAAGTACTACATGTACGAAGCTCTATATATCAACACATGTTTTCTGCTTCTATTTGGTTTAATTCTAATTCGTCAAAGCGTCCATCTGTCCGATAAGTGGACTCCATGGTCTTTGTTACAAATACCACTATTCTGGTATCCATCTCTTCTGATTCTTCAAGTCCTGGCTTTGCATTTGGAACTAGAGGGTTTCGGTGCAGGCTTCTACTTTGACTTCCTTCGTCCTCTGCCTTTTTGTGTTGCTCCAGGTAGTTTCTGAGCAGCGTTCGCATTGATGGCAAACAGGCTACCACGATACCAGTTGTAATCTCAGCAGCAGACGCTACATATATATTTTCTTCGGTGTAACCCATTTGTCCAACATCTCCAGAAGTACGAAGTTGTATGAATTCTAACTGGAAAGCGAATCGAAGTGCCGCGGCAGCAATTGTCAAGAATCCAAGGAGAAAAATGAAGGAGAACGCATACTTCTCGTTGCGCCCTAGATGGAGATTTTGAAATAGGAGCAGAGGATAGAAAATGACTAAAAGATTTGTTAACATTGATCATGCTGCATTTTCAATGGAAACTTGCTTGCAGCATCCGTTATCATGTGAATCAAAGTGCTCGCGACTGCATGGGGAAATTCAAATTGTGCGGTGCATTGATGGTGTACGTCCATTGCCCTATTTCTCTAACCATTAGGCGTGCGAGGTGTTTGAGCATTTCTGACGAACCAATTCAAACTAATTGGTTTGCAGTAAAAGATAATCATCAAGAAAAGAAACACTCCAGTTAACAAAGTGAATCCTGCAATGAAATGCAAAAGAATCCGGAGACGTTTCGAAGTCCTCTTTGAACTTTCATAGTACAGTGTAAGAAATACACCTTTGATAAACCATAGATCCAGATGATATCCAAGTTGTTTAACAAAAACCAGCTGAATTTGTCAGATATCGATTCAATAATGAAATAGCCAGCTATACTTTTAGAGCAGGAATTGCTAGATCGATTGGCACATGGAGCACGGCATGAACTTCTTTGCTTCCTCTAGAAGCAATTACCTCCGACATGGCCCAGATATCCATCGCCACCAGAATCCCCCCAGATCCTAGCGCAGCTAGGAGAAAGACATCTCCCAATGTTCGTATACTTGGGGAGGACCAATGAAACCGCTGAGATTTTCGAATCCAGAACCTTGTAATAGTGACAGCGGAAGCTAGTGTGAGAATACTAAGGTCGTATACGATACGCCACTCGGGCAGCATCATGGAAGGCGGATATATGAGGCCTTAGCTCAGTCCCTTGGTTCGAATCTCACGATTCCCTTTTGAACATATACCGAGGGCATCTTATAAATATGAATCAGATCTGGCTTCTGCGCCTCGCAGCTTTAGTGAACATGACATTCTCAATCACCGTTGATCGACGACTCCTCGTGAAAAAAAAGAGATCATTTCCGTCTCCGGTGTATTTCTTTACGTCAGTAATCGATTTTAAAACCATAAAGATAAACTCCTGACATGTATTCACGAGGAAAAATGCTTATTGAAGCAAGGGTCGACTAGTCGGCCAAAATCATGAGAATCCTGTTAGGTTTAGCTGTTTCCAGATAATTTGAGTCGGTGATAGTTCTAGGCCGATAGGGCTAGGAGTTATCCATCGTGCCAGATGATTCTTGCCCCAAAATCCGGATTAATTCTCCGGTTATGTCGCCGATCAGCACGCAGACGAGACACGAAGCCCTTAGAAAATCAAAAACTAGCGGAGTACATAGATTAATAAATGCAAGAAGGACCCAGTTTATTTTAGCTGATTTTAAAGGTGCATGCATGGGGTTGTTCCAACAGTAATATATAACTTATTGCAAAGTCCACGAGTTCTGTTATCGACTCCAGATTTCCGACATCGACTCTGTCCAGAACTACATTCCTCTGTAACCTGCCACGCACACCTTCGATCTCCACTCTGGTTTCTGCAGGATACAGGTTGTCGTTGCTCTTGCCTAAACCAGCAAGAAACCAACCCCCGGAAAAGCAACAGTAGAGATGTTCCTAGCTATAGTCATATGCGTATTTGACGACTGAACCACCTCAATAGGATTCCTTATGCTAAGATACCTTTTAGGCTTCGATGTCACTCGGAATGGTAGCTGTTTTTCGCCTTTTCATACATCCGTTGGCTGGCACCCCAGGGTGTAAACTTACAGCAGTTTTGGGGGTATGAAATTAAAATCAAACTACTTCAGGAGATAGGCTAGCTCAATCTTTCCGTGCAGTACCAGTATCCCCTTATGTTTCTAAAAGGCGAACTTCCACAAGGCGTACGAAGGCTGCATCAACAATATGGTGAGTTTAACCGGTACCTACACCAATATGAATGCTCATAAATATGCAAAGGTCCTGTGGTAAGACTAGGTCCTAACAGAGTCTCGGTTGCAAGTTTGGGGGCGTTGAAAGATATATATGGATTGGGTGCATCCAAAAATAAGAAATTTATCAAGGGTGGCTTTTACGCAAAGCTTGGTCGAAGGACGAGTCTCTTTTCTGAGCGCAGTCCAACTCGCCATGCTCAAATGCGTAAACTTTTGGGGGGTGCTTTTACTCCCTCGTCTATCAAAGGTCACGAGACGTTAGTGAGACATCATATTGATATACTTTTTTGTCAACTGGAATGTATGAGACTACGCCCAGATCAACACGTGATGAATGGCAAGAACGGAATGTTCTTGGGCGATCTTCTCACCTGCTTTGCTCTTGATGTTGTTGGAGATCTTGTTTTGGGGGAATCGTTCAACTCCCTCACAGAGTGTAACAAGATATTATTGCATTTGTTATTGTACAAATGGACAACTGATTTCTTTTAATAGGTAAACCAAACCCTTGGGCTGCACAGCTTCCAAGGATGTTTTACTGGGCCCATTTTATGGAGCTTTTTGATGGGACGGGCATCCCAACGCTATTCAAATGGGTATTTTCAACCTCAACCACCCAAGCCACCAACAACCACAAGCAGTACAGCCGCGACAAAGTGTCCAAGTACTTGACTCTTCCCCTCTCTTTTCTTTCTTTTGGACTATAATCAAAGAATCAAGTTCTAAGGCTATGAATCCACAAAAGGCGCCTGAATACACCATATGCAAGGAAAGATATCATCTCGGAGGTACTCTCTAGCCGTGAGGCTTTCCACGTCACCGATAATGACCTTGCGGCGCACTTCGGTGGAATAATGTAAACAATCCCCAGCCCTCGCAAAGAGTGAATAATTCCTTTGACGAATGTGCAAGCTGATCGTGAACAAGAGTTGCTGGTGGAGAAACCACATCAACAGCACTATCCAGTATGATAAGTTTTATACTAACCACGCCTGTGGTGCAGAAAGCTCTACAGGACGAACTTCAGATTAATTTTAATTCCATGGACGAGATCTCAGCTGAAACAACCGAAACCTTGCCCTACTTAAATGCCGTGATTCAAGAGGGATTACGAGTCTATCCTCCAATTGCTGTTGGGTTACCCCGTATCTCGCCTGGGACATTTGTTGACGGCGTATATATCGAAAAAGGAGTAAGCAGATATTTTCTATAATCGACTAACACTGACACCATGTTGGTGGGCAGGTTGAGATTCAAACACCGATATTCGCATTGCAGCATGACCCTAGGTACTTCCATAACCCTGACGAATTCAGGCCTGAGAGATGGTTGGATTGCACAGATACTCTAAAAGCTAGCCAACCTTTCAGTATAGGATCACGAAGTTGCATTGGAAAGCAGTATGTCATGTTAGAAGCTCGAATGTTTACCCTACTGCTGACGTTTATATAGCCTTGCGCTTCTGCAGCTTCGACTAGTCCTCGCAATGTTCTTTTGGAAATATGACGCAGAATATCTGGGATCCCTAAAAGATTGGCGTGAAGGAAAAAATTATATCTTATGGGAAACCCCAGAGCTGTGGGTTGAGCTGAGACTTTCAAAAAGCACTGCATGACTGTCAAGTTGCATTCCTTTTATCAGTGTGGTGGCGCATATATTATTTATCTCCTACACGTTCGGTTCGGTCATATATTGCAATATCGTTTGAAGAAGGAATTGCCATGCATTAACGCCTATTCTATTAAAGCTTTTTCGTTTGTTGCCTCCTCGTGGTATCATTGATTATTAATCAGAGCTGAAATGTTAATCATTTTATCGTATGAGGCAATCGCAAACTAACAGACGATCGCCATTGATCTTTTTTATGTTGTAATTGCCAGACTTGGCTTTTTAAATCGAAGGTGATAACTTTTTGTCTGTACTTGAAATCTTCGTAGTCATCCACCTTTGCGTCCTATCCGTGAGCCGGTTTATTTGGCATTTCCTGCCTTGGATTTGTCCTTAAATAGCTTTTCGACATCGATTATTATATTCTCTGAATCTTCACCCCTTCTCCAGACCCTCTCTTCCACCTTCTTCCAAACCTCCAGAATTTCTCCTGCAAATGCAACATCTTTGACAAATTTCCTACACATAGGACAGTCTTCGTCAATCGATAAGAGCCCTTGTGTACAGTGGTGTCGGAAAATACAGGCGCTGTCGAATATGTGACCACAGGGATGTAGAACGGCTATGCGGGCAGGATAGAGTGGTTTATAACAAATAGAGCATGGTTCGCTTGGGTTGTCTGTTTTTTGATTCGCATCAATAGCCGGCTGGTTGATGGTAATGGTAGTAAGCTTATCGGCCATGTTAAGGAACGTAGGTAATTTTGAACGAGTGTCGGTTGCCCTTTTTTTGAAAAAAATGAATGTGCAGGTTGAAGATTGATTTGAGAACTATCCGGGACCAGATACGAAACGATTGTTATGCAGTGTCCATACCCAAGGTGGTCGGATCGTTGGTGTTTTTTTTTCCTCAAGAGTCAAGCGTCATTCGCAATCTCGAAACCGCTAGAGCCTCTAAGCCTGAATAGTATATTTTCCCCGCCCAGTAGCTAGTATTGATGGAAAGGCTACATGATAAGACCTGTGAATCCACAGATGGCAGACAGATACTGGTATCGGTCTTCTGTGAGTGTTTGTAAAACATTTTTAAGAGTAGATTCTTTCTAGCAGCCAGGGTTCGCATTAAGAAGTTATTCCCTTGTTAAGATGGAAATATTGTTGTAGGTTGTTTCTTGTGCTCGTACATGGGACACGTGAATGCTGATATTATTATATAAGCCTTGGCCCTGCTTAACACGTGAGATCGTTTCACGCGTATCCACGTTGAAACAAGAGCTGCATATTATCCGAGCCAAAGCTGCTTCCACCCGGAACACATCGCCCATTGCGTCCATAAGTATACTGACCGTTGAAATTGTTTGTGCGCATTAAGAGAATACTATGCTACCATCTAAGAAGTATACTGTATACTTCGTGCAGCGGTGGTATATCTGCTTTTCAAGGGGAAACTTGAGAACAGTTCGTTCTCTAGAACATTGACATTTTGCGCCGCTATGTAACATCACCATCAAAGGAGCAGACACGGTGTCCACTATGGCGCATCCCCAAACAACTACCATGCACCCATAGCCAATTATTGCGTGTTTGCTGCCCGTGCGTTTTGTAAATACCCTAAAGAAAGCGTTGGAGATTGCATTGGTGAGCCGCGAGATGAGGTGTCACTTCTGTCCGTTGCTAGAGCAACGGAATGACAACAACAAGGTCCTTTAACACACCACAAGCGTCCGCCTACCTGCATACTCAACCATCCTTTCCACATTCCTCGCTTGAAGATACCAACTCTTATTTTACCTTTGAGACACTTATGATCTATGTCATGATATACGAATAAATCTGAATACAACATATACACGAAACCCCATCTATCAAATTAAGCAGTAGCAGAAGTGCCCGTTCTGGAACGTTGGCGAACAACCCGAAAGCGGCAGTAGAAAGTTATTATCAAAAATTAAGAGTACAAAATCTGCCCGACAAACCGGCCCACATTCCATCCATTGACATAAGCTATAGATGGCCAGAACAGCCGAACCAGAGCCATTGAGCCCACCAACTTCCCCTGGATACGACGACGATGTGTTGGAAGACGAAGACCTACACGATCTTGAAGACCCTACGTCGTCTAACCGTACCTCCCTCTCATCTCCTCCAACAAGTGTTGATCCAGGATCTGAAAAACAAGAAGATCGCCACCATGCCGATGTATCTGGGAGAAGCTCACTCTCTGGCCTCGAGGATCTGGACCAAGAGCATAGACGCCAGCAAAGCGGGAATTTCCGTGTGCCTTCCTTGACTTTGTCGCAGTTTTCTGTCAGTCGCTCGGCTGGAGATTACGATGATGATGACACTTTCGCCTATAATCAACATACCCCTATTGACGATCCAGAATCGCAATGGGAATCCGAAGCGCCCGCATCCCAGAAGCGAAAAGATGACCCGTCGTCTACCCCGAACATTCGATCACGGAAGTCAGCAACACCATCATCAAAGATATACCCGCGATCTTCGAGACACTCTGGATCTTCGAGTAAGCTTCATCTACATCCAAGTAGCAGCTCTCGTAAACAACCCCATTATTACGCATCTCGGGCATCTTCAGCAAGCTACGAGGAACCGCGAGAGGAGAAAAAAGCACCCCTCGTATTACTCCACATCACTTTACTTCTCCTCCCTGGGGCCGAAGAAGCGATTCTAAGGAAAATCACGCCAACAACGCTCGAACGAGGGTTGCTAATTGAACATCCACGTGGTGACTATCAAATGCTTGAAGAACTCATCTTTGATTCGCTTGGCCTCGACGAAGAATCTGCCGAGCCTGATGATATTGAAACGAGGCATGCTAATGAGGTTGCCGCTCAAATGGCTGCATGGGAGAAGTCCATGGGCGTACGGCCACTCCAAGGAAAGAAAAAATGGGAGGTTAGAGTTTATGCTGCAAATGGTCTCATGACGCAAGGTGCCTGGAAGAGAGTTTGGCCCGAGATGGAACGCATTGACGTAGAAGTAGGCCCGAAAGGCTGGAGAGGTAAAAAGACAGATGAATTAATTCAAGGCTTCCTGTACAACAGAAATGGGGCAATGGAACATTTCGATGAGAAGAAAAAGGGTAAAGGGAACATGTCTATTTCCCTTGGGAGGCTACGTGGAAAATGGTTGGTCGGGGCTGTCACTATATTTGTGTTTCTGCTAGTTGGCCTCGGGGCTGCCTGGAAGTTCGACATGATAGCTTTATCGAACATCACGGATCAGAAATCGGTGGTACATCATGAAGTCCACAATCTTCCCGCAGTGGAGCAGATAATTATTCCCGATAACAACGATAAAAATCAGAACACGATAATCGACGAACCAGTCGAAGAAATCATTCAAGCAACACCCAACGAGGAAACTTTGCCTGTCGAAGGTCAAGACACACCAGTGTCTGAGGAGACTGTATCAGTCATTGACGAAGTTATCTCTGAGCAGCAGGATTCCTCTGCTGATAATATCTCTTCCGACGATATTTCCACTGATGAGGTATCCTCAGAGGCCGAATCCCCTCCTACAGATCTAAAGGCCAGCGCGGAACCTTCTACGCCCCTGAAGTGTGTGGTAGATTCCAAAGGAGAATTGGTTCTTGACTCGAGTTCCCTCACGGATCCACTTGAGTTTCCTCCTAAAAAAATCTTAGAAGAAAAATCAATCGAGAGTTTGGAAGAGACCGAAAAGGATTCTACTGTAAAGGATCAAATGGATGAAGCCTTAGATGTAGCCCTTGAAGACACGGCTACTATCAAAGATTCGGATTCAAATTCTGATACAGAACCGGAAAAGGGGGAGGCCGAAGATTCGAATACTGAAGGTTTGAAGTCTGAGGATTCCGAAAGCGTTGAAGAAACTGGATCACCTTTACTGCAGGATGTTTTCGGTGCTGGCCAGGCTTGGTGGAAGAACTTCAAGTCTTGATCAAAAGTGCCAGTCTCAACATTTTAAGAAAACTATCTCTTAGTTGGGTTTCAAGATCATTGCAGCGGGAGTTCTGAATTTAGCTTTCTTTTATTTTGTTTATTTGAGTGCGTTTTTAAGAATCATCCTTCAGGGAGGTTGCAAGTGGAAACGTCGAGAATATGTATTGGCAACTAGATAGGAAGGGTGGTTAAACGATATCATGTGTGAAACAGTAATGAATGGAATAATGAATGGAATAATGAATGAACTACGTGCTCGTTTGTTTGACACTGGGTGAAGATCTTGTATAATTTCACAATTATTTTTACTAATGGCAAGACTTTTCATATCATGCTCGGTCTGTTCGGCAATGATATCGAAAGACTGATTAGTAACCTCACTGTTAAAAGTTGTTCCAAAAGCTAATTAATTTATCAAGTAATATCATACTAGATATATGGTTAAAATATGAAAAGATATCTGAACCATCTGAATTTTCAGCTTTCACCAACATCTACAATATGATTCCAGGTGACGATCAAAGGTCGGGTCTAAATCATTTACGGTCACTCGATGGAGCCACTACATACGTATTCACAAAAATAGGATATAGAATGTGATAGCTTCCCAAACTTTTAGTAAAGTTTACAAATAGAGAATGGCATGTTTCCCGCACTGGTAGCATTTTATACTGCATAGTATTATACTGGCAATTCACCTTGTTGTAATATATGTTCCGGCCAAGTGTTTGGCCGGTATGTGACATATCAACAAAATGTCTTGTTCTATTTGCTGGCTAGCTAATTCACAATCAACTACTTCACTTTAAACACGGCTGCAGCCCTGAATCTATCAGTGCTAGAATATTTATCTCACATAACTAAGGGTAATTATCAAGGCCGCTGCAGATGTACGGAAAGTCAAGTTGAATGTTCGGTACATTGCCATGCGGAGGTTTCAGAAATGACCGAGATAGCATTAATTGATCGTAGTCCAGTTACTATGTAGTAGTAAAAGCCAGACTCGGTCGCGCTGCACACGAACCTTTAAAGCTGTTCGAGAAGACCAAAGTTTGCAGAGTTTTGTTGTTTATTGTTCATAGTTAGCGGCATCTAGTATAGTTACGGGTGCGGAAAGTTTCTGCTCGTTCAATATCATAACCTCTTGCCGTACCGGCTGGCTAGTTGGCTACGTTGACTAAATAGTTGGCTACTTGGCTGGAACATATATAGTGCCTAGACTGAAACATACACGTGAAAAACACCATAAGGAATATCCGTTTAGCCTAGAAACAAACATTAGGAATAGCGTAGAGAACTACGGGAGTCATATTTCATGGAACAGGATGGAAAGTTGGTCTCATGCGTGTGGATTTTGTGTGGATCACGTGGTTTGGAATTTGGATGGTTACGGCCAGAACTCAAGGCGAAATGACAAGTAAGGCTGTGATTCTGGGCTCCATATAAACTGCTTTTGCCTTTGCTCCTCTCCTTTCCTCCTTCACAGCTTCACTTCACACGTACAAACAGATTTTCATCTACCCACACTCGCTCTTCAACCTCCTTACAACCACCTTACACTCGCTACAGTCTCAAGTCCATCAAAATGCGTTTTATCAACATCCTTCCTCTGATTTCAGCCCTTGCTGCTGTTGGTGTCTCGGGGCATGAGGGTCACGACTCATCAGCTATGCCTTCTGGCACTGCAATGGGTGCTATGGAGTCCTTGGATCCAAGCATGGCTCCAAGCATGACTTCAAGCATGGCTTCTATGGTTACCCATACTGGTGAGTAATTGACATTCAACATCATCGTCCCTGATGCTAATAGTGTGCTGCAAAAGCCACCCATCATCATCATAGCAATGCCACTCACATGGATCATGTTGGAACTGCCAGTGCTGGTTATCCTCTACCCTCTGGAACTAACGGAACCAATGTCACTACTCCCATTAGCCCTCCTGCTAACAACGGTGCGGGCTCGGTTCTTTCACCAATGGGATACGGTGCCTTTGCCATCGCTATTGTTGCCTTGGTTGGTGTTGCCTTTTAAGTCTGGTAAGTTTGTCTCCTTAATGAAACTTTCCTAAGCACCGTGGCTAAACTTATGGTTAGAAAAATGTACTGCATGAACAAGGCTTTTTTCTTTTAATCTGTATAGAAAATGTAATGGTGGAGTTGGGGTTTTACGGTCACGTTTTACGTCTGCAACATCATGTTTTTCTGTCGAATGAATGAAGCCTGTTCATTTAAAAGTTTAGCTGTCTAATTGTAATGGTAATAATTCTGTTACATTAAAACAAAATTTCCACTGTGATGCTTGTCGTGATGCTTGTCGTGGTTGTCGTGACTTGTCGTTGGAAGAGCGTCTCCTGCGTGCGAGCTGGTCACTCGCAACTTGATTTGGCACTACTTGGCCTTCTATACAACATAACACCAAACAAATGTAAACCATGTGTAGTTTGTTGCATCCGTCGATTATATACATTTTCAACAGCTATTTCTCGACTGCAGTCGACGGATTTATTGGCTCTACACGGTTGATGGTGCTTCTCATTCACAGAACAATAGGTGTCCAATTTTTTTGGAGTAGCAATAACAGTGTACTTTTCAAGAAGAGTTACATCAAAAAACGTTATCACATGCATCGTTCTGTAAATTCCAGGCGATATTTACAGGTATTTGGCTATTCAGAAGGCTTTATTGAGAGCTATTAATCTATCACGACTGGTCCAATGTTTTAGTGCATGATCTGTTCCAAAAATAAAAGGCACTCGACACTTCTTTCTCAAGAAAACTGGCAAATTACTCTGTTGTGTTTACTAAGCAATGAATACCTACTTGAATCGTACTGGACCCTGGGACATCGCAGCCACACATGATGTTTTTCAACAGCACAGCAAATCCTAGCTTCAGGTTCTACTCTATTTATATTTCTGGAGTGCTTGAATTGTGGTCGTGGCAGAATATTATAAGGCTTCAAAATACTAGGATCCAGAGGTTACCAACGCCGTACGGAAAGTGCTCAATTATAAGTCGCTAAACACCATAAAATGTCCGCTGCCTGAAATAAGTGTAATGCTTCGAAAATCTCAGGGATGATTTCAAAGCCCCAAGAACAGTCCTAAATGCAATGAGCCGAAACTTGAGGATGAGCATTGAGGTGCATTGCAGCATGCAGTCATCAATCATTCCAGGAAAAAGAACCAGATGATATTGATTGGTTTCACAGAGATTTGCTCGTTTATGTAGGGCTTGCCGAGAAGGTAAGAGTCTGCATGAACTATAGAATATAGCAAACGAACAACAGCGGACGGGAAGCGAATGACACGATAGTCTACCCCCCTTTAAGTTCTGCAACCTATTCACAAGGAGCGCTGTTGTCGCCATGAATTCGAACCGTTGTCTGCGAGATAAGGAATTTATTTAGAGACATCTGTTGGTCTAGGCAAATTTATAGCTCATGGAGATTTTTGCCCAAGTAAATCTTAGGTGGAGGTTCGTTATCTGCGTGCATAATCATTGATCGCAATGATTATCTGATTTCTTTGACATATAAATGGAAGTTATTTGCAAGTGGGGTTCAAAAAAGCAGCATACCTAGAAATATACTGCCGCTCCTGTCGATCTTCTTTTTCTTTATCTTTGCTAAGATAAGGTTGCAGATGGATGACGATGTTGGGATCACCGAAATCTCGTATTTGCACATGTGCATATGATTCAGCGGACAGCATAAGAAACGATTCGAAGAATTTTCCAACATGGGTCTTGCTCAAACACATGAAAGCTCTGACACAGCTGCTAGTAGCTCATGGATCTTCAGTTGTTCCATGTCGAAAAGAACTTCGATGTGATGGTTCAAACTCTTACTTCCGACCTATCCACGAAGATAAAACACGGCTGAAGTTGATGTCAGACCGGTAGTTGATGCGGGGCTGTGAGCATGGAGATCCGTCAAGGAATGTAGAAGTGATATTTATGGTTTCGAAAAAATGGTGCAAGAAGACATGAGATTATGGGAATTCCGAGATAATAAGGTACGGTTGTTTTGAAATTACTAACCTTTCACTAGCTAGGTCAATTTCTTTTATTACAGATTACACAACAAAGTAAATGTCTCAATATTCTTCAGCAAGATTCTTCAGCCAACCAAAAACGAGAAATCGCGGTATTTTTGTTGTTCATAGATCATCCTAGGAATTTTGCCGCACACGTACACTATATGTTACATGTTTTCAGGGGGAACAAAACATCAATATCTTCATTTCGGACATGCTCACGAGAACGCAAATAGTAGCAACGACACACCATAAGCGCGTCGTTTAACAAGGTGAAACTCCGAAAAAATCCCGCATTAGACGGTTTGCGCTATGGGACTGGCCCCCAAAGCAATGATCGACATGTATTTCTCAGCACACGGTTTTCTGGGAACCTCGTAAATCACCAAAAACCCACGTCTTTGAAAAGCTCTATCTCAACACAGATACTTTTCTATAACTTCTCGCTTGGAGTATAGAGTAATAAGCAGTCAAATAATATGCTATCAAAATTTTAGCTTCTCAGCATATTCGAGCAGTGTCGAGCAGTCTGGCCCTATAATCGGCCTTTTGGGGCCAGCCTGGCCCCAAAATCTCAGCACGGGCTTGGCAAATGTTTTGGGGCCAGCCCCATAGCGCAAACCATCTACTATATATTAGACGCGTCTGGCCACCCCACAATTAATTTGCCGGGAGGTCAGGATTCCTCTGAAGTCTCCCCCCACAACCAGGGTCTTCCCCCACATGGAGAGTATGTGGGTATTTTGAGTCTTCCAGAGCGCTCCGCCCCACATCCCTACCCCAGGTTTTTCCGAGCACCGTTTATTTTCGCAAGAGGAAAGTTTCCTGTTGTGAAAGGAGGGATCGACAGGACCCTTGAACCCTGAGTGGATACGGCCCCATCCGGAGCTGGGATCGCAGAGTACGCGCTTCCTGGAAAAACATGAAGTGACATCTGCAGCTAACGCCATGCGAGAAATAAACAATGGGCATATTCCTTGGATTTTCTGGCGGCTGAGGCTGTTTTGTGGAAAAGGCTTGAAGGAACGTCACACCTCTGGCCACGGAACTCGGCCCGTTATACATACATTGGTTGTTGCTGTTGGGTCTCCGATATATGGTTACCAAAAGAGTGGAACTGTTCCTGGATTCTCCAAGGCGATGCTATGCAGATCGATATTGATCGTCCGTTCGATTGATCAGTATTCTGCCTTAACTGACTGCGGAGTAGCTGTTGCCCGGCACTAGTAAGTGTTGTTTGGATGACAGCACTGCAAACCTCCCTCGAAATCGGAACTGAGGTGTTTCCTTCCAATGAGAGTGAGCTCGGGTTCGGTTATAGCATGGTTATAATTTGTGCACCACTATCAGCTCAGTGATATACCCCTTCATGTTGCGTTTGTGTTCCGAGCCGTATCGACTTGTTTTGCATGACGAGCCTATGCTTACGGTTTTTGGGTCCGTAGACACGTGTGATGCATGCACCTGTGACAGGTCAGACATCGCAGCTACCACGTTTTTGTGGTTCTGGGATAGCACGAGGTTGATATGTCTTAGGCTCAGGGGCTGCAATGTAGGTTAATATTCTCGCGCCGACGGCGAGCCTACACGCAAATTACTAGAGCTTTAGATTCCAAGAAGAACTCCGTTAGTGAGATATGTCTCATAGGTATTGTTGGGAGGATTCAATGTTGGCCACTTTGATTCTAGAGTCGAGACACTTGCGGTACGGAATACGCAAAAAGGCTAGTCAGGGCGTGGAAGACATTGCTTGGGATCAACTCTTTAGACAAACGCCACGTGAAAAATGCATAGGGTTACATGCTCGAGACTCTACATGTTCAAGTACCTGCATTAGACTAGGCAAATAAAAATTCGTCTCGGAGGTGTTTCGGAAGGGAGCAAAGCTGGTCACATGATATAGTAGGTAGCAATCAGTAATGAGTTATCATTATTAAATGCTTGAGATAATCAAGAATAGCAAGCGATTAACGCGTCCCAAAGGCTATCTTTCAACACCAATAGATACACAAAAACTCCATAGGCATCGTACCAGCTTCATCTACAGCTCAATCGCAACAGAACCCAATCCTATTGTACCAATTCAACAACAACCAAACCCCAAACCTGCCTCTGTAGATCCTGGTGAAAAAGCCGCAACAGATTGATGAATCAAATCAAATCAAAGAACTCCACATCAAACGCCATAAAATCACACAGCTTTAGACTTCTCAAAACGCCATTTCATCTGGACCCTCCACATCTCCGGGCGTCGAATGATGATGGAGTCGGCTGCTGTTCGGGCTTTCGATCATGCTCTCAACACTACGTGGGTCTAGGGGACCGCTAGTATGTGAATGGGGCGAGTGCATGTCATCCATCATTGAATGCAGTGGGGGTAGGTCCTCATCGCGGTCTACCATGCCCCATTGTTGCCGCAGTTCCAGGTGTGCAGCATTCGTAGGCCAGCCCCGTTGCTGTTCAGTCTCGTCGAGCAGCGCCAGCATGGCCATACGCTCGCCGTGATCCTCGAACCATTCTCCGCAGACGTATATAGCGTGACAGGCGGTAAAGTGTGCGGGAATAGGACGGTTGGAGCGGGCTATACCGCAGATGGCCCGAACGTTATCAACAACCTCTGCACCTAGCTTCTTCTTGGCATGTTTGAGCCCCAATCCCATGCGAGGAACAGCAGGATTGTAGATAGCTAGAAGAATACGGCAGAGATGGTAGTATTGAACGCCAGTGGCGTGGCAGTTGAGGGTGTACCAAATCTCTGGAAAGTAACGACCCTTGGAAAGGTCCCGTTGTTCGAAGTATATGGGTTTGAAGCTGTCGGGGCGGGTGAGCCACCAGGTGTCAACATCTCGGGATAGCATCTGCCATGTGTTTGAGTTGGCTGCTGTAGCCTTGCCTTCGTCGCCAAAGGCGAATTCGAGAATCTCGGCACATTTGAAGACAATGCGGTTGGCCCAGGTACAGTCGTCTGCAGGGGAGAAGGATCGATCGATTTGTAAATTGTCAAGGTTAGACTTTACGGGTCGTTGCCGGACAAACGAGATGTAGATATCTTGACGAAGGTATACCCAGAAACACGCTTGCCGTAAACCGCCGCAAACGGCAATGGAGGGATGTAGTTCTCCAAAGATGGAAGAGCCAAGAAGATAGTGCTCTTCGTCCGACCCAGCCTGTGTCACATCTAATTCCTCAAAGGTACGCAGTATAACTGTAGCAGCGAGAAGCGCAGGGTCAAGAGTGCTACCCGTCGCGCTGGAGAGAGCAGGTATGTAAGCTTTCAAGCAACTAGTGTGGTAGGCTGAAGCAATGTAAGGATCGAGGCCAGCGGTGTGGGAAAGGTGGCGTGCAGAAAATGCAAGTATGGCATCTAATAGCATTGGACATGTTGCTGATGCAAACGGAACCACAGTTGAGAAGTGGTTGTAGGAATCATGCATATCAAACTATACCCCGCAAGTTAACTTAGGGAATATTTGGAGTAGAATGAGATTAATGTCTACCCATTGTGCAAGGTTATCCGTGAAATGGCGTAACAATCGTGCGACTTGGATATCCTCCAGAGGCCATATTGTGTGAGAAATGTGGAGACTTTCGATAATGCTGTCCATCTCCATGTTATGTGGTCGCAGGTCAGAATGCCCTCCGCCACCTCCTCCTTCGGTTTCCGTCATAGGATGCATATCCATCCCGACATCATGAATTGGTGGTGGCGGCCGTGAAGCTACCAGAATGTCTTCGAGCGGTATCCCGCCGCGCTCAATGTGAAGGTGTCCCGTGGCATCGTCGACGGCTGTTGTGCTAGTATCCGATCCACACCCGAGGGCAGGGTCAAGCTCGCGGGGGATTGAGTGGTCTTCGGTCGGCGAGTATGCTACAGAATTTCGGCGACGAGGGTGCTCGAATGGATTGCCCGTGCTCACAGGAGATGGAAGACCTGGCGATGGACACGAAACAAGACTGCGAATAGATACTGATCGTGCAGACCCCGAATTCGCGGGGGATGGAGCATGCTGGGGAACCGGAGACCCTGTCGGAGAGTTCCGACTATCGTAGTTCCGGGTAATGTCAACTGTTTCATCGACGAATGAAACTGTCTGTGAGGTCAGCAACGTTGCATGAGTGTCCCCAATGATGATTATTCAGCGCGCATATTGATAGAATCGAGAGCAGCTGCAAGATCACCGCCGTCGTCTTTACGCAAGGAGGCCTGGCAATCTGCACGTGTGCTCTCGGGTATTTGGATATCATGTGTCGTAGGGACATTCTTCAACGGGAAAATGGTCAAAAAGAAAACACACAAAAGATTTGGGCTTTCAAGCACGTACCTTCTCCAGATGTTGCGATCCATACTTGATCGCTTTCAAAACGGAACTCGCCTCCCTTTCCACCAGCCGGTCGTCCTCCAGGGGCATCCGCCGTTGCCGGCGTGTTGCTCTCTTCGTCTCCAAGGTCGGTTCCGTACCGAAAACGCACGTTGTAACCACGAACACACTCTCTTCCTGCACGCTGACATCTTCGACATACTGGCCGAGTTTCGTCGCCTTGACAGCGTTAGTACTTCTGTAATTGACACCCTTGAACAGCCAAGGAACAGTATTGAAATATGACGATTCTGAAGGAAGATGAGCTCAGGGAAAATATTTATCCGGGCCAGCAATTCATCTGATGTTTTACTCTGTTCAACTGGTATTCTGAGAACCAAGTGATGTCATGATCGTTGCGGGTCCTTAGACCCCTGGTACCCCGGATAATTTGCCGGCCCGACCAACGGGGAGTGTCGCTCAGAGAGGAAGATGCAACCGACAAGACTGGGGACAGCAAAAAGGGAAATCGTAGACGGCAGGAAGAAAGAGGGCTGCGCTGCACTTACATTTGAGATGACGGACACGACAGCTCGTGCTGTGGTATGATGTTAGAAAATGATTATATCTTTGATTTGATTGATAGCTGCTAGTGGGAAGAACAGAGAAACAATTGGGTGGTGGATTATATCCATTGTTTCGCAACGATCCACTAGTGCGCATGACAGTAGCTTCAAGCCTCCAAACTGTATGTCTGGTGGAGGGTGGGAATCCCCTCACGAATCCCCGCCATAGAGCGCACCCAACTGATCATAATAATACAGAATATGATGAACAACATGTAGAGAAAGATTGGTGCCACATCGTCGGTTCCATTCAATGCACTCACCAGCCAGTCCTGGTTCTTGGGGTAGCAGCAGCCATCATGGGCGTTGCTGGTTGTAGATGAGGTGACAATTACGAAGTATAACGGTTCGATTATCGGGAGCTAGCGGGTGCGACGGGCGGGGCCGGTGAATCTTCAATTGATGATTGATGGATGATGGATCGAAAGGTTTTGAGATGAAGGCAAACTTTCCTGTCCTGATGAATGAGCTGAAGTGGAGGAAAGTGCAGACGCAGGCTGGGGCAAGGCGGGTGCGTGGGAATAAGTATGGAGCATGGGGAGGGAAGTGAGGAGAAGGAGCTAAGGCTTCACCCCAACTTCCTAGTGCCGAAGAAGGAGAGATGAGCTGGGGGGGACGAGGTGGCGAACCCATGCAGACGCGAAACATTTTTAGAGAACGCAAGCAAGCACGCACGTACCGAAACGAACACGCTTATAATCCTTGATCCTGATCACAGCGCCGCGAGGATCACCATCATGCGTACCTAGATGACGGGGCGGTGGGGAAGTTTGGAGGTAGGCGAGGCGTGAAAGATTAAAATTTGAAAGAAAAAAACATCTAGAGAGGCCGACAAGAGAGAGTGGAGTTGAAATATGCAGTGTGCGCGTACAGGTTAGAACAGATTGGGTATTCCGTTGAAAAAAAATGCAGAGTAGAATAGATGTTCCGTGATGGTCAGGATAAGGGGTGATTCTACTCCGTATGTGCTTTAGAACATGGGACGCGGGAGCGGAGTGGAGTGCCCGGTGATGGGGGAGGACAGAGTAGAACGGTCCCGACTCCCGCCCCCTCGTCCCCCACTCCCCACTTTTTTGCTGGCCGATCCTCTCCAGACGGACCACAGTTCTCCGCAGATTTCCCCAGAAACTACTGTCATATTTTCATCTAAGTCTAGAGAGACTGACTGACCTACCTTGTATGAGGGAGAAATGTACTGTCAGGTGTAATTTGAAGACTGTAGGGGGGGGGGGGGTGGCATAAACAACAGTCGGCAACTGTAACTATCGTGAATCCGATCGGCAATGTTCATATGCCATCACCGTATGGCTGGCGAAGTTTTTACAGCTCAGTGCAGCCTTTCGGCGTGCTCTAGTGGAAATGTCTAGCACACACGCAAGAACTGCCCATGTGTGGTGGCTTTTTTTTTTCCTTTTTCCCCTCTCTTGTCTTGACAGAATTTCTCCGTAGGACTCTGGTGTATCGTGGAGCATCTTGGCTTCCATGTTTGCAAGCCTTTGCTTTTGACCTCGCCGCGTGCACACAAGACGGGTCAGACGGTGTATCCGGTGGCTGCAATTGGGTGGTTGCATACCAGCTTAGAGGAGTTCCGATTGGTTGACACGCGACACCCAGCCTTCCCCTCCAGGCCGTATTTGGGACCCATGGGCGCCGGCGGCGGTGAGCTCTGGAGGTACCAGGATGTCCATCAGGAATGCCTTTCTCCACTCTCACCGCTCCACAATTTCCCCGCAACCCCGGACCCATGCCCGGGGAAACCGCTCTAAGCGTTCCAACTTCCCACACACATGCAGCGGGCGAGCTCTCAATCCATCATCTCTGTCAGGGGGAGAATCGTGGAGTAAGACCTAGGTATGTCGAGTACTGGGGGGGTTGTTATAGCCTACTAAACCCCATATAGCCTGCTAAGCTCCATAGGCCTTCAAGGACTAGGAAATGCGGATCATAGTTTCTTCGACGCATCTTCTCTCCTACATGCTGTTACCTGTACGAGTACTGTTCTGCCCAACGGTTCTCGCTATCAATATTGCTTGCTAGACCGTCATCCTGGCCCTATTGCTTGTTTGCTTGCCTCGGATCCGTAGCAACTATCCCGGATTTCTACCGCAGGCCTTATCCGTCCGTGTTTGCCCAGCCTACGCAATTGTAGTCCTTCCCCATCTCACTGCTTGCTCCGGCCTTTGCGTACAAGGGCATGAGGCAATTCCAGGATGATAACGGTGCTATAATCGGAAGTGATGATGGGGAATCTGGCGACAACAGTGAGCTGGAGAGGCCGTTAATCGCTGATCATCATCTCCATTCGGAAGCAGCAAGGCCGAGTATACAGAACGCGTCCGGTATAAAGGCAATCGGTTTCCACCCCACATTGAAATTTCTAACGCCTCTCAGCTGACCATCAAACTACCTTCCAGTTCCCTACTCACCCGCATGCGGTAAAATCGGCTGGGCATTACATTTCGGCTTCCATACAAGCTTGTCTTCAACATCTAGGCATCAAGCCACAACATCTGCCACGCCGTATCCTAGCAGACGCAAGTCTTGAGCAGTATCACAGCGACGATTCGGCAGAAGAATTAGACACGCTACTACCAAATCGTAGAATGTCGGGACATTCCACACACTCCGGGTCCGATTTGGACATGGACAAGAAAAACCATGCGGACGCCGTGGATATGGTTGAAGATGCAGGGCGCAATCTAGACACAATTGAAGAGACTCCCATTGGCAGATATGCCTGGATGGTTACCCTCGCAGCGGCTATTGGCGGTCTTCTTTTCGGTATGTTTACTTTTGTGGCAACGCTTGTCAGTTTGCGCATCCACTGACTGTATTAGGATATGACACTGGTGTTATTAGCGGCGTACTGGTTGTACTTGGTGATGACCTGGGCCACGAGCTTTCGTCTTCGGAAAAGGAACTGATCACGTCTATTACTTCTGGCGGTATGTTTTACCTACATGTCCCAATTGTTTACAATCGACCCGAGACTGACTATCTGAGAAGGTGCTTTCATTGGTGCTATTGTCGCAGGTTTCACAGCAGATAGATTTGGACGCAAAGTCGTTATAGCTGGAGGATGTGTGGTTTTTACGATCGGTGCTATCATTCAGGCCGCTGCTTTTGAACTCATTCAAATGACCGTTGGACGTTTCGTGATTGGATGGGGTGTCGGGCTGGCTGCTATGATTGTTCCCATCTACATCGCCGAGCTGGCTCCAGCTAAGTTCCGTGGACGAATGATCACTGTTGACTCAATGGCTATTACTGGTAAGCCACCCCAACAAAACGCCACACCCGCGTCCATGTGACAGGACTAATGCATGCGATTAGGCGGTCAAGTGATTGCGTATGCGATTGGCGCCGGTTTTGAAACCATTCCCCACGGCTGGCGCTGGATGGTTGGTCTTGGAGGCGTGCCTTCCATTGCCCTTCTGTGCATGCTACCGTTCTGCCCTGAGTCGCCCCGCCAGCTTGTTTCGCACAATAAGCGCGACGAGGCCGCCAGAGTTCTTCATTTGATTTATCCAGAAGCTACTGTTGCGCAGGTCAATGACAAGATTGAGCTGATTGACCGCGGCATCAAGGAGGTTGAGGAGATTACACAGGGCATGTCATTGATGAAGTCGATCAAGCAGCTGTACACCGTTGGCGCCAACTTCCGTGCCCTATTCGTTGCATGCTTCGTCATGACCCTGCAGCAAATGTCCGGCTTTAACACTCTCATGTACTACTCCGCCACCCTGTTCGCCATGGTGGGCTTCAACAACCCTGCCGCCGTCGGTCTCGTCGTGGCCGGTACCAACTTTATCTTTACTGGTGTGTCCCTGCAGTGCATTGACCGCGTCGGCCGCCGCCGCATCATGGTCTGGACCATCTGGGGCATGGTCGTCGGTCTCACCCTCTGCGCCGTCGCATTCCACTGGATCCCCGTGGACGACGACCTCAAGGTCACGTCCACCGGCATGAACTGGGCCGGCATCCTCGTCCTCGTCTCAATCATCATCTACGTCGCCTTCTACGCCACCGGGCTCGGCAACGTCCCATGGTCGACCACCGAGCTGCTCCCGCTGGAGGTGCGCGCCATGGGCACCATGATGGTCACGTGCTGCTGCTGGGGCTTCAACATCATCGTGTCGGCCACGTTCCTGTCGATGATGAAGGGCATCACGCCAACCGGCGCCTTCGCGTTCTATGCCGCCCTGTGCTTCATCGGCTGGATTGGCGTGATCCTGATCTACCCCGAGGTGTCCGGCATGACGCTCGAGCAGGTGCGCCAGGTGTTCAGCAACGGCTTTGGCGTCAAGTACGCCGAGCAGTGGCGCAAGGAGAACCGCCAGGCGATCAAGGACGCGCGGGAAAACGCGGTGCCCTCTATGCATGCGTAGACGCCACCACCGCCACCGGATTACGGTGAATTTGGACGACGGGAGGGAGAGAGTGATGCAGAGAGGTAATTGTGTTGTGCATAGTGGCGTTTTAAAGTTTAATTTTTTGGGTTGTGTATATTTTGGAGGCTTGTTTCGTTTGTTGACTGGCGGGTGCTGATGCATGATAACTCTCGTTTTGTTTTATGATACCACTGGCATGGCTGAGGAGAGGAGAAAGAAGCGGAGGAGTAGGAAGCGGAGGACGAGGACGAGGAGGAAGAGGAGGAGGAGAATCTTAGATCTAGAATATAGACCTGGGATAGATACTGTTTTTACTCTACTCTACAATATATCGATTATTGGACTGAACTTGATGGTGTGCTCGCGCGTGCGTGTGATGTGATGTGACGTGACTTTCTGGACCGTGAATCATAGCGACGCACTCGATGCTTTGCAATGGGATCTGCCGAAAAACTAGAAATTGAAGCTAAGATGTAATTACTGTTGTAAAAAGGTCAGCTTATGAAGTAGTTTCCGTGGTGTTTAAAGTTGAAGATCACATCTGCACCGGTGGTCGTTCGGTTCTGGACTTGCTATCGTGGTTTGGCTTTTGGGAATGTGGGGATGGAGGAGCTTATTGCTGCTCTGCTCTACTGTGATCTGCTCTCTCCTCTTCTATTCAACTCTCCTCTTCTCTGCTCTTCTCTTCCTGTACACTCAACACACTCAACACACTCAACAACACAATGAACACAATCATACGTTCAACACTGGTTATACGTTTAATCATGTGGTCTTGGTACCTAAGTAGTAAGTAAGAGCTCGGTGCTCTTTATTATGCTTTTCTCTGTCTCTGCCCGCATACTTGAACACGATACGTACTTACTATCATCTCAAACAGCTACATACTTAATTGAAGTTATTCCAAGGACATATCGACCTTTATCATCGTGTCCTATCAAATATTACGCCATCACAATAGCACTCGGTCCTGCAAGTGTTCGACTACACTAAACCTGATAACGCCTTTTGTCTACTTGATACATGCCGCTCTAATATACAGTTGTGTACAGTGGGCTCTAGGTACACCATCTTCCCCCACTTCTATGCAAGTCCCTCCTTCGTTTTCTCCACCCACTCGTCATCCGTCCTCCTCACCCACCCTCCCAGCCCCAACACCCCGCCGCCAGTCAGCACGCCCTCCTCCCTCCACCCCTCATCAAGACTCCACTTCCTCGTCGCCTTAACCGTCAGCTCCGTCCTCCAGCCGGCCCTCCACATCTCGGCCCCGGCCCACGCCACCATCGCCGCATTATCCCCCGCAAACTCCCCCTTCACCGGCGACAGCACCCTCACCTCATCCAGCCCTCCCACGCGGAGCACCTCCAGCAACACAACTCTCAAAAACTTGCTCTGCGCCACCCCGCCGCTGACCACCAGATCCCCCGGCCACGCCGCCCCGCGCTCTGCATACGGCACGTCGCGCAGCGCATACACCACCCGCGCCGCCACGTGCTCAAACGCCACCGCCATCACCTCGCGCCCCAGCACGCGCCGCTCGCGCTCCGTCATCGCCAGCCCGCGCGACGCGGCATACCGCTCCACACTGCTCCCCAGCCCCGCGAAGCTGAACGCCGCCCGCGCCTCCGCGTGCGGCCGATTCACCAACGGCACACCCAGCCGGAAGTTCCACTGCGCCGCCAGCGCCGCCTCCGCCGTCTTCCGCCGCGGCGTGCCAGGGGCATAGTACGGCGGCGGCGGCGTGTCGGGCGGGAACACGAAGCGCTCCAGCGCCGCCGCGAAGCTGAACGCCGCCGGCTGCGCCGCGATCACCGCCGCCGGCAGGATCACCCGCGCCGCCTTGTCCAGAAAGTCCCCCAGCGCAATGTCGAGCGTGTCCGCCACCACCGCGTGCCGCGTCGCCGAGTGCGACCGCAGCAGCTGCGTGTGCCCCCCCGACACCAGCAGCGTGGCGCACGGCCACCGCGGCGGCCGCTGCGTCGACACGCGCAGCGCCGACGTCAGGAACGGCGTCAGCAGGTGCGCCTGCATGTGGTGCACGCCCACCAGCGGCTTCTGCAGCGCCAGCGCGAGGCCCTTGGCGACGTCGAGCCCGTGCGTGAGACACGTGTGCATGCCCGGGCCGCGCGTGACGGCGATGAGGTCGGGCGCGGGGGCGAGGGCGAGGGCGCGGGACAGCAGCGGCGGGAGGGAGGCGACGTGCCCGTTGGCGGCGATGACGGGGTGGATCCCGCCCGTGTCGCGGTTTGGCGAGGTGGTGGTGGCGTGGAAGAGGAGGGATGGAGGCGCGGAGGAGGCGGTGGAGGAGAGGGAGGGGAGGCGGAGGAGCGCCACGGAGGTGTCGTCGCAGGAGGTTTCGATGCCGAGGACTGTGAATGTGCGGTGCGGCGGGCGCCGGGGCGCGACGGGCCGTCGGGGGAGGTGCGGGCGCAGGCGGGGTGGCATTGTTGTGTGTGGTGGTGGGAAAAGTTTGAGGGAGCCGCAATGTGGGCGGCGGTGTGACGTAGGAATTGGAGAGGCGCTAGACTAATACGGCTTGGGAGGAATATGGCCACGCTAGGGGTTTTGGGGGGAAATGCTGGTGCTGTAGCATTGAAATAACCTGGGATTTGTAGCAGCTGGTTGGATACATACATAATTGTCAATTGGGAGTGAATTGCAAATTTTCGAGGCGGTAATAGTTAATACCGCTTTGTTGGTGAATGTGGACACACTAGTGATAGTACGTACAGCTCAATTGAACTAATTCTATCAGTTCCTGTGACTCCGACCTGTACATGTGGCTCAGGCTACGTACGTATAAAACGGGCGAAAGAGGACGTGAGTTCACAAACGCGACTTCTGCGAATCTGTCGAACGCACCGGCGAACCGAGTGATACTCCATGGCACCATCACCACCCATTACCCCCTCACCCCCTTAACAGCAACGCCCCAGAGACTGCCAACCCCTACTTCAGCATGTACCCACGTACCCCGGAGTCAAAAGCAGGCAAATCCCAGTATCTCCACCGAGAACACCACCACGCGCAGATGACTCAATACCACTGACTGGTACTCTTACATATCACACCCGGCCATGCACGTTCTAATACTGTACATACCAACCGACCAGGCGCGCGAACACCTATGGATGCAATAAAATCTCTGTGGGCTTGTAGTCGGCCGCTGTGCAGGCTGTGGTGCTGCAGGCTGTGGTGGGTATAAGTAAGTACGGCGTGTCCGTCTGTGGAGCTTGGAAAGACGCTGGGGGTTGGGCAATGGCACGTGGACTGGAGGATCACAGGTAGGTATTTATGTATCCATCCGCCGTCTGGCGACAGGCCTGCTCTCCTACGTACTCAATCGAAATCAAACCTATATTCCGAAAATCAAGATTCTCTATAAGAAATATAAAGTGGTTGATCAAGCCCTTTCCCATACAAAAAAGCGGTGAAGTGGTGGACCAGGCACTTTCCCCATACAAACCGAAAAAGCTCGGTTGCTCTCAACCTCTTTACTAGCCACTTGCTCATACAAAATATGTCTTTGCGAATAATAAAACCCTCCAAAACAGCTCCTGGCCCCTTTCCCTGCCAAACTCCGCTACTTTCCCACCCAAATCGTTGTAAATCAAGTCCTTTACTAACCACTTGTCTTGACGAAGCATCGTCACGCCCCTTTCCTCCACTGCTTTCCGATACACTCAACGGAGGCCGCTCCTTTCCTCCGCCGCTTTCCCATACAACGAAGTGGACACGCCCCTTTCCTCCACTGCTTTCCCATACACTCCACGGGGGCTGCCGCTTTCCTCCGCTGCTTTCCTCCGCTGCTTTCCTCAGCTGCTTTCCTAGACCGGTTTCCATCGTATACTACCAAAACCGAGTGTATTTAAGCACCAGCTCGCCAGAATTTTGATTCATTGCTCCATCTCTCCTTCTTGCCACACCAATCTAGCCTAAACACCATGTTTCGTCAATTTCGCTGGTAAGTGTCTTTATCTTCAGCATCAACCCACGCTAATGATGTTGCACGGTGTCTACAGGAACAAATATAAGCCTGGAACACGGTAATTCATGCTCTTTATTTATTAATCATTGGCAAGAACTAACTAACAGTGAATCTTCAAGTAGCTGCAGCGGCGGCGGCGGCGGTAAACACGGCGGCCACGGGGCGGCCACGGGCGGCCGCTGGGGCGGCAACTGTGGCGGCAATGGCGGCCGTGGCAGCCCATGGAAAGTAGCGGAGGAAAGCAGCGGAGGAAAGCAGCGGAGGAAAGCAGCGGAGGAAAGCAGCGGAGGAAAGCAGCGGAGGAAAGCGCTTGGGAAACGGGTTCGATGAACTAAAATCCCCTTTCCTCAACACCTTTCCCACCCAAAATCGGGCCCTTTTTTTGGTGGGGATTCCGCCCCTTTCCTCAACCACTTTATATTTCTTATAGAGATTCACTGCGCAAGCTGAGGGTGTGGGCGGGAATGGTATATGGCGTGTCTTATGACCGCGACACTGCAGGTATCCGCTTGTCCAACGTGTGGTTCGGGCCACTGCACAGTGCATAATATACGGAGTAGTTGCTGGCCAGATGATGGCATTGCCATTTTCAAGGCATCTCCATAACTGGGAGGCTGGGGGGTGCTGGATGTTTGCCTGGCTCTCGGGGCTGCACTGGTCAGTGAATGGTGGTTGATATAAAAGTACCTAATAACATCGTGGAAAACTCCTGGGGTAAGTCTGTACTTATAAGGGGTGTCCGGTTTCCGAAAAGCCAATCGATTGCCACAGCACGTCCGGAGCTAGTCCGTTTCCGCGCTGGTACCCGTCCCGCACGAGACCAGAATCCGGTGGTTGGCCTGAGCCCTCCTTCTTTCGGCCTTCCCATACTCTCCCTTCCCACCATCCCACAACCACCACCACGCCCCACCACAACCACCAGCATCAATGGCCCTCCTCACAGGCATCGACTTCAGCCCCTCGCGCCCAATAATATCCCCCATCCCCGTGGCGCTCGACTGCGCACTCATCCTCACGCTCCTCCTCCTCCCCCCCTTCCGCGCCCGCATCACCACCGCCCTCTTCGCGCACACCGCCCTCTCCGCGCACATCGCCCACTTCACCACCACCTCGCGCGCAACCGACTTCTTCCTCTTCCTAGCGCTCCTACACATCTGGCTGCTCCTCGCCGACTTCGCGCTCGCCGGCGCGCCCGAGGACGACGCCGAGCTGTGTCCGCCCGCGCGCGACGCACCGGCGCGGGTGAAGGCGGCGTGGCTGCTGGGCCTGCTGGGGAACCCGCGCGGGATCGGGATGCCGTGGGAGTTCCGCGGGCGGGTGGCGTGGCGGGGGGGAAGTAGGAGGTATGGACCCCTCCGCTGGCGCCTCCGCAGGCGGCCAGGCGTTTACTGAGAAGGCAGGGAGTTTGTCGTCCGCCGGCTGGGCTACAGCGCCGCCACCGTGGCCGCGCTGTTTACGCTCCAAGTCTTCGCACCGACGAAAGAGGCCCTTGACGCGGCAGGCCCGCTGGAGCGTGTGCTGAGATCATATGTGTGCGTCGCGATCGTGGCGAACGTCGTGAACATGGCGCACATGCTCACCACTGCGCTGTTCGTGGCGGTGGGGACGTGGCAGCCCGCGGAGTGTCCGCCGCTGTACGGCGACGTGCAAGAGGCTTATAGTATCCGCCGCTTCTGGAGGTGAGTCCCCGCCTGTCCCGCCCCGCCCCCGCCCCGTCCCGTCTACGTCTCAGTGTGAGAAAGCTGACACAGCCAGCGTCGTCTGGCACCAATCCCTGCGCCGGCGCTCCCAGGTCCCGGCGCGCGCGCTGGTGCGAGCCCTGGGGCTGCCGCCGCGGCATCCCGCTGCGCTCGGGATAAGAGTGGTGCTGGCGTTCTTGCTCGCGGGCGTGCTGCATGGCTTGCCGCTTTGGATGGCGAGCGGCGTGGAGGGGGGTCAGATGCTGTACTTTTTGCTGCAGCCGGTGGGGATTGCTGTCGAGGCTGTGGTGGAGCGGGTGACGCGGGGGTGGGGGTTGAGTGAGACGGTGAGAAGGAATGTTGGACGCGTGTGGGTGCTGGTGTGGTTTGGGTGTACGAATGTAATATTTGTGAATGGCTTTTTTGAGGCGGGCTTGGAGCCGGTGTGGTTGCATGGGAAGTATTAGGGGTATTGGGAGAAGTCTAGGCGGTAGGGCTGAACGGTGTCTGCTGGAATGGTTAGCCATGACGTGTGGGAATGCTTGTAGAGTAGGAAAGATATACTTGCGTTTCCGGTTGTGGTGGAGTGCCTCAAGCTTACTCCCATATTTGCACAGCAGGACACAGTGGATTTCTTCAGCCACTGAATTCAGCAGGATAGGGGCATACTAAGTCTTCTGCCATGAGTGCGTGTCCGAAGGGCCAGGGCTATGTACAACGCAGCATAAGAGCTGTTAGTGACAAAGAAAAGAAGCATCCAACTTCGTGAGAGCCGTCATAGGTGAAGTGAAAGAATCCGGGCCATTAAAGGTAGCCGAAGGAGCAGGAGTTGAGCCGTGGTTTTGTCTATTCTGATGTGTGCATTGGAGAAGAGAGGCTATCATCTGCTACTATAAGATCAGCAGTTGCGAGACTGGTGCTGATACCGTTTTGAAAGTGTGGTTTTGTTCGTTGTGTGTTGTGTGGTGTGTATTAAGTGTAGATACAGAGAAGAGAAGAACAAGTACGATTGTCGGATGCCAGGAGATCTGCACTGCATGAATCTCAAAACCGAATGATACCGGGTGCAGAACTGATAATTCCACATATCCAGCATCCAATCCTAAATTTCGCCCCGCCCCAACCACAACCCCTAGCAAAGCAACCAAGCAACACGCATGCCTAGAATAAAACTACCCCGAACGGTTTCGGCACGGCGTCCTGTCTAGACGGCACGTTCGGGCCTCTGGGCAACTGGCGAGTCGGTGCGTCTCGCCTTCGCCCAGATGTGCTCTACATAAGCATGTCTACCACCGACAGCATGCAGGGTGGTCCCTGCGTCGCTTTACTCTACGTATACAGGCGGCGGTTGCCGGTAGGGGGGTATCGGCGCTTGGGGAGATTCTGCGACGGCTTCTGGATATTGGAGAGTTGTATGAGACCGGTTAAAGAAGACGTGTGCTGTGTGGGTCGAAGTATACCAAGAAGCTTGGGGCTAGCTTGACTCGTCTCGCTCTCGCTCTCGTCAATGGTGGTGGCGGCCACAGATATATTAAATTCCCGGATTAATGTGTCTCCGGTCCCGGTAGATGGATCGGGGGCACTAGTACAACGTTATATTGTTGTCTGGAGATGAAAGGGCAAAGGCTATGTATGCGGTTAATAGGGTATATAAAGTCTTGGAGCCCACGCACTGAACGTACCCCTGTACCGTCTATGACAGCCCGGTGGTTCCTGGTCCTTGGGTTCACGTTTTTGACAGTTTCGCTTATATTAAACTAGATGCCTCGCTCGCCGGGAGATGGACCTACTGTGGCTAGTAGGGAAAACGTGCTCATCTATAATCGGTACATTGCGAGTCCGAGATGGACATCTCACTGGACATGGGATTGACCCGGGGCGATATATAAACCACTTGCTCCTCCGCACCAGCTACCTCGATATCACCAGCACACTCACTTCCCTTCCCTTCATCTTATCCACATTCACTCTACGTCCGGCCGGGCCCGTACATCCACTCATTTCCACACCTGCACCACGTCCCCAGCGGCCTCACATTCTTTCTCCAAGATGAAGTTCGGCTTCAGCCTCCTCGTCACACTCACCTGTGCGGCCTCCGCGCTCGCCGCCCCGCTCGTCAAGCGCGCCTCTCTCACAGAGGCGGCAACCACCGGCTTCGCCACGCTCAACGGCGGCACCACGGGCGGCGCCGGCGGCACCACCGTGTCCGTCTCAACCCTCTCCGAACTCCAATCCGCGGCCTCATCGTCCGGCTCCAAGATCATCAAGATCACCAAGTCCATCACCGGCGCCGGCGTCGTCAAGGTCGCGTCCGACAAGACCATCGTCGCCACCGACTACACCGTCGTGCTGACCGGCGTGGCCATCAGCATCAAGAGCGTGTCGAACGTCATCCTGCGCAACTTGACGATCAAGAAGGTGCTCGCCGCGACCGGCGACGCCATCGGCATCCAGGCGTCACAGAACGTGTGGATCGACCACGTCGACCTGAGCTCAGACACCGACAACGGCAAGGACTACTACGACGGCCTGCTGGACATCACGCATGCCTGCGACTACGTCACGGTCACCTACAGCTACCTGCACGACCACTACAAGGCCTCGCTCGTCGGGCACTCGGACGACAACGGCGCCGAGGACAGCGGCCACCTGACTGTGTCGTACATGGGAAATCTGTTCGCGAACTTGAACTCGCGCGGGCCCAGCTTCCGGTTTGGCACTGGTCACCTGTGGAATAACTTTTACAGCGAGGTCAGCGATGGGATTAATACGCGACAGGGCGCGCAGCTGCTGGTCGAGAATAACGTGTTTTATAACTCGAAGAAGCCGCTGTACTCAACCGATGGCGGGTACGCGACGGCCAGCGGGAACGACTTTGGTGATGCGGAGAACACGGCGCCGGCGGGGACGAAGACGAGCTCCAATATCGGGTACTCGTACTCAAAGGCTGCGACGGCGGATGTGTGGGCCATGGTTGTTGGCCCCGCTGGCGCTACTCTTACTTTCTAGGCCTGGGCATATTGAATCCCCGGCAGACGGGAGCGGGCGGAGAAAGGGCTGCGACGGGGAGCTGTAAATATATTTCTGTTGGTGTAAATTTTGTATCTTTAATCATAGTTGGCTAGAAGCTAATACCTGTGCCATACGCACTTTTGCTTGAATATTATCATTGAAAGCGTGCGATTTCTTGAACCTGTATGTTCTACGATTCGGTGGTGAAATGACCGCTGATGATTGCACCCAAGTGTTGAAGCCGTGGTTCCAAAGTTCAAACCGAGTGATCTCATGTGCAAACGACCCCCAATTAATCACCAGCTCATCGTAGCCTGTGAGAACTAAAATTACCATAAGACATAGTGTAGGTACTCCACGATTTTAGTCATTGCTGAATACTCACACATTGCTCTTGCCAGAATCAAGGCATGGGTAGGGCGGTAGGGCAGGGTGATCAACCCTGACTAGTTTGTTTGTTCGAACTTGGCGGTTGTGTTTCGAATTAGCCGTAGGAAGAGATTCTTCCCTGTCTATAACTTGTCTGTTGACTATCGTGGGGCATAACTGCAGATGATGAGAGTGTGAGGGGGTGACTGTATTTCGCAACTTTACACAGAGTATGGTTCACTCACGTGTATACGAGTTTAGAACCGTGTTGAATGGCCGCATGTTAGTAAAACGCATACAAAAATACTTTACAAACAATAATACATAATAAGACATCACCTGCTGAAATTTTGTAAAATATCATGGTTTTTCTTATTTTTGGGGGAAAGTTTGTCCAAACGGCTTCTTTGCATTAAAATTTTCACACTGATCAACGTGTACTCAAAAATATATTCCAAGGCTTCCAACACTACAAAATAAAGTTGAAACCAAGCTTCGCCAGCAAAATCCGGCCGGATCTCCCTGGACCCCTCGCCCGCTTACCTCACCAGCACTCGGGCCAATTCCGCACCCTTGTCTTCCCCACGCAACCCGCGTCTGCCAAGACCTGCTGTTTCTGGAACGCGGGGCATCGACTCCAGCTCCCCCAAGCTGGCAGCACCACCACGAGCAACTTCGCGCCCTAGCCCGCCGACGCCGACGCGGAAATCGCAACTGCAGCAACTGCAGCAACCGCAACGACGGTCCGGAGAAATGTGTGACTGGCTGGGGATACCTCGGGAGCGATTGTTCCGATGGCATGCACCCCAAACAGGGACCGAAGCCGGATAAACTCAGACAATTCCAAGAGCCGGAATGCTATAACCAGGCCTGACCCCGCGTTGAACTCAGTTCTGGAGACTATCCATCATCACGGCTCGCCTCACCTCCCCTAGATCACTCCTATTCCTATCGTCGTTGCTACTGCCCGTGGCTTATTACCTCTATACACACTCCGGAAGCAAGAAAGAAACCGATATCAACATGGCACCCACACACTTCACGCTCAACACTGGGGCCAAGATCCCCTCAATCGGTCTTGGTATAGCCCCTCCCGCTCCTCTCGCCCCTGCTGCTGTGTCCAGACGTCTGTATTAACACCTCCCCACAGGCACCTGGCAATCCGCCCCCGGCGCCGTCGAGACCGCCGTCCACCACGCCATCTCCTCCGCCGGCTACACACACGTCGACTGTGCCTTCGGCTACGGCAACGAAGGCGAAGTCGGCTCCGCGCTCGCCAAAGTCTTCTCGGAGGGCAAGCTGAAGCGCGAAGACATCTTCGTGACCACCAAGCTGTGGAGCACATGGCACTCGCGCGCCGCCGAGGGGCTGGACGCCTCGCTCGCCAAGCTCGGCCTCGACTACGTCGACCTGTTCCTGATGCACTGGCCCGTCGCCCTGAACCCCAACGGAAACCACCCGAACTTGCCCACCAAGGCCGACGGCGGCCGCGACATCGAGGAGAACTGGGACTTCGTCAAGACGTGGAAGGCGATGGAGGCGCTCGTCGCCAGCGGGAAGGTCAAGGCCATCGGCGTGAGCAACTTCAGCGTGCCGTTCCTCACACACCTGCTCGCCAACACCGACATCGTCCCGGCGGTGAACCAGATCGAGAACCACCCGCTGCTGCCACAGAACGACATCGTCGAGCTCTGCCGCAAGCACAACATCCTCATCACGGCCTACTCACCTCTCGGCTCCACCGGCGGGCCGCTGCTGCAGGACGAGACCGTCAAGAAGGTCGCCGAGAAACACAACGTCGGCGTCGGCAACGTGCTGCTGAACTACCACGTCAACCGCGGCGTGGTCGTGCTGGCGAAGTCGGTTACCCCTGAGCGGATCACGGAGAATAAGAAGCTGGTGACGCTGGACCAGGAGGACATGGACCTGCTGGAGAGCATGCACAAGACCAAGGGCACCAAGCGGTTCATCATGCCGCCGTGGCCCGTCAACTTTGGGTTCCCCGACTGGGACCAGAGCCAGTTTGGGCCGGTGCCGGTATGAATCGCGGCGTTTGGGAGGAGGGTGAAAAGGTGGGCGAGATTGTAATGGGTAAATAAATAAATAGAGAAGCGTTTTGCTGCATTCACGTATAGTTCTAGTGACATTTGCCATCATATATATAGGGCTATAAAACGTGTGTGGCTTGCATGGTGTGTAAAGTCATGTTTGTCTTTAAAATTGGCAATATTCATGCCTACCGTTTCTAGTGTTGGCTGGCTATTCTCACGGCTTGAATAGATTTAAGCATTCGATCATTAGTCTGAATCTCTATAGCAGCCAAACGGAATAGGCTCGAAACCATCCTACAAAAACCCCAATCCTGATTAGTCTTGTTATCGAGTTGTCGCTACTTGAGTAGTTGTTGCGATCGACTTTTGAATACTGAGTGCTGGCCAAAAAGCTCAGCGTGTGACTAGCAATATCGTCACAACCGGATTCTACTTTAACAAAAAGCCTTTATTTCTTTCCGCAGCCCAAACATGCCCAAGCACTCTTGTTTCTAAAGGTCGTGCCGCAATTATGCAGCAAAAACTGGATAGGTTCACTGAGCCTTATGGAAATTTGCTATGATATTTTGATAGACCCATTTTGATATACTGCATTTGTGTATTTCCTACTCCTATATAAATCATGAACCAAGCATGGAGACGAGATTGCGTGGTGGGAAACGGTTGGGGCATGGGTATTTTGGCTCTCGTGAAGCGTGTTGGTTGGATCAGCTACAATGTGCGGACACTTGATAAAAGGTGTGAAGTCGCAACTGATACGTGAGATTAGATGGAGTATATCACGACAACCACGTGAGCGTATCACAGGACTTGTACACAAATCATTTACACGTAGTGCAAATTGTATAGTACTATCATAGCCACTTCGTGGCTACATAAGTATGCAGAATGAATTATCAATCAGTATCTCTGGCATCCGTCAGCCATCCCTTAGTCACCCAGCAATCTCTCCGACGCCACCTTGCCCTTGCCCACGGGACCTGCATCATTGTTACCAACTGCTTTGAGCAGACCTACTGGATCTGGACTCCAGCCAGGGTGCTCCGGGGGAAACCTGGCCAATATGGCGAACCTCCTGGCGGGCCGTTTCCGCTACTGTGGTCTGCATGCAGGTGATGCTTAATTCAGCCACGGCGTGGGATAGGGTGTTCTGAATGGATAGAGAGTGGGATGAGGGGGGGGATGAGGGGGGATGAGGGGGATGAGGGGGATGCTGGCTTTGATGCGGGCTGTCATGGGGTGTCACTCGAAATGTGGAGGAAAATGGTGAAGACATGGTGCGGTACAGATATTTCGTCAACTATGCTTGGTATGCGGCAAGAAATTGATGAACGTGGTGCAAAATTCTGGTTATTTTCTCGTTCGCTCGTTTGCTATTTCTCTAGATGTTTCATGTTTCTCACTCGTATCAAATTCGGGTAACCGCCCCCCCCAACCCGCGGCATTCCTCCCCCACGGCAGCGTATCTCCATCGCACCCGAACGGCATCTCTAAATCAAGCCCCCATCTCTCAATCCAGCGCCCCTCTGTCAATCCGGCAACAAAATCTCTTCCCGCTCCCCTCCTTTCGCATCCAGCAATTGCCTGCGCTCTGGGGATCCTTCGGTTCGCAGCTCCCCCCAGTCCAGCCCCCGCCACGTGCGACGCTAGCCGGCCGCCACAGGGTCTGGGGAAAGTTGTTCCGGCGACGCGTGCCCAATGCGGAAAGTGGGGCTGCGCGGGGCGGCGCAGAGCCGCAGGGTGTCGCGCTAGCCTCGGCTGGAGGAGGCAAGCACCGCGGGGAAGAGGTTCCCGTGCTGGAGGCGGCGCGGGGAAAGAGTGGATGGGTGAGATGGAGAGAGGCAGGAGAAGGGCTGGATGTAGCGGTTGACAGCTGTATCGGGATGATGCGATTGAGGGGCGAGCAGCATTGGACGAGATAGCTTGCGATAGGTGGAATAGAGGGGTGGATCTAGCTAACACGACTGACTGATCTGGTGGAGAAGCAGAATCTTCAAAGCTCTCCAGAGCTGAATCCATATATAAACCCCCACTCCCCCGCTTCCATCAACGCTTCCACCACTCACTCACCAGCATCTCCACATCTCCACGTCCCTTCCACACCTTCACACCTCACTCCATCACTCACAATGTCCATGAAGCGTCTCTCCATCGGAATAGTCGGTCTCGGCCGCATGGGTGCCCGCCACGCCCTGAACCTGCTCACCCGCACCCCCCGCTGCCAGCTCGTCGCCGCCTGCTCCCCCGAGGCGAAGGAGCGCGAGTGGGCCGAGGCCAACCTCGCCCCCTACGGCACCAAGATCTACGCCAGCTTCGAGGAGATGCTGAAGCACCCCGACATGGTGGCCGTGCTTGTCGCCACCTCTACGAGTGTGCACGCCGAGTTCGCGGTGCGCGCCATTGAGGCTGGAAAGCACGTGCTGTGCGAGAAGCCCCTGAGCACCAAGCTGCCTGAGGTGTGTATTTATCTGAGAAACCGATATATTGGGTGATGGGATGCTAACTGTGTGTGTTTGCAGGCCATGGGCGTTGTCAACGCTGCCAAAGCTCACCCCGAGCTGAAGACCATGTGCGGTTTCTCCCGCCGCTTCGACGACTCCTACCGCGACGCCCTGGCCAAGGTCCAGTCCGGCCTCATCGGCAAGCCCGTCATTCTCCGCTCGCAGACCTGCGACAAACACGACCCGTCGGGCTACTTCGTCGGCTACTCCGCCCTCTCCGGCGGAATCTTCGTCGACTGCTCAATCCACGACATCGACCTGTCCCTGATGTTCTTCGGCGAAGACTCCGTCCCCAAGGCGCTCTGGTCCACGGGTATCAGCGCCTGCCACCCCGAGCTGAAGGCGCTCAACGACGCCGACAACGCCGTCGGCGTGGTCGAGTTCTGGGGCGGCAAGATCGCATACTTCTTTGCATCCCGCATGATGGCGCACGGACAGGAGGACGCCACCGAGATCGTCGGCACCGGCGGCAAGCTCAGCATCAACAAGAACCCGCAGAGCAACCTGGTCGAGATCGCGGACCACCAGGGCATCCGCCGCGAGGTGCCCGGCGACTACTACGGCCGCTTCGAGTACGCGTTCGTCAACGAGGTCAACGAGTACGTGGCCTGCGTGCTCGACGACAAGCCCGTGCCGCTCAGCATCGACAGCGCGTACAAGGCGCTCGAGATCGGAGCTGCCCTGCAGGAGAGTTTGATTACCGGCAAGAAGCTGGAGTTTGACGAGCAGGGCAAGCGGACGAACTAGAAATCTGTGAGGGCTAGGGAATGATAATGTAAATAGTGATGTCTTTGGGATTGGTGTTTGCTTTTCTTTTGTTGTTTGGGTTTGGCATGCATAGCTAGCAAAAAAGAGGTTCGGGATGAAATGCAATAGATACACCTTTTGTTACTGAACATCGTTCTTTACCGTGGCTCGAGTGATTTTCAGAAGTGCTTCGTGACTAACTAAGTATTCAAAGGTATCTCGTCTTCTAATTCTGGCTGACATGGCAGTATCAGAAGATTATATTCGGGTTGCTATTTTGGCAAGTACGAAAGATCAAGAGCCAACACCGAACATATAACACAAGACTTGTGGCCCCATATATCACCAAGCTCCTGCCTTCGGCCCGAATCGAAGTCAAAGATGCGTTTGTGTCAGGGGCTTCCGATCCGATTGCCACACCGAAATCGAGAGGTTTTCCGAAGCGAGAAATCGGACGGGATTTTGGCGTTGTTCTAGGTTTCGAAGCATCCGAAACGCCCCACTTTCGGACGACTTGAAACGGACCTCCTTCCGAAAGTGGGTCCTCCTCGGAAGTCGGAAGTCTACCCATTTTCGGACCGATCATAGATTAGGCGAACGGGGCCTAAGAACATCCGCCCGACTGGCCTTATGTAAGTCTCGTTTCTTACCAACCGTTTCTGTGCGTGGTTCTTTACTGCGAATCATCACTGATCACTAGACTCGACTAATTTTACGTTTTTGTAACCTGAATATCTAACATTATCAACGGGCAAGTCTATTATCACTTATAACTCAGTTATAAAAAAGGTGGGCTCTGCGAAACGGTATTTAAGCCATCATTTTGATAAAAACCATTGTTTGACCGTTTTTAGACCATTTCTGAGAAAATTCGAACGGTTTTCAGTCGGTCGTTCAACCATCATTTGTTACATATGTAATGGTTTCGTAGAACCCCCATTTTCTATAACTGTATTAAACAGTCTATTTTCTTATATCTTCCTTTATAGACACATGGGCATTGCCCCTCCATGATTCCACCAAAAAACTCAGATGTTGTAGCGTACAACCCTGCACTGTGGATCACTCGGTTGTTGAGTGTTGGGATGATGGATTTAAGGCTTGGCGCCTGCTTCTTCTGAAGAAACTTATGTTGAGACAATTCTGTTCTGTCTCTTTCACTTGTACGTTACGATCAATACAACAGAACCCTGAAAGCTCATCCCCACAAGCTGCTACACACACTGTTAACGGGCGATCGCCCATTTCAGAACTGACTTTTGTGACCAATTTTCAATTATTGGTCTTTTTTCAGCCTGATTTCAGCCTGATTTCATAGTTTCTTTTAACACGAAATGGTGGACAGGGCCTTTAATATTCGGAAATCACATAAATTCGTTATGAAATAGGGTATCGACCATAAAGTAACCGTACTTTAAACACAGACTTCTACAACAAATAAGATAGATGTTGCAACAAATGAAAGGGATTTCATAGCCCCTTCCAGTTAAGCTGTATTTTGTTTTACTTATTATAGACCCATCTAGACAATGGTACGATAGTCAAAGCAACCTGCTGTTTTAACACATGAAAAATGAATTCTGGGTTACCGGCAAGTGCCGTCTCGAAATATCGAGGACCTTGTGACCTTACAGTTTGCAGGGCCTGCGGAACTAACCTAACATCAGCTCACTCCGGTTCCGGTCCTATATTTGCTTATTGATTTTGCTTTCCCTCAGGTTCTAACATTTGTTTTCATTCGTTGTTCGAACTTCGCACATCATGCACATGCACATGTCGTAATTTCATCCCAGCGAAAGGGAGTCACAGGAAACGGCATATTCCGAGGCGTTGCTCGTATTTCATTGCATTAGCCAGGCCAGAGTTGTCGTCTAATTTTAGTCGACGTTGATAGTTGGCAGCCTTCCCTTGAAGATAGGCTTTTGGGTTATTGGCTTGAAAAGACAGGACGCAATGGTGGCGATGATAACCCCAAGGTACGGCTGAAGTACATACCACCATGTATCATTGCATTCTCGTTCTTTGAGAACTATCGTGAAAATAGATGCAGCCAAATCACCACACCAAAGGAAATCGAGGCGGAGCACAATCTGTTTCATAGACTTGATGGATTTGAACGTGACAATAGGAACTGATGTCTGGTCTGGTACACGAAGAATTGGCATAAAAGGCCCCGAATTCCGACAATTATGACGACTCTTAACTAGCTAGCAGCAGCAGAGAATCAAATCATCACGGCCATAAAAGCAGACTTAGCACTACTTGTTTCCACAATATCTACAATTCGAAAGATGAAATTATCCGCTCTCATCCTCCTCCCTGTGCTCTCTAGTATCGTATGCAGCACTCCTCTCCCAGCCGCCGAAGCTCTCCCAGCCGCCGCACCCATCGCGGACATCTCCCTCAAACCCCGCCAAACCCCCTCAGAAGCCACCATGCGCGCCGAAACCGACCAACTCCTCTACCGAACCCCCATCGCCGTCTTCCAAGCCGCCCTAAACTCCCGCACACCGCCCTACCTCTTCTGGCCCTCCCCCACCGCCAACGCGTGCACCAACGCGCCCGACCACCCGTGGGGCTTCAACTTCAAGAAGGCCTGCCAGCGCCACGACTTTGGCTACAAGAACCACCGCAACCAGCAGCGGTTCTGTCCGACAGAGCGCGCACGGATAGATTCGTTGTTTGCGAAGGACTTGGCGGATTATTGTAGCGGGAGGCCGTGGCTGAAGAGGTGGGCGTGCAGAAACACGGCCGCGCCGTATGTCGCCGGCGTCAGGGTTAATAGTCCTCCGTACAGCGCTGAGTGCCCAAAGCCCGGTGGTGGGATTGCGGGGACTGGTAGAGACGCGCTGGGGAGGTGTATCAAAGGGCAGAGATGTATTTAGTACTATTATAGGGGACATTCGGTTTTTGCTTGGGCTTTGGTAAAATGAAGGGCTCAGGGGATCATGAGATCTCACGCTGTATACTTTGTGGAAAAATACTTCAATATTTCTTGGTTGAATTTCGGGTTTCAGCGGCAACAGCTCTCAATTCTGCTACCACAGCATATTGGGCAATTTGTGCTATAATTTTCTTAAAAGTTGCCCCTCTTGGTTGGGTGTTGGGGTGTTACAAAACTATCTGTTAGCGTCACGTGACCGTAGTCACCAGCCTGAGCTCAAACATGTTTACATCCAAGTCCGAGCTTGCTCTCCTTCTGCAAATATCCGTGCCTCATTAGTCCAATTTTGTCTAACAAGATTCTAAAATCGAGATTTATAATCTCCAGATGATTGCATCCTGACTCAGCATCTCGGAACCCCCACGTGCACTTCGGACGATCTGGAGAGTCATAGAACGCAAAGTGCTAGATATACGAGTTTTAGTTTATAAATCACAGAATACCGCATATATAGATTTTGCCACCCAAAATGAACCTGAGCACCAGCTCACATCAGGAAGGTTCTAACCACATTGAATGCTAACATCAGTTGATTAGTGCTCAATAGCGGTAACTAATGAACGAAACTTCTGCACGTGGAACTATCAATAAACAGGTGGCGGAGGGGCGGAGGGGCAAAGGGGCGGCGGCGGCAACTGACAGGAACATATGACTGCATATAAGTCTAGATCTTTGGATGACCATTAGGTTGGCTATACGAAAGAGGGGGTAGTGCATGGCCAAGTTAATAGCTTTATACCTGTTCAGGATAGACAGTTGTATACCTAGTTAAACTTTAACTGCGACCCTGTGAGATTTCATGGCTGTTTAATAACTGAATAATTAAATTCCATGTCCAAATGTTGTATTGTACTGTGCAATCCTGCACCATCAATCACTCGATTGTGGTTCAATCCTGTGATCGATACAAGGCTTGGCGTTCGTTTCAAAAGTCTTCTGTGAGGCTTCACTTTGTGCTCTCTCATACTTGTACTGGTATCATCAATCGCACAGTCCATCTAAACTATCATCAATTGAACCCTCCAATCACCTAATACTGTGCTTTAATACAATAATTTCAATACAAATGGTTAATTAAATAATTAGCTTTATGGTATGTACGAATACTCAATTAGTCTCGTGCACAGCGGTGGTTGTTGCTCGTAACCTCGCTTATCACCACAACTTGACTGCTAGTAAGCACGAGAATAGCACTCAGTACTATTAGAAAAAAGGAGGGTCCAGGGAGACGGCTTGTGGTTGGTTTCGCGATGACAAATGGGTTTGCAGCCGTTTTTTAACCGTTTTTCAAAAAAAAAACCTGTTCTAGTACCATTCTTATTTTACAAACCGTCTCCCTGGACCCTCCTCTTTTCTAATAGTAGTATACGGATATTCTGTTGGCCGGCGGGCACCCCATCTCCACGGATCACCTAGTTGCCGGCCGAGCATGTACCCAGTACCGCACCTCCTTGGGCCAACCGTTTAATCCGCCGGCCACATGGTTGGCCGGCCGGTGGATTACTTACAGTCGGTGGACTGGCCGGTTGGCCCCAGGAGGTAGAGTACTCCACAGACCAACCAGGTACTCCGCGGACGCGGCGCCTCCGCCGGCCAACTAGAACAAGTATATAACCCAAGTATTAAGCCCACACCGTTCAACGTTGTATCTAGGAAGATAATAGACGTTCAAGTAATAAATCAGTGCGCATTTCTTTTTCTTATTAGAATGTCACTGAATCATAAGCAGTCAATCCTAATGGTCACAGCCAGATCTTTCCCCAAGTTCCTCTTTCGTCTGTAATGCCCTCTGGCCCAGAATTGGCATACTGATCCGTTCATCTGAGGAATCTTACGAAGTCGATAACTTGGGTTGGCAGATTTGAACGTATATAGCCGATGGCAGGTGTATTGGAGGGGATTTTATGGCTTGCATAGAGAAAAGTGCACTTTCAAATGCACTTATCTACGGTTGTGTGGTCTCGATTGCCACATTGTCTCCAACCTCATCTCCACGCGATAACCGAGACTGGATCAACAACATTACTTGTGCATGTTGTAACAAATAAGGAAGCTGTGTGGTCCTTTTGGGATGTGTACTTCTAGTGGCGGGTATGCAAGGACTTATTGGTACATAGTCTCGGCATGCCGCATAAGGCTGAGGTTGCGACTTCTATAAGACATGTGGTATCTTGAATTTGTTACTCTCGACATTGTTGAGCCCAAAAAATACTGCCAGCGAAACTCCTGTGCACATCTGTTGCTTTTATTGGTCATAGCTGACACTCCGAAATAGCCGCTCATATCAAGCATGCCTCTGGCTTCTTTTCGTGAACACAAGAAAAGAAAATGACCAAGAAGCATAAAGATTTAACCACAGGATTTTCCGAGTATTTTCGGACTCAAGCTTGAAGTAGGCTCCTTTTGAAAAGTGGTTTTGAGATCAAGTTGATTAGAAATTAGAAATTGTTGCTTTCGATGCTTGTTGTTTCAATCTGAACGTTTGCATTGAGCCACACAATGCAATATTACCTACTGTTGCCTAACTTACCACGAACCATCTTCGCGACTTCAGACTAATCAACCCACGAAAACCTAGAAAATTTTGGCGTTTGCCCGGGTGTTTATGGGCTGTTTTCTGATGTGATGGTATCATATGAGTACGCGTGTACGAGTTCGTCATGTTAGTGTGGTCCATCTACCTAGATTACAAGTCTAACTGATAGGTAGCTGAAGGGTTCAATCTGCATTGTACATATTCGTACATTATGCACGGACGATTTTCGAGACGCACTGTTGGCCGCTCAATGGAATTTGCTGCAGAAAAAGGCGTCGAATCGCTAATGCAGCTCGCGTTTCACTGTTGGGTTTGAGGCGCATGCCGGCTTTTTAGCCATCTTACTCTGTGATGCATGACCACAACTTCCGTACCTGAGATTATCCTCGACCGGCGACGAACAGAATTCTCCGCAATTTTTGTAAGTTTATTTCATTTGGTAGACCTGTCGATACAATCGCGCATACAGCTGAGATTGCTCAAGCAGTTGGACCTATTGACACCTCCGTAGTTGTAGATGGTGCTCTAGGCACATTGATTGCTCAATCGTGCTAGTTATGGTTGAATCGACCACAAGTCTCGCCGTGGGTCACATGCACACCCTGCTAGCAACCCTTGCTAACCACACACTCCCAGTTGCAAATTATAACGCTTGAGAGCTGAACCTCACTTGGCAGCACTTGACCGAGTTTCTACCCAATTCTGCAAAATCTCATTTCTTAACGCAAATGTTTTGACCCCGAACTCCCGGTTACAGCTCGTTAACGCACCACAAATAATTTTTTGCGAAATGCACCTACTAGAAGTGCTGCGATCACCTTTGGCATGGTACACCGGTATATATGTATATACATAGCTAGTCCGAGGGGTTAGAGTATACGTAAAATCTCTTACTGGTCGATGGCAATAATTCCCAGTTGTAAGCATAACGGCATGCCGTACAATAACCCATCATAAAGTGCGATCAGACACCGATGAATAGGTCGAGATACCTGACCTTCCCAGGATGTCTTCATCGCCCCTAAACCCCAACGCGTCGGCCAACCCCTTGTTGCGAGCCGATCAACTGCATACACATCCACATAGAGTACTAGGAAACTATTATAGCTGCATGCTATATTATCTAAAACATCTTGTTCTCGTACAAGCTCTTGATTGTGTAATTCTAGACCTCGTGTTAGTAGAAGCTCTCACTGTAGCTTGATTGATTATATCATGCAGGGTTACTTTTGATGAATCTCGATTTGAGTTGGTATATTCAGAACTTGGTACTTCTGGCTCATTAGTGTCATCCCACAAATTTAGCATGGCGCCATTCATCTTTCACGCCTCGTGTATAGATGTGGCACGTATGTGGCACTTTCCGGGTCAAATAGGTTTCCAAACTCAAGGAACATGAAATATTGCTTGCAAAGAAGCGTTACACACACAGAAAAGAAGTGTCAATTGAGGGTGAGGATGACTGAATGATGTGCCCCGTGCGCAAAAAGTAAAAACCCGGCGTCTTCTGGCGCCTCAAAAGAAAATATTCCCCAGAAACTCTTTATTGACTACCGCTTTACAAACTTCTGTAAATATTTGAACAAATCCCGCATGCGATAACTGTGCTGTCATCATCCGTTATCACTCGATAATGCCTTATGCCTTATGACTATCGTTGTTGCCGATTATCCCGACCCTGAAAAACAGCGCAACCCAAGCCCAGAGCAAACGCGACGGGGTAACCGGGAACGTTTCTCATTGTTCAGAGATGCGGGGCTGCTTTCTTGAGTCAATATGTTGTTGCGATGAGGCGTGGTGTAGACGTTTTTTTGGCCATTGGTATCGCCTTAATTCGTGAAACTGTGTCTAGCAAGAAAATAAGGCTATATAATGTCACACAATGCGGGGTGTACGAGTACGTGTTGTGCATATGCACGTCCATCGCCTTCAGTAACCAGAACAATGGGACTCCCGCGGGCACCCACCTAGAGTTAGCTAGCTAGCGCCTATTATTTTGTGGCCTGTCCTGTGAAACTGGTATATATACTTGTGTGCTATGCCGTATTATAAACTTAGAGAAAACACGCCTTCGACCTTGCGAACTCGCGAACGTGCGCCTGCACATAAATGATACACTCATCACTTTTCAGTGATTATATTTGTTGTAAGCGGAAGAACGTCCTACATACCTTGCATAAAGATCATCAATTGCAACGCCTCAAGAGCCTCATATCCCGCCCTGCTCTTCCACGTACCCACACAACCCAAGAATGAGCCTGTCGGACATTAGCCAACTCCATGCATTCTGCAATTCTTCAAAATGCCAATGCTTCCAGTCTTGCTCAGCATCCCCCTCGGCAATTAGAAGTGTTCTGATATTGGGCGCTGGGGTATTTGGTCTGTCTACCGCCCTCCACTTATTATACCGAGGACAAACCAATATCACCATCATTGACACGGGCAATAACAACGACGCTAGAATGAACAAACCCCTTCTCTCTCGCGATGCTGCTGCTGCATGGCGCTCCAATGAACTCCTCGAAAAGTATTTCCATGAGACAGGGGTTGTTGTCTGTTCTAGGAATGATAATCCTGTTTCGGAGTCTGCTCCATGGCGACGAGGCCGTACCAATATTGAACACCTCGTTTGCGCCGAAGATTTCCGAAGATGTGTGTCTCCAGCACTTCTTGGCGACATGCATGGCTGGAAAGGTTTGCTCTGCCGGGAGGACAGTGGTTGGATCGACGCCCATGGAGCGTTAGGCGAAGTAGCAGCGGAGTGCCGCCGATTAGGTGCTCTGATTATCACCGCTGACATTATCGAGTTTATTGTCGGAATTGACGAGAGAGATGTTATGGGTGCTCGAACCTCTACCGGGCAAGAATTTTATGCCGACCGAACAGTCTTGACAGATCTTCTAAGTTTGGTGGATTTTGAAGGCCAGGTGCGAACCAGATACTGGACAATAGCTCCTGCCGCTTTATACGATGAGAATTCCGCAATCCAAATGCGTAATCGCCCGGTTCTTGTGAATGCCGACAATGGGTTTTTCATTCTGGAGCCAGATCAAAGCGGTCAAGTAATGGCTTGTCACGGGCTTCCAGCGTATTCTCTTCCAAACCCCATCGATGAAGGCTGTGATATAAACCAGCTTTTAGCCGAAACGCTTGGACCGACTCGAAGACTCGCAGGTATGCCGCGATCTTGCATGAGTATCGACACTAGGGACGGAGAGTTTTTGATCACGGAGCATCCCCGCAAAGCTAATTTAATTATAGCAGGTGGAGGTGGCGATGCATTTGAGCATTTGGTAAAAATTGGTAGCTATGTTGCTGACGTTGTTCAAAGAGGAGAGGAAGGCCAGCGCCGGCAGTGGAGATGGAGGCCCAATATAATTTTCTCCTCTGCAATGGACTTTAGGAGCTAAGTATGATTTTGATGAGAACATTTTCCTCCCTAGATGACTTGATGAATTTCTTCCTCTAGTTATAATGTTGCAAAAAAACTTTGTCTGAGCTGTGTTTAGTTTAAGAAATCGACCAAGTCTCTATTTTCTTTGTTGGTTGCAGAAGAACTACATGCTGATAGATTAATTTGATTTCAAGTTTTGGACACTTATTTCGAGCATGCCGTGACATAAAATGAACTGGAAACGTCTGGATCCATGTAGTACCTCCCGTTGAAGGGTTCGTAGACCAAAATTTAATAGTTGTATATCTATGTAGTATTTGATCATGCTGACTGCGAGTATGACACTAAGATCACTATCTCGAGTAAAGCATGGCTAGCGAAAGCTTACTTTTCTTGCTCCTATATGTTTTAAGAATTGTTCCACTAAGCTGCAGTCGAAGGTTTGTCTTTTCTGCCCGGATGGTGAGAAGTTCATTGCAGATGATACGAGTGCGAGATAGGTAAATATTTAAAATGTATCAGGGTTTGCACTGTGAGAAGACAATGCAGTGGGGTGGGCACTTGATCAGGATTCAGAAGCAGCAAAAGATTACGTACGATACACGTAGCGAATGCAGTGTGTAGATTTCAAAATCAACGGTCATGTGACATGCGGCAACCACAACATTACATAAACAATCTAAATTCACCGGTTTGTTAATTGCGTTACGATACCCTTCTCTACTTTGTTACAGGAGCGCAGTAGCCGGAGAACCAGTTCGCATAGATGGCCTTTCATCAAGCTTTCGTCCCCTGTTTTTGTCTCTAAGTAGTCTTAAAATTTTGGGAGTCTTCTAGGAATTGGTTTACAATTCTTCTCTTTTATTTCTGTTACATGACACTGAAACAACGGCCTATCAGATGGGTTTCCATACGCCAACAGACCTCTTGAGATAGGGGGTTTATCACGGACGGATACTTAGCTGGTACTTTATTTGAGTGTTTTCTCGTAGAAAGCATGTATTTCTATACTTTGTCGCACTTGAAAGAGAACGCTCGTTCCCAGAGCCAAGACATAGTCTGTCTTAATCTCCCCAAATACTGGCCGCGCCGACTCATGTTAGTGTTCTCCGTATTCTAGCCGCAGGGATATATCATCCATCATTATTCTTATTATTTCAATAGACCCTCTATCTCAACTCTATTCACCTAGCTACGAAAAGTCCTCTGATAATCATAGAAACTGGGAAAACTTACTGTTCCACAATTCTACACAGTAAACCTAGTGGATCAGTGACTACTACACTATGACTGAGTGACTGTGCCCGTGTTGGATCCGGAGTCATACCCAGCGGTGGTTGCTGCTCGTACCTCGCTTATCACCTAGAGGAACGCAACGAAAACGGCTGGGCACGAGACAGTGGGTATCCCAATTGGCCTGGCGGATCAGAATATTAACATTGGAAATATAGGTAGTTGACTAATGCAAACAAATAAGCCCGGGTCGCGGATCACGGATCAAGGCAGAGCCGGTCTGACAGAGTATGGGCTGATGGTCTTGACCAGTTGCAGTAAGAAGCCACCCTCCCGTCTTTACTCTACTCTACTCTGTGACACTGGTGATCGACTGGAAATTCCCTTAGTCATTGACAGCTCACGCACAAAACAAATATGCAGATTCCTATGGTGGAGGAGTTGACGCAAGTTGTTGCTAATGGAGGTACCACAGACCTAAAATCAAACAACTGGGAGATAACTTGTAGGAAGAGGTCATATCACAGAGAATTGTGACAGGAACTTGGTAGCAGCCAGCAATTCAGGTGAAATTTTATCTATCCTTTCCACAAGAATAACATTTTGTAATCGAGAATTCAAAAAGTATGATCACATGCAAATGCAACCACAAATGCGATCGACAATTATCACTCGGTTGGTTCAACTTAGCATCAAAGAAATTTGATATTTTATTAGCTAGGTACGATCTCTACTCTCTCTAGATATCAAAGACCTACAAAAGATTACATACGGATACTTTAATCCGACTCAAGATAAATTATAAATTATAACGTTACGCAGCCTTCTTTACATGATCACGAGTCGACCATACCAGAGATCAAGCACGGCACATCGACTTTTGAGTAACAAGCTAGAAGGAATTAATATCAGTTTTCTATATAAAACATCAGATCTCTTTCCGCTAAAAGACTCTCTTATGATTCGTCGGGCTAATCATTCAACCCGATTTAGTCCACCGGCCGGCTTCACAGTTGATGTGTCAGATTTAGCTCAAAGATCAACGTGGTCACCCCGTACTACACGCTGACAGCAGTCAAATTTGTTCCAATTGGGAATAGGATAAAGAGGATTGGTGATAACTGTATTTGGTAATACATGATCAATCTTCGCCTCTGATTAATCATCAAAATGCCTTGCTGGGGCAAGGAGAGATCTCCAACACGACCTAAACTTGACGGGCTCTAATGGCTAGTGATCAATTCTTCAAATAACATTAGAAATCAACCTGTGTTTTCAGTCATAATAAATATATTCGTCATTCTTCCTCCCGCGAGGTTACGTGCACAACGCCACCGCTAGGCACGAGACTAACAAAGAGTCCAAGACCGCAAATTATCCCTTGAATCTCAACCACAAAATGAGGCGGATCGCCTTGACAGCCTCGAAAATAATTACTTGGAAAAACAATGTTTTAAGACACAAGCGCGCTATCCCCCCTCAGAGCTATAAATTCACCTGTTCATGATGTGAGCTCGGACCTCTAAAAAAATCATGTTGTGGTTGAGAAGATCGCTTTTGGATATTGTAACAGATGGTTAATATCTAGATCGATAAGAATCATGCTGTTCACTTGAGATATGTTTGCGACCGATATAAAACTCCAGTTTGCCGCGTTGAGGGAAATTGACAAGTTGCTGCTTGAAACAAGAAAAATGCAGTTCAAATTCCGTGTGGCAACTTTTCATTTGCAGAGGACCCACTGTGTATGTTGCTTCTGTAACCAACGGGGAAAGGAAGGGGCATTACCGGAACGACTAATTGAGGATTTAAAAACCGGAGTATGGAAGAAAAAACCAGATTTTACATCTCAGAGGCTTGATTTCTCATGGTATCTTTGTATGGGTTCAGTTCTAGACCTAAGTCCATGGATTATGCTGGTCGGCAGACCGACCAGTTGGCATACAGAGTGACTGGATTCTGAAAGCTAGCCAGTAAAGCCATGCAACTAGTTGAACCACGGATAGACTGATTCATGACCCGCTAGATGGTTGGCTCTTCAGAGGAGAAGCGCTCAGCGACTTCCCAGAAATAAGTTCAGTACTATATACTAGAGAAGTCAACCGTATGTGATAAGATGTTCTGGTTCCCGAATAGAGAACAAACAATATCTTGCTAAGAACTTTAGACACATAGTGGTGCACGGGCATGGGCTTGTTGGATTTATGGCTTCACTGCATGTGAAGGGTAGTACAGTGTCTTTTGACCGAAAAAGAGAGCAGTAACATAATTGATCATGCGATATAAAGCTTCAGAAACACGCACGTCCATACAGGTGCAGTTAGCTCAATTCTTCAATCATCAGGCGATAGGACGAATACCCCTAATCCTAGCTTACTGCAAGCCACAAATTCAAGGAGATCGAGGTTGCAAACGGAGGACCGCCGTCGCTCCATAGATTCAACCCAAGGTTTTGCCATACCAATTCTTCGGTAGATTTCAGAAAATTCATCATGTCCAGGGGGGTCTTGTGTTTAGTGGAAGAGGCCCGAACTGCAGCATGTTATGCAGCAGGTTTCCACATCGCAGGCTTCAGACTGGTCAGTTGGGGGAATCATCCATAGAGGGCAGACTGGCTTGTGAGTCAACTATGTCTGAGGTTGTAGAGCAAGAATCTGTCTTTTAATATAATAGCCGCCATTGTCCAAGCTATATAGCTGATCTAACTCAGGCCGTTTTATCCGGCCGGCCTTCACGAGAAGGGCTGCAAGCTAAGCCAAAGCTCAAAATCCAAGACTCTCCATGTACGTACATATGAATTCATTAAGTGAATCCCAAAAGCATCTTCCCAATGCGGTAGTTAACATAGTCAATGTCACTATTCACGAAAATAGGGGGTTTACATCCCTCCCCATCCACCCAAGTCCCACAATCCTCATGAGGGACCGGCCAGCCAGATCGAACAGCTTTATCAGTCGATCATATGCGGTTCTCTACAGGGTTTAGTTTTTCGTCGCCAGCACATCACGTTCTCTCAACAAGCATCCGTCTTGTGACTCCAGTTTGGTTAGTCGTTGGAATTACAGACAAGGCTGTCCATCCACCTCCGCCGACATGTCACCATCGATAACCACTTTGTTTCAAACCGCAGGATTACGCCGCGACATCATGATTCGGTGCCAACTACACGCTTTATAGCATCTAAAAGAGCTTCACACCGTTTGTAACTCTTGTGGAATCTCGCCTCAATTTAGGGGAAACAGGCTACACACTGAATGAGGGAGAACACCCGCATACATAAACCTACCACAAGAAAGATTGTCCTTGTCTCTAAGTGAGACACTATGTGACTGTCTAACAATCTGATCACGAAATGCTTTACATTGTTGGCCTCACGTGGATGTGCACCGTGGTCCGTTGGTCACTAGCCTGAGCTCAAACATCGTCTGCTTTCGAGTCCGAGCTTGCTCTCCTCGAACGTTACACATCACATCGATCTGTGTTTTACAAGACCACTGGCATCTAAAACTTTAAGAGTCTCAGTCTCTAACGAATGAGCTTGCTTCAATAGAATTGATGGTTTCAACTCCATCTCCCACAACTCCGAATGAACAACTCAGCTAATTTTGCTACAGATTCTCCTACTTCACTGATTACAGCTCACTGATTCACATCTTTATCACTAAAAGCTTTCTCAAGCTGGTTCCGTCACCAACAGCTCTCGTGCGCTGCTTCATCGAGCCTTCGTTACCGACAGATGAACTGCTTCATCTCCTATCACTAGCAGCTCTCCAAAGCCATCTCACTTTATCATCGACAACTCCTACAAGTTGCTTCTAATTCTCGCTGGTAGCTCTGATCCTGCTTCAGTGCAACGATTCCACGGCTACTCTACAGCTTCCATAGCTACTACATACACAAATGATCCATACCGGTCGTTTCCAAAGCATCAAACCCAAATGATGGAACACAGAAAGCTACTTGCTTTCCAGTCCAGGCTTGCTCTCCTCGAAAATTATACATCACATCGATTCACTACTGGTGACTCAAATAAAGTTGATGTACAAGGGAAGGACGACTAAGCCACAGCGCAGCCAATTTCCACCCTGGATCCAGGATCAAAACAGTCACGGGTTAGTATTGAAACGAAACGTTACAATACCGGTTATTACCGTACTTTGCATGCAGCTCTGTAACGTTTCAATACGGTTCGCTTGCTAAGGCTCAGTGCGAACCCATGATTCTTATCTAGATCTTATCAATTGGCTAATCTCTCACCAATAGCCACAATTTGGTTGCCAGTAGACGCTGAGAGCATGCAGTAGAACATTGCACGGATAAAAGGCAAATATGTCAGCCCTACGCTACGTTCTCGAAACCCGGATTCAAAGATAGCCACGTGGAATTTTCAGTACTGTACCGAAAAGCGTCAAAAATAGTCGGTAACGACAAGTACAGGATTACAAAACTGGTCGGAACGTAAAATACTATCCAAGAACGCTCAATTGCTTAAATGCACAGTGGACAGAGCATAATTTGGGCGAGCTATTGATGATTATGAAATGAGACTGTGAATTGTAATGACATCTTAATGACGGTCTAAAGACGTTACTGCTGGAGATCCTTAGACAGTAATCTTATTACACAAATTACAGACCACAAATGTCGCTTAGTCAGTTAAATAACATACGCCAGCTACTAATTACCCACGGCAATGCGGCAAATAACACCTACTTAGCTCTTTTCTTTTCTTCTAAGACCTCAACGAAGAATTTTTAGCTACATTTTCTCTAATAATACAAGATATTTCTTTCAGCCTTAGATACGTACTCGTACGTCAGACTGTATCTTACCTCTTGAGTCTTGAGTCTTGACATGGAAGGGACCGACATGACGTCACATTAGTGGCATTGGCCAACGCCTATCATTCTCTCAAGAAGCGCCCATCCCAGCACTTTACATACCGTGATACCCATAAACGAAGTCCAATAAACACACAAATCAGGCCGGATGGCTATTCCGTCCATACTGCAAAGAAAGATTTCGGATAGGTAGACTACTTTTGAGAGTGACATAATTCCTATATAACTACGAATGGAAAGCTATATAAACAACAGCTACGTACGATAACATCAGTTTATCTTTTTGAAAATCTAAACGACCAGAGAACCTTCAACCCTTCGATGCCACGCCGTTTGTTCAAAATTACGCAACACGACACCTACAGCTAGATATTTACACCTACAACATGGCAACTCTCACTCCGAACGCCCTACGCCTTCTACAACGCCGAGCAGCACCGTCACTAGCTCTCGCACGATGTCGGCCATTAAGCACCACGGCCTTCTTGCCCGCCACAGCCAGCACCCTTCCCAAGAAACCAGACTCGGCGATCCGCAACCCGCCACAGCCCCCGCAGCGAGAATACGAAAACCTGCGCTCCGGACACGAAGCCCCGACCTTCCTCGGCACCCGCAAGCGCCTCCCCGAGTTCAACCTCGTCGATCGCGTTGTTCTTGTCTCGGGTGGTGCCCGGGGACTAGGCCTTATCCAAGCCGAAGCGCTCCTTGAAGCCGGTGCCACAGGTCTGCCCGCCCCCATCCATATACTACTATATACAAGTACTGACACCTCCCAGTCTACGTCCTCGACCGCCTCGAGACCCCCTCAGCAGACTTCACCACCATCCAACAGCGCGCCGCCGACGAGCTCGGCGCGGCGCTCCACTACCGCCACATAGACGTCACCGACACCACCGCCCTCCACGAAACCGTGCACGCCATCGGCGCGTCGCACGGGCGCCTCGACGGCCTCATCGCCGCCGCGGGCATCAACAAGGAGGGCGCAGCGCTCGACTACTCCGCCGCGGACTTCAACCACATCCTCAACGTCAACGTGACCGGCGTGTTCAGCACCGCGCAGGCCGTGGCCTCGGAAATGGTGGCGCGCGGCAACGGCGGCAGCATCGCGCTGATCGCGAGCATGAGCGGCAGCGTCGCGAACCGGGGCCTGATCTGCGCCGCGTACAACGCGAGCAAGGCGGCCGTCGTGCAGCTGGCGCGCAACCTGGCCAGCGAGTGGGGCCGCCACGGCATCCGCGTGAACACCATCAGCCCCGGGTACATCGTCACGCCGATGACGCGGAGCGACTTTAAGGGCAGCCCCGAGAGGGAGCAGTTTTTGGCGGGCGGGAATATGCTAGGCCGCCTGAGCAGCCCCGAGGAGTACCGCGGCGCGGGCGTGTTTTTGGTGAGTGGCGCGAGCAGCTTTATGACTGGGAGTGATGTTATTATTGATGGTGGGCATCATGCGTGGTAGGAGGCGGCGGGAGAGCATGGGGATGGGATGGGGATGGGGATGGGGCGTTTTGGGCTTTCAGCGGATATTTATCAAAGGCGTGGCTTGGATTGTGCGAAGTGCTTCTTGTCTGTGTAGTTAAGTATATGTTTTCCGACCGATTGGCCAAGTGCACCACTTGGGCAACTGCATGGTCGACCGAGGTGGCAAGAAACCTACTCTCCATACGGTTGACTTTAAGTAATCGAGACCCTAAGTAATTAAAATGTCAGAGTAGGTGCCGCTGAAAAAATAATGATGTCGAATGGCGCTCAGTACTCTGCCACCCATCGGGTGATTGATCATGAGTGTGGAAATGATCTCGCAGGCTTACTGTTTGTAGAACATCACAAGTAGCAGAATCCTGTTAGTAATGGGACAGAGAATAGCGCACCAGCACTCAGATGAACTAACCGCAGTAGGCGCAATCCCAGCCTGGAGGATATACTGCATCCACCGTTTACCCTACCATCGCGTCTCCCGAACTCGCGTCCCGTCCCCACCCCTCCCCCTCCTCCCCATCCCCGGCCCCGCACCCGGCCCCACGATCACGCCAACCCCGCGATCACCAACCCCACGATTCGCAGCCCTATATCAACCCCGATGCCGCCCCCCTCTCCATCGCGACTCGCTCGCTTCCAGCCATCCCGAACACTCCAACCCTCCCCAGTGCCCCACCACCACCAATATGACGTCTGACTTCACCCCTGGCGAGCACGTCCTCGGCGCCGACCCGCCGCCGCCGCCCGAGACCGCCGGGTTCCGCCTCAACCACCTGATGCTGCGCATCAAGGACCCCGCGCGCTCGCTGCGCTTCTATAAAGAAGGCTTCGGGATGCGCACGGTGTTTACGTTCAACACCGGGCTGTGGACGAGTGAGTGAGCTGTGTCGTGTTGTGACAGCATGCGCTAATGAATGTTCCCGCAGTCTACTACCTCGGCCACCCCGACACGCCCGAAGAGCAGGGGCCAGAGATGATCGCGACGCTCGGGCAGCGCAAAGGCCTGCTCGAGCTGTACCACATCCCGCACGACGCGACGCCGGCGTATGCGAGCGGCAACGAGCCGGGGAACTACGGGTTTGGACACGTTGGGTTTACGGTGCCGGATGTGGCGGTGGCGCTGGAACGGCTGTTGAGAGTGTGCCCCGGGACGGAGGTGGTGAAGGGGCTGGGCGGGGATGGGTTTGGGACGATGGGCGTGCCGGTGCCTGAGGGGATGGGGGAGAGGGAGGCGGGGGAGAGGGTCGAGGAGGGGTATAAGGCTGTGTTTCGGCAGCTGGCGTTTGTGAGGGATCCCGACGGGTATGTGGTGGAGCTGGTGCCGCAGAAGGTAAAGTAGATGCGCTTGGGGAACGCTGGGGGAACGCTGGCGTAGGTAATTATTAGCTATCGGCATAGCTAGGAAAGGTTTATCTTTAAATTATAGTGTATCAATCGGAACAAATGATTTTTCCAACATACGCGTGACAATCTATGACTACGCTCGAATGATGTCCTGCCAGCTGGAGGTAGTGAATACAGACCTCGAATACAGACGTCCTCGGATACGTTACAGACCTCGAAAATTCCCCGAATCCCTGGATACACACCATGACCACAGTGCCTGTGACTGCCCTGATCACTGCCTGCACGCTACATCGCCAGTCTCTACCACGCGGTGAGTCGTGACAGTGACGGCAGTGCTGCCTGGCTCTGCCGTTTCGACTCATGAGCACTCACGGTACCGTTGTTCCCCTGGTTCTTCAGCGCGTTGAACGTTGCCAACACAGCACGTCCTTTTTCTTGCCAGTACTAGATAAGAGCCATCCTAGCCAGCCTTCGGAACGGGCCAGTCCACAGTCACTCCAGTCAGTCCAGCCAGTCCATTCATACTGGCGAACTGCTTATCCAACGGCGACGTTTCAACATTCGTGATCAACACTTCTACAAATGGCGCACAGCGGGAATATCTGCCGGCCACTAACTATCAAGTCATGGATATGGGTTTCGAAAATGAGTATCGGGACAGCGGGGCAGCGGGGCAGCGGGGCAGCGGGGCAAGCAGTGTGCAGAAACTGGGTTTAACTTTTATATTTTATATCTATCTAGAATACTTCTATCAGAGGGATTTCCCAACGGGGTGTTTGTCAGCTATCGAGGTGTCTCACTTGGTAACCTAGCTAGGCGACCAATCACAAATGTTTGTTATGGGCCGAGCGGTACTTGGTTTTTTGCTGATGCTCCCCGCACCGCTGCCGACATTTCATTCTCGCGTTCCTGCTCCCTCATGATGATTGACAACTCATTCTCGTATCCAGCCACGAAGTGGCTATGACGGTACTATATACAGTTTTGACCAAGGAGAACAAACAAACAAAATGCAATAACAACCAAGAAAAAAAACCAGCTTTTTTCCTCCACTCTAGGCCGATAAGCATCTTTGACCCACAGTTCGCATCCACCTGACTACGGTGACTTCTTGAACGGAGCCTGGCCCAAACGTGTCCGTTTCATTTGACATGTTCCAGTCGGCATCCCAACCTGTTGGAATCAAGAGCCTTTCCCCACCCGGGTCTGGTATCCCACACTTTTCATACTCTCCTGCTCCCTCATCTCCCTTCGGCTTTTTTTTCCGCAGGCGCTGAATCTCACGGACAGCGTCTGCCTCCACAGCAGTATTCTCATCCGCGGTAACGTCTAAATCATCGAGTGGATTTATGTTCGCAGAACCCAAGTCTTGTTCAGTAGCTTCCGCTGTGCCTGTTGGAAGCACGTTGATGAAAGCAAAGATGATTATGAGCAAAGAAGAGCAGACAGCAAACTTGATGTATTACGTAGTGTCTAGTGATAAGAACAGTGCTTCTCGATCTTTTTCTTGCTGGGGGTTTTTTGCTTCCTCCCTAGCACGCATGGCCCGGTCCTCTGCTTCAGTCCACTGATCAACCGCTTGGGTAGGTTCAGTGTCCGACTGAACTGTACCCAGCTCTTTTTGTTGAAGCTTCACTTGAACCTTCCGGGCTGTAGCTGGATTGCGCATTGTTCCTATCAACAAACAAATTAATTTTGCTCCTTCTAGTTATTCTCCTGATCAGGTTGAACTTACCTCCTGGGTCCCGCGGTGAAACACCTTCTTCCTGTAGGGACAACGCTTGCATCTCAGCCCAGAACTCTGCCTTCTTTCCATGCCTGTAGCTAGCTTGATTCTGCACACATAGCTTTACCAAAGGTTCAGGGATTTCAATTGGGCCTTGAGGTAGTGGGGGAGGTGCGGTGGTGGAGCGCGCTGTCTCAGCTGCCTTTACTCTTGTAGGGCAGGCGGGGTCGAGTGCGCGGTGGGTGGTAGAATTACATAAAGTGCACTTGATGGCGCCGTGGTTGCATGACCTGCCTTGACGGCAGCCAATGACTGTGCAGTTGTGTAGGTCGACGTGGTGGGCTTTCGAACAGACACCACATCTGGTGAGGTTGGCGCAACGTTCAGTTGCGTGTCCCAGGGAAAAGCAGTTGCGGCAGAGGGTTCTGGGAGTTGCTGAGAAGAAGTCGTCAATCCTGCAGAGTCTGCCTCGGAGGGTGAATTGCTGGATGCCCAGGGTGGCCATAGTGTGCGTGCCCTGGATTTTGATGATTATTGAGGATGCAGCGCGGAGCCTGCCGCGGGTTGGGTCTATTTGCTGTCTGGTCTGTTCGCTGAGCAGCCATCTTGGCGGCTCAAGCAAAACCATCTGGGAATAGTGAGTGGTGAGTTCTGAGGCTACGTCTGCGTACAACGTGTCCATATGATCTGGGTGGAAGTCATGTTTCCAGGCCTGTGTTCGGGCACCGGTGCATGCGGGTGTTCGTGACGGTAAGGCATGTATGTTGGCTGTAGGCCGTACTTGTAGGTCGTTGCAGGTGACCATGGTATCTGATGAAAGGGGGTTATTGAGCCGGACGGTGGGAGGTCCGGATGGTGGGAACTGTGTGTTGTGAATGCTGAAGAATGTTTGAACGAGAGTGTGAAAATATTCTTATATGTGATTAAACGTGCAAATTTATCGCTAGAATTCTGGGACAAGACCGGCGACGACAAATATCGCTGGAATTCTGGGATGAGACCGGCGGCGACAAATATCGCTGGAATTCTGGGATGACCGGCGGCGACAAATATCGCTGGAACTCCGGGACGAGACCGGCGGCGACAAATATCGCTGGAATTCTGGGATGACCGGCGGCGACAAATATCGCTGGAATTCTGGGATGACCGGCGGCGACAAATATCGCTGGAATTCTGGGATCTCCGGCAGCGACAAATATCGCTGGAACTCCGGGATCCCCGGCAGCGACAAATATCGCTGGAACTCCGGGATGAGACCGGCGGCGACAAATATCGCTGGAATTCTGGGATCCCCGGCAGCGACAAATATCGCTGGAATTCTGGGATCCCCGGCAGCGACAAATATCGCTGGAATTCTGGGATCCCCGGCAGCGACAAATATCGCTGGAATTCTGGGATGACCGGCGGCGACAAATATCGCTGGAACTCCGGGACGAGACCGGCGGCGACAAATATCGCTGGAACTCTGGGACGAGACCGGCAGCGACAAATATCGCTGGAATTCTGGGATGACCGGCGGCGACAAATATCGCTGGAATTCTGGGATGACCGGCGGCGACAAATATCGCTGGAATTCTGGGATCTCCGGCAGCGACAAATATCGCTGGAACTCCGGGACGAGACCGGCGGCGACAAATATCGCTGGAACTCCGGGACGAGACCGGCGGCGACAAATATCGCTGGAATTCTGGGATCCCCGGCAGCGACAAATATCGCTGGAACTCCGGGATGAGACCGGCGGCGACAAATATCGCTGGAACTCCGGGATGAGACCGGCGGCGACAAATATCGCTGGAATTCTGGGATCTCCGGCAGCGACAAATATCGCTGGAACTCCGGGATGAGACCGGCGGCGACAAATATCGCTGGAACTCCGGGATGAGACCGGCGGCGACAAATATCGCTGGAATTCTGGGATCCCCGGCAGCGAAGTGGGTGTATCTTCGAATGTAGCAAATTTGTCGCTAGAATTCTGGCGACACCGGCGGCGACACCGGCGGCGAAGTGGGTGCAACTTGACACCGGCGCGGTGTTGTCCTGTTCCATCTCAACCCGGTAGTTGCTCTGTCGGTCGGCCAACTATATTCGTCAGTGGAATTGTCAGAGTTCAAAGGTCGGAGTGCTCACGTCTTCAGGTCATTACTGCCATACACGCCTTCCTTGGAGGCCCGGGGACGGCCTGTGTTAGGATCCGCAAACGGAAACAGTCACGTGCGAGTGGCCAGACTTGTTCTGCATCCTTGGACAAGTTTCCGACAACACGATGCTTCTTGGAGATCAAGCGCCCATTGTCGAGTTCCAGCTCTGACTCAGAGCTTCTCTTCCGCAGCACCTAAATTGTCCAACAATCAGTCAAAATCTTCAAATAACCTAGGTGCATGTCATGTGAAATACCGGAACCGGTGGAGATAAGCTTCTCCTGTCAGTGCGTCTTGAGCTACGGCTTTTTCTGGGCGGTGACCGAGGCACTTCTAGTGATATGGATGGGGCCGGGGCCGGGGAGCTGCCAATGTCGATCGGCAACGGAGACTGGAGAGACTGTGAAGTGGTGCGCCGTTTGTCCATTCTGTCATAATGGTCTTCGTCCGACTCGGTTTGATCACGCGAAGGATCCGGGTTTTCATCATTTATAGTGATGGCCATGCTGCCGCGGACCGAGACGGTGTTTTCTGGCTCTTCTGATTCGGACTCCTCGGACTCGGCGTCATGCGGCGCCATTATTTGTTGTGCCAATGTAGGAAATTGTGGAGGCACAGGCACAGCGACCGCTTGTGGCGTTGGCGCAGGAGTCGGAGCGGCGTCGCCGGGTGTAGATGTTGGCGCTGGGATGTCGCTGGAAAGGTGGATGCTGGGTGCGAAGTTCATATCCTCAGGTGTGGCTTTGTAAGCGTCGGAACCGGCAGCTTTCAACACTTTGGTCTTTGGTTCAAGCATTGTGGTAAGATGTGCCCTGAGGTTCTCGATTATCTTGTCTTTGTACCACTGCTGCAAACCGCTATAGGTTGCACAGAAACGGTGCATGTGTGCTTCTCAAATATCAGACATTTCCCGTGAAATTGACCGTCAGATAGGTGAATAATACGTACGCATGATACATTTGCGGGTGAACTTCGGGATTTTGCCAGTCTCGGTGGTTTCAATCTTTGTATACAGCGCCCAAAATAAGGCACTCGAGATAAAGCAAACAAAATTCCCGCTGATATTTTTCAAGATCAGATCGGGGTTGTTGTAAGCCTTCGAGCGGCTGGTCTTGCAAAAATGAAGGTGAATAAGATTGGCGATCGCGGAGTTCGTGAACCGCATTGTCGCCGTCTAAACCAGTAATTACAACCACATTCACAGCGAAAAACACGGTAATTGGCAATGTACACACCTCGTACTTCGTTTCATGACAGGTGAAACGATCATTCTCCAACAAGTATTGGATCCTGGCTTGAAGAGGTTCCGCCTCCAAACCGTGTAATCCGTACAGATCATCAAGGTTCGCCCTTGCTCTGTAAAGCACCTGAGAGCGCGCACTCGCCTGCGTTTGTTTCATCTGAGCGTTTGCAATTGTCAGTTGTCTGGGCCGGGCTCGTCGTCGGAGTGCGGAGTGTCTTTCGGGCCACCGCACGAGTCCTGTGGCTTTTTGCTCTTCCTAGCCTTCTTCCTAGGCTTCTGCGCAACTTGTTGGGACCGCAGCTTCCTGAAGATTCCGCGTAACGTGACGCTCCCGGCATCCGCCTTGCCAACGACGGCCCCGCGCGCCGCCGTTATTTGTTGCGCCAATGTAGGAAACTGGGGCGGCAACTGCGCGGAGTCGAGCCTGCTTGCGGGGTTGCTCCCATCCGCTTCGTCGTCACTGCTCGGGTGCCCGAAAGATGTAGGGCTGGACATTCCCTGTACAGAATGATAATCCGGCGGATCGAGAGGGTGGCGCCGAAGCTTGGTCACATCAAAGGCGTCTGGAAAAATGCAAAACATCACGTTGTGGGATTTCGTCTATCCGGGCATCTGCTCCTCCGGAATATTTCTTTTATTTTTCTCGTATGCTGATTGTGCTACCATCAGCACAATGGTAATCGACTCCGCGGTTGTGAGTCTCCTTGGGGGGGCGGGCATCGTCTGTAGCGCCCTCCAAGGGTCCAGTATTCGCTCGCGGCCGTCGTCGATGTTGTTTACTTCCGACATGCTTGCGACGTTGGATGCGTGGTCTGCGACTAGTCGATCGTGTCGAGTAGCCGGAACGTGCAATAGAGGTAGAAACAGACACAGGATCAGGAGGTTTTCGGGTGAGCTCGTGAGCTCGTGAACCGTGCCCAGGAGACTCGTCTCCCGGGCACGATGTGACGAGTACGAACCCCGCAGCAGGACAAATTTTTCGGAACTTATAGGTATCGTTACCCGGCCGTTGCCGGTCGTGAGATAGACCCCCACTCCAGCTCAACCCCGCAACGTAATAGCGTGTGTGTCTGTGACGTGGCAAGCGTCGAGATCAGGCCAGAGGTATGTATGTATGTGGCGTCGGTGCACTCGAGAGTGTGTAGACTGCGTCAAGATGGTGTGAAGGAAGCTGTGAGGACGGGGATTGTGGACAGCGAGCTGGTCTTGAGTTGTTGGTGTACTGTATGTAGGCGGGGGGGGGGTCTGGAGCTGTAGGTGGGCGGCGGGTTTCGAGGTACTGCCGAGTATTCGCTTTCCCCGCACTTGCTCTGCTCTACTACGCAAGGCAACAACACACGCGGCGCGCAGCTTATGCATCAAACAAGCAGAAAAGCAGAACTAGGTAAGTGCGACAGGCCAGGAGATCCGAGCAGCAACCATAACCAGCCCGAGTGATAACCGGTGCATACTTGACAATTCGGCCAACAACGACATCACGACACCGGTCCTGGCCCGCGCGCAAAAAAAACGTTCCAACCCACGCCGCCATGATACACGGGACGCGGGATGCCGAGCCGTGCCAACACGAGAACGCAGCTTCGAGCTCCAGCCGCACTCGCGACGCGCCTTTTTGGTGCATGTGTGGTGGAGATGAGCAACGGGCGGCTGGATGCACGCGTTGATGGGAGGTGTCGTCGATTATCGATTGGGAGCTGCGTGTGGTGTTGCGGCGGCGGATTCCGCGGGCGTGGACCTGCTGGCGTGGACCTGCTGGATGGGATGCCCCGTCTGTGCCCCTCGAGGACATGCTGCACGGAGACACGCATGGAGCACGTCCAGGCTGCCACGACCGCCGTGGTGCATGTACTCCGCGGCGGGGCGGCGGCGCTGGTATAGTAGATAGGCTGCATGTCGTCCATTGGCACAGGCTCGGGCGAGAAGGTGCGGCGATGGCCGGCCCGGAAACGGCACAGACTGTGGAGACACGTGGGTAGGCGGGAGCTGGGCTGCTGGAATCGTCGATGGCGGAGAAAACGGATTATTGCCTTAATGCTGGCGATTAACTCGGCTCCCTTGGGCCCTGACATACTCTCCAAGACTACAGCAGCCATCTCCTATACTTACAAAGCACCAGGACGTATATGCTCTCAAAACGGTGCCCCAGTCCACCTCTTGGGGCAGATCTCTACTAACGACAAGAGAAAACAGCAAGATTAACGTAGAGGGGATCGAACGAACTTTCGGCCGATACCTGATATTGGTGTCGAACCTTGGGGACATAACGAGTGATACCCATGCGCCGAGTGATCCCGCTACACGCAACAGTGCGTATTTCTGATATCCGTCCCTGCTGCAGAAATTCATACCACCAGTATCACAGCTATATTCATCAATGCATCGCATCCTCTGCATCCAAACAGGCTTCCAAGGAACAGACACTGGAATGCCGTCGAACACGGGGTAACTACTGCACCAGGCTTGTACCATTCGTGTGCAATTAAACTTGCGAATGTCTGTAACGCCACGATACTGGCAGCCCCTCCATTCCGCCCCGCATTCTCCTCACACCGCAACGGCCACCATCCCACCATCCTACCATTCCAGCTCGCCGGACCACCCATAGAAACTAAACCAACCGCCATGTCTACGCCGCCGCCGACGTAATGCCCGTACCCGGATCGTGGCGTTGTGTAGGCTCGCTTTTTGGTTACGTTTGTGCGCTCCACAATTCCGCAGCCGGCCGATAGCTGGGACCGGTCACCTGTGGCGTCGTGGGCGTCGACCACAGCAGCAAGTCGGACGAGATCGTGGCAACGGCCAGCAAGAGCGTTATCGCGCCACTCTGGGTGCAGCTGTCGTACGCTTTTCACGATGGCACGACGGACGACAGACGGTGCTATGATCAACGGTTGCGAGTGAGATCCCGCCCATCCAAAGTCTGGCTAAACTTTGCCCCGGTGGAGCCAGCCCTGCTCGAGCGTCACACACACACGCACACACAGGCACACACATCGCATTCGTGCGCAGTTCTCACGATGGCACGACGGACGCAGACGGCGCTGTGGTGCGAGTGAGATCCGAGACCCCCGTACCCGCCCGCCAGCAGAGCATTACACACACACCGCATCCGCGCCCTCCCGGCCCACCCCAGCGCCGTAACACAGCAATCCATCAGATACCAACTTTCGACCCCAATTTGCCGGGTCGCCAGTCGTACAGGCTGCCTACAGACACATGGCGTCACGATTGCAGATATATGATTATGACTGCGATTTGCGTTTGCTATATGTGAGCGGATGCTATCGATCCGCGACGAGCCGGTGCGCTGGACATGGCATTGCGGGCTGCGCATGGGAGATTCATTACACTGTGATACATGAGATTGATTGCAATGTGGTGGAGGAGATTAATTGCACTGTGGTACAGGAGCATGTGCTGACCCCATCTGCAGGGCGACAGAAGGCAGGAAGGAAGGAGGAAGGAATGCATGTTACTTCACAGGACTTGGAGTGTGGTTATGCTTATGCTTATGCCTGGGCATGGTTCATGGGTGCAATATATATCATCAATGGCATGGCCGGGACAGCCGGGATTGGGGCACGTGAAGACACGTGCGCGACTCCATATACCCCAAGAAATCGCAATCAATGGCCTGGTGCCTACTCAAGGTGCTTGTCCATCAGCGACGGCGCGTTTCAGCTCAAAGGTATGCAGCACGTCAACATGCACTTCTGTGTTTGTTTATCCGTTTCGCCCCTCCAGCCCGCCACACCCGGCTCCCCTGTCCATCGCCCCGCCGCTGTCGCTATCAACGTCGCCGCCCAATGGTGAAACCCCCACCTCGCTCGCTCGACTCCGAGGCTCGGTATTGAATCGACCCGCCCTTACCGGTGCCCGCCGCCGCACGCAACGCCGCTGCGAAGGCCGTGCAATATACATGGCGCGGCGGGGCCTGGGCGTCTGGGCGTCGTTTATCGGCGGGTGTGCGTGCGATGCTGGGGACCGGTGGCGGGGGTGTTCCTGGTGGCTGGGTGTGAGTTATAGCGCTGTTGCCTGGATGGTGCGGTCCCGCCGTTAACGTCAACCCTCACACGCCGGCCCAAGAAACTGAAATCTGCTGCAGAAGTCAGTCGCAGATATATCTCCACAGGTGGACGCTCCGAGTCTGGCGTCGCAGGTAATCGCGCAAGTTGTTTCTGTTGCGGTGGTGAACCATGAATTATTGCCTTTACCATTGACTTCACGACGTCGCGGTAAGCACTGACCCTGCCCTGTCCAATATATCGCCAATCCAATCCATCCACCCATATCCATGTTTGCGCCTGTGTAACGCTCGTCACATCAGTCCCCACCAATCCAGCACTACAAAAAAAAGCCGCATGTCCTATATAGAGTTCCATAGCTACTTTATGCATGTATGTAGAGTACAATATATAATTAGACGCATTGGCGTATTGGCGTATTAGCGGGGCCGCTGGTACATAAGTAAGACCAGCACACCCCCGCATCCGGTAGACGCTCAGCCTTACCGTATCGATCCGCACCCAGCGACGTCTTATGGAGTGTTGGGTGTGTAGGAGCAGGGACGAGTCTTGTAGAGTCTTGTAGAGTCTTGTGAAGTACTCGTACAGACAGGTGGGGTTCTGATGAGCGAGGGGTGGTGGGTACAGTCAGCGGCATCATGATTACTATTTACTATCATGATCAAAGTGAGCCGATGGGAGTCGACCGGCAAACAGACCTGCGAGCTGATAGTACTGCCTACCTACACTCCTTCCCATGTACTCGTGCAATACTAGGCAACCGTACTTTACTCTCTATTGATAACTACCAGCATCAATTCCCCCGCGGTAGGCTCTCACCGGGCCCAAGACTTGCTCGTTGTGATTACTGAGCGGTGAGTTTATGGAACCGGCATGCATTGGCTTTGTGATCGCCCTGTGTCTATTTCGAGCAACGTCCGACGTCTTTTCGTGTCCGGATTGGCAGCACCGTCTCTTTCCCCAGCGAACTCAATTGATCAATTCAATCACGGCCGTTCACGGCCGTATCGTGGGTGAGCGCCGATTGGCACGCTGCACCCCCACCACCGTTCCAGTCCAATACCATAGAAATGCATCATGATCTCTAAGGTCTCTACTGTCACCATAAACATTATATAGTATGTAAAGTACAAGAATTGTGTGTAGAATATAGATATTGTATGTAGAGTACATAGGCGTTGCACCTGATCTGTGTCGGCGGTGGTAATTAAGCACCAGTGGTGACTCGGTTTTGGCCATTTGGGATCATGTCTGTCATCGCCCTTATTCTGCTCTGCTCTGCTCTTCCCCTTCCTGTGCACCTACATAACCCTTTCATCTCCACCAGCCGTGCTGTGCCAGTGTCTATTTGCAGCATCAACCGTTTGATTGGCACCTCCGTCTCGTTCTCGTGAGCTGTGCCGATTGGCACACCCCCACCCCGTGCCGAGTTCCAACACCTCATCCATAACTGCATCACGATCTCCACGAACACGGCCACCACCAACACGACTTACCGGTACATACTGTACTCTACATCTGTACCGCATTTGAAGGTCGTACCATTCCCGCGCGTGCAATCTGGCAACTGCTCGCGGTGGGATTACAGACGGGTTGGCGAGCGAAAAGATGACTGCAGTCACTCCACCACCAACACCACACGCTTCCAGCTTCCATCCCACCGCTGTCGGTACATACTTCCCACAAGGCTGGCTGGCTGGGCGGGCTGCCGGTGTGTGTATGATACATCGTACTCGTACTCTACACAGGACGCATGTAGAGCTACAAACACTTACACACAGCACCCGGCAGCGGCATCGGCATGCCAGCTTTTACGTACAACGGCTTGCCGCGATGTCTGTCGTCTGGATGCAGGCCCTACACCTCCCTCACACCTCGCGAACCACAGCCCCCAATTGGCGCGGCCCTCCCCGGAACCTGCCTGCCAACGCACCCATTCCATCCAATTCCATCCATCCACCCTCACTCCCTCCACCCTCCATCCACTCATCCAGCCGCAGCCAGCAAAAACAAAAACCGAACTCGCTCGATTCGATTATCTGCGCACACTCCCACTGGACGCTCGCGCCCATTCGCCAGTCTGGCGTGGTGCGTGTGGTCGGTGCGGTGCGGAAATGACCACCCGAAACGCGTCGCGGGTTAGCGGGCGCGCGCGGCGACAGAAACAAGCATTGATCGCCGGCGCCCCGGGTCCAGCGGCACCTCCTGGCCGCCGTCATGGCCGCGCCCTACGTGCAAAAGTATTTCTGTCACGCGGGGTGCGACGGATGCACCGGAACGCGGCCGCCGGCTGCAGGCGGCCTGAAAGCGACGGGGGAGGGAAGAAAGAAAGAAGAGGAAAAAAGCTTAGCACGCGCTAGGAGTGCGGGGGCCAGGGGGCAGGGGCTGAGGCAGGCAGGGGGGAGGCTATTTCCGGCGCTCGCTATGGATTGCTGGAAGCGGGTGCCGGCGTGCCGGTGCCGAGACGGCGGTGAGGGTAGGAACGAAGGGTGATGGGATGGGGATGCGGGGAGGGAATGATGGGGATACGAGGATGGGGTGGGGTTTGGGGGAGAGGGGAGATAGAGGGAGGGGAGAAAGCGTAGGGGAGTGGTGTAGGGCCGCCGTTACGGCGCGTGCTGAAGCGACGGCGGCGCTGCTATTCATAGCCGTACCGTACGGCTGGCAGTCAACCTGCACTCTACATACATAAATAGAATCCCGCGGAGCTGAGCCAGCCAGCCAGTCACCAGTCATCCAGCAAGCGATGAATTTTTTCTCGGCTCGGCATGGCATGGCAAGAGCGGGCATCTGTGGAATGCAGCAAAGCAAAGCAAACCAGGTCGGGACCCCAGAATAGTCGGTGTTGTCCATGGTTGTGCGAGATCTGGGGTTGCGGACACCCGCAGTCGTCGGCCGGTCAGTCCCAGGTTTCGGCGGCGGAGAACCCAGAATCGAAAGAAGACGCGGGCGATCGACAGGGCGGGCTCCTGGAAGGGACGAGTTGCACGGGGAGCGGCTGGACGGCAGGGATGGGCGCGCTAGGGGGCTGCTCTACTGGATTGGGAGCAGCGACCAGCGACGGGCTACGTTAGGGCTAGACCAGGGGTAGGATTCTGTCGTGTGTCTGCCTGGTGAGTGAGGTTCTAAGAGCACTCTTTTGCACGTCCTCTACAGACATGAGTGAGGGATGGGAGTTGGAGTACACCCCTAGAGAGAGTCGGCCGACTCATGCTCTCCCCGCGTAAAGAGCCCCGCGTCAAGAATTGCTCACTGAAAAGAATAAGTTGGGAACGCTACCTGCATGTATCCCACAGCTGAGCTCAGCCTCACCACGCGAAACCGCCTTCATTTCCATCCGCACGCTCACTCCTCAGCCCGCCGCTTCAAACCTCATCCGGCTAGCGTAGGCGTCTGGCACCATCCCAAATCCAGCGCTGTTGGAATTGTTCGTGCTGCTTCTCAGTGGTGGTGGTACAGCGTAGTGCGCCCTCAACCCGTCTGACTGGCTAAGCTGCACACGGCGTCCGGCCGTCAGAGTCGCGGTCGCACCGACGCCTGCGCCAGAGCGAAATGGCGGCTGCAGGTGTTATAAAGACCCTGACGGCACCGCTCCCCAGGCATGAGCTTTTCCCCTTCTCTTTTCTGCAACCACTCACGAAAAGAACGCATCGACCGCAACCTCACTCGCTGTTGTTGGTCTTTCGGTCTTGCTTATTTCTTCTCCAATTGCCATTTACTACCATTTCGAAAACTTCTTCTGGATATCCACTTTCTTCAATATTTTCACATTTTTTCACGGATACCGGAACTCACACTCATTAAAACGAACCCAGTTTATTAATCCCCAAGCACGAGATCTTCAGCAATGAAGCCCATCTCCTTCGCCACCCTCCTCGCCACGGCCCTCGCGGTCACCACCGGCGCGGACGCCGCAAAGCCGTGGGGCGCCTGCGGCACCGGCATCGCCTCGGACGGCACCGACTGTCCCACCGGCTACAGCTGCACCGAGATCAACGAATCCTACTCGGAATGCCAGAAGGACACCTACCACCAGCTTGCCAAGCGGCAGACCAACACCTACGTCACCGGGCCCGCCTCAGGGACCAACGAGCGGTGGCCGGTGAACCGCCTCGCCGCCGAGATCCCGACGGTGTACAACATGTTCATCCTCGGCCTGGACGCGGTCATGAACGTCGCCGAGACCAACATCCTGTCCTACTACGAGATGGCCGGCATCCACGGCGCGCCGTACAAGTCCTGGGGCGCCGGCGATGCGAACACCGGCGCGCAGCTGGGGTACTGCACCCACAGCTCGGCGCTGTTCGCGACGTGGCATAGGCCGTACCTGTCGCTGCTCGAGCAGCGGATCAACGCGCATGCGCGCAACATCGCAGCGAGCTTTACCGGCGCGACGGCGGCGACGTGGAGGAACGATGCGACCCGTGTCAGGCTGCCGTACTGGGACTGGAGCACGAACGGCGGGGCCATGCCGGCGCAGCTGACGCAGCCCACGGTGACTGTTACGAGACCTGGCACGAATGGTGTGCCGACGCAGGCGACGATTGCGAATCCGCTGTATGCGTACCGGTTCCGCAGCAACCGCCGCACGACGGACTTCCGCGACACGAGGATCCGGAATAGTGCGGCGACGCGCAGACAGCCGCCGAGTGATATGAGCAGCAACAACATGGCGGCCGCGGACCAGGCTGTGCGCAACGGTTACAGTTCCCGCCGGCAGAACACCTATAACTTGTTCGGTATCACGACGTTCAACGCGTTCTCCAACAGGGCCTGGACAAACGGGAACTCGCCGTCACAGTTCACTTCCGTGGAATCCGTGCACGACGAGATCCACGTCGTTATGGGAGGCCGATACGGACACATGACGTGGGTCGAGTACTCCGCCTTTGACCCCGTGTTCTGGCTGCACCACTGCAACGTCGACCGCTTGGTGGCGATGTACCAGGCCGTGTACCCCAACGGCCGTGTCACCCCTCAGCAGCGGTCCCCCACTTATCCTCGCCCTACTGACTCCGGCAATGATGATATCAACACCCCGCTGAACCCGTTCCGCAAGGCCAACGGCCAGTACTTCACATCGCAGGACGTGTCCACCGCCAGCTCCATCTGGGGCCTGCGCTACGCCTACCCCGAGGTTCCGGCGCGGTTCAGCGGCCAGAGTGCCTCCTCGCTGCAGACCTTCACTCGTGGACGGATTAACGCCCTCTACGGCCCCAACTCCGCCGCCGCGACGCGCAAGCGCCAGGTCTCCGACGGCTCGCTGCTGCCCAACGTCGCCCCTGCCGCGAAGCGCCGTGAATGGCTCTGCCACATCCAGTTCGACGTCAAGGAGCTCACCGGCCACGCCACGCAGATCATGATCTTCCTCGGCAACTACACGAGCAACCCCGAGGAGCGCCAGTTCGACCCTAACTTTGTTGGCGCTGCGGCCGCCTTCACACCAGCGATGAACCATATGAGCAAGAACGTGACGAGCACTGTCCCGCTGACCGATGAATTGGAGAAGAAGGTGCAGAGCCTGGACGACCTGCTGGAGGTTGTGCCGTACCTGACCAAGATGCTGAAGTGGAGCGTCGTTGGTGTAAGTCCTCCTGTCCCCCGTCCCCGTGTTGGAAACTGACCTGGGTTGTGTAGGCCGACGGCGAGATCCCGCTAGAGTCCATGCCATCGCTGAAGATTGGTGTCTCCTCCGCCGAGACGACCTACACCGACGGCCTGCCGCAGTTCGGCAAATGGGAAACCCATTACGAGGTCACCCAGAAGAAGGAGTCCGGATACATCCTGGCCGACGACGCCATCATTGGATCCACGCCCGCGCCCAAGGTGCTCGGCAAGGTCGCCGACGCCATTGACGCGCTCCTGCCAAAGAAGGATGACAGCAAGCCATCTGGCACTGAGGACAAGGAGCCTGCCAGTTCTACCGAGGGTGAGCCAACCGGACCTACTTCTACGGACTAAATTGTGCAAGCCATGCCTTCCTGCGGGACGATGACGGTCGAAAATTTGCCATATTGTTGCCATTCCATGCGTTGCCTTTGCTTTTTGCCTGCCTTTTTTTGCCGAACGGATTAATAACGTGTTTCTTTTTTTGAGTTTTTTCGAATACAGATTGCACCACTACCACCGCTGCACCCATGTCTACATCTACGCCTTCTGTAGTTGGTTATGCTGCTGCACCAGTCGCTACGCCTGCTATTGAGGAGGACGCCGACGCCGGGGACTACGGACACGGACGCAAGTTTGCCGGACACAGGTTTATGGACCATGACGACTCTGCCGACGTGCCGGAGCACGGTAAAGGCCGCGGCCACGGCTACGGTCGTGGACACGGAGACCACTCGGAGGAGGATGCCGAGACGACAACAACGCCGGAGGAGGTACCATCTGCACATTACGTTTAAGCGGGAGTTACAGGAGGGGGGTTGGTTGGGTTTGGGCCTGGCGGGGATCGGATCGGAAAGGTGTTTTTTACTTACATTTCATCTTTTTTTCTGGTTTTGAAAACTCTTGTTTCTTTTTTGGATTGAGAAAATTTAAATTTACTTTGTGTCTTTCCGCTTTTTTTTGTTGTGGCGTATCACATTCATTCCTTGTCCGCTTAGGACCCTCACTACCATGCGTCGCTGTTTTTCTTTTGCCGTCTGGGCTAAAAATCAATCCTTAATTCTAATGTCACGAAGTATTTGGAACCAACCAATAATCATGAAGTGCAAATCTGTCCCAATGCGTGCGGAACAGCACGGCACAGATGGTGCCGTGTTGACTCGTGATGTGAAACATAGCCACTTACACAATCAAGATGTGTTGAGGCTGAGGCTGACAGTTTTATGCGCGCGCATTGCGATGTGGTTTGTTGTGTTGAAACACACTAGACGATTATCTTCTCCCCTTCTTTGAAATAAGTGCTTGCATAGGTATATAGATTGCGGTGCCATCCACTTGGGTTGCTCGCAATACTGCACAACGCTGCTAGAGTCTGTTCTATATTTATGCGTGCCGATCGAAAACACACAAGCAGTCTTGTGTTCGATGATGCAGATTGAATTCGTACCAAACCAGGAATGTGATCGACAGATATGCAGCCGAGCTGGTGGGGTCCTCAATCATGGTAATGAAGCATCGTGCCGTATGTAGAGTCCTTGTCATTGTGTCTGGCAAATTACGCAGCAGGTGCTTTGTACTCTGCAACAACAGCAATGCACGGAGTCGAATAGGAGTAGATGTATTCACCGTGCAAAACGGGGCTGTATGGCTTTCTCAAAACGACAACGCTTGCACAGACAGCCCTGCATGACCTTGCCTCGCTGCCGTCGGACCGTGGTGATTATTGCTGTCGACATTATGTGCAGCAACGCCTTGCGTCCGAACCCTTTGATTGCTCTGGGCATTAGTCACGTACTCGTACTTGCAAGGTCCTGTAGAGTATCAGGGTTACCGGTTGTGTAGGTGTCTGCAACAAGCCAACCATTACAGATTTTCCGGAAGCACGCACCCGTATGTCTCTTACTGCATGAACGACTGATCACTGAGGTAGGACTTCATTCAATGCTTGGAAACCTCGAAGGTTGTGGATCCATTCGATCTGTACACTTCAGTAACAATTAGCGTTGCCTGTTCTCCTTCCTTTATCTTTAATAAGTCAACTCACTTTGTTCTTTACTCATAGTTTTCTGTGCCTAACAAACAACAGCCGTGATCAGAAGTTGCAAGCTCCGTTATTGTAGTGTGGGTTACATAATGCTGACCTTGGTGATCACTGTTCTAACTACCGTCTAAACGTTGATGCCCTGAGGGATTCGAATTCTGTCTGGGACAAGATTTTGTTCGAGTAAAGGTTTAGTACAAGAATGAAGCAGTCGCAAAGCTTAAGCATGATGATAGCCAATTCAAACCCCGCATCACTAAAACAACCCAATCGAGTGATATCTAGTGCAGAATTGACCAGCACAACAAGTTCGTCCCAAGTCTGTCTGAACTACATAAATTTACGATGTAGGCTTCTACTACAGTCATCTAAAAGGAGGATTCTGCGAAACGATTCCTTAACAAATGATGGTTACTTTATAGATCAGAAACTACACGTAGCCTTTAAATTGTTCTAGAAAAAAGTTCTCCTGCATGCATACCGTACAATCTATCTGGTATTCTGCTGTCAAGCGGAATCCACCGCAGCAATAACTTTTGACGTACACAAGCACCCGACCGACGCGTGCATTCAGCCGCCGCTCATCTCCACGACGTTCCCCTATTTCGTATGTAAAAAGGGGCGGGTTTGTTTTTTTTGCGGCTGGAACTCAAGTCTGCGCTCGCTCTCGTGTTGGCACGGCATGATGCGCATGATGGCTCGGCTCGGTTTTGGGGGTTTGGGGGACGGAAGTGCGGCAGATCCCGTGTCGGCGTCTGTTGGATTTGAACATTGCTTTTGCAGGCCGCGGCCCCTGGCACGTGTATCTTGTCGCAGCGACCCGGCGGCCAGGCGGGCATGGCGCTCTGCTCGCACAATCCAAACACCATTACGCATAGCTCCGCCCCGCTGTGCGTATTGCTGACTTGCGCAGAGTAGGGTAGAGTAGAGCACCTATAACTGAACAGCAGGTGACTGAGGAGCGCGTAACACAGCGACGCTCTGAGCTCACTCGTAGTGGACGTTCTTGTTGGAGATAAACGTATGATCACGTTAACTGTAATTTAAAGTGTAATGGAAGCGAAAGAGAGAAGAAGAGCAAGACACCTAGACCTGACCTCCATGTCTGAATTCGAGTGATAGAGTGCAGAGTTGACAGTCCCATGGCCGAAATACCTACATCACCAATAGTTCGTAACGCCTTCACAAAAGTATGTAATAGACCTACAAATCCTCAGTTACCACGACAAATATACTCATATGCAGCACTCCTTTCTCTTAAAACACACCAGCCACGCAACGCCAACCCCGAGTGCCATTCGATGAATCGGCCAAATTCTTCCAAAATAGAGTTTGATGGTGCGTAAATTAATTCTTACTCCCGTCAAGTTCGTTCTGTCTTGTAGTAAGGCCCGCTTATGATATGGTCCGGCTGCTTCTTGCTGGATGGGGTTCGAATCCTCAACTTGACGTTTTTCGTTTGTAGTCTTTTTGGTTTGGAGCTGGTGAAGGATGGATGGGGAGGGACGGATGTGAGCTTGGTAAAGCTGGGCTGGGCAGGATACTGCAAAGTACTAGGGGTTTGTTGTTGGACTTAAAGTCATGACATATTGGCGTTGTGATGAAAGGGTTTACGTCTTGTGACGGGTATCACGATTGGCAAAAAGTTTTGGATCAAATGCGATAATCAATCGTTTATGAATAGCCAATTTTGTGGTTATTGATACATACTACAAGAACACACCATAAGAAATAAGAGATACTAGGGAAAAAAACGTTCAATATCTACACATAAATCAAAAGCTCACCACTTGCCCCATTTTTTTGTTGTTTTCGTCCCGATCCGATATCACAAATGAAATGCAACGTTCTCTCCGCAAAAAAAGCACAAAACACTAGCCGTCTCGTGGCCGGGCCTCACCGTCACCCTCCGCCCTTCTGCGACCCCGACTCGCCCCACGCCCAATACTCCCCGCCGTCGCCGGGTTCGGCCACCAATCCGCCGTACCGCCAGCTCTCACCGCCGGCTGAGGCTTGGTTTCTTGTTGGGGCGCAAGAATGGATGCGGGACGCTCAATGGGGTGGCGGTATTGCTCGCGGATCTGCGAGGTCAGGATTGGTTGCGGGCGCGGGGTGGTAGTAGAGGGGTGGTAGGATTGGGGGCGGGGCGGCGGGGGATGGGGTTGTGTTTGTGGTTGGAGCGAGGTGGGGGCTGGACGGGTGGGCGCTGGAGGGTGGTATGGCCTAGGTGCTGTTGAGTCAGCGGTAGAACTCTGCTGGTATTGCTGTTCGTAATGGTGCCGCTGCTGTTGTGGAGCACTCCTAGTTGAAGCATGCCGCTGGGCCTCAGGTCCGCCGTGTTGTGGTACCCGCAGCGACGCAGGACTCGCCGGCCGATATGATTGATACCGCGGTATAAAGACGCTTGTTGCAGTCCCTACCAGGCCGGTTTGTTGCTGGGGGTATGCTTGTGGCGGTGGCAGGTAGACAGAAGTTCTCGTGCTTGGCGCCTGGGGTTGGTAGGCCTGTGCAGTCTGCGGCGGCGGATGTTCGAGCACCGGGGCAGATTCTGGATAGTGACCCTGCTGAGGCTGGTGGGCTGGGTACAGCTGTTGGGGCGAAGGAGTAGGTGGATACATGCCCGGACCGTACTGCTGCTGTTGCGGATTGGGCTGTTGATACTGCGTCTGATCTTCATACCGCTGATCCATTGGGTAAGGCACACTCGCTGGTTGGGGACCCCGAGTCATATCCTGTGAATGCTGTGGCTGTGGATAAGACGATGTTTGAGGTCCCTGCGGCCTCCTAACGCTCCCGTCCCGTGGTATCCTCGCCTGGCCCTCGTGAGACCGCTCAGACCTCCCCGTCTGCCCACTCTGCACCGAGGCTGCGTGGCCCGAGTCGGGCCGGTGATCAAAGCTCCCGAGCCCCGGTGTCTCTGCCCGCTGTACCGCGGTAGACACTGGCCTGGGTTTCGGAACACCGTGCCGCTCAGACGCCATCCCGAGTTTCGAAAGGCAGTGGCCCTCTGCTGTCAATCGTTTCTCCGCTGCAATCTGCGCCTGCTCATGCAAGTCCAGCGTCGAGGCAGCTGGCGTAGGATTGCTCTCCGCCTGCTGATCCATGTCTGGATCCGACGCAGCTACCTCATGCGGCCTAGGATTATCACGGCCGCCTTGCAGGAAGTTGTTGCAGACGGCCTCGCGCTCAGCGGCGTCCTGTGCGGCGCGCGCAGCTGAATGGGTTCGAGAGAGACGGGATCTAAGGTTGCAGAATGTGCCGTGTTTTTTGTAGGCCATTGTGTGCGTGTGTAGATGGGAGGAGGTGGGTAAGGGGGCGGGGGCGGGGGCGCAGGAGCGGATGACTTAATGCGAGTTTTGGGTGGGCATCTTGAGACGGGCGGGATGTTGCATCATGCGCTCCGGGGATGATGATGGAGTATTGGAGGTGCGGGTTGGGTCTGCGGGTGCAGATCGACTGCGAGTGGACGAGTCGGTGGAGATAATAGACGGGTTATGATGATTACTGTGATTCTTTTGAGCCATAAAATCTGAGGGAGAAGTGATGGACAATGAGACGATGAGAAATGTGTGGTTGAACATGCCGAATGGGAACCAAAGTTCAAACCGAGTGACCACGGATGCAGATGTACCTTTAACACCCCCTCCTCATTTCTGCTTTCTCTTCTCTTCCTGTACACTCAACACGCTTGATACAATGAACACACAAACATACTTTCAACACGTTATCAATACCAGTCTTGGAACTTCTGAGCTTATAGTAGCAGATAATAATCTCTCTTCTCCAATGCACAAATAAAAATTGACAAAATGACTGCTCTCACACCTCCTGCTTCGTCAATCGCAGCTCGGCTAGCTTTACTTTGTTGCTCCAGAGTTCAGATTCTGTCAGGACTTCACGGAGGAAAGCACGTTGCTTCATCTCTTCGTCGGCGACAGCCCTTACAAGCTGCTTCTCTTCATCACCGATGGTCGCTCTCACGCTTCTCAGTTGTCTCATTCATCACTGGCAACTCTCACGATCTGCTTCTACGTTCTGCCTCATCAAGGAGCTCTCACGAGCTGCTTCATCTCTTCATCAATGACACTGCGTCATCTCTTTATACTACGTTGCCGAGGCTTAGTGCAAGCATGGTAGAACTCTACATCGCTACTTCCTCAATCAGGTTGCTTGACAGCTCAGCCAGAAAAGATATGTTGAGTAAAACTATTAGCAACAAAACGAGATTTAATTAGAACTAGTTTATATCGCTCTATTTATTCGCCCACCAACACAGGAGTTAAAATCCACACCAACACCATCAATTCCAGGAAAAATGCACGAATTATGAGGTAGACAGTCCTACCAATAATCCATACACTTCTCAAAGCTCCTACGCGGCGGTTTTCCATCCACCAACTCCACCTCTTCCACCTCTGTGGCCACAGACCTCGTGTCCAGATGCACACGGTCAAAGTTCCCGCCAAAGGCCTCCGAATCGCCCATGATCCCGAGGACACGGAGCAAGTCTTTCTCCGCCTGCACCCTCGCAGCATACGACTCCTCGTAGTCCGAGCCGAGCGAAATGGCGTCCGAGTCATCGTCCTTTGCAGTATCCACCGGGCTCACGGGGGCCTCTGCAGTCTCGTCCTTGTTGTCGCCATCATGTGTGCTGGCCCCCATAATCGTCGTCGTGATCCTAGTAGTCCACTTCTGCGCAACAACGACGTTATAGTACACGTCGCCAATGCACTCCATCATCTTCCCACACACCTGGCAGATCGACAGCAGCAGCCAGTCGGGTGTGGTGAACGTGCGGCCGTTGACCATCACTTCGATAATCTTCAGCCACGCCTTGACAGTGCTCGCCACATCGTGTCCAGCGCCTCCCAGAACCGGCTTGAGAGCAGACAGGTTGGCTTTGATGATCCGCCCTTGTCCCAAGAGAGGAAAGCCGAAGCCGACAACGCGCTGCCGGGAGCGCCCGAGAACGGGCTGCGCCCAGAGGCGCACCTCCTCTTGCACCGACGTCGACGAGATCAGGTCTTTGTGGTCAGTCAGGAACGCATCGAGCGCCTGCCGCATCATCGGCTCGAAGTAGTTGAAGAACTCGGACTGGATGATTGGGCCAATGCTGACCGCTTCCGGGCCCGTCGGACACATGGGCAGCAGCGGCGACTTCGGGCTGGGGGTCTTGCTGTACAGCGGCAGCGGTGACGGGGTACCAGGCAACGTCCTCTTGGGCAGCACAGACGTGGGGGTCTTGGTGAGGTTTTCGCGGGTCTTGAACATGCCCTTGGCCATGCGCGGGAACGTGCGAACCTTGTTGACGAACCGCGCGCTGCTGGAGTCGTGCGAGTTCTTGCGGCCCCGGATGTTGGTGGTTGAGGATGCGCGAATGGGTGTCGTCGGGTACGGAATCAAAGCCTCGGCGGCACGTTCGGCGTACGGGTCGGGGGAGCTCCAGGGAGTTGACACGCTCTTGGATGGCGGAGTGGCGCCGACGGTCTTCGAGCTGGGTGACGGCTTGGTCGGGAGGTTCTGATCGCCTGGATTGAGACCGCGGAGTGCGAGTGCGACGCTTGCGGCGGTCTTGTCGTCCGAGAGCGTGGAATCGATCGGAGCAGCGGCGGTGGGGTTTTTCTTGCGGATGTTGAGAGGCAGAACCACGGGCATATCATCGAAGCAGGACATGGTGATGGTGAATATTGGTGTCGTTCAATGAGTTCGTGGTGATTGGAAGCTGGTGAGGGTTTTGTTTGGGTGTGGGAAATAGTTTTGCACAGAGGGCTGATAGATTCAATAAGGATGAATAGAAAGACTCAGTGACTCTCCGTGATGCTTCCATGGGGAATATTCAGCCCAGCCCAGCCCAACCGTGATTCTTTGGGAATGCGCAGCCCAGCCCAGCCCGTCCAGCTTTCGTGAAAACACTGTATTGTGTTGTGATGTGTGTTATGTATGACTTTGAGCCATCTAATATTCCAAAAAAACGCTCTGGGTATGCATGTTTACGATCCCAATCTTCATCGCCCATTCAACGGTGCCTTCGTTCTGGAAGCTTAATTCAATTGTGAGCCGTAGTGTTTCATCAAACATTCGCACATTGAAAGGATATTGAATCAGCTCTCGTCTCTGATTGTAAGTGCGTTCTTCAGTTCGTATAGAGAGTCTGGTTGGAGCTTGTGTCGTTTCCAAGGGCATTCAATGGAACCAGCATGGTGGCTGGTCGGTTAGCACCGGGGATCACTCGTACCAATTATGCCGAGGGAAACCCCCGCCGCTTTGGTATTGAACTTCTTACGAACATTTCCTACGTTTCTTACCCAGAATTCGTCGTTTATTGTATCCAATCAGAGTAAATTGGCTCCAAATGGCTGCCAGCTTCCAATAGATAGAGAAGAGATCGATAATTGGGGGTATGAGGTTGTCTGGGAGATGCGCCGAGGATACATCTTGTTAAGTAGATTGTGAACGATGAGGTTGTGGTGAGAGCGAGCAGGTGGAAAAATAGCAGTGCACAAGTGAATCATGAAGACGCAGGATCACAAATCCGAACGACCCCCGGTGCAGAGGAGCAATCCATCCCAAGATCCAAACCCTTTCCTCACAACGGCAATACGTCAAATCACTCTCATTATACGAATAAATCGTCTAGTCCTACGCAGTACGTATACAGCCCAGGATCACAAAAAACCAGACATCCCTCGCCAGACCCTCACAAAAAACTGCAAAAGGTTCAAGAAAACGTCAAGTTGAGGATTCGAACCCCATCTAGCAAGAAGCAGCCGGAACATATCATAAGCGGGCCTTACCACAAGACCAAACGAACCTGACGAGATTAAGCACTAATTTGCGCGCCATCAGACTTTATTTTAGAGAATTTGGCCGATTCATAGGATATCCCTCGTTATTAGCCAGAAGTTGACTAGTCTGGTTTTGAGGGAAGGAGGAACTGTGATGGTGGTGTTCTGGGGGATACGGCATTACAGAATTCTATGGCAAGCAGTTGGGTTGGCGTTGTGAACTGTGGATGAGGTGAGTATTTCACCCGTGTAGTTGATTGCTCAAGTTATGTAAATTTCTGCAAGACCGCGGCACAAAGCTGCTATCAAACCTCTAAAAGACTTATCAGATAATATTTTTGCATATACACTCAACACTGTCGTTAATGAATTAAGAATACATATATATGATATAGCCTGCATTGATATCGATTAGGGTTTGGAGATTTGGCTGTAGGAAAGTTCCGAGAAATAGCATTAGAGTTGGGGGTAAAGCCGGATTTCAATAAGAGCGGCTTGATCAGTGATTGGTCGAGTATCGTAAAGCTGACAAAAACTTTAAATTCGGTATAAAAACTGAAGAATCGATTATTAGGGGTGTTCACATGCAACGAATTGTAGAATGTGGCTATTCTACGAATCTTAGAGCCACAAATCCTGCCAAAATTCGAATTTCCCAACTCTGGTAAATTGAGCACCAGTCACCCGGCTTCAATTTTTTTTGAAAACAAGCAACTTGAAAGCTATTAAAACCAGCAACCACACCACAGGATTCACGAACAAGCTATTCTTCCCTCTTGACAAACATTTAAAGATGGCTAATAAATTTTCTAAAAAGTCTCTAGCGTCCTCAGGCCCGACAAAATCGCCCTTTCCAACCATCAAATGGAACAAGTTTCCAGACTTGACAACAGATCTTGTGGCCATCTGTGTCGAGAATAGGCAGATTTCCGATGGCTTATTTCATGACTCTAACACCAAAAAGAATGCTTCAGGGCGAAAAAAAGATCATTGGTACTGTGAAATTGCCAAGGATCTTTTTGAGAACGGATATTGTGGCGCACCGGATTTCGACTTAGATGTCAAAAACCCAACCCATCTTGCAAAGTTGGGGACAGCGGTTGGAAACAGATTGGCCAAGTAAGCTTTAAATATGATATTTTTACATTCAGCTCACACTAATACTTGTTTTTGATAGGTTGAAATCGGAATATGGTGAAATGGTGTCAAGGTTAAATACAACAGGTGAAGGATTGCACTCTGACGGCCAAACCGATACGGATGGTTCAAGCGACAACTCTGACAGTGAATCTGAGGATGCAAATGGTCGAAACAATTCACATTCAGAGAAGGAAACATGTGCCAAAGAGTCTGCAAGAAACAATCTACATATTGAGAAAGTATTCGTATGTTTTTGCCGCTCTCTAATCTAGAAACGTAACACATGCTACATAATCATAAATCGTCATCATCATGAATCCCCAACCCAACGTCCCAATGTCATCGAAAACCGTAACTCCACTCAAATGCGCAAGGAAAAATACCGCTCTATGCCATCAACGCGCCCTTCGCCGCATCCAGAAAGCTGTCTCCGGCAACATCCACATTCGCCCCGCCATAGCTCGCATCCCACACCATCACGCCCTTGACATTCGCCAGCCCCCTGACCTCGGCGACCAGCTCCTGCATGCGCGGCGCCTCGATGTATCCGCTCCCACCGGCCGCCGGCGCGCCCAAGAACCCCGGAAACAGCTTCACGTTGGGATTGTGCGCCGCGACGTCCTCGCTCCACGCGCGCACCGACGCGGCCGAGTTCTCGCACGACGGGTTGTTGTACATCTGCACAAACAGGTAGTCGACGTCGTACACAGCGGGGCCCAGCGAGGTCTCGGGGCGGAAACACTGCGGGGCGGCGGAGAGGTAGTGCGGCTTCTTGGGCGCGCTGGCGAAGTGCTCGCGGAGCCGTGAGATCAGGCGTGGGTAGCCGCCTGGCGCTTTGTTCTCTGGGTCCAGGTCGAAGCCGTCGACGGTCGCGTTGCCGAAGGGGCGTTTGGAGGCGAGCTCGGGGTTGGTGCCGCTGCCAAAGAGCGCCCACAGGTTGTCGGCGAGGGCTGTGGCCGCGTCGTCGGACGGGAGGGCCTGCATGGTGTGCTGTCCGCCCAGGCTGAGGAGGATCTTTTTGCCGGCTTGCTGGCAGGCGGTGATTTCGGCGCCCAGGGCTGGGCAGGAGAGGAGCCCGGTGCTCGCAGAGGGGCTTTGGTTGCAGTAGGTGCTGCCGAGGTTGAGACTGGGGAGGTTGTCAGAGTCGTGGAAGTAGGTGCCGACGAAGCCCAGGACGATGATGTCGATGGCCGGGTTGGAGCAGTGGAGAGAAAGTGATTCTGAGGGGAGGAGGGAGTTTTGGCCAAAGTAGACAGCGAGCTCGCCGAGGCGCTCGGGAGGGTAGTAGGAGGCGCTACTGATGGGGAGAGCATCGACGAGGAGGAATAGGCACTGGATTATGAGGAGGAAGATTGGCATGATTTATTCACTATAAACTTCTATTAGTAGTTGATCAACTAGAAACCACCGCTCAAGAATGAAATACCTTTTTATGTAGAAGGAATATTAGAACCAGAAGATGCTATTTACTGGTTTCTTATAAACCGTCCTCGAGCACTGTTTAGTACAGACATCTGATGGCTGGATATCAAGACTATATCCCGCCACTCCAGCCATGTCTCCAGCCATATAGATATCTTTATTGAAGAGAAATCTTCTTCCAACCTCACGTTGTAGCGCTCGCAGTATTGGGCGAAATCTCCAGTAGGAATGCTGTAATACATCTGGACCCCGAAGGAATGATATGCGCGACAAGATCCACTTTGTTGATAGTTGAATTACCGAAAGAGGTTGGAGTACCTGGTAAAAGGCTGTCAATGCTATGGTAAATGATGATCAACAGTCGGAATTCCAACCATGGTTATCTTCCTGTTCCAGTTCCTTCACCACCAGCTTTACACCAAATTCGCACCTGCCACTCCATATTCATCCATCTCATCTGTGGCAAATACCTAAAGTGAGCTTCTTTAATATTTATCAACCCAACAGATTCTCCAAGAGAACCTCAAGAGAAGCACGTTCTAGCTAGCTAGCTTCGTGTCGACGATCGGCCACTATTTCCACCGCCAATCCAGAAACTAAACGCCGTCCAGAGGTGTTGCTTTATCTCTACCTTTGCATATTCTCTTCGAAAGTTGTCAGTTGTTGCAAGAATTTTAACGCTCGTCTCGTCGTGTCGCGTCGCGTTGGCGATGATCTAGCAGGTAAGATCTCTTCGAGAGACGCGTAAAGCATTTGCCAAGCTTTACGGTAGCACATGACATGTGAGGGTGTTGCCTCTACCGACAGTACGAATACTGCTACGAGATGAAACAAAAAAGTAATGTAAAACAATCACTTCAATTCCACAATTACCGGTATGACAAGCCTTCACGACTTGTACAAAGGACTAGGACACCGCACATCTAAATGAGATATATGTAAACAGAAGCAAAATCTCCACCGCTAGCTTTGCCAAAAACAATTTTTAGAATCGCTAAAAGATCAAAGTAAAATCGAATAATCTCGGGACGCTCAGAAAACAAAATATGCGACGCCAGTCTAGAAATACACATTGATGACAAAGTAAAATAAACCCTTCGCGACGTAAATTCCGAACAATAATCCATCACAAACGTCCTAGCATATAATTTAAGCTTGAGTAGGCTTAGAAACAAGTTTAGTTCCATTTTGCTTCTTTGGAGCATTATTATTTGTGGGGAGATTTTGTTTAGAACCGTTAATAGTTGCTTTTTGACCGCCTCCAGGAAAATTCGTTTGATGTTCCATCTTCTGCACGATGGTTGATGGTAACTTAGACTTCCATGCGTTGGAACTCCCTACATGTTCACATTTTGAAGTGCCTTTTTTCTCATCGTTTGCAGAGGATTCTTGTGAAAGGGGTTCCAGGATTTCTTTGGTAGGTTTCATGCATTCCTTGGATATAATATCGATAGACCGATTTGTAGGCATATCGTTAGGCTTGACTTCTCCTTCGATATCTTTTGGCTTTTCGTTTTCTTGGCCATTGATTGGAGACTCAGCTGTTACGGTCTTCGGCTGGCCATCGACCAAGCTATTTTCCGATTTCTTTACCGGAATCAACAACTTTGGGCCATTCGAAGGTGACTTAAATTTGACTGCTGCTGTTGGGGTACTAGTAGGCAACGGTGGGAACAGATTAGAATCGTGAGAAAAGTTGGGTGCAGCATTCTTCTTGGCAGCTTTGTTTGCTCGTTTCTTGGCAGCCTTGGTTAATTTCGGAACACCGCTTTCTTCCACATGAGGTGCAGTCAGGTTTGTGTGATTTTTGTGTCCTGAAGAGAAGTTGTTTCGAGGTACGATAACGTTTGATGGAACATTTTCATGAGAAGACTTTGGTCCGTTTGATGCCGACACTGAGATTTGACTAGGAGGAGTTGGTGTAGGAAGAGGGGGAATTCCTTCCATATTAGTGCATGGATCCTGGTGGTATGAGATAACACAGTGGTCATAGTAGTCACGGTGAGTCTCCAAGATACTCTTGACTTTCTCAGCAGAAGAAATCCGCAAAAATGAAACAACTACCCTAATAACCTCGTTGGGATTTGGCCCAAGGAAAGATTTTGGTGCCGAAGTTTTGACAGGAGTTTTAGATGTAATAGTATCCTTGGGAAGTATCCGGATGTTATCAATATAAACCTTAGGGCTGCCTCCCCATATTTGGATCTGCTTCTCGATTCTCTCAAGACCATCATGGCCATTCTCTTTTGAACAGAATGCTTTGAGCCACATGTTCCAGTCCCATTTTATTGAGCCATCGTGCCTTAGAGGCTTAATATCTGCACGAGTTATATTTTTCTTGGTTAGACGTCCCAAGTCTTTTTTAAAGGTAAATAAAAGTACCCGGGTAGCACCGTGGTTTTCAACTGCACTGACAATATCTGGACTAACAGCCCTCTGGTCATTGTCGCGAAGTTGAATTTGCAGACGTTGGCCCTGAACCATCATGTGAGCTACAACGAGACCTTTTCCAACCCCCTCCCCTTTGCCTGGATCAATTGCACGAAGGTATCTGATGAAGTTTTGTGCACCCTCCGCCTTATAAAATGTAATGTAGCCAAACCAAACTTCACTTTGATTTGAATTACGAGTATCACCACGGCGAACTCCTGTGTAATGCGCATAATCAGGGGACAGACCAGATATATATGTGTCATCGATCAGACCGCCTCGAATGTTCGACATCCAGGTTTCATAAGTAGCATCGTGCGGGATTCCTGAAATGTACAGCTTCCTGTGCCAGTTTTCGTAGGTCTTATCTGTAACGTGGGAAGATTCTCCTTTCAGTTTTGCCAAAGACAAAGGATGTTGCAGTGGCTTAGCTGAGCTAGCTGGGCTTGGTTTGGATGTTTTGATGGCTGCTTCATTTTTGTCTTTTGTGAGACGTTGGGCCCAGGTGTTATCCATTGACAGCTTTGTTGAAGTGGCGGAATGTGGTTCACGGGCTGTGACCGGTGTAACAGTTGTAACATGTGCGACAGGTGCGATAGGTGTGACAGGTGTAGCCAGGATTTCGGACTTCACCTTTCTTTTCTTTTTGGGTAATACTGGTTGCCATATTTCGCTTTCGTTAGGGTTGGGATCCGAAATATCGGTAGCAACCTGCTGTAAAAGAAATTAGATCGTTATGTTACAAAAGCCGAAAAATCCTTACTTGAGATTTTGATTCCAAAGAGATTTTGTTCTGTGATTCCGGAAGGGGGGTTTTCAATTCAATATCCTTAGAAACAATATTAGGCAAGTCTGACAGAAGATAAGAGGTACAGGAGTTAATACCTTGTCACTTGGATTCACAGTTCCTTTGCTGTTAGATTTAGATTTTAGCGTAGGTAGGCAATTCACGCGGTTAACTTGTAGTCCATTTTGAGTAGCTTCATCAACCTTGGTAATAGATTTCCCGGGTGTCTCATTTTTCTCGATTGCGACTACTGCGGGAAGTGAAGAGGGGTTTTCAATCCGAGAGATCTTCGATAAGTTTTCCTTTTTGCGCTTTGACTTATTAACCTTGATGTGAGTTGCAACAGTAGTTCCGTTATTGTTGATGGTCTTTGCGTTAGATGTCGAAATAGGCACCTCAGCAGGCTTGCTGAAGCTTCCCAGGCCGTTAGGTGTCGCTGGCTCATTCATTGCACTACGTACATCTAATGAATCTTGAGAATCGACGAATTTACCGTTGTGGCTAACGCTAGTACCCGATACCTCCATTGGAACAGTACCTCGAGACTTACTGCTCACCTTCTTGGGTTGCATGTTTTGTAAATGCCGGTCATTTTTCTTGCGATTCCCATGAGTCTTTTTGAATTCTGCATAAACACACGCATCGTGAGCTCTAACTGCCTGGCGGCGTGCAACGGACTCCTCGTCGTCAGAATCATGCATCCAAATAACGTCATCAATTCCAATATGCACCGGTGCGCTAGCTGGATTCGAGCCACGTCTGAATACAGGAAGACCAGCTCCAGGGCCAGTATTCATTATCAATTTATTTGCCACTTCTTCTACTTTGTCATTAAGTGAATGAGTAGGTTCAAGAATCTTGGTAGGCGCATTGCGGTGATACTCGGAGACAGCTTCTGAAATGGCCTGCGTGATCTCAATCTCTTTATTCAGCGTACTGAGTGTTTTATTTTCCTCAACCTGAGTTTTGGGTGCCTTGACTTCGGCGAGCAACCTTTCTTCCTCTTCCTCCGCATCATCGGCCCAACTAAAGCTTGATGAAGATGTTACGGTAGAGGTTAGAACAGGGGCGTCGGCTTGTTTCGGAGTTTCGCTAATAGACATCTCGACATGGTTATTGATTATAGTGTCTTTATCCTCCGAAGTATTTTCTTTAATACAATTTGCTTCCTTGGGTATTAAAGATTCGTTCTCGTCTTTATGGCCACTGAGCTCTTCGTCAATGATGAACCCGCCCAAGTCCTCTTCCAAGTCAATTCCAAAGAAGCGAAACCCGCCAATCGGAGCAGGGAGTGAACTATTAGGATGTTGCTGTGGGGTTATTCTAAAACGATGGGGAATTTGCCAGCTGTGTGGTTCTGCATATTATCAGTTTAAGAACTTGCATTTAGGAATCAAACTAACCTTGATTCTGAAACCTGTGCTGGTAAGCCTTAGGACTTTCCCTTTGGCATGGTAATTCATTATCGAGGTCATAAAGCAATGCCTGATAATCTCCTAATCGAATTGATGATGGATTAAATGAACTTGCTAGTGGGTTTAACAAGGAACGCCGAGTATTAGTTCCCCCAGTTCCCCCAGATTCTCCATGGCGACTGGAAATAGTCGCACCCTCTTTAGATGTCTGAGATACCATCTCGGAATCTTTGCTGGTTGTAGGGGCAAAGATTCCTAGACCTGGGGGTCCTGATGTGGTTTTGCTGAGACGTTTCGAGGAGTAACGTTGTAGGGTGTGTCTGGGAGATGGGGCGGAGGCCTTAGGAGTAGAGATTTCGGAGATTTCGCTGATAGAGTTTTCCTGCGGTTGCTGAAGTATATTTTGAGGACCCTGCTGAAAGTTAATTTAGAATGGACAAAGTTTGGGTTCAGTTGTTTCCTAAATTCACCTCCTCGCCTGAAACCTTAGGGCTAGCCCCGATCAAGAACTGCTCAACTGAGTGACTCTGGGTTGAATCTTCTTTCTTCAAGATGCGGATGTTAGCCTTGTTCTTTCGGTCTGCATCCTGAATCTGTTGAGCAAATTCTCTGGTGATTAGAGCACGAGAGTTTGATGGTACTGAGATGGTAATTCTACCAAGACCCGGTGACTGAGAATTTTGATTAAAAAGCTGTTTATTGAATCCAGTAAACTGCGAAATCGGGGGACAATCAGCAGCAGGATACGTGGTTCTCCTTGATCTGTTTGGTTGAAGCCCATTCCGGGGAGCTTTCGAGGCGCGGGTTCTTCCATTAGCGTTAAGAAACCTGTCGAATTTTAAGTTCCTGCTTTCAGTGGAAAGTTGCGTGCTCCTTCTTGGTTTGGCCATTTTTCGTGGACCCTTAGGAGTAGCAAGAGTTTTTTTCACTACAGTCATGTATGGCTCAGGTGCATGTTGATAGAGCTGTGTTAAGAAATTTCGCAGCCTGTCTATCTCGCCATAGAGAAAGTTGTACTCACTCCGCGATATATTAACTGTATCTACCAAATTTCTCCGATGTATTTTTCTTGCACGACGTTGGCGAGCTAGTACATGAAATTAGACTTTGTTCCCTTCTCCGCCAAAGAAATAGATACGTACACTTAAGGATTGAACGTTTTTCATCCGTTGAACTGTCCAAAGTACTCTTGTCATGACTCTTTTCTATCTTTTTTTCATCGTTTTCTTCATTATCTAGCACACGTTCGGTGCTAGTGTCATCTCGGCTACTATTAGCACTATTAAGACTATCGTCTATAGGAGCTTCATTATCGGTGCCGGGACAGGGAATAGATGCAGTTTCCAGAATTATATCATTGACTTGTGGATCCAAATCCACAGCTAATTTTTTGCCAGTCTGAGCTGGTAAAGCTACGATATCTCCAGTCTTAGGCTCGACAGTCTTGTCCAGCATCTGAGAAATACCGGGCGCTTGCTCTTGGTGTAGTTGAATTGTATCCACAGTCTCGACATCCTCCTCCAAAGTCTGAGGTTCATCTACGGTTTCAATTTTCTCGAAGGTAGAAGTATTCCCTTCGGACTCTGTTGGCGTTGGAAAGAAACCACCTCCAAATCCCCGGGAAACAAAGTTAACGGGGCCTCTTAAAATGAGACTAGAGCAGCTCGAAGAGCTCGAAGAGCTGTTGCTAACTGCGCTTTTTATACCGTCCTGCGTCTCTGTAGGCATTCCAGGCGGCATTTCAGCACCAGTATTGGCCAGCATTCCTAGCTTAGCTATTGAGAGATAGATCAGCATTGGTTTTAAGGAGAAAACAGATTTGAAATTGAACAATGAAACATTTACGGAAGGTTTCGGAAGGGTGCAGAACTGTGTGGGAATGCTGAAGGAAAGCAAAGTCAGATGCCTCAATGCTAGAGTGAACTAGAAATAATCACCTGTGCTTGTAGAAATGTGTGTTTGTTGGTGAAGATTCTCTGAATTGATGATCTTCAATTCTACCCTTGAGGGGTGGAGAAAAGAAATACCGAAGGTTGTGGATGTGAGCTGTTCCTGAGAAGGCTCGTAAGGAAATTTCAAACTGGGCCCTTTGGCAGGATTATCCAATTTAAGTGGAAGCCATGCACTGGGCCCTAATATTGACGCTGATCACCATCATTCAATGACTGGCGGCCAAGCCTGGCTTCATAGATACATTACATACATAGAATTATCTTGTTTAGATCTGAAACCTTCTGACGGTTTGTAAAAGTGACCCTCTTGGTTGTGTCTCATCAAATATAGAGTTAGGAGTATATTTTTACTACCTAAACTCGTAGCGTTGAAGATACTTAGAGCCAAAGTTCTGGATCATAGAGAAAATATCGAGTGGGTTTTCATGATCAAAAAGCTAGTACAACTCTTGTCTCGTGACCAGCCGAAATTTTTTTTTTCCAATCCTGAATCTCCTAGTGGATTGCGGGGTGTCATCGGGCTCTAGTGGGTGGTGATCCCGTAATTTTTAAACAAAGGCCTTCTGCATATCGTTGGAAAAGAAGCTGCTGAGAACCGAGTCGGTAGTAAAGTAGGAGGTGTTTCCCTGGCAGAAAGTGTAGTTTATCAACCCTAGGACGTTTGAGCAAGTACATACCTAATTAGGGTTATAACAACGATAAAGAAAAATACACATCACGATGCTTGTTACTGCCTGATTTTTTATATTTTCACATTTGCAAATTTTGATAATTGTTTTGAACCTGATTAAGGCGTGATCAACGAATTGGACACCACATTCACTATGATATCTGCATGAATCTTTAAGTTCTTATATAGTTCAGTCACAATCCCCTACGTACGTAATTACGGCTGGTTTGACCTTGTTGCACAGTATACATAGGCCATCACTCGTTTCTCCCCTAGTCATATAAATGATGGATGTAGAGGTTCTAAGTTAGAGGAAGCTAAGCTAGACGAGAAATATGCCAAGACGTAATTTATTGAAGGTATGCTAAGAAGGAATTTATTGAATGAAAGATAACATTCAAGGAATTGAAATGATCAAGTGTTTCGTAAACAATTTTGGATACTTGAGGCATTGAATCATATCTCAATCGTCATCACCGGAGTTCCATGCCAAACTTCTCGTATCTTCCTCGATGTTCGCCTTGCCCATTTCTTCCAAAGTTTCGGGAATCAAATCCCACCAAAAATACCCCTCATCGTTGTAGGTTTCGCCTCTTAGATCTTCTATCATCTCCACAAGAGCTGGAACTCCTAGGCCTTTTATCCCCGTCTTGTCTGGTACCATCCGCATGATTACTGTGCGTAAGTGTGGCGTGGTCAATCCCAGGCGTCGAAACTCAACCGGATCCTTGAAGAGACGGCCAATATTGTAAATAGTCCAGCGCGGATCATCCGGAGGCGGGGTTGGTCCGTATGGCCTATTTGGCGCCGCAGTTTCATTCATCCAGGCATATTTGGACATAATTCTTCCATGTTTGTCGATATTTCCAAAGGCGGCGGCAATGCTGTGCTGAGTCTTCGTCATGGATGGAGGGTCCGCTCGAGACATGCGTTCTGGCTTTGGGGTCTTGTTCCGCCTTCCTTTTTTATTTGGACTACCGTCTGGAGAAGGTGTTGATTTTGGCATGGGTGGAAATTTATTCCTTTTACGCTTCTCGGAAGAGCCTCCCGCTAATCGTAATGTTAGATCGTACTGTGATTCTGCTATGAATAGAGAGTTCTCACCAATATCAAGTGGGTCCATAGGAAAACTGGGTGCAGATGCATTGCCGAACATGAAATCAACGTCGATATCACTCCAGGTCGGTTGACAAATATTATTTTGTCCATTTTGCAAGAACTGCTCTTGAATGGGAAAACCTTGTTGAAACTGGAAAAGATACTCATTAGGACATTGCTGTTCATATGGATCTCCTTGGGCTTGTGATTGTTCGTTTCCGTATAATTGAGCATACTGCTGCTTGTGCTCAGCAGCTTGCTCAATACTCAGTCCAATCATGACAGGTCTCGTACCCCCAATTATGCTTGCAGCTTGTTGCCCTATCGGGGTATCACCTTCGCCATATTTCTCACCCATTCCCATTGCGGCATAATTGGTTGCACGGCGATCATCGATCGATACTGGAAGAGTATCAGGCTGACGCTGGTATTTATCCCAGTATGCGAGTTGGTGTGTTTTGGTGGGGTGAAGACTACGACCTCGAGGCATTTGAAAGTAGTGGTATAGTAAGTTTACCAGAGGTGTAGTCTCGCAGACGTGACACTAGCGCAATGGGTGTACAAAACACACTAAAATCAAAGTACACGGATGACAGACTACCAGAGGCGTTGATTTGCAATAGTGTGGGGTATACTTAGGGGATGAAGTTAGGTGGGGCAAGGCACTTGAACGAATACTTTACCTAGGAGAACATTGAGCCCTGTTTCAATGGACCATTCAAAATCGCCCTTTGACAGCCCACCACATGAGAAAAAAAGATCGTCGGAGATGAAAAAATAGAACTTTCGAATTTCAGAACACTGTCTGACTACTTTATAACGGAGTTCTAGACCGAACCCCAGGGAAACGCAAAAATTGCGCCACATACTTCCCCAAGAATCTAGTGACTGACGGTGGAACATAGCCTAGGGTTCGCGTGTTTCCCGAAAATGTAGTTAAGCAAATGTCCAGAATTTGTATGCAGGGTGAGGAGAAGCATTCTTTTCAGCTAGAGAATATAAATCCGCACCACTGTCGCACCGCTGCCCGCCGTTGATCCTAACCACGTACCCGCTCTGTTATTCGCTACTTAACTGTATTAGTCTCTGGCAGCGCCTTTATGGAGCATTGCAGAGCTCGGCTGGTAGATCCGGCCTTTGAACGCTCTATTGGAGCATTATTAAACAAGCAGACCTCAATTGTTTTCTAGTTGTTCGGTCCAAAGACTGCCGAGTTAACTGATGGAGTGATTGGAATCCCTAGTTAACTTGGTGGGTATCAAGACCGCAGATGACGTGGCTGAGATGTGGGGGTACATAGCAGCATATTTTGCCCGAAATACATAATTCTATTAGTATTACACATCAAATACTATTTTGATTTTATTTTCGGACATCGAAATCACCACGGAAATAACACTAAACGGATGAATGATGAACGATTTTATTTCGGATGATAGCGAAAGATAGACTACCTGTCTTTTAATCCTTATATCCTTCATACTTCTCCAAGTATGAAGCGATAGACCGGAGTGGAACCTCACCAACGTCTGCCTTGAGTCCGCCCAACTCCAACATCCACCCATCGTTTTTGTCCCAGCGTACCTTTCCTACCTTAAACTCGCTGTTCTTGGTCAAAGCAATCAGTTCCTCGGTCTCCTTGGCCTTCCTTTCGTATTTGACAATAATCTCTCGCTGCGCAGCGAGTTCCACGTAAATTGGGCCGTTGTCCGTGCTTTTGGAAAGTTTGGCAAGAATCGCCCTGTGTTTAGCTTGTGCATCCGCGATGAAAATCTTGGTGATGCGTAGGTCATTGCAAAGCGTTTCATAATAGTATGATTGTTGAAGATATACATCGGATTCGTTCCTTGGAAACATGCCAGGAGCGGTATTTCCGTCGCGCGAACGTTTAGAAGTCGGTTTCGACATTTTTGAACTTGTAAGTGGTTGAAGCGATAGCTCAAGGTCCTTTATAGTGATAGTTGGAAGGATGGCTGCGTGATGATCAATTTGTATATAACTCAAAGCAATGCTCATACTATACAGCCCACTTTTCACACTGACGAAGGCTTCAACTTGAATGTGATGATTGGCTATTGAGTGAGTAGTACAATTTGGGGTTTGTGTTTCTAAGCAAATTTAGTTGATAATAATCCCCGTCCATAAGAAGTGGAATCTCTCCATGGGCGCCATACATGATACACACATAGTAAAACACGTTTTCCAGTCTAGGTGGACTGCTATTTCTGGTTCCTCTATTCAGTTTGGTCGAAGATTCCAGTGACTTATGTAGTGGACCAGAATTATACGCCAGCCGACCAGAACAGCCCATAAAGCTCTCGTGCCAAGTTAGCTAGTATAGGCTGCGCGATGCATGAATCATATATTATGCGTTTCATTTTATCGATTAATTTGTTGCCACCAACCAAAGTAAAAAAAATAACAGGGATTGCCAAAAGCGACGTTGATGGACCTGGACGCTGACCATCCTCCCGACCCTGGCCTAACTTCTCATTTCAATAACGAATCCACGGACAACTCACGAAAAAAAGTCATTATGTCAGCCGAAGGCCTAGAAATTGAGGTGACTCAATACGTCTTACCTAAGCTTAAGGTTAGCATTCATTGAGTTAATAATGTATTCTAGCTAATATCAATCAGAAGTTTGGTTACCAGCCTGTATATCATCTCCTGGATTGGGAAAGCCCAACTGAGGTTGGTAAAATCTGCCTTGAACTTCTTGAGAAACTTGATAAAGATATTGGGACTGTTGCAGATGAAGAAGAAATTCAGTTTCTAGAAGTATTCTTTGGAATCAAGGGGCGCAACCCTCGCTTCGATTTGGTCACCAACACAAAATACCTCGACTTATGGCTAAACGAGTCTGCATCTTTCTGGAAACATCTTATAGATGGTGAACTTTTGGTACAGATTTCGCAGACGGATCAAAATGCAATTCGAGGTATACTGAGACGCTGGTATCTAAATAATTATCAGGTGGGGAATTTTCACCAAAAGTTGCAGAAAGGAATGAACTTTTCCAAGCATGATGTTGAGACTATCATCAAGCGCATCAATACAGACTTGAATTTGGGACCTCGAAATTACCTTTCTAAAGGACGTTGTGAGGCACCAGGAGGTTTTGACGGACTGGGAAAGATACGGGATGATTTAAGGATGATTCTGGCGAATAGACCCGACATCCCTCGTCAAGGGCTTGCAAAACCTCCTGCGGAAATCATCTTGTATCTGCCCAAGCCGGATTTTAAGAAGATGAATGCTAAGAAGAGGGCTCTGGAGACTCTGGTAGTTGGCCAAGATAGAGATCTGGAGATGGAACACGTTGAACAACGCGGAGAACCATCCCAAGCAAGTAATATCTCTCTCGACCGTGCAAACAGTACCGCCAACCAGCATTTTCCACAGCAAAATCAGAATCGACAAAGCCAAGTACCAAGATCCGCACATATTCTAGGAGCGGTTCGTATTCTCGTTCAAAAAATACATTCGAACAAGATCTAAATTTTATACTAGGGTCAAGCAACCAATCCACAGAATAATTCTAATAGCCAAGGAAGAAGACAGAACCCAGGTGGAATCTTCCAGTCTGGGGCTAATAGAAATATTCAGGCTACACAAGAACACGGTTATACGGCACAGCAGTCACACCCTTCACAGCTGGTGTCCAACGTGACTCCAAGCTTGCCCACATTTCGTTCTGCTAGACCTCTCCAAGGTCCCGCCACTGGAAATATTAATGGCCCCTCTGCTCAAAATTCGAATCGCCCTTATATTGCTGGCCCAGGTACCAGTTCAATCCCAACGCAAGCGCCGCTCAACAGATTTACGACGGTTGAGGACTTCAGAAACTTTGAGCAACGCAATATATCTCCCCCTCCTCCTGATTTTGCTTTTTGGAATATTTGGTCTATCGGTAATCTGGACAATGTTCGAGATCTAGACAGTCTTTGTAGGCTTAATCTCACAACAGAGCATCTTGCAGCAGCCCTTGCCAGTCGCATCGACATCGATTGGAATTTGGGTATTCTTCAGCTCAAGAATGAGATTTACCGAGCACGGGCTGAGTCTGTAGCCCCGTCTAATTGGATACCTGCTCCGTCTTGGAAATGGTGGATATATGGTCACCCTTCTAGCCAAGCCTACGGCCAGGTTGATGAATCTTATTTGCAAACGACGAACCGGTTTGAGTGTGTCCCACAGCAGAGAATACTGCCACTAGGAGTCAATTTGGCGAGCCCTGAAAGGAATCCTTATTTGGTACGGGTAAGATCGGCTCAGAATACCAGACAAGGTGCTAATAATATCGGGGAATCAAACTCGCGAAATATTATGAGATCGCAGAACCCTCAACAGCCTTGTCCGATCAGGCAGACCCAGCTTCCAAGAAACACAAATTCTAACCTGCATTCCCAGGCTCCTTTGAATCCTCTGATGAATCAAATGTCTTCAGGACAGCACCTGGGTCTTGGGGTTATGTGGAATGGACGTGGTAACCCCCTTCCAAGTTCAGTTACTGCAATAAAGCAACCCATTAGAAGAGTTATAGAATCATCGTGTACTGATCAGCTTTCAGAACTTGAACATTGTCAAGTTCTTCCAGATACACTACAATATGACACGAGACAACAAAATTCGACAGAGTTCCCAACATCAGATCATCAGGTGAAGGAGATCGAGGTTATTGACTTGACTTCATCTCCAGTTAAACCTAGTTCTGTTCGACAGTATGATGATCTAGTTCCGCCGTTGGTTGTCCCTCAGTATTTCGAAAGCCCATAGTCTCAAGGCTGGTGAAAAATACCTAAGCAAAGCAGGAAAATGAGCAGGGTTCGCACAAAAGTTATAACAGAATGGTGATATTCTTGCTTTTTGTATGTAGCTTGTGTAGTGACCTACAATAAAAATACTGTGTCAAAAGATGTATGTGTAGTTTGGCGCTTAGCTTTAGATGTTGTTTCTCCCCAAGCTGATGAAAGTTTGTTCGGATCACTGGCTTCCTTGCTTTCATCTACATACTTAAGATGACGTAGCTAATTAGGGATATGCCTTAGCACTCTTATCTTTTGATCTTATCTTATCTAACCTCTGATAACGAGCTGCACAGATATGCGGCACGACATGTCACTCAACATGCACACTTGAGTAGTGTAGTTGTACGCACAGACTAAATCAGTGTCACTGTGCTTGTTCAAGTTTCTACCGATGTAACAAACTTGCTGAGTTTACGAGACGAAAGCATCCATAAAGATCTCTGTTAGAAGAGGAAACCGGCTAGTCTCGTTCCCAGCGGTGGTCTTTGCTCGTAAACTCGCTTACCACCAAGCGAGGTACGAGCAACAACGCCAACGTTTGGGCGCGAGACTAGAAACCGGCTGGATCTTGCAGTCGAAAAAGCCGCCAATTGGTGGTACCGGTCATACAAAATTTGTGGGTATAATACACTTGGGAATATGGCTAAAATGGAAATTGATTATCATTTGTGCAGGTACTTATATAGCCAAGTACAGCTTTGGAAGCTATATACGCAGGTAGATGCTGATGGTCTGTATTGTAAAAGGTCTATAAATCGGCATTATTTATATCACTCTATTGGGAAACAAAGGTAGCCATGCAACTATCCTGAAACCACGATTCCCGAAACAGCATAGCCAGCAGGCTTGAGCTTGTTGGACTTTCCACGCACTTTTCTCAAATATCAAATACACAGATTATTCTAGAGGTTGTCAATTGAATTAATACACTTGAATTACGCACATTATTCGGTAATTTTGTCTCGGGGTGTTATCCAGCTTCCATTTTGTATTACATCATTCGCAACATCTTTTGTGAATTAAAATCCTTCACGAGGAATGATAAAATCTTGTATTAGGCATCAATTCTAGGCACGGATCAAATATCTTGCTGCTTCAGCACATATTCATGCATCTATTTTTGATCATGAATTCTCATTCTTGAAATTATTGGCCGAAACTACACGGCGCTAGACCAGATTTCAAAGTTGATTTAGTATGGTCAACACCACGGCTCTATGTTAAAGAGCGCCAAGAGCCATACCAGAGATAGGAAACGCCTGTAGGCTGTGGGAACCCATAGCCGAGTGGTAAGCCTGAATTGCATGGCATAAGAGCATTACTTACTCTTCGTGCTCAATTCTATTCACCACAATCCAACCACCAGCACAAATATCCAAGGCGACCCGTCTGGCCATTCCCTTCGACCACTCACAAGAAATAACAATTCTAAAATCGCTCAAGAATATGTTTATCACAGCTCATACCGAGCCAAAGCTCCAATCGGTCCTTATTGAGATGGCCCTTCGAAAGACTAGCTCCGAAAGCAAGGTCGAAACTTCGGTGAACGACATGGACAAGGAAACCTCGACCGGAGCACCCAATTCTTCTCCGGGTAGAAAGCCCCTCGGCAATGTCTCGGGAAATCTCTCGTGCAAGTTGACCGAGACATCAAAGCACGGGATTGTATTCAAGAAGCCTGAGTTACCCGACAAAACCAAGGCAATGAAATATATTCACCCCCGGTTCCGCTTTGAAACAGTCAACGAGGGGCGCGAGCAGCCAACTCCTGTGTACCAGTATGATTTATATACTCCAACTATTGATATCATTTTCTAACTCTTATCCTAGGGGAAGCGCTGCAATCAAGGACCAGCGTTTCGAAGTTCCAGACTGGGATAATATTCCAGCCACCAGAGGAGGCGGGGCTAACTTCTTGTATTGCGTTTAGTAAGATCCCATCCAACCATTAATTGAAGGTTTGTAGCCCTATGCATGACACGAAGAAGAATTAAGCTGATGATGGTGGCAACGGCTAAATTAGATAAACCACTAATTCAAATTCAACAGCTTGGTCTCTGTGTGGTAGTTCCTCAATTTGGGGGTTAAAATAAATTTGAAGAATATCCTCACTCTCTGTCATTAATTCCTCTCCTTTAACTCTAATTGAGCTGTCGTTTTCGTCTTAGAATTCCATGTGAAACTTTTTTAAAATGGATACCGTATCGTAGTTAACTTGTTCCTGTTTGAATTTCAAAAACTAGTAACGTGCGTCCATGACGTGTTATAAAAAAATGCCTAAGTGCAATAGAACTTACTTAGTGTAGGAGAGCAACTAAATCTTGTTCGTTATATGGTTGAGGTTGAGTTAATATCAACGTGTTTGCGAGCTAGAAGTGAAAACTCGCAGCGGTTCGCTTCAACGATTTGTTTCTACTCATTTTTTTTTGGGACAGAACCTTTGTTGCTGAGCCGGCCGTCCGAAGGAAATAGTTATATAACCGAGGGTTTGTCTGTCTGGATACCGAATGCACTAAAACAATCTCATCATTAATCTGTTTAGGATTCGTCACTTTGACCAGGGTGACAAGTATCGTACTAGTTGCGATGTGCCAGAATATTATGTGTGGTAAGTACTTGAGAACTCATTGAGTCTGTACTGTTCCAGCAGGTGCGAATTGTATTACTGCCTTAGAAATTTATAGAGATTGATTGATTATCATGGTGTCGTTAACGCAACAGTTCGATTCTTCTCTAGAATCAAGTAATCTGTCTAGGAGAAGTGAATTGAAAAGTGGCATTATAACTTTTTTTACGTAATATATGTAACCAGGATCGTGAATTACGGTGCTTTCTTGCTAGAGAATGTACGAGTACTGATAGAACAACGGAACATACCCATTTCAAACCAATGTGTACATTTGATGCCCTTTCCAACTCCGTCCACTTCTCTATTCATTCCAATTTCTCCTGGTCTGTGCAGCCGCAACAACCTGTGTGTATGCCACCACCTATAACAGAGTTGAATAGCTCACAGGGTAAATTCAGCAACGCATTACAACCACTCTTTGGATATCGAGACCTGCACAGCGTATTTGAGAAGCCAAACTTGAAGGAGGATGACATGATTACCTGTATCGTAGTGAGAGTGAATTGCGGAGAAAATATGGCGGAAAATCAGCGAAGCCCACTGGAAGAACAAACTTTTCGCTTTAAAGGGGATCAATCTTTCTTTAGGGAGAAAAGATCGATCTGCTTCCCAGCGGAATTCCCGTATGAACCACACAAATAACCTACCTTTCCCGAATATTGTGCTGCTATGTGGATTTAAAGTACATTTCACATGGAGGCTGGAACCTTCTCACAGAAGTTTCACGAATGGACGAACAGTGTACGAATCTTGGCTTATTAAAACCGACTATGTTTCAAATCATTTCTAAAAATCTCTTAGACTGGCTACTCAAAAGCGATGGATAATCTTTTTATTTGCGCAGCTTACTAAAATCTGTTCACTTGCACAATTTCTACTTCGGCCAACTCCCATAGGCACCTCCCCGCACCAGTCTATGCTTTGATCGTTTACTCTTCCAATTAGATACATCGTACAGCGCACGCCAACTAAACACGACATCGAACATGATTCGACATCAACCCCACTGCAAGTGCCGGAAGCTGGGAAAGCATCCGTATCTCGATGCAATCGTTCGGTACGGCGAGCTTAGGTGAGAGTGCAGAAGCCGTAGCACGTTGGCTGTTTCTCCGGGACGAGCCGTCGTGGTTTACTTCGCTATGTTTTTCGGCATGCGATAAGTTGTGAGCCACGGCTTATTCATGCATCATGCATATGGTTGGCTACGTGGGTTTACAAAATAGCACTCGGTAACCAGTACCGTGTGTAATTCAGGCACGATCCCTAACCGAACCCCCAGGTTCTAAATCTGAAGGAAGTCTTTGGAAAGAGAAGTATAATTTGACTGGCTAGTAGTGTTCTTCTGGGCACCGTGGTAACATTTTTCTTTCTAGATTCCAGAGCTCCCGACAAAATATCTATATCTGAAAGACCTAAGTTATCAAACATTTAAGGCCGAGAATCAACAACCGAAATCCTTCAACACAAAACAAGCACACATTAGGATGGGCTGTGCTTCAACACTGATATCATATGTGTGTTGGCTTCTTACGTACAGTGCACGGGCCTCAACCTTGGGTGTCTCCCGTACATGGAAAGAGCCGAATATGATGGGTATACTGCCGGTTCGTCACATCGTCATATTCATGTCAAATAATTCACTAGGTGTTGTCAGCAGCTGACAATCGCGATCACAGGAGCATCCGAGATCGAATAATCGTCCCGGAACCCCATATACTCTACTCTACACCTATCATGATTGGGGTTGGGAAAGGCAGGCGCTTGATATACCGTGCATTATTTTGAATCCGCGTACCGCTGGTGCAAACATCCGTTCTTACCCACTGGTTGAGGTACATACAGGTACGCCAGCACCCGTTGGACGAAAAAGAACCCGCAGATTGAGTATGGGTGAGAAAGAAAAATCCGCCAAAGAAATTTTTCATTTTCCCTTCGCAGATGAGAGCGAGCGAGACTAGCCTTTCTGCACGTGTGCACAACATCGTGAAGTATTCGTTGGGGCTCGATTTTTCTCTGAGCCTTCCATACATGAGTGCAGTGCAGTGCAGCTTGCAGCTGGGCATATCGGTTTCGCCTAGCGTAGATGGCGAAGGGATAGGTTGTGGATGTAGTTTGCGGCGGACGCAAACGAGCAAAGAAAAAAGAAAGGAGGGGGGAGAAAACAACAGGTCTCGCTTTTGGGATGTGCTTGATCTCAATCGACTGGAATAATACGTGTCGGCGGGTTGCAGCCAGTTGCAGTTGAGGCTGGGTGGTGGTGGTGGTGCGGGGTCGTGCGACGAGAGAAATGACGACGTTTGCTCGCTGGCCAAACTACGGAGAAGACAGGAACACAAAGTTTCGTTTCTACGCCGGACGATTATCATTTGCACACCCACATATGCGATTCAAATGTGCGTGAGAGGACAACTTGGATGCCTACCTACTCGAGTCCGTCACTGCATGAAGCAGACAGCCTCAATATACTGATTATCTATGTTATTCTACACATTTTTTTTAGATACTCTCGGAGGCCTACATAAAATAAACGCCACGGTTGGATTTGGTGTTGAGTATTATGCTTTTTTGAAGCTATAAAAAGATAAGCGGGATGTTGGGAACCAGGAATACGTGAGAGCTAACTACTAAAGGTACTAGTCGACCGCGTTCTTTCTCCCTCGCACTCTTTCTAATATTGACTCTTTCTAATATTGACGATGTGTTTAGAGTCTGGATCTGTCTTATTGTAAAAAGAATCTGGAGCCGAAAAAGAACTCCAGTTCCTGAAAGCTATGTAGGGTGTGCATGCCCTTCTTACTTCGTATACCTAGGTATTAACTTGACGATTTTAGCTAGGTCTGCAAGGCTTAAATAAATCTATTCCCTACCTATCGTTTTTTATGTCGCACATAGGGAAACCGGAATAGCTTAATCAAGGGGTTGCTGCTTATTAGTGTGCGAGCCTCGTTTGTGCGTGGATTCCGAGACGAATTGTGATGCGGGGGTGAGGGGTGGGAGTTCTAGACGCCAGAATTGTCCAAGGTGGTTATGCGGCAAAACCTCCCAAAGAAGCAGCTGGAGCGCTTGCTGCAGCTCAGTTGCCTGTCACCCACACTTGTGCCTAGCAGCTAAGCTTATCCAACGTCTAACTGGAACGGATCTCTATCAATTACGAATACAATAAAAGATGGAGGTGTTCCCCACGTCTCTGGGATTGGAGAATTATATTGCAGAATTCGTTTGTATCGCACCTTCCTCAGCTGTACCAGATCGCACCGTCGTGGAGAAACATTGATATATCCCAACGTTCTTGGAAATAAGCAAACATCCCGTCAACGGCCATCGATATCGCCAACGGCCTTTCAAAACCAACACGACATCCATCTGATCTCGGTTATCATCCACCAGTCCACAAGACCACAAGACCTTATCACCACCCTCACCGCTACCCCACAACCACCACCACCGCCTGATCCCTAGCATCACATCCAGCCATGTGCTTCTGCATCCCCACCGCCGTCGAAGTCGACACCATCGACCGCACCCCCTACGGCCGCAAAGTCGTGCGCAAAACCACCACCTACGGGCTGCACACGACCTCGGACAGCTCCTTCGATAGCAGCGAGAAGTCGCACCGTCACCGTCACCGCCACCGCTCGCGCCGCCGCTTCGGCGCCAAAACCGACTACTACGATGACGCCTACCGGTCCGGCAGCTTCACCAACGTCCAGCGCACCATCACCTACGACATGCCGATCGCTGCCGCCGCCCCCGCCATGCACCAGCCGCTGCTGCTCGAGCAAGCGCCGCCCATGCCCGTCCTGCACCAGCCCCAGTCCTACGTCAACGTCGTCGACGCCCACCCGTCGCCGCAGCTCGTCTACAACGCCGACACGCACGTCTACAATACCGATCCGGTTATCTACGACGCGGTGCCGACGAACCCGCGCGCCGGGTTGCCTCGGGGGGTATCGATGCGCCGCCCGCCCAGCGGCGTGCGCTATGGCCACGGGAACCCGCACGACAGCGATAGCAGCTCGGAGTTCAGCTATCGGAGGAGTGTGCGGTTTGGATAAATACGCCGCGCCGGGTTGGTTTCTTTTGTAGGCGATCGTTCACTGGAGCATATATTATGGGGAGTCTTTGCGGCCCAGGCTGGCCCGGGGTTTTTACGGCGGCTTTTTGATTTTTGCAGTTGGAGTTTTGTGCAGGATTGTAGTTGGAGTTTGGGATGGAGTTGGGTCGCGGATGGATGGATTGATGGATGGATTGATGGATGGATTGATGGATGGATTGATGGATGGATTGATGGATGGATTGATGGATGGATTGATGGATGGATGGATGGATATTGGAGCTGTAGATACACGCGCAAGCATGGTGGTCATGGCGGCGGCGGTCTGGTTTTGGTTTGATTGACGGCGATACGGATGATTTACGAACTGCATGCATTTTATGGCTCGCATGGTTACTATGTTTTTTTTATGGTTTTTTACGGCTCAACGGAAAACGGGAATTGTATTTCTATGATATGATAATGTGCGCAATGAATGAAGCAAAATTCAAATTCAAATTCAAATTCACTCTTACGTCCCTATCCTATTTTCGCGTGTGGCCATGAGAACTGCATGTACTGGGGATACTGCATGGTGTTGTGCCACCTCGCACACAGGAGCTGATATCGAAGGGAAACAGGGTTCGTCGTGCATGCTGTGCTGCGCGACGTTGCGCCGGCCGGCCTGGAACCTGGGATGCATTCCGCTAGCATAGCAGGCTGAGCTGGATGGGCTGGTGTTGGATGCCTACCGCCTGCGTCATATAGCAGCAAGCAAGGCTTGCTTTGACCACTTTCAAAGTCTACGTCCCTACGACCATACCACTTTATCGGCTGCGTGGAGGGTGCGTGGAGGGTGCATAGGGACGGCCTGAGTCTGAGTAATCGTACATAGATCATGCGGACGTGGACATGAGTGTGTATGACGATCCATCTGCAAACTCGGTTTGCAGCTGCGCGAGGCTGTGGAGAAGTGTGCGAGACATGTGGGCACTGGGATAGGCAGAGGCCCGGGTCGGCGGTTCGAAGCTAGCACGCCGGGATATGGCGGACCCGGGAATAGTCGTTGTGGCGCTGCAAACATGAAACGCTAACGAAGGCGCGGGCTGGGCGGGTGCGTGTGGCTTGGTGGCGTTTGTGTGCGCGTGCGGCGCGGGTTCCAGGGGCCGCCCGCTCAACCCACCCGCCGTTGCAAATAATAGAGTGGATATGCCTTGCGCGGGCGGCTACAGCAGGGGGTGGCGGATGGTCAGGAGAACTGGTTTGACGGTGGGTGGGCACCCGCGGAAGCAGATACGCGTACGTTTGTCTGGATGTGTTGGATTTTGGCGCTGGACGGGTGGGTTTTAGCGGAATTGTATAAGGGGAGCATAGGGCCGGCCGTGAGCGGATGGGGATTGTAAAACGCGGCGTTCTGAGGAACCGCTGAGGGCGAGTCATGGCATGTGAAGAGGGGTGCGATGTAGTACCCGCAGTTCGCGCAGTTACATGATTCCCTGAAAGTTGGATTGCTCTGAGCCGCACTGTGATCTGCCGCGACTGTAGCGGGTGAGACGGTTATTATCGATATCTGTCTCCTGCACGGGCGTGGAATGATACTGCGAGGTTGATCTGCAGGCTAGGTCCCCTAATGATACACAATCCTCGAGAGGATGATTCGGCTCCGTGTGCCCCATATGCACGTCATATCACACACGGTGGAAGTGGTACTGCCGGCCGAATTGTGGAGGGGCTTTGAGGGCTAGGACCGTGCGACTCTTGGAGCCTTGTTTTCAGAGATATATCGGACCGGAGTGAAATGCGAGTGCTGCGCACGTTCTTGTATTCTTGTATTCTTATGTTTGAGTCGGTTGTAGAATTTCTTGAAATTTCTTGATTGAGAAGAGGATATCAATTATCAATGTGTCACAAACATAAGAATCTCCGTATTAGTCAATGAGGAACTTGAATACTGTCACTGTGGTAATATATCGATATTTATTGTATCAGGTATTCTCAATCGACGGTTGAGCTAGCCAAATTCACAAAGATTGAACCGATTGAATCGAGCTATGTAAAGGTTCAAGAGTTGAGTGAACGGTTCGCTGAATCGTTGACTCAAAAGAAAGTTGATTTTTAGATTCCATACCAACTGTGAATCGTCTGAAAATTTTCTTATTAGTCCGGTTTTGTTTTGAGACTTTTGAATATTCCAGTGAATATTTCCTATGGCTCTTACCGGTACCCCGCGTTGCATGTCACCACTTTCAATTGAGTTCGACATCGGCCACCAACTGTACCACTAAGGCTCTCTTTCCACTTTATCGATCTTACTATCTTCCGCTCGGTAAGCCTCGTATGCATGGCATATTCAATACGCGGCCTCGGTTCGCGGTTCGCTTGATCTATCTGGACCGTGATCCGGGGTCCGTGATACGCGATATGAAATGAAGGGACATTTAGGGCTTCATTCCAAATCCGATGAGTAGCACATGAGAGCCTTGTATAATATGTTGAGCAATGTGAAGTATGCGCTGTCAAGAGTATGTATGCAGTGATTATTGAAAATTTGTGCAGTGTAATGACGAGAAAGAGTTGAATCCGGATGGAAGAATACTGTGTGATTGTTTGCTGCGCACGTTTGTGCATGGTTGCACGTGCATTGTTTGAGGGAGGTTTAATGAAAAACCGATTTGTGAAGGGAACCTTGGAGATGCAATAAAAAGCTCATTTGTTTTTTTCTGAGGAGGCAATAGTTTGAGATCTAAAGGGTTTGGGACGGAACAAGGTTTTCAAGTGGAGGTTCATTGGCAGCTGTTGGAGTCTGGAGATTGCAATTTGCTTGTATGGTCACTCGAAATTTGTCAAATAGGCAGTGGCTTTGTCTGGAATCTACTCTAGATCTAGGCGGACAAAAACAAGCCTCCTGTGGTGAAGACGCAATTACACAAGTTTTCCCTCACATTAAATTTGGCTCAACATCTGTTCTATTTTCTAAACAAACTCCGTATTCCAGATCTAACAACTCCGAACCACTCCAATCCTACCACGATGGCGCGAAACGAAACCACCAAAGATTTCTTTGAATTTGCCGACTTCGACGAAGAGCCGGCCTACCCTGATATCGCCCCGGTCCCCGTCTTTCGTGCACCCAAAGATTTTCCGATCCGAGCGATGGGACTCTTCGAATTTCCAAGCAGCGAACCAGTCGCCCTTCCCGACCTCACGCGACCACTCCCCGCCGACATGCTCAGATGGGCCCAGGCCCTCGTCCGCAAAGCTGACGACGTCATGAACCCCGATAGTGATGAAGACTTCGACGAAACCAAGTGGGAGGAAATGTACTCGGGAGACTGCTACCTCAAGATTGTCACCAGATACTGCGATTTCTGCGACTACAAGCTAGTGGAGATGATTAACCATGAGGAACAATATGCTCGCTGGATAAATAGAAAGAGGGTTGCGAGGTTGGGGTGCTTATACTTGAGAGGGCGGGCAAAGTTTCATCAAGTCGGCAATCTGAAGAGGGCGTTAACTGAAGACGGCTATACGTCTGAGTTTAACCTTTAGCACCACTTTATTATGGGCGAGGAATTAGTCTTGTATGAGTTAATTCATTCGCACAGAAACTGTACTCAGACTATGCACAGATAAAAGGGATAGACCACTAAATAAGAAATGGCGCAGTTACCTATGGTCGAAACTGAGTTTCACACAACTATCACTCGATTTCTTTGTGTCGGGAGGTGATATTGCTTCACTAAACAATTCCGTTTAATCTAACTAGATCTCTATCTAAACCCACCAATTATTTCTTCCTTCTAAGCCTTATGTTTATGTTTAGTTCTTTATAGGTGAATCAGACGGTAACGAGAACCTCCATCGCTATTCCGAATTCTTTCTTCAGCTTTTAATAAACCTAAGTACAACACTAGTAACTCCTTGCCTCGTAGCTTTGAAACCCCACAGCGCAGTTTCCGAGGCTGATTAAGATGCTAGGCCGGTTTTCCAGGTTGAGCCTAAGCGCAAAAAAAGCTATTATTCGTATAAAAACGATCACACAGTTATCGCAAGGAGCAAAAAGCTGAGGATGAATGATCATATCCTCGTAAACGAAAATGGCACATCTTGTAAGAGTTTTATCGCTATCAGCAGTGAGAGAGTTATTGTGTGACAAGAAAAGTATTAGTCTATTCTTGATTGTGTGTAGAGTTCAGTAGTTAAGAGGTGTTCGAAACAAAAGTAAGAGAAAACACAGAGAGAAAACACATGGTCGCCAAGCCTTTTACATGATTATTCAGCATCCACAATTCAAAACCGAGTGATAGCCGATGCAGGATTGTATACTACAACACCCCCCCTCAATCCTGTATCGCTTCTAAATGCCTTCCTTTAGTAAATCCAAGTCATAATCTTTCCCTCCTTTACTTATCTTTTATTCCTCCTCCTACAAACGCATAACTTTTGTTGATTTAGCGTTTTCCACATCGACTATTCCGGCTATTTGTAATAGCTTTTGGTGTCTTCCAGTATCCAACGCTTTTGTCATCATATCCGCCGGATTCAAGTCTGTATCAATATGATTGAAGTCCACTGTCTTGGACTTCTGTTCATCGATAACGTGATGGCACTTGATATCGACATGTCTCATCTGTTGTCGTACGATTCCTCCTTTTATTGTCTTGAGTGCTCCGGTGCTGTCACTAAACATAGGAATAGTTCGAGGTGTAATTTTGTCGTCAAGGATCGTCTTCTCTATTTCGTGGACTAATCTGCGAACCCATATGGCTTCTCTGGTAGCGTTTGATGCGGCAATGTATTTGGCATCCGTAGATGATAATGCGACAATCGTCTGCTTTTTAGCCTGCCATGTTACGGGGGACGTCCAGAGGCGTTATCGACGATAGACGTTGGCCCACGGTGTATGAAGTCTTTTATCACCAAGAATTGCAATTGTACTTATAGAGGGGTTTTAGCAGTATAACTCCTTGAGGTATAAAGCAGTCGATTTATTCTTTGTAACAAAAGATATTTTTACTAGAGGGGACTTCGCTTGGTGTCTGGTGCGTGTGATGATACTATACTTTGTAACCCCGTATCATCACGCCCCTATATATACAACACGGCAGGGCTCTAGCCCTCTAACCTAAAACTATATAGAGGGGTGCGCAGTCACCATCGCCCAGTCTCTTTCAACTATGTCTTGGGTGACGTGTACTCCTAACAGCCAATACTGTTTACCCCGCATCGCATCTAATGCCTTCAAGTGGTACACACTTCCTAGCTATGCAAACGGCCTTGGTCTAGAACCCTTGGCCCACGTACCTACGCTACGTGTATCCTATGAACGACCGTATCGTTATCTATGCTTCCTATATGTTCCGAACAACATATTACGCGTCTGGCAACGCTACTAGTTACCGCCCGCGGTAACAGAACCCTCCTTCTCCAATATGTTCGTCCCGAACATAACAAGGTAAGAGATATAATGAATCAATATAATATTTGAACAAAGGAAAATATACTTACTCTTTCCTCCTCTTGCTGGCTCTGGATCCCTCGGTATCTTCTTGTCTTTGCTTGGAACTTGCGTAATCGATTTCCCAGTTGCGGTGATGTTTGACCTTTTTGTGACGCCGATAAAAGTTTGCCAATACCTCTTCGGCTCCGGGTACCAAAGATTCGTACGGTTCCCAGGTCGCTTCCTCAATTGGATAACCCTTCCACAACACCAGGAACGTGTCATTGTCATCATCGTCAAGTCCATGTTCGATGATTTTTTCCGGGGTGAAGTGTCCAGCGCCATCGGGAAGCGGAGGCAGCGTGACTTCTGGCGGAGCGTCTTCCCCACGGTGATATGGTTCTAGAAGAGATACGTGGAACACAGGGTGGTATCCCTCGGGGATGCCTTCCAGTTTGCACGCGGATTTTCCTACCCAAGAAATCTTGAACGGTCCAGCTTTACGATTGTCGAGCTTGCCCCTTGGCATGTTGCGAGTATCCAACAATACTTCTTGTCCGATAGTGAACTCAGGCTGCTGCATCCCGTACCGTGTTACTCCTGTTGGTTTTCCGTCCTTGTTGACTTTGGCGGTATCGTGTCTTCGTATCATAGCTTCTCTAGCAGCTTCCAGGTTTTCTTTCAATTGCTTATGGGTTTCTTCCAAGTAGTGCACGAAGTGCTCGCTGGCCGGGTTGCGAACTTGTTTCTGTTCTATTGGCCATATGGATCTGGGGTGCTGACCGTAGTTGGCATAGAAGGGCGACATCCCGGCGCTTGAGTGATGACTGTTGTTGTATTCGTATTCCGCCAGTGGAAGTAGTTCATCCCAGTCTTTTCTGTTCATGATGAAGATGCGTAAAAATTGTTCGAGAACCTGGTTAACTCTCTCCGTCTGGCCGTCGGTTTCCGGATGGAAGGCCGTAGACAGATTATCCTTTATCGATAGTAATTCGAGAGTAGTTTGCCAAAAGTTGCCGGTAAAGCGACTGTCTCTGTCGGATACGATGTCGTCTGGCAATCCGTGGAGGCGCCATATCTCTTTAACGAAAAGTTTTGCTAGATCAGAAGCCTGGGTATTAGGGATAGGTACGAAGTGAGCCATCTTTGTGAAGCGATCGACTATGACCCATATGTGTTCGTTGCCGTTTTGTGTTAGTGGGAGTTTTACAATAAAGTCCATCGAGATAGAAGACCAAGGTCGCGGAGGTAAGTCCAGTGGGTTGAGTAATCCGTAGCGCTTATGCCGTTTGTGTTTGGCGCGTTGACAACTATCGCAGTGTTTGATCACTTCTTCGACTATGGTACGCAACCCTGGGATATCGAAGTTCCGTTCGATCACTTCTATTGTCTTATCTCTTCCCCAGTGTGCGCGCTTGTGTTCAGAAGTAACGATTTCTTTCCACAATGCTTGGGGTGGTCGCAATAGGTGATCCTTGTACCAGAGTCCGCTTAGGTTGGTCCATTCCTTGGATAGTTCTACGTTCTCGTCCGTTGTGTAGGTTTTCTGGCATTTATCCGCAAACGTTGAGGTTGGTTTGTTGATTTCGGAGTCGGCAAGGTTAACCGTTGTCATTCCAAGCTTGAGTTGATTTGGTCCAGTAGCCACGTCCTGCCCTGTTAGTAGTGCCCCAAACTTGAATTGATAGCCAATGTCGTTCGGATCATTAGTACCCTCCTTCTCCACGCAATGCTCCGGATTGCGAGATAGCACGTCTGCCTTGCCGTTCTTGGCTCCACTGCGAAAGATTATTTCGTAACTAAAAGGCATTAATGTTTCCGCCCATCTTGCTTGTCGTCCGTACAACATCCGAGGTCTTTCAAAGTACTTTAAACTTTGATGGTCCGAGTAGATTAATATTTTGTGTTTGGCGCCGTGAAGCCATGAGCGCCATTTAATCATACTCTGAACTATACAGAGCATTTCCTTGTCATGAATGTCGTAGTTTCTTTCGGCAGGTATCATCTTTTTGGAGTGGAAAGCTACGGGATGTAGACGTTTGTCATGTCGTTGGCTCAATATTGCTCCCGTAGCGTAGGCAGAGGCATCTGTTTCCAGGATTGCTTGAAGTTCTGGATCGAAATGTCTGACCATAGGCGCAGTGGTAAATGCCTTTTTGAGATAGTCAAATGCCTTTTGCTCCCGATCCCCCCAATAGAATTTTGGTGAACTGATTACATCCGATATGGGTGCATTGATTTGTGCATAGCCTTGCACGAACCGGCGATAGAAATTAGCAAATCCAATTGAATTGCTGGGCTTGCTTGATTGACTTCGGTGTTGGCCAATTCAATACGGCTTCTATTCTTTCGGGGTCCATTCGTACTCCGGTTCCAGAGAGGATGTGTCCTAGGTACGGTAGTTCCGTAGCGGAAAACTCGCATTTTTCTATTGCTATACATAACCCATACTTGAGCAAGCGTTCAAGGACCTTGCACACGAGCGCTTCGTGGTCTTCTCGGCTGCCTTTGGTGTAAATCAAAATGTCGTCAATAAAGCAAACGACTCCGTCGTCCAGCATATCGTGAAATATTTCATTCATCATCCTTTGGAAAGTGGACGGTGCGTTGCAGAGACCGAATGGCATTACGAGGTATTCGTATTGTCCGTATCTCGTGCTGAAAGCAGTTTTCCATTCGTCACCATCCTTGATTCTTATCAGGTTGAAGCCATTTTTCAAGTCGAACTTGGTGAACCGTGAAGCTCCGCGAACGCGTTCCATCAATTCGTCAATTAGTGGAGTTACTGTGCCGTCTTTTACTGTTATTTTGTTGAGGTCTCGATAGTCTACGCATAGCCGTAATTTTCCGTTTTTCTTGGGGACAAATAGTATGGGGGCCGAGCAGGGCGAGTTTGATAGCCTAATCTTTCCTTCGGCTAGCATCTTTTGAATGTATTCCTTCAAGGCTTCCAGTTCTTTGGCCGAAAGTTTATAGATTCGACCTTTCTTTGGTTCTGCTGTAAGTTCGATTTTGTGTTCGAAGATTGTTCTGGCGGGTAGTTTCTCTGCTTCGGATGGGTCGAACAGCACCATGTATGGGTGATACTTTGCTGGCAAGATTCCTTTTAGGTCCGGGGTCGTGGTCGTTGCCACAGAGCCAATTTCGATTGCATCAGGATCGTCTAACACGGATTCATCCCATTCCAGGCTAATGGTGATAGTGGAAACTTGTACTCTGGAATGTGTTACGTCTTTGCAATTGAAGGTTAACGCCATGGTCGAGCCGTCGTAAACTCCATTATGTGTTTGCAAGTAGTGCGGAGGTATCAGTACATCTTTGTCTGAGGGGATCACAACTGCGATTTCTTGAGTAAAGTGACCGTTGTATTCCATTTCGACTTGTTCGCTGACGACTAAACAATCTCCGATGGGTCGGTTCGATATGTCGCGTGGTGCTGAGTATTTGGTAATGAATGTTTTGATGTTGTTCGTCGTGCAATATTCTTTGCTTAGGACTATAGCGTTACATCCTAAATCCAGCATTGCAGTAGCAGGCTTTTTGTTCACTAAGAATTTATAGTGAGGTCTGTTCCCAATTACGGGGGTCGCTCCAGCGGATGCTATCTCCGTTGGTGTGGAATTAACCGTACAACCATCAACAGCCCCTATCCTAACCACGCCACCTTGACCTGCTATAGCAAGGCAGCCTAATGAAAATACTCCTCCTCCGATTGATCAATCTGTTCCGAATCCTCCGTAGTCGTGGTTTCAATTTGTCGACTTTCCCTGTAATCCTGTTCTTGTTCATCCCTGATGTCCTCCGTCTCCATAGCTGCAATTTTAATCTTTCCCAAGCATGTCCTTGCTGTGTGTCCGGCAGTGTCGCAACGTGCGCATTTCCTGTTCTCGATACGTTCCTTGATAACCGGTCCCGGAATCCCTGCTGTTAGCTCCGCAAAAGTCTTACCTGTCTCATACGTTTTTGATGGCTTTGGTGTAAATGATGACTCCCGACTTGGATACGTTACCCTGTCCGCCAACTGTTTCCGATCCACCTTCCTTACGTCCCGCTTTTGGAACCCCAATACCCTTTCTGGGTCGTACTTTTTCTTATCCGAGCTGTAATATCCGCTTTTCCGTTTTTTCTCCTCAAATCGCCGGCCGCATCTTCTGACAAGATTGACGAAAGCGTCATCGTCGTTTGGTGGTTCAACATCGGCTATCTTGTCCCGGATGTCGTCATTAAGTCCTTTTTCAATCATATCCCTCCATGGAGCCTCCCGCAAGCCGACAATCTGGTTGAGATCCACGAGTTTAGTTAGGTACTCTTCAATATTTCCGTTATATTGAATTTTGTTCATCTTGCGTAGGTTGTCTGTAGTCTCGGATTCCAGAATGAAACGCTTCTCGCAAGCTTGTTTGAAAGTTTCAAAATGGGCCGGCCTAACCCCTTCTTGGATTTCCCGGGTGTAGTTGTCGTACCAGTTGTGCGCTTCGCCTTGGAGGCAATCACCTACCAACAAGATGAATTCGTCATCTCCCCGACCCTGGTAATGCTCTTTGTAAAGCCTGATGTGATTTTCCAAGACTTTCCAAAATTGTCGCCAATTCTCTCCAACCTTATACTTAGGCAAGGCGGTTGGTTTCAGAGGCTTTGGATTGCCTGGGCCTAGATTGAACGGATTCTGGTGGAAGACGCTTTCTTCGCGCTGGTATCTATTTGGGGCAGGTGGGGGCGGCATTGACCGGAAGTCTGTTCGTCGTCTAACCGAGCGGAATGATGTGCTGGCGTTGCTGACGTGGTCGCTGTCCTCCGGATCTTCATCGGTTGGTCTGACCCGTTTCAATCTAGCTCCATGCATTGTTACCCTGCCAGTTAAGGTTTCCCCATTGTTTTGTGCCTCCAGTTTTTTTCCCAACTGGTCAACCTTCAACTGGATGTCTTGTGCGGTGTATTCGTTGTTTACCGATTCCGCCTCCTGTGCCTCTTCGAGTTTTTGTAGCCGCATCGTCAACCTGTCCATGCGAGTGTTTGCATATCGAGCTTGGTTCTGGAGATCTCGTATCTCCGCTTGATAATTCTGATTCGTAGCTTTGAGTAAAACTATTTCGCGCTGTGTTGCTTCAGTTGCCTCCGTTACTCGTTGTACTGCACGCTCAGAGATGGCTAAATCCGCTAGTATTGCGTTGCGGTTTCGTGCGTGTTCCGCAAATTCCATTTGCCAGCTCCCCTGTAGGTCTGTAATCGTCCGATCCAATTTGGCTCCTAACGCGGTGTCATACTCCTGGAAATGTCTCCTGATAACTGGAGTCATATCCATGACCACTGCTGATAGGCCTTTTACTGCATTGTTGAGATCCGCCACCGTCGTTTCTACTCCCAACATTTTTGCTTGCAGCAGTGCTTCAGCGCTGCGGCATTCTCCTACCAACAGGTCGATGTTCTCATCTGTTACTTTTTCTCCTTTTGCTATTGCATTCTGCAATCTTTTCATCTCCTTGCCTAGTGATCGAATAGTTTGGTGCATTCCGTCGGTGGCCATAGGGTCATTTTCCTTATTCTTTAGGCCGTTCCATAATGCCTGTAGCGTAACCCATCCTGCCGGTGCCTGATATGCCTGTCTTGATGGCGACCGGCTTCTTCGCCTTCCTGGTTGGTAAGGTGCCAACCTAGTACTGTCCAGTTTTTCTTTCCTGCTTTTGAGGATGTTTTTCCTGATGCGAGTGCCCTCAGATTGGAACACAGGTGCATTGGGTAGGTCTTCCCCTGAGCCTTCGTCGTCACTAACAAGGGATACCAATTTAGGAGGTTGGTAATTTTGGGATGGAGGACCCGTATAATACGCGACTTGTTGAGCTCTCCAGCCACTGTCAAAATCGTCTTGGTCGGTTGGAGGTTCGAAAGAAAATGATGGTTCCCGGTGCGGTTGCTCTGATTTTACCAACATCTCCTCCAAGGCTTCAGCCATTTGCTGATCGTTGTTTGAGCTGGTCATTTTCTGGTAGATTGTTGCTCCAACGCCGTAATGACCGTAATAGTCTTGTAGGTTAAGAACTCTGGTTCTTTTAAGAGTGCCCGATATAGGGTGCGGTCGCAGGTTTTGCGGTCTTGGTATCGCACCGATTCCGTATCGCTTGAAGTGAGCGATGATTGCAATTGGTAGTGTAGTCTAGTAAAAATATACTGTTACGGGGGACGTCCAGAGGCGTTATCGACGATAGACGTTGGCCCACGGTGTATGAAGTCTTTTATCACCAAGAATTGCAATTGTACTTATAGAGGGGTTTTAGCAGTATAACTCCTTGAGGTATAAAGCAGTCGATTTATTCTTTGTAACAAAAGATATTTTTACTAGAGGGGACTTCGCTTGGTGTCTGGTGCGTGTGATGATACTATACTTTGTAACCCCGTATCATCACGCCCCTATATATACAACACGGCAGGGCTCTAGCCCTCTACCCTAAAACTATATAGAGGGGTGCGCAGTCACCATCGCCCAGTCTCTTTCAACTATGTCTTGGGTGACGTGTACTCCTAACAGCCAATACTGTTTACCCCGCATCGCATCTAATGCCTTCAAGTGGTACACACTTCCTAGCTATGCAAACGGCCTTGGTCTAGAACCCTTGGCCCACGTACCTACGCTACGTGTATCCTATGAACGACCGTATCGTTATCTATGCTTCCTATATGTTCCGAACAACATATTACGCGTCTGGCAACGCTACTAGTTACCGCCCGCGGTAACATGCCACATTATTGGAGATCCATTTGCTGTAAACAGGTACCCTCCAATCGATTTCCTATCTCTCTTGGCTCCGGCCCAGTCCGAGTCACAGTAACCTATTATGTCAAGTAATCGATCTGATGTTGGGATAGGTCTACCGTCATGACTCAATTGCGACGAGTATATTATACCGAAGGATGCTGTATGTTTTAGATACCTAAAGACATGTGTAGCGGCAGTGATGTGCATTCTCAAGGGATTTGCTTGGAATGTTCCGAGTGTGCTGACTGCAAACGCAATGTCAGGTCTAGTTCCCATGGCGGCATACATTAGTGAGCCAATCAAGGATTGATAATGTGTTCGACCTGAGTCATCGAGAGGTTCGTCTTCGCATTCTGGAAAGTTGAGGTCTATCTTCCGTTCGAGTGGTTTCGTGGCAGTGTTGAGATCTTTATATCCGAATCTGTCAAGGATTTGGGCAATGTAGTGTGATTGGGATAAGATGACCGATCCATCCATTCTCTTGATCTTGAAACCCAGAAAGCTTTCCATTAGACCAAGATCTTTCATCTTGTAATTTGACGACAAAGCTGTTTTGAGGTGAGTTACTGCGTCAGTGTCGTCTGTCTCAACTATCAAAAGGTCATCAACATAAAGCAGTACGATCAAACTCTTGCTTATGTAAAGGTTTTGATCGTCTTTTGATTGGGTTAAGCCAAGTGACAATAAGAAGCCATTAATATTTTCCCACCAGAGCTTCGGGGATTGCTTTAGTCCATATAGGGCCTTGCGTAGTCGGACCGTTTCTCCAGCACTGCCATTACAGCCTTCTGGTAGTCTTATGAATATGTCATCTTGATCGACCTTAGAATAGAGGAAAGCAGTAACCACGTCCATATGATGCAATTTCCAATTGTGTTTAGCCACAAAAGCAAGTAGTAGTCGAAGTGTTGCCATTTTGGATAAAGGAGCGTATGTGTCATCAAAGTTGATACCGTAGCTTTGTTCAAAGCCTCGAACGACCAGTCTCGCTTTGTACCTAAAGCCATTATTTGCTATTGGTTTAACTTTGTATACCCATTTGCAAGATAATGTCCGTTTGGGATTGAGTCCAGCCCAATATTTTCCTTCGTCTTCAATCCTTCGTATAAAGGTTGAGTTTCCAATTAGGCTTTCGTATTCTTCTTTCATGGCGTCAATCCAACTTGAGCTATTAGTTGATTTCATAGCTTCTCGAAAACTCTTGGGTTCGGTGGGAAATGTCTCGACAAGTTGTTTATTTAGGAGCCACGACTCTTCTGATATGGATAGGGATGCGAGAGCTTGGTGTATTAGCTTTGCATTGTCAAACCGACGATTCTTAGAAATGACCCTTGGATGAACGAATTGACTATGAATTAATTTGCAATTAGCATATTGTAAATGAAGTAATGGATTTGAAATGAGTGAAATAAAGTACTGCTTGTGAATCGAGGGTATCTCATGAGGGGTATCTCTATTTTGATATTTAGATAGTATGGTAGTCAAGGGAATCTTTTTGTATTATCCGCCATTCTGGTCTTTCTTTATAGACCTCGGGCAACTCATCAAGGTTTTTCTTTTTCTCCGCCATTCTGGTCTATTTATAGACCTCGGGCAACTCTAATTTCTTTCCTTTTAGAGTTTTCTTGATATCTGCCATTCTGGCCTTTTCTTAGGCCTCGGGCTCCCTTTCCGGGTAAATTATCCGCCATTCTGGCTGTATCTAGCCTCGGGCTACCCTTTCCAGGTTTTGAATTTCAAAGGAAGGAAGTTTACCAACATTTGCTCATCGTTAGATGATTCCTCTAAGACTGAGGATGATGACGTTACCAAAGCTTGTGGTGAAGTTTCTTTCAATCGTTTAGCTTCTCGAGCATTGATCATTTCTTCATATTCCTTAAAAGGATCGTTCCAAATTTCCTTTGAATCGCCAAACTTTTCCCATGCATTTTCTGATTCTCTAAATATGACGTTTGAGGATTCAATTACCCTCTTTGTCTTAAAATCATATATTCTCCATATTGTTGACGTGTATCTGACGGAGTTTAGCAGCATGCAGGGATGGGACCTTGGGGCAAGTTTATGAGCTCGTTGATCAGGTGGGATCAATCTCCACACTATACAGCCAAACCGTCTTAAGCTATCATAGTGTGGGTTTCCGTTAAACAAGATCTCATATGAAGACTTCCATCCTAAACCTCTCTGAGGAGTTATCCTATGAACGTGTAGGCCAAGTTCCATCGCTTCTTGCCAGAATCTAATTGGTACTTCTGACTCAATGAGAGCACATCGAGTTTTCGTCATAATCGTACGGATAAACCTTTCTGCCGATCCATTTTTGTGTTGAGTATATGGTGGAGATGGATGCCATTCAATGCCCCATCAGCAAAAAACCCGGTCGCGCTCAGCACTGTGAGCGCACTGAGCGCACTGAGCGCAACCCACCACGCATCGAGCTTGAGCGGAAATTTTTAATTCTGCTATTGTGAGCGCAACCTGTCACGGCCTCCGGTCGACGGCATCCAGACTCGCCTTCCATTCGATCGTCACCTGAATGGCTTTCCGCTCAATCGTCACCTGAATGGCTTTCCGCTCAATCGTCACCTGAATGGCTTTCCGATGGACGGCGTCCAGAGTCGCCTTCCATTCGATCTCGACCCGTGACGGCCTTCGCTTGACGGCTTCCAGAGTCGGATCTCGCGATGGTTTGCACATGCGACGATTCTTTGATTCAGTTCAACTTGGACGCTTATTCAGCGGTTTTATTATGCTATGTATGCTATCTAGACTATATACAGAGACTATATACAGAGACTATATACAGAGACGGATTCTATGGAACGCTGCTTAGTCGTCGAATCTTAAAGGATTCGGCCTTTGCATGGAACGCTGCTGTGACAGAGGATTAGCCGATAATCTAAGGATTGGCCGATAATCTAAGGATTCGGCCTTTTATTATGGAATGCTGCTGTGACAGAGGATTAGCCGATAATCTAAGGATTGGCCGATAATCTAAGCATTGGCCGATAATCTAAGGATTCGGCCTTTTATTATGGATTCGCTGCTTTGACAGAGGATTGGCCGATAATCTGAGGATTGGCCAATAATCTAAGGATTCGGCCGATAATCTAAGGATTCGGCCTTTTATGATGGATTCGCTGCTTTGACAGAGGATTGGCCGATAATCTAAGGATTCGGCCTTTTATGATGGATTCGCTGCTTTGACAGAGGATTGGCCGATAATCTAAGGATTCGGCCTTTTATGATGGATTCGCTGCTTTGACAGAGGATTGGCCGATAATCTAAGGATTCGGCCTTTTATGATGGATTCGCTGCTTTGACAGAGGATTGGCCGATAATCCAAGGATTCGGCCTTTTATTATGGATTCGCTGCTTTGACAGAGGATTGGCCGATAATCTAAGGATTGGCCGATAATCTAAGGATTGGCCGATAATCTAAGGATTCGGCCTTTTATGATGGATTCGCTGCTTTGACAGAGGATTGGCCGATAATCTAAGGATTCGGCCTTTTATGATGGATTCGCTGCTTTGACAGAGGATTGGCCGATAATCTAAGGATTCGATGGATCGTATAGGATTCGACCTATTCTATAGATTGCTGCTTTGTCTTTATTCTAGCAGTATGAGCTGTATTCATAGTCAGTATATATGGTCATGATAAGGTGGCTTTAGTAGAGAATACAGGTGTTTGACGGCCAGATGTCGGTCGCGATCGTGTTGATGGGCGCTGGTGTGCAGTTTGGCATTTGTGCTGTTCACTTTGGTAGAGTAGTCCAACTTAGAGCAAAAAAGAACGAACAAAGCGGCGGGGGCATTGAACCACCCTTTAAAACTCAGGGGGCAGACGGCTGGGGCGGGGTTACTATTAGCGTGCAGAGTTTTCACCGCCATTTTCTTGGCTCATTTCCAGTGTGTGGAACCCCTGCAATGTGGTCAAAGCAGCGCCAAGAACGCCACCGAGTCATGTTTTGTGTCACAGAACTCGCCGCGCAGGAGTGGTTTGCTGCGTAGATTGCAGCTAAACCAGTGTATTTGTGAGAACATGTCAGTTTTCGCAAACTTTACAATGTTTGTCTTTGCAGTTTTGAACTTTGGTCGAAATACACCTGCCATCCACACAACAGCACCCTGAGCATCTTGTCCAAAGCTTTCGAAGGTGAGTTCAACACCCTCAGATTACTGTTTAATTATTGATCTTTGCAGTTCTAGACTTAACAAAATCAAACACCGCGAATTCGAACCTTTACAATGACGCTCCCTAGCACGATCGCGACCGACATCTCGCCGTCAAACGCCTGTATTCTTTGGACGATCTACGACTAAGCAGCAATCCATAAGAATATGCCGAATCCTTTAAGATTCGACAATCTACGACTAAGCAGCGAATACATAAGGAAAGGCCGAATCCTATAAGATCCGACGAATCCTTAGATTATCGGCCAATCCTCTGTCACAGCAGCATTCCATAATAAAAGGCCGAATCCTTAGATTATCGGCCAATCCTTAGATTATCGGCCAATCCTCTGTCAAAGCAGCGAATCCATAATAAAAGGCCGAATCCTTAGATTATCGGCCAATCCTTAGATTATCGGCCAATCCTCTGTCACAGCAGCATTCCATAATAAAAGGCCGAATCCTTTAAGATCCGTCGAATCCTTAGAGTATCGGCCAATCCTCTGTCAAAGCAGCGAATCCATAATAAAAGGCCGAATCCTTAGATTATCGGCCAATCCTCTGTCAAAGCAGCGAATCCATAATAAAAGGCCGAATCCTTAGATTATCGGCCAATCCTCTGTCAAAGCAGCGAATCTATACGATCCGTCGAATCCTTAGATTATCGGCCAATCCTCTGTCAAAGCAGCGAATCTATACGATCCGTCGAATCCTTAGATTATCGGCCAATCCTCTGTCAAAGCAGCGAATCTATACGATCCGTCGAATCCTTAGATTATCGGCCAATCCTCTGTCAAAGCAGCGAATCTATACGATCCGTCGAATCCTTAGATTATCGGCCAATCCTCTGTCACAGCAGTGTTCCATAGCAAAGGCCGAATCCTTTAAGATTCGACGATCCGTCGACAAAGCAGCATTCCATAAGAGAAGGCCGAATCCTTTAAGATTCGACGACTAAGCAGCGTTCCATAGAATCCGTCTCTGTATATAGTCTAGATAGCATAATAAAACCGCTGAATAAGCGTCCAAGTTGAACTGAATCAAAGAATCGTCGTCGCATGTGCAAACCATCGCGAGATCCAAAACCGCAACTCAGAGACGAGTCTGGATGCCGTCCATCGAGAGACGACTCGAACGCCGTCGCATGTGCAAACCATCGCAAGATCCAAAGCCGCGACTCAGAGACGACTCTGGATGCCGTCAATTGGAATGCCATTCAGGTGACGATCGAATGGAAGGCGACTCTGGATGCCGTCCATCGGAGGCCGTCACGGGCTCCAGTTGAGCGCGATGTGTCGCAGGTCAGGTCTCCAAGCGGCCCTGAGCGTAGCTGAGCGCGCTGGCTCACAGGTCAGTCTCCAAGCGGCCTTGAGCGTAGCGGAGCGTGCGACCAGGGACGGGGTTCGCTAGTCGGATCTGCTGAGCGCTGCTGAGCGCAGCTGAGCGTACTGAGCGGCTCGGTTGCACGGTGCAACGGCCGAGCGGTACTTGATTTTTTGCTGATGCCATGTTCCTGCATACCTGGAACATTTTCTCATTATTGAATTCTCCACCGTTGTCGGTCCTGAATTGCAAGACTTTGAAGTCACGTGCTGAGGCCCAATCCATAACCATTTTAAATGCGTTCAAGAGCTCACTCGCATCTTGAGATTTAAGGTAAGAGATCATTGGATACCGAGTACAATCGTCCACGAATACTGCAGCATATCGATTACCATGTAGGGAGTTCACCGGTAATGGTCCCAACATGTCAGAATGTATCCGTTCAAAGGGTTTTATTGATCGCTTAGGATAGGGTAAATGACGCTTGAACTTTTGCTTCATCTTGGCTTGAATGCATATGTCACATGGCATTTCTGAAGGAATGTTTACTTCTGAACCCAGAGCCTTGCGCAGTGTCTCAGGATTGATGTGTCCCATTCGTTGATGCCATTGATAAGCCGTGATCTTGGTTCTCTTAACCTTCCTCTTTGTTCGTATGTCATCTTTAACTGTCTCGTCTATTATATCTTGGATATCCTCAGGTATTTCCTTTTCAGGTTCATTCTGTGGTTTTGTTGATTCTGGGTCGGAGTCAGAATCGCTCATTTTGTCTAGCATTGACAAGTCCAAGTCGTTCGACGGTTCTTCAGGTTCAGGATGCGGATTTTGGGCTGCTATTCGTGTAAGTCTATCGGAGACAAGTGGTTCCGCTAATGATAGGTTGTTGTTTCGTGCGGATTGTCGAGTGGTAACAAATACTGAAGTGGGATCGTATTCTAATATATATATTCCATTTTTAAGATAACAATACAGTGTTGAATTATTTGGTGAAGTGAGTATTCCTATACCATTGGAGAATGAGGTTTTCCATCCGAGTCGATCGAGTACTGGAACTGATATAAGATTTATTCGGAATTTTGGAGAAAAGAGTGCCGGGAAGGTAAAGCCATGAAGAGAAATTTCGCCCTGTGCTGGTATGTCTACTACTGTCAAGTCGCCCAGTCTAATATTTCGTGAACAATCGCATATTTTCTTGAATAGTCGTTTATCGTTACATATGAAGTCAGTTGCACATGTATCCACACCACAGATTGATGATAGTGCTGATACATTTGAAACCGTTGACGATAATAAACATTTTGGCAAGAAAGAAGAATATGCAGTGACAGTAGTAGACGCCGCCAGTCATTGACGAGAGTTCCCACCCTCAGGTAGATCCTTATTCCCATGTCGGTCATGTGATTCAGTCATATATGCTGACTGTCCAGTTTCGTTTAGCATCCTGGCTGAAGCTGCTTCACCATTCTTTCTGATTGGGCAATTCATTCTGATGTGTCCTTCCATACCACAATAATAGCATATGATATCATCAGAAGAATAGGTTGCGTATGATCGTTTTGGTGGAGTAACTTTTGGTGACCATTGAGGACTTGGAGGTTCTTCATCGTTAGATAGTCTTCGTTCATTGTTCCATTGGCTGAAACATTGTTTGTTCATATGTCTTGAGTTTGGATGTAGAAAGCATCTATCATTTGGTGGTCGTTTTGCACGAGTATCTAATCCTCGATTTGGTCTTGGTGGCGTTTGAAAGTTTGGAGTTGGATCCTTTGGTTCCTTTTGGACAGCGTGTGCAAAAACCGGAGGTGCCATTTGTTGATGTCCATGTTGGTTCCAGTCATCCGTTCCTGAGAGTTTTTCCAATCCATTTAGAGCCTTAACCACTTCTTTAACCGAAGTTTCTTTGATGATCCGAAGGTAGTTGATCGTAGGATAGTAGGTTGGTCCTAAACATCTGAAGATTTTGTCGATGATATCATCGTCGCCAATTTTCTTGTCGGTCTTTGACAATTTGCGTTGAAAGGCAATCAGTCGAGCTGCAAATTGAACAATGGATTCGCCAGGATGAGGTGTAGCTTGCTGGAAATCGTTTTTTAAGTCTGTTTGGCCAGTCCAAGAGGCAGCTGGATCAAGTTCTTCCGCCAATGTGTCCCACATCAGTTTGGGATTGTCATCCATCTCATCTATGAGGTCACCGACTTCATCGGTGACGCCAAGTCTTATGAAGAGGGCAACTTTCTCTAACTTTATCTTATGTTCTTCGAGTGCCGCAGCATTTGCATCGTCTCCTGCAGGAGTCTTGATTTCGCCGGTAACATAGCCCCATTCCTTTTGTATTCTCAAGATGGTTCTCATCGCCTTCGCCCATTTCCTGTAGTTCGATCTTGTGAGAGATTCAAACTTTCCATTGGCCGTGGTGTACATCGTGGGCTTAATTGAAGACATAGTTTATGTGTGATTTACTATGCTTGAGGAGGTATTGTCGTATGAGGAGGTATTGTCGTGTGAAGAGGTATTGTCGTATGAGGAGGTAATGTCGTGTGAGGAGGTATTGTCGTATGAGGAGGTATTGTCGTATGAGGAGCTCAGTTGGCTAGAGCTTGGTGCTGATAACGTGTAAGAGTTTTATCGCTATCAGCAGTGAGAGAGTTATTGTGTGACAAGAAAAGTATTAGTCTATTCTTGATTGTGTCTAGAGTTCAGTAGTTAAGAGGTGTTTGAAACAAAAGTAAGAGAAAACACAGAGAGAAAACACATGGTCGCCAAGCCTTTTACATGATTATTCAGCATCCACAATTCAAAACCGAGTGATAGCCGATGCAGGATTGTATACTACAACACATCTAACACTTTCTAACTTTGAACCCCTCATGGAATTGTCTTCTACTCTGAATTCTTTGGCGATTTGAAAAGATTCAAGGGCCTCAAATCGAAAAGGAAACTCAGTTTATCCAAGGTGATTGTTGAGTCATTTTCAAGTCTCCGGGTCCATTCCTTTGTTTCGAGACAACTATTCCTAAACGAAATCCAGAGACTTCTATCAAATTCATTCCTGTCTATTTGTATTGAGTCATATTTGTAGCTGGTTTTCCGGAATTCCTCGTTCAAGATGATGGCTAGCCTGGATTTGAACGTTTCAGCAAAATGCACATCAATCTAAAGTGACGTCTTGGGAACGATTGTTTCCGGAAGCTAGCATACCAGCTTTGCCGAATTGCCGATCATGACTTCCTCCACATTTCTTAAGTCAATGTCGGGGTAAAGCGGTGGTGGGGGGTTTCTTTTATGAAACTTAAGCTGGGATTTGCTTGCGGGATATCTGCAAACGAACAGATAGTTTATTTATGTATGAATACTCTACGTAAGGTATTGATAAGCTGGTGACTTATAATCTATGGTGCTTCCTGCCAGAGCAAACGGTTAGGTGTTTGCTGTTTCCTTTTACGGGATGTTTATAGATTAAACAAAAATTAAGCATTTGCCGGTTCTGCAGTGCCCATAGCTCGGGTACACCATGCAACAAAAGCACGTACATACGTAAAACGTACGATCCATGATTGCTTAGACCTGGAATGTATAGCAGTCGCGGCAACTCGCATCGGGATATAATTCTAATTAGATTACAATCTAGAGATATCTCATGAGACAATTGCATGTTTTTGAAGTGAACCCAGATTTGAACCGAGATCAAACCTTATCTAGACTTCGGGTAAAATATATTGTCTGTCGATTGTCTCACCGCTGAGAAGGTTAACTGATAACAAGAGAGAGCTAATTATGGGATGACCTGCGATCTCGTCTAAAGACCAAGAATATATATGAATTGCATGCGATGCTGTGGTTTTTGTGTGCAGATTTTTCGGACCGGCCCCTTCTGTGCGACTCCATGCCTTGCATCGGACTTATGATTGGCGATAAAAGCTTGGTGGTAGTTCGATTCAACACTGTCATGAAACCGTCCGCACGGTACACAGAGAGTCAAGCTACCTACAAGCATCCTATGCACCTACCTACTCTGCCTAAAAATCCTCCGACCGACACTGTTTTGCGGATAGCACTTAATCTACTTCCTCGTTCTGTACGGACGACGCTCCTCCGTCAAGCTCTCGTTTGCTTTGGAAGCTATGTTGCCCTATATATGCGGCGATTGGGTGGGGAAATAGTGGTTAGGCCGCTTTTCCGACCGTTCGGAGTCCCGGAAATCTAGTAGTGCCCTCAGGGGTTATCTAGACAGCCCCAAGATTCCGAGCAATCATCCCACAGAATGTGGCGACCCAGCAGAGTGCATCCCGACGTGAGAGGCTCCTTTAGACGAGCGCCATCGGAAAAGATGGCTACGGATAGAAGCGTGGGGCACTAGGGCAATGAGTATTCCGCGGTTCTGGTGCTGGGAAGTCGAGAGCCGATCCCAGCCAGGCCATCGGGGAAGCCGGATAATTACGCCGTGTGTGGGCGTTGTTTCCTCATCGCCCTTGTTATTCTATCGACTCGATCCATTGAATGGGGATCTCGGAGATGTCGTTGCTTGGTGCTCTTCGTTTTCTCCCTGCACCCTTCTCTTCTTCCCTCCCGCTCGCCAACTGGGGAGAAACCACTCGGGTATTAGCTGGATATATCCTTAAAGCTACTTTGTACTTGATATATAAAGTATATGGGTGATCGTGTGTTGAGCGAGCGAAAGCAGAGAAGGCCCATCAGCACAAGCCAACAAGAGTCCGTCATCATGGCCCCTGGTTTAATCCTCCCCGCACCTGACTCGCCCTGCTCCGAATCGAGCGACCCGCTTGCGCCGCCTCTCACAATCGACCAACTCATCCGCTCACGCGCAGCATCACTCGGAGGAGATGCGCCTATTGTGGCCTACCCGATCAAAGGCCTAGACTATCGTGAATACTCATCGCAGGATCTAGATATCTTTGCATACCGCACGGCGAAACACTATGTGACCAAGATACCCCAGCGCAAAAGCTCTGCCGAGTCTGAGAAAGTGGTGGCGATTCTAGGACTATCGAACCTCGATTACCTCGTATCTACACTGGCGCTGTCGCGATTGGGTATGACGGTGTTGTTTCTCAGCACGCGAATATCAGACGCTGCATATGAAAGTCTTTTACAGAGTACAGGTTGTGAAGACATTGTAGTTCAGACCCCAAACTTCTCCGCCGCCGCCGGAAGGGTGAAGGAAAGGTTGCCACATGTGAATGTGCATCCCATGGTCCAGTGCTCAGGCTACCTGGGTGCGCGCAGTGAGAAGGAGGCCAATGGGAGTGTTTACACCGGGTTTGACCAGAACTTCGACCCAGAAGTGGAAAACGGGCGCCTGTGTTGGATCATCCACTCATCCGGCTCCACGGGACTACCAAAGCCTATTCGTCAGACCCATGCGGCTGCGTTGCGGAATTATAAGAATAACTTCGATTTGCGCGGCTTCATCACTTTGCCGTTGTTCCATGCACATGGCCTGTCTTCGGTGTTCAGAGCAATTGACTCGGAAAAGATAATCCACGTCTACAATGCCGAGCTGCCATTGACGGGAGGTCATGTTATCGAATGCCTGCGAAATTTTCGGCCCGAGATATTTTATGGAGTTCCATATGCTCTAAAGCTCCTTGCAGACACAGAAGAAGGATTGGCAGAGCTGCGGAAGTGCAGACTGGTAATGTTTGGAGGTTCGAGTTGTCCAGATGTTCTCGGAGATAAGTTGGTAAAAAATGGGGTTATGCTGGTGTCGCATTACGGAACGTGAGTTTTGATCCTGTGATGAAAGGTGATTCAAAAAGGCTAAAATCTTGGATAGTACTGAGACGGGCCAGCTAATGACCTCATTCCGCAACCCAGGGGACTTAGACTGGAATTACCTGCAAGTCAGTGCAAATCTAGCTCCTTACATATTATGGGAACCACAGGCCCCAGGTTCGAATATTCACGAACTTGTGGTGATGCCAGGATGGCCATCGAAAGTTGCGACAAATCGAGATGATGGTGGATATGCTACAAAGGACTTATTTGAATCACATCCTACAAAATCCGACCGGTGGAAGTACTTTGGGCGCAAGGACGACACCCTGGTGTTGGTTAATGGCGAGAAAGCTAATCCTTTACCGATAGAACATACTATCCGCGAGAACCAGTATGTTGCCGAATGCGTGGTATTTGGTGCTGGCAGGGAACAGTTGGGAGCCCTGATAATTCCCAGTGCAGAATACACTCGCGGCATGAACGAGCAGGATATTCTAAAGAAGATCGAGCCAAGTATCAAGGCGGCCAATTCGGAGGCACCAGATTATGCAAAACTCACACCCCAAATGATACGGCTTTTACCGGTAGATGTAGAATATCCCTTGACCGACAAAGGCACCATTATTCGCGCCGCTTTCTACAGGGAATTTCAGTCAGACATTGATGGTGTTTATACCGATGCAGAGAGTGCAGCTGAAGGCGGGCTGGAATTGGATCTTGATGGAACTAAGGAGTTTGTGCGGAATACCATGCAAGATATCCTATGTCTCGATCCACTCTCTATGGAGGACGATACAGACTTCTTTGCCTTAGGAATGGATTCTCTACAGGCAATCCAGGCACAGCAGACAATCCGGAAGTCATTATCAACCGGAGGCAAGCCACTGGGCGAAAATATTGTTTTTGAGAAGCCTTCAATTGACAGCTTATCCCGGTATCTGTGGTGCCTGAGAACGGAAGGGACTGTAGAAGAAGAAGATTATATCCAGGGCATGCGTACATTGATTGAAGAATATTCGAGATTTTTTCCGTTCCGGCAAAAATCTCGAGATGAAACCAAGCACACAGTATTGTTGACAGGCGCAACGGGTTCACTTGGTGCCCATATCTTGTCGCAGCTTATCCGCAGGCCTGACGTGCAGACCGTATTCTGTCTTGTACGCGCATCTACGCCTTCTGCTGCCCGTCAGAGAATCTACAAATCCCTCCATTCCCGACGACTCCTTCAAACTCTTACTCCGCGACATCGTGCCCGCATATACCCAGTCCCCGGCGATGTCACATCTTCCTCGTTTGACGACAGTTCTCCCGACTTTTCCCATATAACCTCGATAATCCACGCAGCCTGGGCCGTGAACTTCACCCACCCTCTCTCTTCATTCCGTCCACACCTATACGGACTCAGCCGGCTCATTGCCCTCGCCTCCTACACCGGTGCCACTATGAACTTCTGCTCTTCCGTCTCGAGTACCGCCAGCACTCCCGGGTCGCAGGTCGCAGAATCCCACGAGTCCCACCTCCCCTGTGCCCAGGCCACCGGTTACGCGCGCTCCAAACTGGTCGCCGAGAACATCTGCTTCCTCGCAGCTCGTACCGCGTCGATTCCCGCCCGCGTCCTCCGCCTCGGCCAGCTCATTGGCGACACTGCGAACGGCATCTGGAACAACACTGAGGCCATTCCCCGCATGGTCCAGCTCGCTGGTTCAACCGGAAAACTCCCTCAATTCGCCCTCGACACCGAGAATCAGTGGCTCCCCGTCGATACAGCTGCGTCGGCAATCCTAGACCTCTCGCTCCTCCTGCCTCATGCTGCACCGCTGGCGGCGGTGTGGAACGTCACAAATCCGACTCCGACGTCGTGGCGCACCTTCGTCAACGCCCTAGGACGAACGTTCGATATTGTTAGCACACAGGAATGGCTCAAAAGCGTCCCTCTTGACCACCCACTGCGCTCCTTTTGGATAGGGAAACACGCGAACGAAGACGACATGCCCGGGAAGGGCGGGAAGATTTGGACCACTGCTGCTGCTGCCGCGTTATCGCCTGCGCTGCGTGCCGCCACGCCCCCAAGCGAGACGCTAGTGGCGAGGTTCTTGATGCATTGGACGCAACCTAAAATTACGACGAGGATTGCGTTCGTTGCCGGTGAGGCGGAAGGAACGGAGGAGAATGATGGTGCAGTGATTGTGAAGGCCCTGATGGAGGTTGGGAAATCGAAGAGTCTGCGTATGGGTGTGAGGACAGGGTTTAGGATCAGTAAAGGCTGTCAGGGGGCATTGGAGAGGGCAGGAGTAGAGGCGGTGGTGCTCAGAGTGGATGGGGAGGAGAATAGACAAAGGGAATGGATTGTAGAGAAGGGAGAGGATCTTGAGAGCATTGTGGATGTGTTTTCGTAGCCTTTATTATTGTTATGATCGGTAGTATTATAGATGTTTTCTTTGGTTTCTTTCTAGGGTTTGCATTAGTTTTATGGGGATTGCTGGTATACATCAATGAAATGTCAATGAACCTTCAACGTTGTTACTATGGTGAGTCTCTTTTACGCCTTTTTCGTTAGCAGAGATCGCCATCATATCCTAGCTAGAGAATCTTCCAAATCCAATAAAACCAAAACCTGTATATTGATATAGTAATGCGTGCTAGACTGCCAGTGATACTTGTATGGAATCTCGGACATTTGGTGATACAGAATTAATACCTTTGGTTCGCTCGGTTGTTGTGGTGTATTTTAGTGGGAAGATTTTATTCCCAGTTCCATTTGTGTTGAGATGTAGCTTGAGAAAAGACTCCAGAGATCCACTATTATCGTACATTGTGATATTGAGTCTGATCAATCGGCCATCTCATCTCGTAAATGGTATTTACAACAGATCAAACCACCCAAGTCCAATCTGTATGGAAGCATGGAAATATTTCATGGGAAAACCAGAAATGAGTAACTATGAGTTTATGGGTGAGTTCCCTAAATTCGCGGCAGACATCTTCCAGTTTTGACATCGAGCATAGTGTGCTGTTGATCGAAGGCAGCTAATATCAGATATTGCGAGCACAATTTAGAGCTTTCTCTTGAGCCTTTTTCGTATACAAGATCCAGGACCTTGGCAAAGGTAGTGGTTGTAGAGATGCCTAGTGGCATGTTTGTATGGTTGTTACTGTGCTACCGCTAGAGATGAGAGCTATATCGATATTTGGGCGGTGGAACCCGAGTACTCGAGAAAGCAAACTTAGTCTTGAAACTGATAAGAGTGTGAGATTTAACAGTATACTATTATTTAGCTTTGGTTCGTTGAATATTGATGGTGTTGAGGTTACTTATATGAAGCAATTGTATGCTAGATAGATTTCGGGTGCTGGCAGAAGTAAGACGTCCACCAGTTGCAAGTTCGTGCAACTAAAATTCCAAACATGTAAGTTTAAGTGAATTTTTTTCATTGAGATTTGAATCCAACCGGTGTAGATCACTGGCTAAATACGGCCGAAGTCCTCAATGCACTGTGCAAGCTCAAACCTACACCCTCTTTCCCCTCTCCACCTCCGTCTTCCGTCTTCAATCGAACGCCTAAGCAGGAAATTCTGTCGTCATAGTCTTCATAACTCAACAATTTTTCTCGTACGGATCACCAGAACCAAGGTAATTGATCAAAGTGAGTATGTGGTATCCACCGCTGATGGAGTTCCGTAATTGATGAGAGATGCAGGATTCCGGTTGACAACAAACAAGGTGGATCACGACGAACACCGGTAAACCAAGTTTTAGAAAAGATGGAAGATGGAAAGGAGACAAATCGGAAAGGAGAAATGAGTTGTTCGATTCCGCTTGCGTGTAAAGATGCGGCGAGAAGTCCGAATGTGCGTCTGAACAGAACGGGACGACGGAAAGCGGGCCGCATAACGTCAGTATTCAAAAGTTACAATTTTGACTACAAAAATAATCGAATGTGGCTATCCGTGTCGACTTTGTAATAATAGGCTTCGAAGTAATATTGATCGACAAAGACATTCATGAGTAAACGTTGGTCGATGTTTTGCACGTGGTAGGACGAACGGCCATCACCAACCATACACATAAACTTGAGTTCATTTCAGCTGTGACGGTGAATAGTAAGTTTGGTCTCTCGGCCGGCTTCTAAGCTAACAAGAAATAGTGCTTGAGTCGAGATTGATTTACGTACGAATACGACCATGCGTCCAAAGAAACTTATTTTCACGGCTACAAGCACATTTTAGAGAAATTTATCGGTTAGGATTCGAGTCTATTTAGCCTTGATATAGGTAGCCGGCTCGAAAGTCTCCGGATACACCAAAACACCGTTTCACGAGTGACATTCTATGGTTAAGTATAGCACGATGCCGGGTAATTACAGAAGATCCCGAACTATCCAAACTATCTACATGGATGGCTAGTGTCTCGCCGGCTTCTTGTGCACCCTCGGGAAAAAGCACCATTCTGGGCCGTGACAGGCAAGACATGGGGGGGTTTGGACACATGGACAGGTGCATGAACCGAAAGCCTGCTATGCTCATATGCTTATCCTGAAGGATCCTCTCTCCCGAGTACATACACATGCTCTCCCCTCATGCCCTAAAAACCAAACCGCTCGAGCGAAGGTTACATGAGACGCGGGATGGAGAAATCCCTCCCATGTGGCGAGACGAGACGATGTGCAACCGCAAAAGTACCTCCCTAAGGAACGTGCAGTAGCTGGAGAGTGCCACTGCCAAAGTAGCGGCAGGTAGGAATCTGGGGAACAGCGAGAAGTAGAGTACTCTACACTGGTAGCTACCAGGTAGCATCCCCTGACTGCCGTTCCACCACCAGCTCAAGCGGCGGCCGTCTGCCATCACCAACTTTTATTCATCATGCTGGGGTACCCCATCCTAAAATAAATCCTCGAAACACCAAGTTTCCCTTCTCCACACTCAACTGATTTCCGGATTTTCGTTCCCCCACAAAACCAAATCAACTCCACATATCCGCACGGCTCTGCTACTAGCTACATACCCACCCTAGGCAAGACGTTAAGTGACAGTTCACGGACCACCTCTCGCGTCAGACATGAGCGACGTCGCCGCCGTCCTCCAACACCAGCAGCAGCAGCAGCAGCAACATCAACCCCCTCCCGCTTCCAACACGTCGTCGACATCGGCGTCGACGAGCGCGGTGTCTGACAGCGGCCAGGGACGCCCTATCAAACGGCGGAGGAAAAACGCCACGCGAGCGTGTGATCGGTGCAAAGAGTGCGCACTACTTACTTCTTTTTTCCCCCCACTTCCTTCCTTCCTCTCTCTGCGATGCTCGTTGTCGCGTCTTTTGGGTTCTGCCCTCGGCTAACAGCTCGTCTAGTAAAAAGACAAAGTGTGATGGAACCCAAGTGCGCTCTCCTTCTATTTTTTTTCTGATTGTCTCCATCATCACCAGCATCCCTTCCGATCGCGATAAACATAGCTGTGAAAAATATATGCCTAACCATTTCATGATTCCTTGCACTGTAGCCATGTATCCGCTGCACTTCTAACCACGAAAGTATGTCATGTCTACTACTATCCACCCGTGTTTCGGACCTCTTCCTTCCTGCCTTCTACCCCGCCTGTTCGTCTATTAACGCGTCGTCCGTAGTCTGCTCGTACGAGAAGCCGTACCTTCGGGGAACCCTCCCCGCTGTGCCACCCGCGCGTTCGCCGTCCCTAATTTGTTCGGCCTCACCGCCGCATTCCCCGACGACGCACCGAATCGCGCCCCCCAGCGCGACTGCTACCACTGCACCTCCCCTGGTCTCAGGGCCGCCCACCACTGTCTCGCCGTCGCACTCCCGTGAGCCCAGTCCCTCTTCCGGTGCCGCCCAGCATGAATCGTTTCTCGGCTCCTCTTCCAACCTCGTCTTCTCGCACGCAGCGCAACACCAGCTCACCCAGCCCGAACGTCCTAAGATTCTCTCGCGTAGTGGCGCCGGCGCCGGTGCGGGCGTAGGTGCATACTATGGCGATGAAAACGGCGAAGCGGCCGGCGATCGCCACTTCTGGTTCGCCGAGCCGCCGTTTCCAGACTTGAATGTCGCCGCCTTCTCGTTGCCTAGTAAGCCGAAGGCCCTTGAATTTGTGGCTTGGTACTTTGAGAATGCGAGTCCAACGTATAGGATCCTGCACAGACCAACTATCGAAGCTGCGATTCATGATGGGTTCCATGGTTGTGATGACGAGTGGTGGGGTCCGGCAGCAATGGGCGCACGTAGCAAGGTGTTTGAGGACAAAAGTGTTTGTGCAGTCGTGTTCATGGTGTGGGCAATTGGATGCCAGTTTCCGAAGGATATAAACACAAAAGAGAGGATAAGGGCGTTGAGGCAGCGATCGTAAGTGTTCTTATATGTTCGGGGAGGACATATGCTGATATATAGCAGTGTACAGTTTTACCAATGTGCAAAGATGCAGCTCGACAAAGAGCGCTCTCAGATTGATCGGTTGGCCACACTGCAGGCCAAACTATTGATGGTACATACATGATCTCTTCTATGTATATCACTAGACTGAACTAATATATTCAGACAATATACCTCCTTACCACTTCATCCGTCAAAGCTGCCTGGGACCTCTTTGCCGTCGTCAAGAATATCGCCAACTCTCTGGACCTAAACCGTCGGCGCCCCATCGCGGACTCGCTACATCTCGAGGTTCGCCGCCGAGCACTCTGGGCGATCTATACGCTCGACTCATATATGTGTACGATGCTTGGTAAGACGTTGACATGGTCGGATTCGGACGTGACAGACGACTTCCCCAGCCTCGCCGACGACGGCCGCCTGGTCGTCGACGCGCTCGGACGGCTTGTCGACTCGGCACCGGAAGGCGACGGCGGCCCGTCACTCATGGAGGCCCCTCGTGCGCACGCGAAACTCGCAAAAATAGTTCGTAGCGCCCTGCGACGGCTCTATGGCGACAACGTGGGTGACAACGTCGGCGAGACGATGACTGAACTCTCCGCCGCCGTTGATGCGTGGGAGAACGAACTCCCCGAGTTTTTGCGGTCCCGCAAGGGGGCACCAGGCCTACAGATGGTGTATGCACGGCAAAACAATGTCATCCAGCTCGCCCACGCCCACGCCCAACTCATCATCTTCCGTCCCTCCCTCCCCCTCTCCCACCTCACCGGCGGAGTCAGCGAAGCAAGTCGTGCAAATGGAGCAGGAAGCCTGAGCGGACATCAATCGGCCTGCCTGGCCGCAGCTCTCCGCGCCTCCCACCTGGTCCCCCGCCGCGGCCTGACCGGCGCTTTCTGGTTCTCAGCCTACATCGCCTTCTGTGCCGCCACCGTCTGCTACGTCTACGTCGTCCAAAACCCCCACGACCATCGTCGAGAGGAGGTCCTCGACGCCGCCGCGCGCTGCGGCGATCTGGAGCACACCCTGGCCGGCGACGGCGAAAACCGCATGGCCCGGCGCTACGCCGGCGCCCTGGAGGGCCTCGAGGGCGTCGTGCGCAGCCGTCTGCGCGACATCGAAAAGGCTGAGCGGGAGCGCGAACGCGTCAAGATCGAAACCGAGAGCGTACCAGTCGGCGTCGGCGTAGGTGCGGGCATCGGTGGTGGCCAGAACGGCGCACCGGCGTTTGTGCCCGAATACTCCGCGTACCCGCCACAGCCCAACCCGCAGCAACAATACGCACCGCCGCCGCCGCAGCAGCAGATGCAGGAATATGCCTACGCCGCCACGCAGCCTGCGCCCGTCCCCACGCCGGTGCCGGTGCCGGTGCCGTTCCCAGATGGGTTTGATGCGGACTTGTTTTCGGCGGCCGGCGGCATGGAGGATGCGGGTGTTACGTTTCAGAACTTTCAGGGATTGGATGCGACGGTTAGTGGCGGGTATTTGTTTGGATGGCCTGGGGGGCCGGTGTATTAACTGTTGAGGGTGGTGAATTGGGGGATAAGAAGGAGAAAGAAAGGGAGAGAGGGGGGGAAGAGAGGGGCTGGGCGAAATGGCGTTGGATAAAAACTGCATGCTCGAGTATTATTAGCGCTGCTTGTTTATTGGTTGATACTTACATAGTTCTACAATACACCCTTCTCATATTGAGGACAATTATACTGGACATAGAGAATACAGAATGAATGTCATTGTGTGTAGATGATGGGTTCGGAATATTGCATGGATGATATCAGAAAACATGAACCATCCCTACACCCCACGTTGCATTCATAACCGTAGTTGTAATCTCAGACAGCTTTCGATTTAGTGAGAGACAATGCTGTATCTCTCCAGACTTTTCGGCGAGGGGAGAATGGCGCAGGGGGAAGGGACATGGAGGAAGGGAGTACTTGAGCGGAGATTGGGGTAATGTTGCTGAGATAAAGATATCAGTCACTCTCTCTTTCCTCTGTCCCCCCTCTCTCCCCTTTCTTCATCAGAGGCACTTCGAAAGACCCTCGAGGGGAAATACACGTGGAAGAGATGGTACATGCTCAGGCAGCACGTAGTATCACTCACTTTTCAAACTGCAAACACTTCGCGAGCTGCGAGTGTTTATTTCACCCATCGAAATCCTGCTTCGAATTACGTTCATAGTCTACACCGCCCTACTTCTTGGCCTTCTTGTTCGCCTCCGCCCACTCCAGCGCCTTCCGCCGCACCGTCTCGTCCCCCTCCTCGTCGAAGATGTCGTGTCCCCAGTGGCTCTGAAAGTTGTAGCGCTTGTGTCGCTCCATCGCATTCAGTTCTGCGAATACTTCGTCGGGGATGATGAAGTCTGTCGTATGCACGTGTTAGCTGTGTCTCTCTCCCCCGTCCCTCTCCGTTGCCCCCTCCCTTTACGCACCTTGGAAATTGCTTTTAATCCGACTCTCAGTCACGCTCTTCGGCAGCACCACCGTGCCGCGCTGCACGCCCCAGCTATACAGCAACGCCCCCGCATCCTTCCCCAGCCCGCGCGCGAGCTCCTGCACCCGCGGGTCATCCACCACCTTCGGCTCGCCGGTCTGGTTGTTCCCCAGCGGCGAGTACGCCTGCACCAAAATCCCGTTCCGGCGGCACAGCTCCACAAGCGCGGGTTGCTGCAGGTATGGGTGCGCTTCGATCTGGTTCGCTGCCGGGATCACGGCGATGTCGGAGCTCAGAAGGTGCTCGAGACGCCGGATGTTGAAGTTCGCCACGCCGATCGCACGGACTTTGCCTGTGTTGAGTAGCTGCTCCATGCCGCGCCAGGCCGTGACGTAGTCGATACTGCGGTCGAGATCGAAGGTCCCCTCGGCGGTGAGTGGGAACGGGTCGTCGCCTGCGCGGAACGCGATCGGCCAGTGCATTAGGTAGAGATCGAGGTAGTCGGTGCGTAGGTCTGCAAGGGTCTTGTCGAGGGCCGCGAGCTGCTGTTCCGGACGGTGTCGTGTGTTCCAGAGCTTGCTGGTGATGAAGATGTCGCTGCGGGGAACGCCGGAGGCCGCAATTGCTGCGCCGACGCCGGCTTCATTGCGGTAGATGGCGGCACAGTCCAGGTGGCGGTAGCCTGTGGCGAGCGCGGTGGTGACAGCAATCTGGACTTCCGCTGGAGGGGCTTGCCAGGTCCCGAAGCCGACGGCGGGGATCGTGGCGCCAGTGTTGAGTTTGAAGGTGCGGTTTAGAGCCATTTTGTGAGGGTTGATGTCCAGAGGTGGGGATGACGATGTTGATATTGATGGCGTTGAGGCTGTATTGTTAAGTATTAACTTGACGCACCATTCAAAGAGGTATCCCCGCATACCCCGCTAAGAGATTGGTTGTGGGTTTCCATATGCATGGGGAGGTATTTCCATCGGAAAAATATTCCGTGCTAGCTCTAACCGCCGGAAAATCTTGGTTACTGCGTGCTGGCTTTCCGGCGGATATGGAGATGTTGTTCCATGGTTCTATCTCATGCAGGTAGCGAGGGAGGATCCTGGGTTTAAATAGATGGCGATGAAGCTAGATTAGTTGTTTTAACGATATGAGGATTCTGTTGTCGAGTGAGAGGTTGTAGGTACATTGTTTTAGTCGAGTAGGTTGTATTACCGTTTGTGCTTTACTCTGACTCTTTCTAACTTTAGCTCTTGCAGATTATCAGGCTAATTTTGAGAAAATAACAAAGCAAGGAAACAAACTTCTCGTCGTCCATATAGGGAAGCCGCGTATTCCAATTACCTTGTCCACTAAGAGCCTTTCATGAAGAACCAGCACTAGAAAAATACGTCAATGCGAAGCCAAAATTTGAGTAGATAGGATCCTGAGAAGTCAGAAAGAGGGGAAAGCATAAAACAGCACACAATATCGACGGTGAATTAGTCATGGGTGGCCACTCGGTTTAACAACATCTAGCAGGTCCAAGACGATTGCCCAACTTACGACTATTTTATGTAAATAGGTAGGTTTAAAATACAGAAAATTAGTTTTGCTAAAGATGAAAGGAGCTTATGATCCAGAAAATCAATAAAATATTGGTTCTTGGCATAGGATTTAACACATGACGAGTGAGGTCACATGAGGCTGAATTCAACTGAATTCCGACCACTTTTGTTCTCAAATCCAACTTTATCAGGGATCCTCTCCATATCTCCACAGTTCTACTGTCATCATCGGTTTTACTCAACGGATTTAGTATATCTATGCGCATGAGATCTGCGTACCTTTCTGCCCTACACCCTCTCTTCTCAGTTTTACGTAAAGTCCATCTATCAACTTTGTTATTTGATTGGCCAGCCTTCTCCTATCCGCTGACGAGGGGTTACGAAGATAGTACCCGTCGTTCGCTCATGTGCATATTTGCTTCTTGCAACTGTTGCAACGACATCGATAAACGAATTGCGTAATCCTAGCGCGCGGCAAAAGATGTGCGGAGTTTGCCGGTAATACGAATTCTGCACTTTGTGGATGCATTGTACTCAATAAATAAATGGCTCAATATTGCAATTTTAGACGAACAAATGCTGCCATATCGATGGCCTGCATGATGCGAACTAGCCGGTCTATATTGTCGTCTTCTATAAAGATGGGTTGCAGGCAGCAAATACTGTCGAAAATAGCAACTATCACAAGATCCAACACCATGGTTGCTGTTTCGTCAGTGGCTGCCACCGTTTTTAAACGATCTTTTCCGCACCCATTCTAGTTCTAACGGCTTGGAATTATGAGCTTTATATAGTGCATTGTACCCGGTACTCTAGCAATCGCTAGAAAGCTGACATGGGAGGCCCTACGTATGATCGTGGAGAGTGTGCGATTGATCAGCGCGAGCTCAACACACAGTGGCTATATTCGGGCTTAAAAATCGGACCTGTCAAAAACGCCTTGCTTGAAATGAGAAGAGGCACAGATGGGGCTTCAACCGGCCAAGGCTCTTTTTGGAAGCCTAAAGAACAAATGAGGGGCTGCTTTCATGTGGCATGGGGACGCCCCCTGACAAGCGCCAGATGCTTATTTGTCGCCAAATAGACGGCGTGTAAGGACTTGGACTGGCTTGATGCAACTAAACGGCACAGCAAAGCTTAATTGCCTTGCATTATAGCCCGTTGATCGTGGGGGTGTTTATCAACACCAGATCATAAATTGTTCCTACAGTGAAATGGTACACTTTCCTACGAGAATTTAGCACCAGTGACCAGAGTAATGTTCATTCATATACAGTTGAAACGTTTTGCCACCACCAACATATCCAACGAGGGCTGCATGCCGCTTCCTAAATCGTGCATTGCATACCCGGATTATCACACAACCGATACCACGGCCACTTTAGCGTTGTACCCCGGCCAGCTGAAAAAAACCAATCAGCTGGCTTAGATAAATATTAGAACCCGAATTATACTGATATACTCCGTACACTCCGAAATGCGTTTGCGCAATGCTTTTTATTCTGTCAGAGCGGTGAGAAAAATCAAATATCGGAAATATCTAGATCGGTAGACCGAAATCGACGAAAAGTACAGGTGTGGCAGAGACCGGCAAATTGGTCTTGGCTTTGTTCTGAACCCTATATAATATAGCCTACGGCCTTGACTCACGTAGGAGACTCCTACTCACTGATTTGGTTCAGTTTTGTCTCAGAAATAATAGCAAATTTTCCAGTATCAGGCGCAGCTGTATCGCCCGTCATCGCCCGTCTACCAGTAATCGACCAACAAAGGATCTAATTCCCTCAACAGTATCATCCGGCTTAAGTACAGCGAACTTCTCGGCCCCTTGCTGCGGTTAGATCACACGGCCCTTCGTTAAATACTATAATATTCATATGCACTACATTCCTTCCGGAAAACGGCAAATTTTACAATAGCCCAACAATCCAGATTCAACATAAAATATGTCAAGCCAGTTTTCTTCACCGTCCTTGAGTGAAATCTCTTGGAGTTCTCCTACAACCTCTATCTCTACGC